>BSBN01001033.1:1207270-2414540 GCA_027924645.1 Cunninghamia lanceolata
GAGGTGTTTTTGATTTTATGTCTAATTTTTTAGGGTTTCAATTGTTGATTTTCATTTTAGCAATTATAGACAATATTGTGAAGTTTTTGGTTAGTAATTTCATTAATCAAAAGACAAAAATAGTAGCTTTCCATAAAATCTTATGTCTTAAAAATGTAGTGCCACTTCCAAACAATTAATGCTTCATCAGTTTCAATTAACGAATTTTCCAAAATCAGAGAAACCAATTTATGCTATGTGAACGTTGAAGAATTAAACTTGAATGAGAGGATAAAAAATGGAAACAAAATGGAAAAGATGCTACTAGATAGTGGTCTTATTAAAGCAAATTCTTTCCTAGTTTACATCCAAAGTCATGAATCTGTTCTTGCATATGTAAAACATTATTATCTTGAAAAGTGAGAACTTAGTTCAGTGGGTGGTCAAGTTCTTTGCAAACTTGATCTGAAGGCAATAGAGATTGCTTTTGCTTTACCAAGGTTTATGAGGAGACATAAGAAGCTAATATTGAATAATGCGAAAAAGTGTGGAATAATAGTGTACTTGAGTGTAAAAAACATAACGATAAGTATTGGCTCAAGGAAAAGAAATTGAGTGCCCAAGATATTGAAGAGAGGTGAATTCAACGATGAATTTTCTATCATGATATCTTTCTTAATCAAGTTATAGGACAAGAGGAGGCAAGGAATTTCATACCTTGGATGTTCTACCTTATGAGTACCATATGCAAGGTAAAATACCATTTTGATTTAGGCATCCTAATTAGCAAGTGTATACATAAGTAGTTTCTAGAGTTTGAGTAGACTTGTGAGTTTCATGACTTCTTATATAGTTTATGTTATGGCTTAGATGGGAACATTTTTAGGATTGAACATAGTGTTGCAAATATGTGCATATGATGTGTTGTCATTGATGTCAACATATCTCTTTGTCAGAGACAGTGAAGACAGTGCAGTTCAGTAAAGTAGATTGTTCAACATTCCCAGTGAGACAAAGATCAGAGTCCGCAAACCAAAGGGCTTTGTAAAGGATTGTCTGAAGTTGCTCTAGTTAAGATTTGAGAGGTCTACATGAAGGATTGATGAAGTTATGGCCATCTGAGTAGAACCGGGTTTTGCAGTGTTCAGAGGTAACAGAGTGACAGGAATTTGGTCTGGATTGCTTCACATTGGAATATTATGGTCTACGGTTCTAGTGGTATGTTTGGGATGTTGGTGTGTATCCTCAACTCAAGTGGTTCATGGTTTGGAGGTCCGCAAGCAATCTTTCTAGTGTGACAGTCATGATAGTTAGTGTTCTTGAGTTTCTGGATGAAGGTGCAAGTGTTTCTGGTGATTTGAGGTGGTGCGGTTGTTCTAGTTGATTTCATTATGCTTGTGGTGGTCTCTGGATTGTGTGCCTATTGTGTTGATGGTCCGCATTGAGGATTGAGCTCATAGTTGAATATTTCTCCTTGGGTGCTACTGTTCTTTCTAGTCTTGGTCGATCAGATGCTTGGTGCGTGTTGTGGATGATCTAAGAAGAGTTGTATGGAGTGTGGCATGTTGTTCGAGGAAGATTCAAGTCCCAGCTATGTTTGGCCGACAATATGATGGTTTGCATAAAACATTTTAAGTCTTGTGATTGTAATTGCTTGTAATGCCTATCTTGGAGAATGTTCTAGATAGATGATTGTAAGGCTGACTTTGATGTTTGTTCCAAAGTCAATGACATATATAAATAAGTGTTGTGAAGTAGTGGAAATGTGGGGATGAAAGCAAAGATGTGGATGTGGCGAGGAAGTGAGTGGGAGCAGAGCAGAGGTGTTGTGCACTTCAATGGAACTGAACCTTGCATGAAGAAGATGTTTCTCAGTTCAACCTTTTAGTGTTAACATTGTGAATGTTCTTATAGGCAGTGAGTCTCCTTTGAGCAGTGAGCTCTGGGTAGTGCACTCGAAGGCAAGTGCCTTCCCATTTTTCTATTCTTTTAACAGAGAATAAATCTTGTGGGTTAATCCCCACCATGGTTTTTCCCTTAATCGGGTTTCCACGTAAAAATCCTAGTGTTATGTGTGTTGATTATGTTTCTGCTCATGTGTTGATGATTCATGCTCTCATGGTTATATCATTAATCTGTTAATAAGTGGTGAAGAAGATTAATTACAGCAAAAGATAAAAGTTTTGTGACAACTGATTCACCCCCCTCCCTCTCAGTTGTTTGCCCTAATTTCAACACATAGTTGGACTCCATAAGGCCACCTGCATCTTTAGACACTTGACACAATTAAAGTGTGATGAATCTTTAAAACACTACAAGGTACAAGCTGAGTTTTATTGATTCTTGAAGGATAAATTTGGGAAAATACAACATATAATCAACATGTATGAGTTGGCCAAAATCACTAGACATATTCAGGAAGGTGGGGAAATTTTGGTAGAGTTAGAAGCATTAGTATTAGAGACTGGATATGTGTAACAGATGCAAATTATGTAAATGGATTTAATGGTAACACTAGATGAATTTATTTAAAGTATCTAAGATGTTTCTTTTGGACCATGGCGATTAGGTGGCGTTACTAAGTAGCTATTTTTTTGGTCAGATGTGCTTTCTAAGGTTTCTCCTATTCTTGGAGTCCTATTTTAGATCTCTTATTTCAAGGCATGAGGTAATTTGGATCACTATCTTGGAGGTTTATTTAAACTATAGTTATCTTATTAGAATTTTATTTCTAATTTTATATTGTATTCTACTGGACAAAATTGTATTTTGGGCTTACTTTGTATGCAAGCAAACTATTTTTATCTTAGAAGTTATAGTTATATTTTTATTATTTTTCATGCAAAGATCTGTAACCCATTATAAAGTGCCATTTACACTTAAATTTTAATAGTAATTTAATACTTACTTATTTCTAAGATTGTTGTTCAAAGAGTTGTTTTGATTTCATCTCCAATTGTCTTGTGAGTTAAGTATAATTTGGTAATTATTGCAAGATTTGTAGGTCTTTATTAAAAGGAGTTTTGTAGCTTTCTATGCAACTATTCATATTTAATTCATGGTAATTTGCATACGTATTTAATCCAATCCAATCACATTATATTCATAATTTTTAGTCTTTAGGTTTAGCTAAATAGTTTGAGCATGCATTAGTTGTTATTTGTCTTTTCTACATTATATAGAGAATATAAAACCTCTTGTCTAGTGCAAAAGAATAATCGAATCATCTTGTGCCCTAGCTTGAGAACAAAAAGACAAGTTTTTAGTTAGTTTGTATTGCATAAATCCTTTATAGTTCTAAGTTTTTATAAACTTTAGCATTATAAACATATCATTTCCTTCACTCTTTCAAAAGGGAGATTCTCCTCATAATTCAAAGAAATGTTTTACCTTACACATTCCATTTTGTGTTGTATTGAATGGTGCAAATTAAAATGCTAATATAAAAAAAAGTGAACAACAAAGTTATACAAAAACTAGTTTCATGCCCAAAAGACTACTTGGATACCAAAGAAAAATGTTGTGGTACACCAAATACCAATTGTTCGACCACAAACACAATTGAAGAAGTAGGAAGTTTAGGTTAACAAAGAAATCCATAACATGCCACCTATTGAAATGTGTTTATACCAAGTATAAAGGATTATGGACAAGAAACACATGCACTAGAAAAGGTAAGTTAAGAAAAATAAGAGACAATAATTAATGAAGAGAAATGTGATGATGTATGTGTTGCAAGTATATGCCTAAACGGTGTTGTCATTAATGTTAACATATCTGTGTTGTCATTGGTGTCAACTATGCTCCTATCTTGTTGTTTGTTTGTAATGAGTAAGATGCTTTGTATTTACTTATCTAAGGAATCTTAATGTTGAGGATATTGAGAAAATTAGCCTCTCCGGTAGAAACAATAAGTTGTAGTGGAAACAGTGTATTGCATATAGGAAAACAATCCAGAAGAATGCTCCACATTTTCTGTAGAATGAATATCTTTGTCTGCAGATTGGAAGTTATTTAGAAGTCCACCTGAAGATGCTATGTTCTGAGTTTGAGCCTCTGGTATGAAGAATTGAGCGAGTTATGTTCACTAGAGTGAAAATAATCTTTTTTGTATGTTTGGCAATGACAGGGAGAAAGTGTTATGCTCTGCATTCCTCTGCATTGAAGTATTTTGATCTACGGTTCTAGAGATAAGTCTGAAATAATGTTAAGTGCCTTCAACTCCAATGGTTCATGATTTGGTGGTCTGCAAGCTATCTATTCTTTATGACAGTGGTTGATAGTGTTGTTGTTGTGCTCCAGTTTGAAGAATCTGATGGGTAAAGTGTTTGGGTATTATGCGGATGTTTCTGATGATTATAATGTGCTTGTGGATGTCCCCTGATCATGTTCCTACCTTTAGATTGGTCCACAGAGAGAAATTTGGATCGTGGTTGAAGAATGCTATTAGAAGACCTAATGTTCTCACTAGTCCTGGCCGACTTGGTTGATTTCATTAATTGTGGAGAATCTTTGAAGATTATAGAGGTGTAATGTGACATGGAAGATTGCATTTGAGTCCCAACTAAGGAGCAATGTGATCCACATACATCTTTACATATTTTCCTTAGTCAATTTTGTATTAGGTCTAGACCTATTCTATGTATGTATGTTTGTAATGCTGACCTTGGAGATTGTTCCAATGGTTGATGAATGCATTGCCGACCTTGATGTACATTCCAAGGTTGATGACTTGTATAAAGACTTGTAATGAATTGCGAAAAGATGTATGAATGTGCGAATGTGATGAGATAAGTGCAAAGCTGTGAAAGAGAAGAGCAGAGAAGTTTTATTGTGCATCAAAGGAACTGAACCCAAGCATGGAGTAGATGCTAATTAATTAGTTCACCATTTTGGCAGTGAGCCAACCCTTGGCAGTGAGCTGTTCTTTGTAGTGAGCAACTTGGGCAGTGAGCCCTATAGGTAGTGAGCCTTGTAGGCAGTGAGCCTCTATTTTTCGCTATTGGTATAACTTATATATTTTTGTGGGCTAACACCCACCTTGGTTTTTCCCTTTTAGGGTTTTCCACGTAAAAATCTGGTGTCTTCTGTGTTGATTATGTTATTGTGTTGAGCTTCTCATTTTATGCTTTCATGGTTATATTAGAATATAAACAACTAATAAGTTGATGTTCATAGTTGGTTAAAAGTTTTAGGACAACTGATTCACCCCCCCTCTCAGTTGTCCGATGTTGTCCAACAATTGGTATGAGAGCAAGGTTCCTTAGAAGAAGGCCTAATAGCTTGAGAAAGATCCAGGATGTCTTATAAAAGGGAAGTTCCACAATTTGATGGGACAAATTATGCTCTTTGGAGGGTACGAATGAAAAGCCATCTCCTCTATCTTGGTTATAAAGTATAGCTAGCTACACAGTCACAATTTGTCATGCTTGAAGATGGTTTGACAACTAAAGATGATATCAAAGAATATGAGTTGGATGTTAAACCTAAGGATGCCCTGTTAAGTTCCTTAAGTGACACAATGTTGACAAAAGTTGTGGATCTTGAATTTGCAAATGAGTTATGGGAGAAGCTGAAAAATCTATACATGAAGGAGATGATTCTATAAGAGAAGCCAAGCTACAAAGCCTAAAAGTAAAATATGAGGGTTTGAAGATGAGTGAAGATGAAAACATAACATCCTTTATGCAAAGAGTTGATGAACTTGTCATTGGAATAAAAGGTATGGGAGGAAGACTCAGTGATAAGGAAGTTGTGATGAAAATTCTCAGATCACTACCAAAGTCCTATAGTCACAAGGTAGCTGCAATTGAAGAAGTAATAACTATAAAAGCTATTGATAGAGATCAATTACTTGGATAGATTACCTTGTTTGAGATGAGAGAGTTTGGTGATGCATTGCCAAAAGTTGAGATTGCCTTCAAAGCCACTACTTCAGAAAAGATCTCCAAAGCTGAGAAATATAAGGTGGAACCTGATGATTTTGATGAACTTGAATCTAATTTTGTTGACATATTGCAAAGAGGTTCCGGTAAGTTTAAAGGCAAATTACCTTTCAAATGTTTTTCTTGTGGTAAAGTAGGCCATTATGCTTCCAGATGTCCTGAAAGAATTGAAAGGAATAGAAAAAGATTTGAGAACAGGCCTAGAGCTCCAAAGAAATGCTACTATGTTAGATATTTTGATGATGAAGGTGTGACGGCTAATGTATCTGATGATGCTAATACTAGTGCAAATGAATGTTTGTTTATTGCCATCAAGGAAGAACCTATGTCTACTAATCCTGCTAGCTATGTGAAGGAAGAGAAACCAGTGGAAGAAAGTGCTTTGGCAGTTCAGGTTGAGAAAGATAAGGATGAATGGATTATTGATAGTGGATGCTCACATCATATGACCGGTGACAAAAGTAAGTTTGTGAGTTTGGAAAAGTATGATGGAGGACTGATTAGGTTTGGAGACAATGCAGGTGGTAAGATTTGTGGAAAAGGATCTATCTCATTTTATGGTAAGCATAATACTAATAATGTCCTGTATGTGAAGGGTTTGAAGCATAATCTTTTGAGTGTTGGTCAGATGTGTGACAAAGGTTATGATCTAAGATTCAAAGATAATGGGTGCAAGATCATGGAAAGCTCCAGAACTGTAATTGCTATCGGTAAGAAGACCAAAGGTAACATTTATCAATTAAGAGGAACTAGTGACTACTGTTTATTGGCCCAAGCAGATGAGAGTTGGTTGTGGCACAGAAGGATGTGTCATATGAACTTTGACAATCTAGTAAAGATAAGTTCAAGTTAAACTGTGAGAGATCTACCAAAGCTTGTAAAACCCATCATATGCAAAGAATGTCAGTTTGGAAAGCAGACTAGGACAAGTTTCAAGAGCAAAGAGCAATTTTTTGTCGGTCTGTTGGATCTAGTGCAAATAGACCTATGTGGTCCTACAAGGGTAAGAAGTCTGCAAGATGACAGGTACTTCATGTTGCTTATTGATGATTTCTCTAGAATGATTTGGGTTACTTTCTTAAGAGACAAATCTAAAGCCCTAGAAAAGTTCAAATCCTTCAAGGCAATGGTTGAGAATGAGTTAGAACTGAAAATCAAGTGTTTGAGGTCTGACAGAGGAGGTGAGTTCACTTCAAATGAGTTCAACATTTTCTGTGAAGAGCAAGGGATTAAGAGGCAATTGTCTGCACCTAGAACTCCCCAGCATAATGGAGTTGTGGAAAGAAAGAACATGACTGTTTAGGAGGCTGCTAGGACAATGATGAAAGAATGAGGTCTGTGAAAGTCTTTTGGAAAGAAGCTATACACACTACTGTCTACATTCAGAATAGGGTTCAAGTGAAAGGTAATGGTATTAAAACTCCCTATGAACTGTAGTATGGAAGAATTCCTACAATAAGATATTTCAAAGTCTTTGGAAGCAAATTCTATATCAGAAGAGATGAAGATTTAGGAAAATTTGACGCAAGATGTGATGAAGGAATCTTCCTTGGGTACTCTACAAAAGGTAAGGCTTACCGGTGTTAAAATAAAAGACTAAAAAAGATTGTTGAAAGTGCAAATGTGAATGTGGATGAAGACAGAGGAATAACGTCATATCAAAATGATTATGAATCAGATGAACCTACTGCTACAATTTATGAAGATAAAGTTGAACAAGGAGATAGTTAAGATGAAGAAGAAAAGGTTTAGGAAAGTGTTGCTAAAACCCCCAGGTATGTAAGAATCAATCACTCTGAAGATCAAATTATTGGAGAAAAAGCAAAGGTGTACTGACAAGAAGAAAAGCTACTAAAGAACAAGTAAAATACTATTTGCTCTCCACAGTTGAACCAAAAACTATGAATGAAGCCTACAATGATGAAAATTGGGTAAAGACAATGGAGGAAGAACTATTGCAGATAGAGAAGAATGAAAATTGGGAACTAGTTCTTAGACCCGCTGACAAAGATGTTATTGGAACTAAATGGGTCTTTAGGAACAGGCTGAATAAAAATGGAGAAGTTGTAAGGAATAAAGAAAGATTTGTGTGCAAAGGATATTCTCAAATTGAAGGGATAGATTTTGAAGAAACTTTTGCCCCAATAGCTTGGATTGAAGCAATCAGAATGTTTCTGGCATTTGCAGCTCACAAAGATTTTAAGGTATATCAGATGGATGTGAAGTCTGTATTTCTGAATGGTGAGTTAGAAGAGGAAGTATACATTGAGCAACCAGAGGGATTCCAATTGTCAAATCAAGGTGATATGGTATGTAGGTTGAAGAAAGGATTGTATAGACTCAAACAAGCCCCTAGAGCCTGGTATGCAAGGTTAGACAGGTATTTATTTCAATTGGAATTTAGTAAAGGCACTGCAGATAGCAATATGTATTTCAAAATCAATGATAATCAAATCTTGATTGTTGAAGTCTTTGTTGATGACATTATCTTTGGAGGAAAATGAAGGTATGTGCATAAAGTTTGCCAATGAGATGAAAAGTGAATTTGAAATGTCCATGTTTGGTGAAATGAATTTCTTTTTGGGTCTGCAAATTAATCAATCAGATAAATGAATCTTCATATCTCAGTCTAAGTATGTGAGAGAACTCGTGAAGAAGTTTAGGATGGAGGACTCTAAACCAGTATGTACTCCTATGGTGACTGATTGCAAGTTGAGCAAAACTGATGAGTCACCCAAGATTGATCATAAAAGGTACAAATCCATGATTGGAGGATTACTTTATCTAACTCAAACCAGACCTGATATTATGCATGCAGTTTGTCTTGTTGCAAGATTTCAAGCTAATCCAAGAGAATCACATGTGATGGCAGTTAAGAGAATCTTAAGATACTTAAAAGGCACACCGGATCATGGCCTATGGTATCCAAAAGATAATGATTTCACTCCCAGTGCTTATACAAATGCTGATTGGGTAGGAGATGTTGATGACATAAAAAGTACAAGTGGAGGTGCTTTCTTCTTGGGAAACAGTCTGGTTTCATGGCTGAGCAAGAAGCAAGATTCAATCTCTTTATCGACAACAGAAGCAGAGTATATTACAATAGCATGTTGTTGCACTCAAGTATTATGGATGAAGCAGACATTGAAGGACATAAGAGTTGTGTATGAAAATCCAATTGTAATCTTCTGTGATAATACAAGTGCTATAAACATCTCGAAGAATCTAGTGATGCACTCAAGAACAAAGCATATATCTATAAGGTATCACTTTTTGAGAGAAAAAGTGAATGAAAATGAAGTAAAGATGGAGTATGTATCCACAAAGGATCAGATTGCAGACATTTTTACTAAGCCTCTGCCCAAAGATACTTTTGAGTATCTCAGAGAAAAGCTAGGGGTCATTACCCCTCCTGCTCTAAACTAAGATGCATAAGAATGCATCAATCCTGTGGTATCCAAAGCCTCATTTTTATCTGGATTGAAGTTTTAAGGGATATCCCTCAGGGGGAGTAGCTAGATATTTCTGATGAAGAAAGTGTTGAAAAACAAAGAAAGTTCAGTGGATCAGAGCATCAACATGCAAGTATGTGCCCTTTGCCATTGATGTCAAAGGGGGAGAGAAATCATGTGAAAAACTCAGAGGAAGAAAGAATGTAGATGTGTAAAGAGAAAGGGGGAGAATCTTGTCTTGATGGCCTTTTCAAATTTTCACATCATATGTTGCCATCAATGACAAAGGGGGAGATTGTTGCAAGTATGTGCCTAAACGGTGTTGTCATTGATGTCAACATATCTGTGTTGTCATTGGTGTCAACTGTGCTCCTATCTTGTTGTCTATTTGTAATGAGTAAGATGCTTTGTATTTACTTATCTAAGCAATCTTAATGTTAAGGATATTGTTAGAAAATTAGCCTCTCTGGTAGAAACAGTGAGTTGCAATGGAAATAATGTATTGCATATAGGAAAACAGTCCAAAAGAATGCTCCACATTTTCCGTAGAATGAATATCTTTGTCTGCGGATTGGAAGTTATTTAGAAGTCCACCTAAAGTTGCTATGTTCCGAGTTTGAGCCTTCGGTATGAAGAATTGAGCGAGTTATTTTCTGTTTGTTTGGCAATGATAGGGAGAAAGTGTTTTGCTCCGCATTCCTCCGCATTGAAGTATTTTGATATGCGGTTCTAGAGATAAGTCTAAGATAATGTTAAGTTCCTTCAACTCCAATGGTTCGTGATTTGGCGGTCCACAAGCTATCTATTCTTTATGACAGTGGCTGACAGTGTTGTTCTTGTGCTCCGATTTGAAGAATTTGATGAGTAAAGTGTTTGGGTATTGTGTAGATGTATCAAATGATTATAATGTGCTTGTGGATGTCCCCTAATCGTGTTCCTACCTTCGGATTGGTCCGCGGAGAGAAATTTGGATCGAGGTTGAAGAATGCTCTTAGAAGACCTAATGTTCTCACTAGTCCTGGCCAACTTGGTTGATTTCATTAATTGCGGAGAAGCTTTGAAGATTGTAGAGGTGTAACGTGACGTGGAAGATTGCATTTGAGTCATAGCTAAGGAGCAATGTGATCCACATACATCTTTACATATTTTCTTTAGTCAATTTTGCATTAGGACCAGACCTATTCTATGTATGTTTGTAATGTTGACCTTGGAGATTGTTCCAACAATTGATGAATGTATTGCCGACTTTGATGTACATTCCAAGGTTGATGACTTGTATAAAGACTTATAATGAATTGTGAAAAGATGTATGAATGTGCGAATATGATGAGATAAGTGCGAAGGTGTGAAAGAGCAGAGTAGAGAAGTTTTATTGTGCTTCAAAGGAACTGAACCCAGGCATGGAGTAGATGCTAATTAATCAGTTCACCATTTTGGCAGTGAGCCAACCCTTGGCAGTGAGCCACCCTTTGGTAATGAGCCGTTCTTTGCAGTGATCAACTTGGGCAGTGAGCTCTATAGGCAGCGAGCCTCTGTTTTTCGGTATTGATATAACTTATATATTTTTGTGGGCTAACACCCACCGTGGTTTTTCCCTTTTAGGGTTTTCCACGTTAAAATCTAGTGTCTTCTATGTTGATTATGTTATTGTGTTGAGCTTCTCATTTTATGCTTTCATGGTTATATTAGAATATAAGCAATTAATAAATTGATGTTCATAGTTGGTTGAAAGTTTTAGGACAATTGATTCATATTTTAAGGGCACCTTTGAATGGACAACTATCATAAAAAAAAAATATTTGAGGGGTAGGGACTGTCCGCTTTAAAATGCTCCTAAAAACTTTCAGCAATCCCCATCCATGGAACGGTAGCCTTAAAAAATAGTTCTATATCTTTTTTAAAAGATAGGGAAAATATAGTCTCAAGATAATTATCCATACTAAATACATAACAAATTTAATATCTGTGCATGTCTATACTAGTTTAATAACTCTAACAAACATTTAACAGTCTTTAAGCAAGCCTGTATTTTTGGTTACTACACCACGAAATGCTTTGTTCACGCATGACAATCATCTAGAATTTCTGATATGCCCCACAAAAGAAAACCACCACGACGACTTTAGAAGAATGCATGTCTGAAACCTCTACGGCAATGCAATACAAGGAAAAGGAAAATGGCAGCTTTCTTGAAGTTTACATATGGGTGTGCGGGGAAGGCAGAGGTTGCAAGGTATATAATATATCTTTCAAATGATAGTGTTTATAAAGATGAACCACTAATGGCCATTCCACAGAGATTTCCCTTGACTGTGCCCAAGCGTTCTTGGATTGTCAAAACGGAGGTATTTGCCCAACTCTCGAATTACTTGCATTGTGTTTTATTTTTTCTGCTCTGCATCACTATTCCTTTTACTCTTTAACAAATTCATAATTCTTGAAATTCATATTCTCCACATCTATTTGTTCACTTCCGTATTTAGTGTGTCTATAATATGTTGTTGTTGAGCTCTGAAAGTGTAGAAAGAGTGAATATTGAACTCTGAAAGTATTGGAAAAGCAATTGAGGTCCGATTTTCATTCAATGGATTCTGCCCTTCTATATTGGATTTTGTATAACTGGAGTTGGGTTAATGGTGAAGGCTTGTGTACTAGACAAGGATTCGAAAGTGGACCGGGTTAGGGCCGGCATCCTCAATATAAACACTGTAAAATCTGTGATGTTTTATGGGGATTCAAATGTATAGTTTTCAATCACTCTTTAATAACTTATATTTTATATATAATCTAGTCACAAAATTTGGGTCAATAAGGATTGACTCAAGACTATGCATTTGAATCTCAATAAAACATCATTTATTTTGATACACTGTGAAAAACACGACCTAAACTATAAAATATAAATTTAAAACAATCCCTAAAAAAACTATCCTATATTCAGCATAGGTCTCCAAAAAGTGGCATCTCATAAATCAAATTTTTGTCTCACTGATTGTAGTGAGTGAAATTTTCGCTACCTTAATTTTTTCAATTCCCCTTTTTTTCTACCTTAAGCTTTTCTCATGTGAAAAAATGTTTTAATTTTGTATTAACACTCAATTAAAAGTTAAATACTTTACCTTAATATTATTGTAATTATAATTTTTTTAATGGTGAAAATTGCATACCCTGCACTTTTCCCATCTGTTTTGGGTTCACTTTGATTTGGTTTGCCTTTTGTGTAATAACTAATTTACAAGTGGCATATTTTTGTATACAATTTGGCAAATTACTTGAGTCTTGATTGATATTGACTTTCCACATCCCAGGAATTTGGGTTCGACTTGCAAATTACCCGTTCCCCACCTTAGATTGATTCAACAACGTGAAATTGACTCCTGCATTTTTAAATTCAAAATTTAAAATTAGGCCCATGCTGTCTCTTTCCATCTAGCCGTTATCCACCACCTTGAACGTGAAATATTTCAAATTTTATTCTAGGGTCTTGCATAAAAGGACAAGCCCTGATTCATAATGATCATTTAGGACTTACTAAGGAATAAGATCAGAATATTGTACAACATTTAGCATCAGACATTTGCCGTAACACATGACTAGGCATATTGCATGATTGCTTGGCGTGTCTTCCATTATTGTTCCAAAGCTATTCAATCAGCCCACCTAGGGGTTTGACCAAGGTAGAATACACCCTGCCTAGTGTTGGTGCTCAAAGTTGTAGGCTCCCAAATCCCTAAAGCTCTTGAGTGCTAGGAGCGTCAAATCCAGAGCAAATAACCTTCCACTTATGATTAGCTAGGGACAAGAATGGACCAATTGATAAGGATGGCTAATTCCTTCTTTTACTTTAGGCTCTGCTAAGCCAAGGGGGGTATTCCCTGAGGTGTTTGAAAATAGACCCTAGAACAAGCCATACCCATTGCATAGGAAACTCCAATTTGACTGTCACTAAGTGCCTATATGTTGGTTTAATGATACAAGTGTTTCACACCTTCATTAAGCAAATACACAACCATGTAAGGAGCCTAAAGATATTACCTTATTAACCCCTAATAATGTTCACCTTTAAATATACTCATACATCGATGTAAAGAGAAAAACAAAGCACACCCCTCTTTAAGATAAAGCTTGCAGAAATTGTTGAGGTTGAACAATGTTGGTGGGACTGTTAACACTATGTAATTTAAAAGATTGATTTTTGTTGTTTCAAGTGTGTTGGTGTGATGGGAGGTTGAACATAAAGCAGACAAGTGCCTATATCTAGTGAGGGTAGCAAAGTCTATGTTTTCAAGACCAAAGAATAACATGAATGTAACCTAGTGCAAGATACCTTGATGAAGGCAACAATAAGGACCATACATTTCAATTCCATGCATAAGCCAGGCTCTATGCATGCAAACTGACAAGCATATAGAATTGCAGCACAAGTAATTGAACATACCTTAGTTATCCATGAACATACACATAAACTTCCTATATTACCTTGATAAGATGCCTTACAAAAGCTTTGCAAGGGATTTTATTGCCTTCTAGTTGACAAACTAGTCAAAGATAACACTTGAATCAGCAAGTGTGATCACAAGGATCAATAAGATCATCAAAAGTTTATACAATGTTCATGGAGACATTAAAAAAAGATGCCAAATTTGCACATTAAATCATTCCTTAAGGATTACAATGTCACATTACAACATATGGGAGAAAACCCAAAAAATTACAATTAAAATGCCCTTAACCCATCACAGGAAAGCACAACAAGAATCTGCAACCCTTCTCTTCTTCTGTTTGCCACCTACTTCCCCCCCTCTCTCTTATGCAAAAGAAAATATGCACATTTAAGTCTTTCAGTCATCATCAGGTGGTCTTGGGGGAAGAACCATGGTTGTCTGCAAGTGTACAAGTCATCCATATCTACCTGTCTAGGAGAGCCATCTACTGCCTTACCGCTTTCATTCGAGGCCATTAATGGTGTTTTGGATTGTATAGAAGGGTAGGTAGGGTTTCTAGTTCAAACAGTGAGGTGTGAGAAATTTCATGCTAGAGGGAGTAGGCAAAGAAAAACACTTCACAGATCTGCAACTGGGGATTCGGGGATTTGGATACCTGAGGGATGTGAGAAAGATGGAGGGGCCTAATAATTGGGGTTTTGGGTGCCGCATGATAGTTAGCTTTAGGTATGAAAGCATTATGAATCCTAGGTGTTCGAAAGGAGAAGGCGTAAAGAAGAGTGGGGATCGGGGAAATTGCATACCTGCTACCATGGGAAGAAAAGTAGGGAGGGAAGGGGAGTCCCAAAGGCCCGAGGAGAGTGTGTGAGCAAAATGGCAAGGGTAGGGGATCGAGACTACCAAGTACTCAGTGCTTTTGGGGAGAAGGGATGGAGAGGCCTAAAAACCCCACACAAGAGTGAGTGATTGTAAGAACCCTCGGTAGTTCTGATCTGAAATTTAGCTTGCTGCCCTGAAATTTCTGATTTGATTTTTGGAAGTTTTGCTTGGGTTTTTGATGTTTCGTTTACACATATGTTTTTGCAATGATATGAAGATGGAAGGATAGCAATATGACATTCATATGACACTAAAACATGATTGAAATAGATTGAACCAGCTCACAAACAGTTCCAAATTAAAGATATGGAATTAGATAACACAATATAACATACCTGGTAATGAAGATTGGCTTATTTCATTCAAATGTAGGTGGCTGATTACAACAGTCAAGGTCTGATATAAAATCAGACTTACAAATGCATGCAAATGATATCCAAATGTGATCCAAATGATAGACAAATCCTCCTCCAACGTTGTATCAATGTTAGCCGCCTTGTAGATGATGAATGCCAATGAAGAATGAAACCAAATGCCAACCTTAGATGACTGAAAATGAACCTGTACCTGCTGTTATGAAATCAAAACATGAAACCCTAGCCGATCCAAGCCAAAAACACCTCCGAACTCTAGCGATAGATGCCTAAAATGAAGCGCTTAGGGTCTATGATGAAAATATGACAAACCAACATCAATGCTGTGGCTGGAAACTCTCCGATCTGCACCTGTATAATGATTTCAGAGGTCTGATATAAAGTTGCAGCAGACTGATATAAATTTCTGAGTGTAAAATAGCTAAGTTGCCAAATCGGGTACGGGTACGTGGGTATGGTATGCCGGTACGGCATTTTTTTTTGGGGGAGTTGGGTATGTTTGGGTACGTCTGTGCAAAAAAAAGGAAAAAATCATAAATATATATGTATTTGCAGCCTAAAAACAAGAATTACATTCAGAATGACATATCATGCATATGCTAAACAAAACTGAAAACTACCATAAATGTTACACATTTGAAATACAATATACTATTCCAAATTCGATATTCATATCAATGATAATTTGCCAAAACTTGAATGTCATGATAGATATTCATTGTTCATTGGTTCAAAACTTCAAAACTTCAATATTAAAACAATACAAGTAGTAATCACTAATCACTAATTAGCATCATATTGGTCATCATGAAGACCAACATCAGCATCATCATTGACATTGTCAATAGATAATCTAGGTAGATGAGAAGAACATGCAGTATTGACACTATCACTAAAAGCATGCTGGCTATTTGAGTCCACAAAAAGTGAAGATTCTGTGGCAGCTGAAAAATCCAAGTCAATTCACTCTGGATCTACATCCCACAACTTTGTGCCCCCTTCCTTGTACTCATTTTGTGTGTGAGTAAGAAGGCGCAAGTTGGAATGCACAAAAACTAACTCCTCTGCCTTACTTGATGCCAATCGGTTGCGTTTCACTGAATGGATGAAGGAGTATGTACTCCAATTCTGCTCAGATGAAGAGAAACTAGCGACCTATTGAGGCAAAGTGAGAGAGTTACAGTTATAAAATTGTAAATCAAACTTCAAATTTGTTTCAAAATTTTAAACTAACAAGTTTATTATTTTAAAAATGAAAAACAATTCAAATTTTAAATTTAGAGAGTGCAATAAAAATTAAGAAACTTACTTGCAATAAAAATTTGATTGCAAGACTTTGCAATTGTGGTGATGTTACACCATTGAGGTACCACTAAGTATGAGCATCCTTCCTATACTTGTCACGAAGAGCTGAAACACTTTGATTATTGGAGGCTACAAATTCACCAAACTCAGTTGTAACTATATCCTCCATTTCAGGATTGGGGAAGAGTTTAGTAAGTGCCTTCCTATACCCTTCGTTGACTTCTGGATCTCTGTATGGTGGAACCCTTGATGGCATAGCAAGAATCTTATCACTATAAAACTTGGGAGTCAATGCAAAGGCAAGAAGATGTAGCGGGGTGGTCATTTTGTTCCACCGCTAAACACAAACTGTTTGCACCTCTCTGAAGAAAGTTTCTTCAAGATCTTGCTCTTTTTCATTTATGATGGACCTCATCTTCTCAATCATTGAGTCGATGCCATCATACACCTCTCCCAAACATGGCTTATCCATGTCAGTAAAACAGATCATACTCATGATGGGCTCAGTGAAACTAAGAAGATATTTCACGTGGTCCCACCAATTGTCATCTAGGATCAACCGCTTTACATTTGCTGCTCTGTCACTATTGGACTGCCTCCATAGGGACCAACTTTGGCTAATGACCATGCTAGAAACTGGCACCTTCACCTTCACAAGTCGTCCCAAGACGATTGTGTTGGATGCAAATCGAGTCTTAGCAACCTATTAAAAAAATTAAAACAATGAGCAAAAGCATACTTAAATAATAAATTTTAAAAAGTAAATTAGAAATTTCAAATTACTAATTACAAAATCTAAATGTAAAATTTAAAAATTTAGTGTTTCAATTACCTTCAACAGCTCCAATTGCGAGAATGATCTAAAAATGGCTTGAGACATGTGATGGTTTGTGATGATCATTTGGATCTCTTCAGCCTTAGCATAGACTTGTTTGATCCAATCTATTTTCCTACACAACTTTTGTAACATGAGGTCAAGTGAGTGGACAGCACATGGTGTCCAAAATATGTGTGAAAATCGTGTCTCAACCAACATACCAGCTGCTCTACAATTCTTTGCATTGTCCGTTATGACTTGGACAACATTTTCAAAACCAACTTCTTGACTACACTGTATAAGGATGTCAGCAATAAATTGTGCATCCTTCACTTGCCCTTCACAATCCACGACTTTCAAAAACATTGGCCCTTTAGGGCATATTGCAATCACATTGATTAGTGGTCGATTTCTTGTATCCTTCCATCCATCAGAAACAATGGACAACCCTATTTGTTTCCATGAATTCCTAATGGGAGCCAATGAAGAGTGTATAGATTTTACCTCTTTTGCCAGTAGTGTGCTACGCACCTTCTCATAACCTGGGCCTTTGTACCCTTTTGGAGCTTCATTTACCTTTCTCAACATATCTTGCCAATACGGTGATCGAACAACATTAAAAGACAAACCGTTTGCCTAGAGGCATCTTGCAACACTTTGATCTGCAATCTCTCTAGCATCACTCTGAAATGCCCTCTCCAATGGACCCTTTGTTCTCTTTACATTAACAGGCTCTTCTTCATTCCCACCCAAAAATGGGTGGCTCTCTACTACAACATCAAGGAAGACACTAGAAGAAGTAAGGGGCCTTTGTGATCCCCTTCCTCTCCTCAAAGGATGGTTTGCACTGCGGGAAATTCTTGCATCTGCTTCCTCTTGCTCTCTAATATATTCTGCTATTTGGTGAGGTGACAAACCATTACCATCTGGTCCTGGACATGCTTTGATTCCCAAGTTTGAAATGGCACAGAAATGAGCTTTCACTCGGCTGTAGGAGCTAGTATACTTAATCTTACAGATATTGCATATCCAAACATATGTCCCACCATCTCAAACATTTTGTATCATTTCTATATGTTTCCATAAAGGTGAACTAGGGTCGGTTTTGAAGGTGGATTGACCAATAGTACTAGTACTGGCTGCCATTGCTCCTTGTCTACAATAAATTCAAAAACCAAATATTGAACAATAAATTAAAATATAAAATATTAAATAACAAATGTATATATACTTTACATAGCTTAGTATACAGTTATAAATTTTAAATTACATAGTGTTAAAAAATTAAAACTTAAATATATTGTTACATTAAAAAAAAAAGGTTTAAAATCTGGTTTTTGTACAGTGTTTTACTTTTATAATTTATTATATATATAATTATAAATTATAATATTATAAAGTGAAACTGGTTTGAATTTATATAAAAAAATTTAACTTCAAAATATTTAATACAGTAATACTGAAGTCTAATAGTAATACAGATACTAATAATTTATAAATTATATAATTAATATATTAATATATACTGTAAGTATAGACTAATTATTAATTAGTATTACCCTTAAAAAAATTGACTAATTATTAATTAATATATACTATTTAATATAGTATAATACTATAACTATATGTATTTTTAATATCTGTATATTTAAATTTTTAATATTACTATAGTCATAGCCAAATAGTATTAAATTATTAATATATACTTACAGACTACAATTACAATATATAATATACAAAACGTATTACTATTAATTTATTAAATTATTAATATATAGTATAAACTTCAAAAACTTCATACAAAACATAGTTACATATATATTACATTGAATATAATCATATATAGAGAACAATGAATTTTTAAAAATAAAAAACATACCAGGCTGAGTTTTTGGGCTTTTGCATCGCGTACAGTCCAGGCGTGCAGAACTCGAGCAGTATTTTCCTTTGCTTCCAGGCGTCCAGGCATGCGTCACACAGAGGAAGTCGCGTCACACAAAAAACTTCAAAAATCTCTTGCGAAAATGTGTTCTCTGAGCGGCGGCGGAAAGTATAATGATTTAAACTTTTAGTCTTTTAGGTTTTAACTAACTTTTGTTTTAGCTTTTAGGTTAAAAACTTAAAAGTTGTCGCGATTTTAAAATCATTTCCTTTTTATAAAATGAAAGTCAAAGTCAGAAATCCTTAAAAAAACTTTAAAAAACCTTGAGTCTTCCCGGAAGCACCACGTCAGCATGGGAATTGGGAGGAATCTTTTTCAATCACCTAGAAACGGCTCGGCGTGCAGATGGCGGAACCCTGGTCGAATCCACAGGGATTCCGAGCTGTACCAGATTCCGGTACGGGCTGTACCTGGAATCACCAGGGCAGGGGGAGATTCGGTAACTTAGTAAAATAGTGAATTCCACCAACAATGAAGCCACCAAATGATGTAGAATCATCACCAAAACCTGGCCATGAATGCAAATGATGAAATCGCAGTCTAATATCCTTCAAATTGGAATACATATGCCTTCAATCATGCAAGATGTCTTCAAACTCTAGCTGATCATGCAATCTTCCTTGAAACCCTAGCTGTTTGAAGCCTTAAACTCCATGAAAACCTGCAAATAAGCTCAATAATGGATCCTAGGTGAATCCATCTCTCAAAATGAGATGGGTTTTCATCCAAACCACTAAAATCCAAGGGTTTTCATCCTTAGATATTGCTGAAACAAAGTTGTTGTTTACTGCCAAATGAGTCTAATGAATTCATACAGAGTAAACAAGGAATATAAACTGAATGATCACATCATACGAGAATACACATTGAAATGATACTATGAAACTCAGATGTATATATTATTGATTCAAACTGCAATTACAATCAACACCAAAAACTGCTGTCCGATACAATGAAATGAAATACATATATAGGTGCCGATGGTTGCCTGGATGGCCAGTCGTCGCCAACGACACACCAATCAGGAGGTAACTACTCACCGATCCTAACTGACTACAACTAACATACTCGCCAATCCAAACTACAGTTGCGGCCAAGACAAACTCTCCAAGAAGTGAAAATGTCAAAATGAACAATGATACCAAATGACCTCAATCCTTCTCCTTTTATATTTTTCTCCACTAAAAATCTTCTTTCCATTCTCCAAGCTCAAAAAGGGGACATTACAGTGATCATTGTTTGGGGAAAGGGAATACCCAATACCAAAGGAGCGGGAGCGGGATTGGGGAAATCTGATATTGATGAAGTTAAAGAGGAAAGGGGAGAGGGGAACCTATCGAGGATCAAGGACCGAGGATGCATGATGACGGGGTCCCAAATCATAATGGTAGGAGAGATTCTAAAGGCCCAGGGAAAGGATGAGGAGGTCGGGGTTCGGGGTTTAGGCTTACGACTTATGAAACTCAAAGCTAAATGGACTTCTGAAAACCCGGACCCAAAAAGGAAGAAGATAAGCGGGATGTCGGGGTTCAGGGATCGAGGAAAACTCTTATGTAGTAATCAATTTGTTGCATTCTTGAAAGCCCAGGCCCGAAGGCAAAGATAAAAAGTGGGGAATAGAAGTTTGGGGAACTTCATGATAGGGAACCAAGCAGGATGAAGCCTGGAAACCTGAAAGGCATGAAAGATAGGAAAACTAGGGAAGCGGGGAAAAGCATGTCGGCATGGAGAATTTTGAAAGCCCAGCAGAGAAGACAACATAGGAGGTGGGGAACAAGGAAACATCATAAGCATGTACTTTGAGACATTTAGGCACATGACAAGGACGTAAGGGAAGTAAGCACAACACCAAGCATGAATTTGACCAAGGGGGCCCATTGAAGAATTTCTCTGATCGGATATCAATATGAGCAAAGCAAGGCCAAAGCACTAGAGGGGGCACTAGGCTTAGAAAATTTTGGACTGTTGGGGCAGGTGCCAACACCTAGCAAGGTCCTTAAAAATCTTTGTTAACACCACCTATCACTTATTGCAAGTCTAGATGTCTAGGCAAACCAGTTCCAAATCGTAGAACCCAGAAGATTGATTTTGCACATAGGATAATTTTGTGGGATTTAGATCGATTCCATGGCATGCTTTCGTCCAGGATCAATTTTGCAAAATGAAATCAACCTAGAGCTTTTAACAGCCAATTTTTTAGTTGGGGAGCAATTTGTTTGACACATCATAGGGTTTTGACACAATGATGAATCATTTTGCACCATCTGTCACAGTCATATCGGCATTGGAACTAGAGCTAACTACCTTTGTTTTGTTTATTTGAATTCCTCACATTTATTATCGCATTAATTTATTAGTATCAATTTTAGCTGTATATCCTAAGTTAGATTTATTTTATTATTGTAGTTTAGTTAACTTATCCTAAAATATTTGTAAAGATGCATTTATTTTCTTACATTTTTGGCGAACCCAACTTATCTTACACCTTGCAGGGTTTTGTTCTTAGGGTTTATTCCTTCTCCCTTAAGATTTTAAATTTGGTAGTTTAGATTGCATGCCTTTCATTTCAGATTTGATGAGGGTTTGGATCTACCTTTTATTGTCTTTCGTTGCTATATTTTGATTAGGGCTTGGGCTCTTATTATTTGATCCTTACCTTCCTACCCTTTCTTTGTTGTGTTTCATTGATATACTTTTCACCATGGATTCTTATGAGTCTCTACTTTGTGATTACCTTCATGCATATATCAAGGATTATAAGGTGTTTTCATGCTTTATTAATTCTTATCCTTTGATCCTTGATGATTTTGCATCTTTCTTTCATATTGATGGTGGTTCATGTTCCATGAGCGAGTTGCTTACAGGCTTTTCTACCTTCTCTTCTTTCATGGACTTTGTTGGTGCTTTTCTTTCCATCTTAGGAGACTTTGCCTCATTTGTATACATGATTCACGATGATTATCCCCTAGTGTGGTGGATGATGATATAGCCCTATCTACTAGTGATACATCTAGCGAGGTGGCTTTATGTGATGAGGTCATATCTTCCTTCACTACTCATGATGTTGTTAAGCCTTGTGATTCTTCTATTTCTATATGTCACGATAGCCCTCTTTCTGTACCCTTAGGTTCATGTTCCTTTGATGATACATCTTATGAGAAATCTAGGGATTTGGTGATTTATGTGAGCTACCTTCTTTTATACATGATGATAGCATGCATTATGATGATAATTCATTAGCTTGTCATGTAGATATTATTGATGATTTATTACCTATTACATAATGATACCATTGCTCTTAGTGAGAAGTTATTGCTTGATGACTTCGATGGTATTAGGGACACATCTTTAAATGTTAAGTCATTCTTGCTTGCTAATTATGAGTACTTAGATGATGATAACTTATTGATGAGTAAATTAGACTTACTTTGAGTGACGAAGCATTGTCATGGTTTAATTCATCTTGTATGTTTTATTTTTCATTTATGGCATTGGCACATGACTTTATCACATGTTTTTCTTGACCTAACATGCCTAAAGATAGTTTGGACTTGTTTATACCTTCTCATGGCCCATCCTTTGATTCTTGTCCACCTTCCTTATACGATGTTCATATGGCTGATATTATTTGTACTCCTATGGGACCTAAGGTTGTTATTAGTGGTTGACTTGATTCTTCTCCCCCTAAGCACTCATCTCTATCCCATGAGGTACTGAGTTCACCGAGTTATCATGTAGTGGGTCATACTAATTAGTGGATGGCTAAAGGACGGAATGCTGCATCTAATCAACCAATTTTACCATCTAGTGATCTAGTGTTGCATCCTATCCCTAAGTTGACACATAAAGCACATAATGGTTAATTGGTTACAATTTGATTGATCAACTTGAGCATTGCAATGAAAATCTTTCTTTGGAATTTAACTCAATCCTTGCACATATACAAAGATACTTTAAGGATGACCTTATGGAAGCTCCTTATTCCATCGAGTCTTAATCTTATAGAGGTTGGCTTCTATTTTAGAGCCCGTTTATACACAAGCTACTAAGCTTTCATTTGGGATTAATGAGTTACCTAGCCCTTTATTTCATTCAAGGGGGGCCTACCATGTTATTAACCTAACTAGAGTCTATTGGTGGAGCATGAAAAATCGGCATGTGAAGTCAATTTAAATCTAATTTAATAATATATCGAGTTTGGGGAGATATCAGAGTAGAAAACATAAAAAATGTTTGAAATTTTTTGGATATAAATTTGGATGTGAAATATTATAAATCTAGTTTAAACAGATTTTGGGTCTAAACTTTAGCCAAAACCCAAGTTAATTCCTTTTTCAACCCTTGGGAATGTGGCATGATCTCGCATCCTTCGAGGTTCATCCAAATAGGCTAGTTGTAAAGATCTCATGGTGCCTGGGCTATAAGTTATAGGATGAATGGGAAAAAATTCAAGTGACGTTGCGAAATCTGATGGCAACATCTCATGGGGTCTAGCCATTTTGAAAAGGCCCAAAGGAAAAGCAAAAATGGATGTGATAAAAGATAAAACTTAGATTAAATCCCATTTCAAGTTTGGATATCCCTTGGAGCTAAAACAAGGAAAATTAATCAAAAAATTGCTTTGAGATGAATCTGGTTGCAAAATTAGATTAAAAGTCGGGTTAGAAACCATTTTAGGTTCATTTTTACTTTGCACCTCCAAAAGATAATAAATGTCAAAGTTGTGTGTGAAACCAAATTCGGATGCAAAAACTTTATCAAGTAGGGTTAAAGCCAGGATCGGGTCTGAATTTTAAATAGGCTGAGTCATAACAAGGGAAAGTCGGATGCAAATAACAATTAAACCTTGATTAAAAGTGATTTCAGGTCCGAACATTCCTTAGAGGTAAAAAGTTGAAAATCGATTATGATATGCAACGAGATGAATTTGGATGCAAAATGAGATAAAATCTTGGTTAAAGTCCATTTCAGATCTGAACTAAAGATACTAAGGCACAAACTTAACAAAGAAAGGAAACCTAGACATGAAGAACATTAAACCAAGGAGAATGAACTAGATCGGTTCCAAATACAACAAGAAAGACACAACCCAAGCCAAACCCATATGCGAAAGACTTTAAACCAAAAATTAAAGCCCCATTGAGTCCTAATACTCAAGTCAAGCGACTAACAAAGAAGACTCTAGATGTGAAAAATAATTTATTGGGCATTATAAACTGACATCAGTATTTACATTCTAACCGATTTGCCCGAGAAATAAAACAACTAGGCTTGAGAGATTGCAACTCAGGCCAAGATTACTTCAAAAAGACATGGCCAGTTGAAACTTTTACCCAAGAATTAACAAACTTAAACCGATCAAGAGGGATGAACCGTGATTGAAAAATTCACATGATTGTAAACATGAGAAACTGAGCAATTAAGCAATCATAGTCCCCAAAGAGAAACTTGGAAAACTGAAGGGCAAGAAGATCAAAATTCAATGAAAATAATCAAGGGGACCCTTGATTTTGGTAAATTGGAATTAGGGTGTGGTGGTCAAAACAATCATGTACAGTGAGCTCCTACACCTATAAGATGGTTGCAACTCCATGGAAAACTCCTGTTTTTCATTTGCAACTGTAAAACTGATCATATGTAAGCATGCAATAAGGGCCAACCCTTGTATAGGATATTCCTTGTCCTTTTTATGAGTCTTTGGAGCCCTCCTTGGGTGGCAAAAGCTGTTTGAAACACTCAAAATTGGAAGAGACAAAGCCAAAAACTCTTCATATTCCTCACAGAGGGAAATTGCTAACTTACATTAGTGGGCGGTTAGTAACTACTAGGGCAGTTATGAATTCACTTGATGAGCTACGAACGAAATCATTGCTTGTTGATATTTGGCGATTATGAAATTGTTGCATGATGAAAATCGACTGTTCATCACCAACACAAAATGACTCAATTTTGCCCCTGTTTCTCTGATCAGTGACTTATGTGGGATGTTCCCAACTACCTCAAAGTTGTCTTCAACATTGAGAACCAGGTTGTTGGCTTCAAAATCATTATGTCATGTTTTACCAGCTATTTGGAGTCTTGTGACAACTCCTGATTGAAAGTGGTGACAATTGATCCCTTGGTCATGTTTTCTCAGATTCGTTTTTGGATCACACCTCCCCATTGAGGAGGCTTTGGTCCCCAAATACTTAGTGACGTACCAAGTGAGGAAATTTCTTCCCCACATCCTCTTTTGGATACCATTTTGCTTTGCTTGGTAGCTGCCCCTTAAATCCAATCAACCAGGTTTCTTGTACTTCTTTCTTGTCCTTCTCTTGTTGCTATCAAATACTACATCATTCTCCAGCTCTTCTTGGCTACTTGGAGCTAAATCATCAATCGGAGGCAATAATAGGTCTTCCTCTTAATTGAGCATTAAAGGCTCAAACAAATAAAGATTCTCTACATTGATCATTGAGTACCTCTTCATGTATGGTGGCAAATCCAAGTGAAAAGCATTTTCGCATACTTGTTTTAGAATTTGAAAAGGGCTATATCTCAAGGGTTCAAGCTTCCTAGCTTGCCCTTGGAGCCTATCCTTCGCCATGCACAAGCAAACATGACCACCGACTTTGAACTTGTGCTCTACTCAATGTTGGCCAAAACACATACCTTTGAAGGTTAGCCAATATCTTTGCAGCACCAAAATGATGTGCAACTTTTGAGGTATGAGCCTGATGCAAGAACAACAACCTCGTTTCATTTGGTACATACAACTTTCCCAACTTGTATAGCAAATTCTCTTTGAGAAAGTAATCCAGATTTGGCTCAAAATCAGCCACTTTACCTCTTTTTGCTTGCCGGTAAATTTCACCAGAGTCTTTATCATGCTCATAATCATCTGCATATACCTCTTTGGCAAAGGTTTCCAATTGAGAGAGAGTGGCAATAGTTGAGAGTAGAGGTGGCCTAGACAACATATCTGCCATCTTGTCTGTTGCAGCCCATTTTTACTTGATTACCAAGTGGAATTGTTGCAAAAACCCCATCCACTTGTAGTACCTTGCTTGTTGTAGCTTGGTTTGTACTTGCAAGTATTGGAGAGATTGATGGTTTGTGTGGATAATGGTTTCCTTGCCCATCAAGTAGCTTCCACTTTTTCACTGCTTGGACTAGATCAAACAGTTCTTTGCCATATGTGCCATAATTTAGGACTGCACCACGGAAGAACTTTGAATGGTAGTATATTGGTCTTCCTCTTTGCATTAGTACTACCCCCATAGTGTAGTTACTGGCATTTGTTTCCACCTCAAATGATTGTTGCAAATTAGGCAAAACAAGAATGAATGCATGGCTGATTTTATGCTTCAACTCCTTAAATGTTCTTTGCTGTTTTGTGCCCCATTTGAAGCACTTTCTATTCCTTGTTGTTGCATGCAAAGATGCAGCTATGATTGAGGAAGATATGACAAACTTCCTCATGTATTGCATAGACCCAATGAAACTGCTAGTTTCAGTGACATTGGAAGGTCTTGGTCAATTCATAATGGCATCAATCTTTGTTAGATCAATTTTGATTTTTCCATTTTTTGACCACATGCCCGAGATAGACAAGTGATTGTTTTGCAAATTCACATTTGTTCAATTGTAAACTTAGAAAGTTAATAGTAGGTGATGGAAATTTTCCTTCAACATATTTTGCTTTTCTTGGAGGGTAATACTTTAACTAAGTTTAGAGTTGAGTATGTTGAAGTGATGGGTGAAGAGGATCAAATCAGATACGTAAAGATCATTATTCCTATAGATGTGTTGCAGCCACAAGGCCTTGCTAGATATCTTGAAAAGGAGGCACTATATCTTTGTTTGTTGAAAAGGTTTCTCTTTATGGAAGAAGACAATCCAAAACCAATGCACATCACTTAATTTGTACTGAATTTTTTAATACATGATCATTCCTATCCAGCTGAACCATTCATTTTCATGAGAATTTTGTAGTGGTTTTTAAGATATGAGTTGCCACAGTTGGAACCCTTGCTCAAATGGAGTGGTTATTTTTCCCAGCTTGTTAATGGCTTTGTCTAGTCAGAATGTTTTCTTTCATCCATAGGTAGGTAGATAAGGTTGTTTCTTGCATTCGTCATGTTGTAATGTTTTTCCCTTTTATGTGATGTGTATGCTTATTGTTTTGTTTTAGGTTTGGCGTTAGAACATGCTTGACTCTATTACCTGTTGGATTTAGGACATACAACTGAGAGGGGGGGGGGGTGAATCAGTTGTTACCAAAATCTCTGTTCTTTATTTACTTTAAGCCTTCTTATATTTCAACAGCATATCAAAGATTAATCATGGAAGCATACTGCAATAATTCATGAGCAGAGACAAATTCAACACACATAACACCAAGATTTTGACGTGGAAAACCCGGTTAATGGAAAAACCACGGGGTGATTAACCCAAAATTGTATTCTCTGTTAGAAGAATAAAGATGAATAAAATGGCACTTGCCAGTTAGGGCTCACTGCCCGAGCACACTGCTCACAAGAGGCCCACTGCCTATAGGAGACACACTGTCCACAGAATAATATAAATATTACATATTTGAACTGGAGATCAGCATCTTCACTATGCTTGAGTCAGTTCCATTTAAGCCCAACACCTCTGCTCTGCCTTTCTTTCTTCTTCCTTACCACCTTCTCATCGCTACAAGAATACTTTTGAATGACTTCGCAATTCTTATTTATACAAGACATCAACTTTGGAATGATCATCAAAGTTGGCACAACATACACTTATTTTATTACAGAGCAAATACAAAAATATAACTTGACTTATTACAAAAGCTTCATGCGTGCTACTATACTGTCGGCTACCCATAGCTGGGACTTAAATCTTCTTTGTGGAACACGCCAGGCTTCGCAAAACATCTTCAAGATCATCCGCAATATGTGCAAGACATCCGGTCGGCCAAGATTAGGAAGAACACCATCACTGGAAGGTAAATCTTCAATTACGAGTTTTATCTTCAACGCGGACCGCCAACACGAACTGGACACAATCTAGAGACCCCCACAAGCTTTCTTGAATCACCAAGAACATCCGCACCACTTCTGCTTATTGAAATCATTCGCATCTTCATCCGGAACCTCAAGAACACAGTTGGTCATTACTGTCACATTAGAAGGATTGCTTGTGGACCTCCAAACCACGAACCAATTGAGTTGTCAATTCACATTAGCTTCCAAAACATGCCACCAGATCCGACCGGATCTCACCGGACCTATTTGTGTCACTCTGTCACCTCTGAACAGTTGCCAGAACCGGGTTTACTCTCATGGCCATAACTCCTCCAAATTTTCATGCGGATCTCTCAAATCTTGACTAGATCATCTTCAGACACATAGCTACAAACCCTTTGATGCGCATTCTCTGATCTTCATCTAGCTGGGATATTCACTTCATAGAGCTTCACTGTCTTCATTGATTTTCTCTGTTTCTGATAGGGCTAATTTTCTCAATATCCTCAGCACACAACTCATCCAATCCTTGACATCAATGCAACAAGAGTATGTTGACATCAATGACAACACCGGTTAGGCCCATACTTGCAACATTATCCATAGCTATGTCACAGGGTTCGCCGAATTTCGGACATGAGGTTCGAAATTTGGCGAACTTTTTGCCAGGGCACGAAATTTGCCCAAATTCGTCTTAAAATTCGCTATTATGAATGCTTTAATTTTTTCCGCTAGGGCACAAGATTCGCTGATAGGCTTTTATATGTAAAATCGTCTCACACCGTCAAAAAAAAAAATTTGCGCCGAAAAATTTTCTAAACTCGTCGATTGTCCTATTGGCCTCTCCGCTAATAATATTAAGAATATTTTTAAAAAATAATGACGAACTATTCTCGAAAGGTAGTTAAAAACACTCATTCCGCCAAATAATGTGACGAATCGGATATTATAATGCAGTCGGGTCTTAACATTATTATTATTATTAATATATAATAAGTATTAATATTATTATTAATGCAGTTCGGGCTTAATATTATTATTATTATTATTATTATTAATATATAATAGTATTAGTATATTCGTATTATTATTATTAATAATAGTATTAATATATTTATATTAATATATAATAGTATTAATATATTCATATTAAAATATATTTATATATTATTAATATATAATAATATTTAATATTTATATAATATATATATATATTTTTAAATCAAAATTATATAAGGCGAATTTAATGCCGAATTTTTTTTCGCCCTGCCGAATTTCATCCGAATTTTATGGTTGCCGAACACGAATGCAAACGCGAACATTGTGACATAGATCCATAGATAAGACATTGGTCACTTGTTTTCCAGAGATTCTGAAGTTCTCCTATGGCCCAAGTTTGTTCTCTGGTCCCCTAAAAAAGAGCCAATGTTGGTACCCATACGAAACTTTGCCTTCAATAAAATTTGTAGTTATTAATCAGCGTAATCTTGTTGTGTTACCTGTTGTACACTTGTAGGAACTTTTAGGAAAAACATGTAAAATCCAAGATTTGGGCCAACCTGTTTTTTAGGCCTAAACACAGCCAACCTGATTTGATTTAAAACAATGTAATATCCATGCATTTAGACTCTAAGACTTGTATTTCTTCTCACAAATCATCTGCAACAATCTTATATCACAGGATTAAGGCAACAAAAGAGTAGGAAATAGAGGCAGATTCAACATTCAAGTAGGCAATCTAAAGTTCCGCCTAAACTCCAATAGATGGCAGTCTTACAAGTGATCAGCGCCAACACTTAAAAAGTGGCAACTGTATTATCAAAGTGTCTAAAGAAAAAGAAAAAGACAAGTTTGGCACACTATTTTAGTGGCATAGGCATGGGAAAAATGCACCAAAGGTGGCAATAAGTGGAGAAAAGTGCGCCTAAAGGGGACAAAGGTTAATAGCAGCAACAAGGACACACTTTTTGGTGGCTTTTGCCAAGAAAAGTTCCGTCTTGATCTAAAAATGTGGCAAACATGTTATGAAACTCTGCCAATGTTTAAGAGGTGGCAAAGACAAGTAGAAATCTTGCCAGCAAGGAAGTTGAAGTAAAATGTCATCATGGCATGGTTTTACAATGGTAGAGCTAGTTCAAAATAGTGCCCAAGGTGGTGAAGGGATGAGGAAACAACACCCAACAGTCATATAACTTGGCTAGCTATTTAGTGATTTGCACCTAGGAAGAAGATGGACAAAATAGGCATTTAGGTGCTGTTTTAGAGTGGTGCAAGCACTAAGGAATTCTGCGTTCTTATATTTAATTAGCTCTCTTCAAAATCTGATGCCAGGTCAAGTGTTTTAAAGCACAAAGTAGTGAATCCTGGCCTCTCGCTGTTCTAAATGGCCTATATTAAGAAGAAAGCAGAATTAAAATACGAATGAGCCTATTTTAGGTGTTTATTTCCTCTTTGCAATAGATAGAGTTAGGATTTCTTTAAAGCAGGGCTTTATTGAGATTATTTTATTATTATTTGATCCCTACAAGCTGCCGTTGATGAGCATATGAATAAGTGCCTTGAACATATGATCTGTAATGTAAGTTGATGCTGAGCCTATGCTGTAGAAATTATTAGTGAAGTTATTGTATTTTCGTGAAAGTTAATGAATGTTGGTGGAAGTCACACTTATGTTGCAGAAACCATTGTTTAACAGAAGCTATTGTTTTCCCATATTTTGTAGGACTTGACCATTGGCAATTCGGTGCTTGCATTTGGGGCAAAAACATAATCAATTAGTTATTTACATTTAATAGAAAACTCCATCGGAATGTTGTACAAAGTGCATTCATGTAAATTCTGTTAATAGTTTTAGGTTTTAGGTTTAGTTAGATCACAAGGAGCTTCCCCTTATAATTTGAAGAACGGTTCTATTGTACACACTATTTCGTTTTGTGTTCTCTCGAAAGAGACAAATTAAAATGTTAACATCTTATATGTCCAAATAGCATTTCCTATTGTCTTTAGAGCTTCCTCATTCCATAAAAACAAAGGAAGGGGAGTCTTACCTAGACCAGTACCTGAGAGGGTGTTTCTTCTGTTGGATCAAAATCAATCATCTAGTGATCCAGGTACAAACTGCTGGAGCCCATAAATCAAAGGCCATTACAAAAAATCAAGTCTCTTTCCTCTTTGATCGAGAAGGTCGCAATGAAGAAACCTCTCCTGCACAAGGAAATGTTGATATCACCTTGGAACTTGGCTACCATTCTCTATTAACCTAGTTTATTAACAATTTGTAAGAGGGTCAAGCACTTGTAAACTTGCCCATCAGAGCCTTTTCAAAATACTTGATAAGCAAGTTTGTTGATCCCCTTGGGGGAATATCAACAGAGGGAATATCATCCCATTGCTGAACCATTCGAAGAGACTCATTGCCGTGCTCTAGATTGAGGCGATCTGCAGCAGCAGAATCATTCAGATTCAATGTATTCTTAAACCCAGCCCCTACCCTAGTGGCAGCATCTCTGTAGGAGCAGGGAGCCATTAAAGACAAGGAAAAACCAAGGGGCAAGCTGCAGAGAACAGGTGGCTTAAACAAACCAGGAGAAAAGTCTAAAAGTGTAGCAGACCAGACTTCGTACAAAAACCATGCCCAAGCTAAGCAAACAGCATTCAGATTTAGCTAAGGGTGAGATAGGAATGGGGGCTGCAGCTGAGCCAGGTGGCTGCCTGGCTACAGCTGGAACCCTAAATGATCTTCTTGTATGCCAAAAAAAAAAAACATTTTTTGCCTTCAGTAGATATTAATTAGGATCATGTGGTGATGGTCACTTTAATATTGAAACACTTGTACTTGGAATTTGGAAAAATGATTGCAGATTACAGGTATGCACAAGTCACTCACACATTACAAAATAAGATTGAAGAGGCAATAGAAATAGATCAGAGTTGATGTAAAACCTGTGATTAGATTACTGCAAGAGATTGGAGTTTGTTTATTTGGGCGATTGGGGTTGGACCACAATTTGAAATTTCAATTGGCATGTCATGCCATGTTTGTTCGTCATTTCACCCTATTGTGATAATTTGAAAGTCACTGCCCAATACTGTACTGTTCAGAATATTTCTCAGCCTTGTGTTATAGAACTTCTTTGAGATTAGCTACTTATTGGGTTCTTAGGTTTCTTTTGAACCACCTCAATCGAAAAATCATAAAAGTTATATGCTTTGTTCCTCCTCTTAACAGGCTACAATAAGCAAGTGATATATCAAATTCAGACTTCATGGGGCAAACTAATGCCAACGATATAGGGTTCCTGTAGTGACCACTTATGTCTGTTTTGTGTTTGATGGCGTCTCATTTTCCTAAAATATTTGTGCTTTGACGTGCTGTAGAAAGTTTTCTTGTTACCTACACAACTTGCAATTCTTCTGAATTTAGCCTTGGGAATTGTACTATAGTTATACTGATCATTTAAGTGTTTCATTAATATTTTGGAGGTTTCTATACAGGGAACTGCACCTAAATGCCACACACCTTATCATGTTGTAGGTTGAAGGTGATGGATAATATATTATGTTTTTCATACATTGAAAATTTTTCCTTTACAATTTTTTGGAGTATGGATTTCTCCTTAAATGCTCAATATTTTGTTTGAAACTTGTATTTACTTATTTATATGTGATTGTATGTGCAAATACTTCTTACAAAATTAGATAGTTAAATCCTATGCACTAGTGAATAACATAACAATTGTTTTCTGCATTACTCATTAATTTAGTTTGTCAATTGACACTGGGATAGGAGTAAAATTTCCCTGTAAAATTTGCTATTTAGAAATTTCCTCTGGGAACTGTTTTTTGGAGGGGGAGTGAGGATCACCTTTAGCTTACCTGGATTCATTTTCATGGACAAAATGGAGTCAAAATGAAAGGTCAAATATAGCCGTATTACTCATAATCATACTTAAAAATTGTTTGTTAGAGATTAATTAAGAACTTCCTATCCAAAATCTATTAACTATTTTGTTTAGTTGAGAGGCCTTTTGAATTTAGGAAATATGGATTTGTGCTTGATGCAAATTTCTGACTCTATGATGGATTGAAAATTGTTTGTGCAGTCAAATGTCAGGAAGGAAAGAAGAAGGCGGCCAGACCCTCCTTGCATCATATGCGAAGGAAGAGGAAAAATAAATTGCAGCAGATGCCGAGGAAGAGGTCTCTCTGTCTTCCCTGGAATGGACACATGGTTTATGAACATATTCAAATTCCTTGCATGATACAAAAAAGATGGGAAATGAAATGTACTGTGTTTTACAAATTATAGTTTTAGACAATTAACTGAGAAGGGACTCCATGCCTATGATGCCTATTTTTAATTCTTCGTTTGGCCATTCAATTGATCCACTTCATCTGTTCATGTGAGCATAACTTTTTCAACATGCTTGTGTTTCTTGTAAGTCTTAATATTCTGGAAAAAAAATTGATGAATTTGTTTACAAAGCTGAAAGGATTATTTATATATTGATATTGACCTTGTATTAACATAGACAGTGCTCCATTTTGTGTGTTGTGGGAAATCACTACCTATTGGATTTTGAGTTTTGCTTTTGTTTTGATGTATGCGGCCACACTTTCCATGCTTTGAGTTGTGCAGGCCAGACTCCTTTTGGTAAAGTTGGACTCCTACTGCCATTGATTCCATTCATCCAATGGCTTGCAGGGAGTTAAGATCATTTTGCTCTTTTGGTGCTAAAGCTTCCGCCAACCGTCCATCTCAAAGATCTAATGGTCCATGGGGAGTGTGAAGGGAAATAGAGCTTTGCCGATACTAGGTCCTGTCTTTGGTTGTCTTTGTTGAGTGGCTTGTGCAATGTATAATGACAAAGACAACGGGTGAGGCATTATGATTGGTTGATGGGAGCCGAAGGCAAGTGAAGGCATTTTGTTGGTTCACACTCCACGGTCTTGATCTAATGGTCCATGGGTGTGGAGGGAGACAAAAGGGGAAAAGTGATATGAACATTCACTAACTGTCCGATTGAGCTCAATCAATGGTCTGTGATCCTTGAAAGCTGAATCCCAGTTGCAACAGAGTAAGGAGCACAGTGAAGACATTTACTCAACTAGTGGTCTGCAATCCTTCAAGAGTACATGCCAAGGAAGAATTGAATTCTGCAGAGGTTGAGGCCGGATCGAATATTAATGATCAAATCCCTGCTGATGCATTTAAAGCTCAACCACTCTTTACAGTTTCAAGACATGTGGCCGTTCCTCTTTGCAAATGTAGTACATGTTGCCATTCTTCTGGTGAATTCAGGCAGTTGTAGGTGGTTGTGTGCACCCAATCAGGGATATTTTCTAGGCCAAATCTTCAGTCTCTTGAGATTTGCAGAGAAGATATTTGGTGCAGTTGATAGAATATTGAATTCTATTGTTCTTCTGGCCTTGTCTTCCTCTTTTTGTATAAATAAGGGCTCCTTGCTCTTTGTTTGGGATGGAATTTTGAATACTTGTGCTTCATAGCAGCCTTGTTTGTAAATTTCTTTCACCTTATTTTTTTAATCTGTTAAGAACTTAAGTCTAGAAATTAGACTTTGTTCACATGTCTAGGGCTTCAAAACTTTTCTTGTATATAAATTTGTATCATTTTCAAAAATATTATTATAAGTTGTGGTTATTTCATTTTTATCTTGCTTCTATGTGGTATGAATGAATGATGTATTCAATATTACTAGTAATGTGCTTATTTTGATTGTTTGTAGACTCTTGTTTCATTTGTCTATTTGATTCCAACAATAGATAGAAATATCTTATTCTTGGCGCATCGCCTCTTTTAGATTAGGATTTATTTTCATGTATTTCTCCCATTTCCCTTTTCTCTTCCTAGAAACTTGTAAACAAACCTATGGTTGCTCCAAGACACTTCCCAGCTTGGAATATTAGAGGTCCTTTGGTACTCCTGTACCCCTTGTAGTATGGGACCCCATTCTAGATGTCGCACTAAGATCCCTTCCCCATTTCATAGGAGAAGATGCATCCGCACTCTTGAGCACCTCCATGATGTTGTTAACCATTGTGCTGTGCACAATATAGAAGGGCGGAATGTGGCTTTAAGACTGTTGGCTACATCAGTTAAAGGAAGGCACTAGATTGATATAGGAGCCTTGATCCTCATTGAGTACATAACTAGTATGCATTGGGAGAAGTGTTATCCAACAAGTTCAAAGAGAAAGGAGAGAGAACATCCCTCTTGGAGTAGCTGACAACCATCAAAAGGGCCCCCATGGAGGCCCTTGCTGACTTCAATACTAGATTTCAAAAGACATGGCAAAGGATTCCAATAGAAGTTTGTCCTCCTCTAGGTATGGCTTACATTTGTTATTTAAAGGAACTTAATTGTAAGATTGCCATGATGGTCAAATCTAAGGGGGGGGAACTCCTTACTTAATGCTTATGAAATAGTCATTGAGGATGAGAACGGCCTTATTCAAATAGGGAGGTTAGCTCCTAGGCCGCCTATGCCCTTGTTTCCAAATATTCAACTACCTTTTCAACCCCCACTAGTTGTTCAACCTACAACTTTTCAGTCTCCTGCCATAAATTCAATGCCTACCCCAATCCATAATCTTGCCTCAGAGTACCACTTTGCAACACTCCACTTCTCCAATGAATTTGACAAGGTAAAAAGCCTACTCAGATCTGTTTCCAAAGAGGTCATTGCTCTTAAGAGGCAACAAAACACTTAGAGGCCCCTATTCCAAAACAACCAAAGGCCTCCCTTCCAACAAAATAATGATCAAAGCAATCAAGGATATAGACCTCCCTCGAACCATCAATCATATCAAAAGAGACCTACCTTCCAACCTAGGTATCCAAACCAACCTCAGAACTAGTTGTTCCCTGTGGAAGTCCCTCTCTAACAAGTTCCTAGTAACCCTGTTGGGGAGATGGTTCATGTACAAAATAACTATGTGGAGACCCAAATTTTGGTGCTTTTTGTGCTCAGCCCCTCATGCCCCTAGTGCTTGGCCTCAAGGTAACCGTTCGCAAGCCTTGACAGTTCAAAATCAAGCTACTGTTGATGCTATGAATGCCTAGATGCAAGAGAAGTCCACAGGAGCAATTTTGTCCACCTTGGATCAAGCTTTGCTGACATGGGATGACAGAGAAGTATATGCCCTTAATAAGCCTGCCTCGACCTCTAGAAGACTACAGGTGCAATTAGATCACTTCACCAGATCTAAGAAGAGAGTGGTGGAAGAGCAATCCAAAGGTGATTAGGCAGGTCCCAGTGGACAGAAGGCACCAGTTATTCTTCAATACCAACTTCCAATGACAACTGCTCCCATGCAAAATATACTTGTAGTTAGATTCAATGTTCTTGATGCTTCTAAACAACCAGATCATGCAGCTCATGTATAACAAATTGCCTAAGGGATTGGTGACTCTCAAATCCGTTTTTAGTCTTGATGATCAATATAGGGACAAGAGAAAGGTGATTGCCGACAAAGGAGATTACCATAATGTTGAAATAGCTCTAGGTCATGCTGTGAAATTGGGAAAAGTATGCACTAAAGAAGAAAAGGAGTTCCTTTTCTATCTTTGTAATAGACATGATAGAGTAATGGCTTGGAGTTATGAAGACCTGAAAGGATTCGACAAGACTGTCATTTAGCACATGATAGCATAGTTGAAAAACTCGGACTCGGCAAAAACTCGGCAGACCCAAAATTTTTAAAAACTCGGGACTCGGCAAAAACTCGGGGAAAAACTTGGCAATAACTCGGCAAATTTAAAAATGCATAATTTTTTAAAAATATAGGATTATGATGATATGAAAGGACAGATTTTGGACGAATTGTCAAAATTTATATAGGATTATGATGATATATAGAAATATATCATACATATTAAATAATAAAACAATCCAAAATTCCAAATATTAAAAAGACTATTGTATGAAAGGAGAGATTTTGGATGAACTGTCAAAATTTATATAGGATTATGATGATAAAATAGAGATTTTGGATGAACTGTCAAAATTTATATAGGATTATGATGATAAAATAGAGATTTTGGGCGAACTGTCAAAATTTATATAGGATTATGATGATATCATAATCGTATATAAATTTTGACAGTTCGTCCAAAATCTCTCCTTTCGTATGATACAATCTTTTTAATAAAGAATTTTACAATCGAAATTTTTAAAAGATTGTATTGTATGAAAGGAGAGATTTTGGACAAACTGTCACAATTTATATACGACTGTATATAAATTGTGAGAGTTAAATTATATATAAATTGTGACTGTATATAATTTATTAAATTTCGATTGTAAAAAATTTAAAATATTTAATAGTTAAATTTTAAAAACTTAAAAAGACTGTATCATATGAAAGGAGAGATTTTGGACGAACTGTCAAAATTTATATACGATTATGAAGATATTCATAATCGTATATAAATTTTGACAGTTCGTTCATATGAAATCGTATATAACTTTTGACAGTTCGTCCAAAATCTCTCCTTTCATATGATACAGTCTTTTTATTTAAAAAATATAACATCATAATCGAATATAAAATTTGGCAGTTCGTCCAAAATCTCTCCTTTCATATGATAGTCTTTTTAAAATTTCGACTGTAAAATTTTTTATATGATTCTTACCTTTCAAACTAGGGTTTCCTCGTCGTCTTGGAGCCGTCGCACGCGCTAGGGTTTGTCGCCGTGGAGGAGCCGAAACAAAACAAAAATGAAGCAAAACAAAAATGCTTTTAGGTTTTGTTTTATAACCTTTTAGGAGCCGGTTTTTTTGCGAAAACTGCGGCGGAATGGGCGAGTCGAGCAATGTTTGCAGGTATAAATCGCCGCGAGTTATTGGTAAAACTCGGGCTGAGTTTTTGCAGGTTTTACTTGCCGTCCAGAATGCATTGCGAGTACTCGTGAGTCACCCGATTTTTTGGCGGGTTTTTCAACTATGCATGATAGAATTAGACCCCAATGTCAAACTAGTTCAACAAACACAGTGGCTAGTCAACCCCAAGGTTGAACCACTAATGAAGGAGGAGTTGTTCAAGCTGGTTCCAATATCCCCAATGGGATCTGCCCTAAAACTCTGAATATTATTTTCTGAATTCTGCCCTAAAATTCCACACTTTAGATTTCTGCTCCAAACCTTAGAATTCTGATTTATTTTTCTGAATACAAGCACATGAGGACAGCGAACATATATGCATCCAAAATACTCAAATAATATGCCAATAATTAACCCTTATGATAATAGTATCAATCATAAACTTCATCCACAATATATGACATCCAAATGCAAACAAATATAGGGAACAAATCTGATTTCTGAATTAATCAGTCTGCTGCTACAAATCAGAATATCTGAATATGCAATTACATCAATGACATAGGCTCAAACATGCCCAAATGTATCTCAGAAATCTGCCCTTACAATTCAAACCTAAAATTAGGTTTGTACATACCAAAATGATGTAGAATGAATGCTCAAACACAGACCCTAGCTGGGCAAACTTCTTCAACTAGGTGGCGCTCCCTTGTAGATGACAAATCACATGCAAAATGAGGGCGGCTAGGGCTGGAATGGATCAGCAAAGCTCCCGCATGAAATCGCCCACTTTGGCGCTGAACTTAGGGTGAAAACCCTAACTCTATCAATGCACAAACACCTCCAAATGAAGGCGCTTCAAATCTGATTTGAATATCTGATTTATCTTCAATCCTTCAAATTGTATTTGGCACAAATCTCACAATTTGGCCTTAGGGTTTTTGCAGAAACAAATATTGCTTTGTCGCTCCTTTCCTTACATATATCCAATGATGCGCAAATATGAACTCCGTATGAGTCCACGTCCAAGATGTGATTGGGTTTTTGTCCAATCCACCAATCTTCCTTAGGGTTTCGTCCTAGGAAGGTGCTGAACCAAAAGTTGCAGCCAAGAGATAAATCTCCAATGAAAAGGAATATGAATGAATGATGATGGAAATGCCTCAAAACATCTTATATTTATACATGCTTTTTCTTTCCTCCTCAAGCTGGCCAACCACCTTGAGTATTTTCTTTTTACTTCTTCTCCCTTGGTCGACCTCCCTTTAGGCGCTAAACATAGGAAATATCATTATTTTATTTTATGCTATTTTTCCCAACCTGGGCGAACCTTTTAGGCACATGATACATCATATTTTTGACCTCAAAAGAAGTTGTCCTCCTCAAGGAAAAACATCATAAATTATTCTTATTTTTCCAAAGGCATTTTCCATATTTTCTTCTATTTTTCATTCTCCTTGGTCGCTCCACATTAGGGCAAATTATCTTAATTGTTTGACTTCATCAAAACTCTCACAAAAATATACTAAGTCATCTCCCATGCTCATTTTGCCCTACAAAATTGGCTAAGTATGGAATCTCACCAATTAGGTCATTCCCTGAGCCCCCTGGCTTAGCCTACGGGAATAAGATAGGCTAGCTAACTCCACTAGGTGATCACTCCGAAAATGGGGACATTACACTGGTAGATTCTAAGATCATCTATTCTCTAAAGCATACTACTTGGGTATCTAATTGGTTTCGGTGAAGAAGAAAGATGGTGAAATTAGACTCTGTATCAACTTTAGAGACTTGAATAAGGATCACTATCCCTTGCCATCAATGGATCAAATTTTACAAACAATTATTTGTCTCTGAGCGATTTTTCTACTAGATGGACTCTTAGGCTACAACCAAGTCTAGGTGAAGGATGAAGATCAAAACAAAACTGCCTTCACCACCAAATGGGGAACATTTGCATACCAAAGAATGTTGTTCAACTTCTCAAATGCTGGTGCAACTTTTCAGAAGGCAATGTACATTGCTTTCAAAGACTTCAACAACAAAATCATCCTAATGTACTTGGATGACTTGATTGTTTTCTTTAGGAGGTAGGAGGGCCATTTTGCTCATCTAGAAAAGTTATTTCAACATTGTTAAGAATTCGACATTTGCCTTAATCCTAAAAAATGTATCTTTGGCATTCCATAGGGGAAACTCTTGGGGCATGTGGTTTCTAAATAGGGCATTGCCATCAATCCAAAAAGGATAAAAGCTATTCTCAACCCTTCACTACCCTAGCACAAGAAGGCTCTATAGACTTGCTTTGGGCAGATCCATTTTGTTAGAAAGTTCATGTTTGGTTTTCCAAGGATAGCTAGGTCTCTAACCTTCACGTTGAAAAAGGTTCAAGCATTCAAATGGATAGAAGAGGGGAAGAAAGCCTTTGAAAATATCAAATAGGCCATTGTAGAATCTCCAGTGTTGGCTAATTCAAACTTGGATAAGGGCTTTATCATCTATGTATATGGAGGTGAGTTTAGCATTGCTGCTATTCTTACACAAAAGGGGGATAATGACCAAGAAGAGCACCTAATAACTTTCTTCAACTAGACCTTGAAGGACTATGAGGTAAGATACAACTTTGAGGAAAAGCAAATTTATGCTCTTTGTTGTACCCATACGAAACTTTCATAATGTGTCAAATTTTGAAACTAAAATCTTCATTTACTTACCTTTGACATGTCTTGAAATCTTGCTTGCTTCGCATTGTCTTGTTGATTCTTTTCAAACTCTCACAAGATCATGAAATGATTGTCAAAGTTAGACCTACACCTATATAAAGAAGTTAAAGTTTTGAACAACTTGGAGTCCAAGAGTAGAGGTGTGAGAAAGGGAGACAAGGCACACCATTCCAAAGAAGAAAGATTAAAAAATGTGACTGCTAGTGTATTGGCGTATGCTAGGACAAAGGTGCATACCAATGCAAAGAAAGTTTTAAAATAAAAAATTCTTGTTCAGTGTAATGGCATGCATTTAAGGCAAAGGACGTGCCAATACAAAGCAAAGAGTTTTCACAATTCTATGCAATGGCATGCATAGGTTTAGACAAATGCGCCTTAACAAGTGAAAGTGGTGAAGCAAGGTAAGAAGTGTGCACAGGGGATTGACAAGCACACAAGAATATGAAAGCGTGGCACATTTGAAGGAATAAAGAGGCACATATAATCTCACAGGCGTGCTTCTACAGCGGCGCCATTACTGTAATGTCCCCATTTTGCAAGTAACTTAAAAAGGTTCTAATTGTAAATTAATTTTATAAAGTATTTTTAATTGCTTTATAAAATTAATATTTTATTAAGTTACTTGAGTCAATTTAAAACACTTTATAAAATAAAGTGTTATTGTGTACACAAAAACAATCATTTAATAAAGTTAAGTGATTGTGTACAAAAAAACCGTCATTTAATAAAGTTAAGTGACTGTGTACATAAAAATCGTCATTTAATAAGTGATTGTGTACACAAAAACTTTCATTTAATAAAGTTAGGCCAGACCTATTTGGAGTGATGGCTTTATAAGGAGCAGCTGAGAGTCATTTGAAATCATGTTTTTGACTTGGTTTTTGCATATTGAGTTTATCTCTTGGCTGAAGACAAATTTCAGTTCAATCAAGGTGATGATCCCTTGATAACTAGGGTTTGGTGATGGCCCCATTCCCATTTTGAGAGGTGGATGCAATCAGTATTCATCATAGAGCTTGAATTTGCAGGTTTTTGTGGAGCAATTGGAGTGAATTTGATATCTTTGAAACCCTTGGTCATTGTGGAGTTTAGCCAAGGTAGTCAAATTGAGTTTTGGAGAGATTTTGTATGATTATTAACATAGTTTCATTGACTGAATGTTATAACAGCAAGCTGATATATTCATCTATAGGGTTTTTATGAACATATTTGCATCACTGGATGATAGTATTGCATAATTGGCTCAATTAGAAGACCCATAGCTTGCATGGAAAGGAGGTATATTGATGTTTTGTGAAATCTGGGCATACTACAGCAAGTTACAGGTCTGTTACAGTCACTTACAGAGTTGAAAAGAGGAACATTTTGAAGACATTTGACAGTTTGAAGATATTGGAGGTCATCCGAGCTCTATTGTGTAACCCTAGGTGCCTACCGATTTGCATATGGAGGGGTTTTTGGTATGAATTCATCATTATTTGATTGGCTGGGTGATAACAGTGACTGAATCAGTCATTACAGCAGAGAAAAGAAGTATTTCCAGCTTGGTTTGAAGACATATTCCATCCATTATTGAGCTGAGATTGTACCTTGTTCATTTAGCATTGATGTAGTAGGGTTTTTGTTACATTTTGATGCTATTTTGTATGAAGAATAATGTCTGATGTAAATCAGTCCATGACTGATATAATTTCCAGCTTATATACATGTGCATGTATCTAATTTGAAAGCTTCAATAACACAAGGTGTTTGGATCTTTGATTGCTTATATGTTTGTTGATGATTATTTGGCATTTTGGTTTTCATTTTGAAGTAAATTCGAAGGAAAAAATTTCAGTCTTATTAGTAGGGATATTACAGTGGTATCAGAGCTATGATCCTGCCAGCTTGTGGGTGCATGATCAAATTGGAATAATAGCATCATTAAACAAGGAAGAGTTGGGTGAAAGGCTTTTCAAAGTAGGCAATAAACTTGAACATTCATTTCAGTCCAGGTATGCACTTCTCAGCACTTTGAAGGAAGGGGAGGATTGCTTACTCATGGTGGATCAGTCACCTTCTAAGGTATTGCAAGCAACTGTGAATCCTATAGCATCTTCTTTGGGTAAGCCAAAGTTGTTGAGACACAAAGATAATGAGGTAAGGTTGGTTGTCACTTCTTGTTTAAGTGAAATTTTGAGAATTACAGCTCCTAACACTCCATATCAAGATGACAAAATGGAAGAAATACTTTAGTTATTGGTAAAATTTTTTGAAGATTTGAATGATGTCACAAATTCTCATTTTCCTAGAAGAGTCACCATACTTGAATCATTTGCAAAATTGAGATTGAATAACATCATGTTGGATTTGGCTTTGGATGATTTAATTATCAAAATGTTCCATTGCTTCTTTGCCAAAATCAGAACATATCATGCAACAAATGTTAAATCGGCAATGCACACCATTTTGTCTCTAATCCTGGATGAGAAAGATGATATTTCTAAAGAGTTGTTATCTAATTGTTGGCTGTTTGGAGGAAACAGGATGTTTTATTAGCAACATATGAGTTGTCAAACAGATTGGTGGAGCAGAAAATTGAGGAAATTAAAGATCAGTTAACAGAAGATGAGTTGATTTCACTTGGTTTGCAGCCTATTCATGGTGATTCCAGGACTGAAGAAGAACACATGGAGGCGAGCGATAATACATTTGAGAGTGAACCCGAGATTACAATTGGTCATGAAGGGCATATTATTGGTGTTCAGTCATACATGCAAGGAGAAGACAGTCTTTGTTACAAAGATCATCCATGAGGAAGTTGATTCACATGAAAAACTCATGACACTTCATGATGATAAAGAGGACATGATCAGCCATGAAGTATGTGATTCACATGAAGAAGAAGACATGGGTGATGTACAAGAAGAGACACACATTGAATCAACACTTGTTGATAACCATCCATCCTTGGTAGGAGAGATGATAGAATTTGTAGAAGACAATACAATTGAGCATGATTTTGACTTAGCTTCACAACATGGATTATGTGAAGATGGCATGAAGGTAGTTGATTTTGAGATGGTCAATTGTGAAGACACATCACAAAGGTATGCAAGCAATTTTGATTTTTGGAACAACATTCCTATTTCTTCCCATTGTCATGAAATAGCAGCCAAATCTATGATAGATATGGGTAATAAATTGTCTCATGAAAACATAAATGATGCATGTGAAGAGAATTGTATGGAACCGGCATTTGATGGTAAGCATTTGATTTGTGAGATGGATGACAATTCTATTGATTGGCATGACATCATACCTGATTTGTTTGAGGATAGCAGTCCTATGGCTTTACATTCTCATGAGTTTGACATGCTAACACCTTTGGAGGATAGTTATTCATGGTCTACTAATGATGACATACAAAATTGGAATGTTGGATATAGTGATTTTGATGAAAAACAGGGCACTACACAATCTGATTTTGTATATCAGATCTTTGAAGTTGTGGAAAAGACGCAAGAGAGGTGTAATATTTGGCTAGAAAGAGTAAAGGAAGCCGAGCTAATTGCTGATCAAACAAAATAGTACATTGAAATCGTAAAGACAATTAGGTAATTAGCCTTGTTTACTTATTTTGGATCAGCCATTGGCGATTTGCATGAGTATGATAATGAGGATTCAAATTTGCATGATACATTGATTTCTATTGGAGAGGATCAACCTACTTTTGAAGAGACACCACATTTTTTTATGATGCTCTCTCATTGGCACATGTGGATTGTTATTCTTCATTGTTGAGTAGTGAAGTATGTGATTTCAGTTTTAGCACAACAGGAATGTATACATTTGTGTTTAGCATCCTTCATCTATTCATGTTACTATTCAATGGTAAAAGTATTTTCAGCTTCATTGGTTCATTGCTTGGCATCTACACCTTCATGATTGGCATCTATATTGGTATGGATGTGTTTGCGTCATTGTGTGACAGTGGAAGCGGTCCCAGGATCTTCTACACCAGCAGCCTTGAGGAGATGCATTTGAGCATGATTGAGGAGTCTCGATGGATTTGGGATCCAGGGATTGATTGAGTTCAGTTTTTCTTCCCATTGCTTGGGGACAAGCAATGTCAGGAAGGGAGGGCTGTAATGTCCCCATTTTGCAAGTAACTTAAAAAGGTTCTAATTGTAAATTGATTTTATAAAGTACTTTTAATTGCTTTATAAAATTAATATTTTATTAAGTTACTTGAGTCAATTTAAAACACTTTATAAAATAAAGTGTTATTGTGTACACAAAAAACAATCATTTAATAAAGTCAAGTGATTGTGTACACAAAAACAATCATTTAATAAAGTTAAGTGATTGTGTACACAAAAACCGTCATTTAATAAAGTTAAGTGATTGTGTACATAAAAACCGTCATTTAATAAGTGATTGTGTACATAAAAACCGTCATTTAATGAGTGATTGTGTACACAAAAACTTTCATTTAATAAAGTTAGGCCAAACCTATTTGGATTGATGGCTTTATAAGGAGCAACTGAAAGTCATTTGAAATCATGTTTTTGACTTGGTTTTTGCATATTGAGTTTATCTCTTGGCTGAAGACAAATTTCAGTCCAATCAAGGTGATGATCCCTTGATAACTAGGGTTTGGTGATGGCCCCATTCCCGTTTTGAGAGGTGGATGCAATCAATATTCATCATAGAGCTTGAATTTGCAGGTTTTTGTGGAGCAATTGGAGTGAATTTGATATCTTTGAAACCCTTGGTCATTGTGGAGTTTAGCCAAGGTAGTCAAATTGAGTTTTGGAGAGATTTTGTATGATTATTGACATAGTTTCATTGACTGAATGTTATAACAGCAAGCTGATATATTCATCTACAGGGTTTTTATGAATATATTTGCATCATTGGATGATAGTACTGCATAATTGGCTCAATTAGAAGACCCATAGCTTGCATGGAAAGGAGGTATATTGATGTTTTGTGAAATCTGGGCATACTACAGCAAGTTACAAGTCTGTTACAGTCACTCACAGAGTTGAAAAGAGGAACATTTTGAAGACATTTGACAGTTTGAAGATATTGGAGGTCATCCGATCTCTATTGTGTAACCCTAGGTGCCTACCGATTTGCATATGGAGGGTTTTTGGTATGAATTCATCATTATTTGATTGGCTGGGTGATAACAGTGACTGAATCAGTCATTACAGCAGAGAAAAGAAGTATTTCCAGCTTGGTTTGAAGACATATTCCATCCATTATTGAGCTGAGATCGTACCTTGTTCATTTAGCATTGATGTAGTAGGGTTTTTGTTACATTTTGATGCTATTTTGTATGAAGAATAATGTCTGATGTAAATCAGTCCATGACTGATATAATTTCCAGCTTATAGACATGTGCATGCATCTAATTTGAAAGCTTTAATAACACAAGGTGTTTGGATCTTTGATTGCTTATATGTTTGTTGATGATTATTTGGCATTTTGGTTTTCATTTTGAAGTAAATTCGAAGGAAAAAATTTCAGTCTTATTAGTAGAGATATTACAATTACACAAACAAAGGATTTTTTTTTTTGTCTTGTGTATTGGCACACGTTTGATAATCAACGCACACCACATAATTGACAAATTATTTTTAAAGAAAAACACAAAAAGATCTTAACGCTTAGGCGCACACTTGAACAAAAGTTTTCAAAGCATCGGTTAGAGGATTGGAATTTGCAGACTATTTTCTAGTGCGTCTAAAATAAGAGGGACACACCTGTTCAAAGTAATGGCGTGTGCCTCATAAAGGAGACAATGTTCAAAGAAAATTTGTGAGTATAAGCACATCCACAGGATTTGGCTCATGCTTAGATAAAGGATAGTTCTTTTTGAAAGATTTTCATTGTGAGTATAGGTGTGCATTTGAGGAAATGGATGCACCTATTCAAAGTTATTCAATATTTTAAAAAATTGCAATGTATTGCACATGCTAGTCAATAGGCGCGTGCCTCATAAAAAGACAAACTTCACCCCAGTGTGTTAACACATCTAGAGGCATTGGCGCACGCTTTAACATAGATGATTTTTCTTGAAAATTTGAGTTATGAATAGTGGCATGCACTTTAGACTTCAAAGGATATATTCAAGCACGCCTAATAGAAGAATGACGTGCCTATACAAAGGAAGGATGCATAAGTAGATTATCAAGGTTTACAGAGGCTTAGGCATGATCAAAAGAAAAGCTGCAGAATCATCAAAGTCATCAAGAGGTGTAATGTCCCTAATTAAGTTTTTTGCAATATTCTGATTTTTTTTCTGTGTTTTTTTGAATTCTGGAAATTAAAATAAACTGGAACAACAAAATAAACTTAAATACAAACAACTAAAAACACTTGATCAAACCCTCAATCACATCACATGGCAAATCTGAACCAATTATTATCAATTATGATTGTTGGTACAAACGCTAGATCACACCAAATACTTAGATCTGATCCAAATATGAATATAGAAATCCTCCAAAGTCTGATTTAATTAATATGCAACTGCTGGAAGTTATTACAAGGCTGGAAATATGTTCTGAAACAAATTACAGATCTGAGAATGATAATTTGTACTCAACCCTCTCTTGAATGGTACGGCTGGATGGTACATTTGATAAAATGTAATTTTCAGACTTGTATAACCTGGTACAACAACAAAATTGAGGGTTGTAGGGCTGTTAGATATCCAATCAGCTCAATAAAATTATTCATTTCCAATGTAATATGCTACCCCAAATTTTTTCAGATTTAACAATCTATCACAGCAGGGTTAGCACAACAATGTAACCAAATAGAACCTCCACACTTTCTGATCACCAAGTTCCCAGGATGGGTGAGGTGAGAGCATACGGTGTTTCGGTTGATCAATCAAATACTATGCAATGAAATCAAATACAATCTTCTGCCAACAGCAGGCATCCACTTATGCAGTGGGATTACTCCACTTATTCAGTGGGTGAATAAAGACACATAATGTTCATCCACTTGTTCAATGGGAAAATAGAGAGATTAATTTTGTTCGTTCCTCCACACTGGCAGTAATCCATCCAGGGGTTACAAATGTGTTTGCAACAATTAATAGATGAGTACAAATAGATAAATCAGATGCAACACTACTCAGAAATAACAATTAGATCATCATATCAGTACCACAGATAACTTAGCATCATGGACATCACCTGCAACAAGCATCAATGAGAATAATCACAAGATATTAATCATGCCCAACTGATAATATGTAGAGAAGGCACTGCTGCAGCTGTTCCAAGGACAACAATCATCATGTCAGCATTGAATACTTCATCATACCAACCACAACTCCTCTTCAATGCTCCGAATTCATGCAACTAACACCCAAAGGATCTGAGTACTATATCAGCAAGATAATGATCTGCATACTCATAACAGATCAGACCCTGATAGTTTCAGCATGAAGATTGTAATTCCATCTATTATGGATAGTTGATGAATAGACCACAAGTAATCACAGCATTAGTCTCATCATTGAAAACATGCACCATCCATAGATACTCACGATGCAAGAGACCGAGACACCCTACAAACCCTTCAATAATCTAGGCATCCAAACAAGAGGAATTGCACTCATATAAAGTATCAACTTTTCCAAGCAAATACCACGCCCAACATGGCAGATACGGTTGGGTTGTGATGTACGGTATGCCAGTGAATCACAAATCTGCCATAAAACTAACTCTAATGCTATGAAGAATTATGCACCAAAACAGATTTAAAGCTTCCATTAATAATGTTTGAACATTAAAAGATATACTCTGATCAATGCAGGAGTTTCCAGACTGGTACGGCCAGGTACAAAGAGTATGGCCTGTAATATGGCTTCACCAAACACAACAAAACCCTAAGCCAAAGCAATCTGATCACCCAATCAAGGAATAATGAACCAAATAGATTTAACCTGCTAGATATTAGTAAACCATTACATAGAGGATTGAATTTCCCAAATGTACGGCTAAATTGGTACGACCTCTGAGGTGTACGACTGCCAGAAATCACTAAACCACAGTAGATGATCATTAGAAAAAGGATGTAATGATGGTGCCTAGGGAAAAGGAGCTGTTGACCTATTTTCCTCTGTCTTGAGTCAAATGGTTCACCTTGAATATTCCCTGGATATCCTTTGGAAATTGACCCTGCAAGCCTAAATCCTTCAATTCCTCATGATATGCCCTTGCAAATTTCCCAAAATCTCACCTAGAGTATCCTTGCAAAAAACTCAAAAAAACCCATAAATCCTTTGTTTTCAAGTGCCTCCATTGCAAAGATTTCTCAATTTTGTACTTAGTCATTTTGTATGCTTTTGTATGTATATTTGTTCGCATATTGCATATACAAGAGCATATACAAAAGTAGATACAAAGGCATATACAATTCCGGACCCGAAAGTAAAATGCAATCGGCTTGAAGAGGCGAAGCTATTGTATGCACTTTTGTATGTTTAATTGCATGTATCTGCATATGCAAAAGAGGATACAAAAGACATATCGGCGACACTTTTGCATATCGGTATGACTTTGTTTGAGGTCTCTCCGATAGCGTGATATACACAGCAGATACAAGGCGATATACAAAGGCAAATACAAAAGAGGGAGATACAAAGACACATCGGCAGGAGACTTGCACATCGACATGACTCAGCTCAAAGTCTCCCTGATAGCCCGATGTATTTGCATTTACAAGGCGGGATACAAAGTGATATACAAAGGAGTAGGATGCATTCCCGGACCCGAACCTAGTTCCAATTTGTTTCATAACAGCATTGAGATCCGCTTTTGTATGCACATGCGATTGTATCACATATACAAAGGCAAATGCCAAAAGGGATATACAAAGGCTCATTGACGAGAAAATTGTATATTAGAGAGACGCTTTCTGAGGTCTCTTCGACAGGCCGATGCACATGCAAAAGCATATCGATGGGAAATATGCCTATCGGCAGGACTTGGTTTGTGGTCCCGCCGATAGGCCGATGCACATACAAATGTATATTGGTGGGAGATGGGCCTATCGGTGTGACTCATTTGAGGGTCTCTCCGATAGCTCGATGGATGCAAAAAATAGAAGACGAAGGAGTGTATCGGTATGACTCAATTTGAGGTCTCTCCGACAGTCCGATATATACAAAAATTGCATATGCAAAAAGCGAATGAAGAAATCGCATAAGTGCAAAATTGAATAGTTTGAAGGACCCGATATGCAGCTGACGTCATCCAGATCTCCTCTTCAACCAGGTTCTTTAGGATGGTGATGTCATCATGTTTTTTCACAGTGTATCCATTTTTGTATGTCTGTATGCATACAAACGACAGTCCTTTTGCAGCGAAGATAAAATTGACAGTGTGCAGGATGGTAGCCGACTCTGGAGATGAATGTGCTGGCTCTGGCCGATAGGACGTCTTAGCGGCTGAATTAAGTGTTGCAGAGCCCGACTATTCAAAGGTCTCAAGTGATAAAAAATGCAGAAATTCAGATGAATAGGGGATTTCAAGTGTTGTAAAAGCTTGTTCAGGAGTGATTTGTCCCATCTGCCATCAATGCAAATATGATCTCTCAACTTCCCTGCTTCAGATATTTTTTGCATTCATGGTTGCAAGTGGATGATTCAGCTGCTCATGTTGAAGGCCCAAAATATCTGGAACAGGATATCTTCCACCTCCCCTGTTCTAGATATTTCCTGCCATAACTTCTTGTAGATCGACTACTCCTTGTTGGCGATGACATTTTCTGACAGAGCCCATGGGGCGAATTCATTGTAACCGGCTTAGGTCAAATGCAAAATGCTATATATGCATAAACATGAGATGTAAAAAAGGTTGAAAAATTTAGCAGTCTTATGCTTCTGATTCCAAACAGAGCATTCCTGTATTGTAATCATGCCTTCTGATTGAATATATGCAGATTATTTTACCTCTTTATGCTGATTTTTATTTTTTGTGTAAATCTCCAAATGGTTTGTCTGTGAATATTGCATTTCTTTCAACCATTTCTTGCATCTTACCTCTGTTAGGATCACTTACATCTTGGTATGTTTATCTGCTGTATTTGGTTATGCTGTGTATTCTTCCAGTTCAGTGAGAGCTCTCATATTCAAACCTGGTGTATCACCCCTTTTACTTTCAAGTTCATCCTTCTACCCCTTTTCCTCATAGGTGCATAGATTAGGTTTAGTCTTAGGCTCGCTGGATCAGTCATCTAGCAAAGGAACCAACCTCTCTTTGGAGATTCGGCCTCCCTGCAGGGTCCCACACTTGGAGGTCGTCTCAATGTTTCACTAGATTGTTGGAGCCCTAAAAGCCTTCAACTCTGGGTGCAACTCTAGGTGACAACAGGAACTTTATCCAATTTATTCTGAATCAAAACATTCAATGAATCTATCATAAGCATAATCGCTCACAGCCACAACCAGCAAAGTATGATCAACAAGAAATTATATAATCTTTAGCATCTCCAACGAATATCATGAGAATATTCAATACATTCCATCCAAAACACCAACAAAAACCCAAAGGATCAATACCAGACAAAATACTACAAACTCCATGAAAGCTCAATGGCAAACCCTGTATGAGCTTGCTCCAAAATCAATCTTCAGCACAATGGTGATTCCTGTATGAAACCACACCCAATCTGCAAGAGGGTTTTCGTCAAGAGAATATGGAAGAACTCACAGGTTCAATCCATCTACAAACAAAATCAATTCCAAAAGCATAACCCCTTCCAAATGAGCTCTCATCCCTTTTTTATAACCTTTTGAGAAGAATATAATATTATTTCTTTTTTACCTCTTCATATTTCTTCTCTCAAAAAGACCTTTTTTGAAATAATAAAAATATATTATGTGTGAGGCCCCCCTTTTAAGTGTCTATCATCTAGAACACTTAATAACCTTTCCAATGAGCTATAACACTTAGGTACCTTTTAATTATTTTCACCCTTAGGAGACTTAAGTGAAAATAATAATTAAATAGCTCATTAATCCATCCAACTTTGCGGGAATTCCCAAACTCAAGCGAACTGCAAAATAAATCTTACCAATGTGCTCCAGGAGGTTTGGGATGAAAAACGATGTCATCCGGGTGACTTACTATAAATAGACGGCTCCTCCAAGAATCTTGGAGACCTATCTGGAAGGTTGAACAAAATTTCGAAAGTTGCATAGCCATCTTGAGACATCACTAAGCTCAAAGCTAAGGCAAAACATCACAATTAACTGAACCTGTGCTCTTCACAACAAATAGAGCTCCCGAACCAACCTAGATAGCCTACAGAAGCTCAAGGGAATAGGCTATTGGTCACAAACTTGGCTAAACGCCAAATGGGGACATTACATCCAACCACTGCTGGGGCCTCGAAATGTGAGTCTTGAAGTGCAAATTGCCCCTTTAGGATGATTGTACATTTCCCTAATGGTAGTAGCAGACCTGTATGATGGTTGGGAAGGCTAGTACAATTGATAGAAACCCATGTTCAAATCTGATTTGGTATTTTAGATTGCAAATTGAATTTTTTCCTTGCTAGCGCACCTGCTCTGAAGATGATTTACCTTGGATTTCACAATATTTGACCACCTTTGATGTTGTACGATTGCCACTGATGCTGATACAACTTCCTTAATGATTGGTGCACCTCAAAATCAACTAGTGTCTCCAAAATGATTCGCCCACCTTGGAAAATTCTCTGAATTTTTATGAAGCAAGTCGACCCCCAAAATGGTGTATAAACCCTCCAATGATGTCAAACCAGCAATATGCCCTTGTAGAAAAATCTCAAAAATCGCGAACAAATATTTGTTTGCAAATCCAATTGAAAAATCCTTGAAATTTTGCACAAGTCATTGATTTAGCTCAACATGCAAATCCTAGGTGGAATTTGCCAATGCCAAAGATGAGGGTTTTCATTCTCACCTCTGGAAATCAAGAGCCAAGAGGGTTTTCATTTTCCCAAATTGCTGAAAATAGCCAAAGGTTTTTGTCTTTGGATGCCAAAACTCAAATGCCAAAGCTCACAATGAAATGCCAAATGAAAACTCAATGATGCAAATGGAAGCCAAGTGCCTCCTTTTAAACATTTCCATTTTTAGGCCCATTATTAAATTTCCTCCAAAATAGTATTTAAAGATACTTTTATTTAATACTACTGTTGACAAACACTTTTTGTTTTATTTTAGTAATATTATTTTTTAGTAATATTATTTAAGTTGCCCCTTAAATTAAAAATTGTCAGGCCCAACTTAAAATAATATTACAATTTATTTCCCTTTTTTTTTTTTCCTCTTAGCCTACAAGAAATGAAAATAGGCTATAGGTCTTCTCTGTGGCAACATTTCGAAAAAGGTGACATGACAGTCTGCCCTTCCCGCAATTGCTCATCCTCAAGCAATTGTAGATTAGGATGATCAAGAATCTTTGCGCCCTCCCAAGTGGCATCGTCTAATGGAAGACTCCTCTAATGCACTAGGTACTCCGTGATAATCCTATTCCTCAACTTCTCTCTCATATTAGCAATAGCTTCTGGCACCAAAATCAACTTACCCTCATCATCAAGTGTTGGCAACTTTGTAGGAGTAGTATGTTGTCCAAGTGCCCTCTTGAGGCATAAAACATGAGACACATTATTGATCCTGCTATGCTCTAGCAACTTAATCTCATAAGCAAGCTCCCTAATCCTTAATACTTTGCAAGGCCCATAAAACCATGGTTTGATCTTTTCAGCTCCACTCCTTTTGAGAGAAGATTGCCTATAAGGTTGCAATCTCAAGAAAACCATGTCTTCCACCTCAAAAGTCCTCTCCAAATAGTGGTGATCTGCATACACCTTTTGCTATTTTGTCTTTGCTGTAGATTTTGTTGGAGCTTGGCTCCACAAGTGTAATGTACCCATTTTTGGGTTCTCTTGCAGTGCAGTTGGAGCTGACTTTCTAGGTTTGTGACAGCTTGATCAGAGGAGTATTTCGATGTCACTAGTGTGCTGAGGTGATCAAGTGGCGCTGTATGACACTTTCCGGAGGGATTTTGGACAACTTGTCCGTACTTACTATTTATAGTAAGTGCTTGCATGGTGACAATCTCTCTGGGTTTTTTGGGTTTGTTCTCTTTGGTCCTCGGAGAACATTGCTATTTATAGTAAGTGTTAGCCTAACACTGTTTTTGGTGATTTGGCAGTCAGCCGTTGGCTATCTCAGGTGTGCATTGAGCTTAGAGTTGTCAGGGGTTTTGTGGTGATGCTTTTGGAAGCGTTTTCAGACTCTTTGCCGCACTTGCTATTTTTAGACAGTCACCTGATAGCCTCTGTTTTATTTGTCCCAAGTCTTCTTTTACATGTTGGTATGGTCAGAGTTGTTCGACTATTGCATTTCTATGCTTTCTGTAGCTTGGGACTATTATCTGGGAATTTAATTAATATTTCACTAAGGTTGCCTAAGGTTGGGAATAATTATTAGCAACTTAGTGTAATATTAATTATAAAGCGGCATTCCCTTCTTGAAGTGGATTATTTTCTATGCCATTGAGCTCAGTTGGTGTTCAGGATTACAGTTATGCTTTCAGATGTTTTTTCGGCTTCTCGGATTGCTCTCCAAATTTCTTGGAGAAGCCGTCTATTTTAGAAAATCACCCAAAGGGTGCCATTCTTGATTGCAAACCTTATGGAGTATGATGGTACAATTTATTTTGCAGTTTGATGAAGTTTGAGATTTTTCGTAAAAGCAAGTGATTTAATGAGCTATCAGTTAATTATTCGCACTTAGTTTTATAAAGCTGGAAATAATTATTAAGTGCATTGGTATTATAACTCATTGGAATGGGGAAAAGTCATTCTTTCTAATAGGCACATAAAAGTGAGAGCTTATGTTGGTGAAAATGTGAAATATTGGAGTTTGAGTGGAAAAGTTTATTTTTCCAATAAATAATTCTTTTTTATGTGCAACTCCAAAAAGTGCCTATATAAGGGAGTTGAGAGCTCATTTTGCTCTTTATGCTTGAGATTATACTTTTATGTTGCAGGAATGAACCTGTGAGATCTTCTTCCCTTCTTGAGGACGAAAACCCTCTTGGAGAAGTTTAGTTTCGGTGGTGAGATATCCACCCTAGCTGAAGGTGACTTTATTTCAAGAGTTGCATTGAGCTATCATGGAGTTTGATGTTTTTTGATGGTTTTTGGATTGAAAGTGTTTTTGTTTTGTTGTGTGGGGTTTTGATGTGGTTTTGGAGTTGATGTTTGGGTTTTCCTTGAAGTTTGTTAATGATTCTTTGCTGGGCCGTACTATACCTGACCGTACCATGGTTATGCTGGAGCTTTGATTTGTGAAGGGTACAATGCATGTAATGCTTGGTTGTTGTTCGAATAATTTCTGCCTTATCTAATCGACCATTGCAGACTAGCTAGTATGAAGTTTGATGCAAATTTTAGGAGGTTTTGAGCAGGCCATACTTGTACCAGGCCGTACCAGCTGCATGTGGGACATGGGAACTTCCTTGGAGAATCGCCTATGTTTGGGTCTTGTTTTCCATTCCTTGGTGAGCGTCTAACATGGGTCTGGTTTAGTTTGGAGGATTGAGGGTGGTTTGAGTAGAGTGAGTATGTTTTGGAGTTTATTCATGGCTGCCACAGTCCAGCAATTAGCTACAACAGCAACGGCAAGACAACCAACATGTGTTCCTTCATGATCCTTCACATGGTATTTGCATAGTGATTACATATTCAATCTTGTTTGTTCAATCTTCATTTCATAGAGAATTCCTATGCTCTATTTGTTACAGTTGTGACTTGTTCATATCAGGGGTAGTAGTCTAATATTGTAGATTGTTCTTTCATTGCAATCTTATATTTGATGCAATCTCATTGTAACCCCTGGATGGTTCAACCGCAAGTGAGGATAGATATGTTTAGTTTCTTTGTAATGGCTTCCCGCTGAATAAGTGGATGTGCCTATTTCCATTTTAGTATTTCATGTTCAGGTTCCCGCTAAATAAGTGGATGCACCTAGTTTACTTTTAGCACCCCACTGAATAAGTGGTTGCCCATTGCACAAGTGGATGTTTCCTTTCAGTCTCATTCCCACTATTAAGTAGATGCTCGCTGCATAAGCAGACGCCCACCTAATAAGTGGAAGTTGTTTCTAATTGCTGGTCGTGGGTTTTGAATGCTAACTCTGAAGCACTTGTATGCTCTCACCTTGCCCACATCGGGATCTGGGTGATCAGAAGAGTGTGGAAGACATTGTTGCACTTAACTTTCAGTGTTATCTTTAAAAAAAAAAAATCAAGGCAACTTATTACATCAAGACTCAAAATTTCGAAGAAAAATCCTTTGTTTGTGCCCCTTTGTTGCCTTGTCTTGCTTTTCCCATCATTTATTTTTTGATCTAAGAGATTTTCAAATGGGCCCCCATCCTCTAAAATACTTTGAAAATCCTTTAGGTGTATGCCTTTTGGTAGGTTTGTTAGTTTGTGAACCTACCAAAAACTTGAAAAGCCTTATGTTTCGGCTATTCAACAGGCTCGCGAACTGGCGAACCTGCTGAAAAGGTTCTGAGGTTCTTAAAGTGCCTGGATTGTTGAATAGAAAACAGCAAAGTGAAGTGTTTCAAACTTTCGACAAGTTTGTAACTTTGTGAACCTGTCGAAATGCCGAAAGAGGATCAAGAGACATGCATTTTAGTGAATTCTTGAGTTTGCGAACTTGCCGAATCGCCGAAAAAGGAGAAGAGAAAAGAAAATAAAAGACAACTTTTTGGCAAGTTTGTGAGTCCGCAAACTCACTGAAACATTGAAAGGAGTAAGAAATAAAAGAAAGTGAAAGTCGGCAAGAAAGATGTATGTTTCGGCATTTCGGTAGGTTTGCGAACTGGCGAACCTACCGAAAAGGTTCATGAGTTCTCAAAATCGCTAAAATGCCGAAAGGTTGAAGACAAAGCAAACGTAGAAGAACAACTTCGGCATTTCGGCAGGTTCGCGAATTGGTGAACTTGTTGAAAAGGTTTGTAGGTTTTCAAGATGCTCGAAAGAGAAGATAGAAAGAAGGTGAGTGTTTCAACAAATTTGTGAGTTCGTGAACTCGTTGAAACCTTGACAAAGGAGGAGAAAGTCAAAGATGAAACTTTTTGGCAAGTTCGTAAGTTCGTGAACTTGCTGAAGCATCGAAAGAGGATGAAGAGACCGCTGTTTTGGTAAGTTTGTGAGTTCGTGAACTTGCTGAATCATTGAAAAAGGAAAGAGAGATGGAAAGGAGAAAATAAGACAAACATTTCGGCAAGTTTGTGAGTTCGCGAACTCACCAAAATACCAAAAGACAAACAAAGAGCAAAGAAAAGATGAATGTTTCGGCTAGTTCGTGAATTCATGAACTAGCCAAATCGCCGAAAAGGAAAAGAAAGTTTTGAGTTGTCAAACAAGTGTTGGATAACAGGGAAAAGGCTGCCAAAATAAAAGAAATCCAATAGAGTGCAGCCTGAAGCAACAAACAGTGTCGATGAACATTCAAACGCCCCAACCACCCCAAGGCTTCTGTAGGTCCTGTTGATGATTGTTTTTGGACAAGTCAACAATTAGAGTGAAATACAAAGTATCTGACTCCCTCTTGAGCAAAGCCTCTCGAATGCTGAACTATGTGATCAAACAAGATGACTCCAAGGTTCCTTTCTGATGATTTTGTAAGAGATAGCTCAGTGACTAAGTATGATTTTGCTGGTAAACACAAAGGGACTTACGCAGACTCTTCTCCATTCATGTTTAGCTTGTTCCTCCTTTCAGTGTGGATGATGTATATACAAGACTTCAATAACAAAGAAATAGAAAAAGATAAAGGTTTAGGAATCTAACCTAAGATCAATGAAGTAATGATGATGTATGAACAGACAAACTCCTAAGTAAACCTGACTCCACTTCGCCAAGGATGCCTACAACTACATGGAGTCGGTGCAATCTTTTAAGGTTACGCGAATGATTTTCAAATCATGAAGGCTTAAATAAGCACCCATCGAATGGTGCAACTCAAACAAGCATCCGCAATCGAACTTATGCAAATTATAAGGCTCAGACTAGCTTTACACAACACTTCACCGGCGATGAATGTTAAAAGCATGAGCTAGGAGTTGATCAAATATTCAACACATACATACATTACAACAAAGAGCTTCTAATCTACTTCTAATCTACTTGAAACATCTCTCCACTTTATGAAAGTACAAGAAACCATGCGATTTCACAAGATAACACTTAAACACCAAATGAACTTCCAATGTCTTTGCATTAACTTTGAGAAATATTTACAACAGCTTCAAATCCTCTCAGGGAATTTTCGAGAGTCTCTCCTATTCTACTCCTACTTGCCTACAATCTAAATCTATATATTACAAATGAGGCAACAAGGCTTTTATATAGTGCTCCAGTATTACAATGAATGGCTTAGATTAATTCAATAGCCAAGGGTCTAGATCGTGCCACCTCAGAGGTAGTTACAACAACTCGCTATTTTTAGCAAAAAAGAGAGAGGCAATGAAGGCACGTTTTCCAATGTGATAAGGTAAGGCGAAAGCATTTAAAATATTCCTCCACATAGGAATCCCTTTGGCTTCTTTCATTAAATGATACACTTAATGCATTAAATAATGTGGCTAATCAAAATTGAATGATGTGTACTCGCCACCTAGATGCCAACTCAGCATACTTTGAAAATTGTATCATCTTTGTGTGATGTATTCAATGCGATTGCTTGAACTTGTATGTTTAGGAATACATCTTGTGGATCTTGCCTTGTTTTTTCTTCTTGCAACTGGATATATGATACTTGTAGCTCATTCGATTGACTTTGTAATGTTTCTTCTTCTTTGTAGCTTCTTGATGTAGAGTAGAGTAGTACGAGATGATGATGTCGCTTCCTTCATGTAAGAGTAGGAGACTCTCTTGGACTTGAAGTTGTAAAGTCTTGAAGTTTAGATGGATGAATGCTGAATGCCTTCGCTTGATGATAAGTTGATGTAGATCTCTTGGAATGATGCTTCCTGGAAGATGATCTTGAATGATTCCTTATGATAGAGCAGCTAACTTCCCAAGGGGACTTGAAGCTCAATGACATGAGGTTTCCTTGAAGTAAAGTGGATGCCTTTGGAAGTCTTGATTGATGAAGATGAAGTAGTTGATACTTGAAGTGATGTAGATAGAGTATCCTTGAACTTCTTCTTAGAACAACTACTTGACGTCTACTGCAACTTGATGAAGAATTCCAACACAAGGATGATGAAAGGTTCCTTTGAAGCAGCTACACGATGCTTGAAGTGATCACTTTGAGCAGCTTATGATGCCTTCTTCTTGTGGACTGCTTCCTGACTTTCCTTCCTACATGAAAGTGATTCCAGCCTTTAGCTCCTTTCCTTAGCTTCATCCCTCGCTTGGAGATAACTCTTTAGCTCCTAGGATGATTTCCTAGCTCCTGCAAACAAACAAAGAAGCAACATCAATTCCTTGATAATACTTGATTTATAACATATAAGAATCACTTCATGCATTTTCAAGCCAAGCGCATTAGATGCCAAATTAGATCTTTGCATAAAATTTCACTCTAAATCACTATTTCTAATCTTTGAGGAGAGCGCATTAGTTAGCAATTTCATCTTCCGGTTAGAATTTCATCTCAAACGATCAATAAAGACCTCCCTATCTAGGCGCATTGGTTAAGGATTTTGGATCCTCCTTGGAAAAGTCTTTAAAATTTGTATTGAACCCTTTCCTTCCTCAAGCGCATTAGATAAGATTTTTGAAATCTCCTTCGAAGTGTAACAAAGCCTTCCCACATGTGGCGCAGTAGATGAGAGGTTTGATTTCTTCTTGATCTTTTCTTACAAACCTGAATTCTTCTCCTCCTAGGCGCATTGGATGGGGACTTCAAGATCTTCTTGAAAATGTATATTATATTCTTGCAAATTAGTCTTGAATCACTTCTAACTTGGTCGCTTTGGTTGAGGGTTTTAAAATCTTCTAAAAAACTTAGCATTTTTGAACCATCCTCGTAGTGGCACGTTGGTTCAAGGTTTTAGTTTCCTCTGGAAATTTCATAAAATTTTGCACTTCAACACTCAAAACTTGCCCTTCCACCTTAGTGCGGTGGTTGAAACATTTGATTTCTCCTGAATTTTGCCTTTTCTACCTTGGGCGCTTTGGTTCAGCAATTCAATTTCCCCTAAATGTGGCGGATTAGATGGGACTTTGAAATCCTCTAGATCTTTACCTCTTGGCGCTTTAGATCAAGTTTTTATTTCTTCTAGCATCTCCCTTAGCGCATGTTGAAGTCTTCTTGAAACTAAACCTCTTTCGCATCAATTTGGTATCTCAACATCTCCTTGAAAGGGTGGCGCATTACTTCAAGGTGTGGAATTTTCCAGTAAGCATGCCTTAAAATTTGAAAAGAATCACCTCCTTCTTAGGCGCGTTGGACCAAGGGATTGAGATCCTCTAAAAACCCTTAATGTAACAAAACCCCTCCTTCACCTTAGGTCGCATTGGTTAAAGATTTAAAATCCTCTAGAATCATCAAAAACCCACACCTTGACACCCAGCATTTTTCTTTCTCCTTGGCGCATTGGTTAAGCAATTTGAATTCCTCTAGCTTTTGCAAAATGGATCAAGGTTTTGACAACTTAGATTGAGCGCTCCGGTTGACACCTTCGATTTCTTCTTCTTTGGATACATTGGTTGAAGGACAGAGGATCCTTTGAAGTGGCGCATCACTTGCCCACGTTGGAATCTTCATGACTTAGGCGCATTAGATGACCCATTTGAAATCTTCTAGGATTTAGTGTACTTGATTTATTTTTGAATTCCCCTACCTTCTTCCACCTTTAGCGCTTTGGATGAAGGCTTCGAAATCATCCTTAATGATGGCTCTTTGGATAAGAGCTTTGAAATCTTCTAAAATTGGCTCTAAGATTTAACCTTTGAATTTGACCTTGGTTGGAGGTCTAAGATTTCCGCATTGGTTGAGAATTTGAAATCCTCTGAATACTTGCTTTGAAACCTTCTATCAAGCGCAAAAGATCTTCCTTACTGGGTTTTGGCGGATTGGATCATCATATTAGAATCCTCTGGATTTTCGCATCGGTTAGGCATGTTGAAGTCCTCTGAAATTTGCTTTGATCCACTTGACTTAGGCGCTTTGGATGAATGTTCTTTCAAAACATAAACATTTGTGCTTTGGGCGCATCACTCCAAGGGGTTGATATCCTCTGAAATTCGCATTTAGTTGAAGGCTTGAAATCCTCTGAAATTTCCTTTCACATGTGGCGGGTTGGTTAAGGTATTCTAAATCCTCTAGAATTGGCGCATCACTTGAGGTGTTTGATTTCCTCTAGAATTTGGCGCAATTTATCACGATTTTGCGCCACTTGGATGTCCCGTCGCATTAGATCAACTTTTTGAATCCTCTGGAGTAGTTGGGCGTTTTCAGGGTTCGTGAGGTAAAGGTATATTGAAAAATATATTTAAGTATAAGTTGTATACTTTAAATATTTTTCAATATACCTTTCAGGATGTTTGAGATAGGTCTCGAATCCACCGGATTTAACATGCAAAATCTAGAATTTGGAGGATTCATCAGATTTCAGACTTAGCCAATTTTTCAGGATTTTCAGGATTTCAGGCTATCAGACTTAGTCTTTTCAGGATCTCAAGCATACATCAGGAGTGATCTCAATATTCATTACTTGGATGGAAATTTGATCAAGAGTCTTCATCATTGCAAGTTCATGTTCCAGATGAGACCTCTAGCAACAACCTTCTAGGAGAGAGACTTCTAGTTGGATTGGCAGAGTAAACAAACCTAAGGCATCATCCAAAACGTCATGCAAAGCATCGGAACTCAAAAAAAAGGGGGGGTCCCCATTTGCAATGGGGCGATGTGTGATTTGATCACAACATCTAGCGTCAACTCGAATAAATGTTCCTGAACATTTCAGAGACAAAAAAAAACTCAATCCAGACTTAAAAACTTCAGACACTCCTCTTCTATCTATCAGCTAGCTAGACAACAAAATCGAAAAGGAAAAGAATCATAGATTGGATCAAGACACTACATCTCTTCTGATGTGTGATTAAAGATAGATTTCGATTAAAACAATTTCTTAAGTATTCCAAAGAGAAACAAATGTCAGGCTTCAACATTTCCATGTACACCCACACACTAGCTCAAACAGACACAATTGCCCAATCAAAGGATCAGAACCAGGTGCCAGCGCGACTATCCATATTTGAGGTTTGAAGTGCAAGCACTTGTGTTAATTCCCATCCTTCAGAAACTAGGATCATCTAAGATTGCCTATCTCAAGCCGGGTAATTCATGAAAGCGGATGGATGGATATATACATATGATGGTATGCAATGGCATTGAATGGAGCGATGGTGAAATAGGTTATGATATGGATGAAAGTGTAATGAAATGGGAAGGAGTGAAACGAGACAAGGTGTCTCTACCATGACGCCTGTTTGCTAGGTTTTCATCATGATACCTATCCATGGCGCCTGTTTACTAGGTTTTCACCAGTGGACGAAATTTTTCTCTTTACTTTTTTTCATTTTTTTATTTCTTTTTCTTTTTCTCGCTTTTTTAAAAAAAAAAAAAAAACCATTACACACGGCGCCTGTTTGCCAGGTTTTCACCATGGTAACGAACATGAGGAACTCCAGAGTCTGATTCTACGGACAACACGATGATCCATACGCAAAAACATGTCAAGTTGATGTACACCATGATGTTGGCAAGAAACGACAAAATGATAGGGTGAATAAAACAGTGGACTATGGTGGAGCAGGTTCAGACATAAACCGGGTAAGTGGTGGGTATGCTGAACGAAGGAAAGGTAGTGGAAAGGGATGATATATAATGGAATGGACGGAATGAAACCATAATCAACGTTTGTTCATATCAACCTAAACTTCGAAGCTTGCAAGTGGAAAGGGATATATAATGGGGGAACGGGAACGGCGATTTGGAAATTAATAATGACCTTCACGAACTTAGAATTTTTTTGATTTTGGTTCGTGGGATGAAGTAATTTGGGGATGGAATGGAAATAGTAATGGAAATGGACTTATCGGATACGGAAGCCTCTTTGGATTCGGCTTCAAATACCCAAAAGCTTTATTTCTCAAGCATTTCTTGACTTGAAAGTACAGCATGAAATATCTTTTGAACATGCTTCGTTTAGGATTTCTGGCATTTGTATCATGAGGCATAGAGATCTTTGGATTTTCAGGAATCTCTTTGCTTGATGGGTATAAGCATCCAAGTATTTATTTTATGGAAATATGGGGGAATGATTGGAAGGAATTGCAAGCTTCTTGCTTAGACGACACTCACATTTATCAATCATGATTAGGAGATGGGTGGAAGGTAAAGGGTATAATAATATGATAGGAAAGGCGGAGGTAAAATGGATAACGGAATATATGGGTAGTTACATTCTTTTAGAATTTGCATGATAACGAAGGCAGAGTGAACATATATAATGGGTGGATAATGGAGATAATAGATTTCAGACGGAGCAGATGCGAACACCAACATCTTGACCTTGTCTTATATGCAGTGGATAAGGTCATTTGAAAAGGAGATTGACATGAAAAACTCCAAGTGCTTGATTCAGACTTCAACTTTTATCCTTCTGCAGTATACAACGAACAACAGGACCGTATAAATGGTTCAGACATCAGACTTGAATTCATTATTGGATGAAGAATGCAACATGGATGGAGGTTTTTATTGCTTTGAAATGAAATGGATGGAGGCTGAAATGATGGATGGAAGTATGCAAAGATGCTTATGATGGAGCAGAACGGAAATCATGAATTACCTTGAGATGTTTACTTGATCCAGGCTCACAAAGACTCACCTAGCAACTTCGGATCATTACGATGTATAAAGTATAAAACTTCAAAATACTTCAGTCAATACCGAACAATTGACTCCTCTCCCAAGAGCAAGCAGTCATGCTATCTGACACTAGCGATGGAATCCACGGGAAATCCATCAGTCATGACCTAAGTTTCTCAAAGGAACAAATAAGAATTCATAAAATTAGATTTGGCATTTTAAAATATTATGTTCAGAAGATGATAGTGTCAAGACACAATAGATGGTTAACTTCCAAGTCAAGTTCAAAGTCTAACAAGATGATAAACTAAAAGAAAATCGCCTTCAGAATCTAGGACCTTCATGAAATGGATGTCTAAGAAATGAACTAACACGTTATCCTGAATTGGAACTAGAGTGTGTGTTTAGGATAACATCACCTCCTTACAAATAGGAAACCCGACACGACAACGACTAAACTAAACAACTAACACCTACGAAAAGAAAATGACAACTAATCTATGAAAGCAAAACTAAGCTAAGGAAAAGACAACAACCAACAAGCGACACTAAGCTAAGACAAACCAAGACTTGAGTCAAATGACATCAAGGAGCAAATTTATTCTAAAACGCGACATGAAATAAAAACCTACTCTAACCTAGCTATGTACAAGCAATAGAGATGCAACCCAGGACACAGAGTATATACAAGCCCTGGCATGATTATTCAGTATGTACAAAAGTAGCAATGCAACAGTGACGGTTCTCAACCAGGCAAATTCATCTTTGAACTTAGACCAATGACCCTTCAGGTGACAAACCTCAAATGTAGGAAAAATTTCTAGAGGTATTATGATCAATTGAGGATTTTCATCGGGACCATGATCTATCCAAATGCAGGTTGTTCTACCCAAACCTCCCTAATCAAATTCATATTCAATGTGTTCAATACGTTCAAGATTATCATCATTACTATCAGTGCTATCAATGTTATCAACTAGAAGTTCATGATGTTCAAATTCAAAATTGCTCCAATCAATAGAAGGGAAAGATACAACCTGATGTTCGCTGTTTTCAATGAGACATGGCCTACCAATCATTCGATCATACTCTATGCATCCATCAGGAGGTCGCCATTGATGGTAGATGAACTTCTCGTCTTCCTCATATTGCATGATCTCATCGTCCAGCTCCTTAGTGATCTCTAGCAGTGGTGTCAACAACTTCTTGATCTCAGCATCCATCGCAGCAGCATGTTCTTCAATTGTTATTCTCTTCTTCGGCTTGATATCTTCTTGTGTAAGGATGGCAGCGTCGAGCGTCGACCCTAATTGCTCTTGTATATTCCCAGGCTCTTCATCAGCATCTTGAATGATAGCTTCTAAATTCCTTTGCAACACTTCTAACTCATGATCTTCTAACAACGTATTCTGTACTTCTTGTAGCTCATTCTCAAGGATCTCTTGATGTAATGTAGATGCATACTCCTCGAGAAACTTATCTTCGTCGAATTCAGGTTCCTGCCACAAGCTTGAACTTCTTTCTTCTTCAATTGCCGCTTCAAGTGCTCTAACATCTTCTAAACCCTGTTTACAATCCTCTAATGCTTCGAATAACTTTTGTCCAAATGCTTCTACTTCTTCTGGATTGATAAACTCGTATTCATATTCCTTTTCACTGGTACATTGCTTATCAAGGTTCTCTGTAGTAAAGACTTCTTCAACAGGTACACCAGCTTCTGCTTCCTGCATGGCTTGATGAATCGCTTCCCAGCATTTCTCACAAGTATATTCCAAATGATCTATATCATGCACCCTGCACCAATTTCTAGGAAGCAATATGCCGTCTACACTTAAATCCTTGTCATTCTTCAATTCCTTCTTGATCTTCTCTTTCAGGTTCTTGAATGCTACACCATCAACAGGAGTATTAGGATCTATCTTTGAAAATACCACTGGCTCATGTACTTGTAAGAATGAAATTTTCTTCTGCACTGCTAGATCCATCCTTGATAAGAATGTTATACAATCTGCTTCTCTATGATCATTTGTATTATGAATACGACATCCGTACTTGCACTCGAAATCTTTCAAACTCTTGCCACCAAGACGCTTACTCAATGACCACCATAGCTGAAGAACAATTGGAGTTGAATTTGCAGGATCATACCCAACAACTTGCCGCATATCCAAACTAGAATCCATGGTTGAGAAATTCATCTCTGATTGTGTATTTTTGATTTTTTGCTTTTTTTGATTTTTTGAACTTTCTACTTTTTTTTTTTATATTTTTCCGGAATTTCAATCCACCACTTCGGGGTATCTAGAACTCTACTTGAAATGAAGAATATCTAGGCTCATGCCCTCCTTCTAGCGCTAAAAATGTTGATGATTGTTTTTGGACAAGTCAACAATTAGAGTGAAATACAAAGTATCTGACTCCCTCTTGAGCAAAGCCTCTCGAATGCTGAACTATGTGATCAAACAAGATGACTCCAAGGTTCCTTTCTGATGATTTTGTAAGAGATAGCTCAGTGACTAAGTATGATTTTGCTGGTAAACACAAAGGGACTTACGCAGACTCTTCTCCATTCATGTTTAGCTTGTTCCTCCTTTCAGTGTGGATGATGTATATACAAGACTTCAATAACAAAGAAATAGAAAAAGATAAAGGTTTAGGAATCTAACCTAAGATCAATGAAGTAATGATGATGTATGAACAGACAAACTCCTAAGTAAACCTGACTCCACTTCGCCAAGGATGCCTACAACTACATGGAGTCGGTGCAATCTTTTAAGGTTACGCGAATGATTTTCAAATCATGAAGGCTTAAATAAGCACCCATCGAATGGTGCAACTCAAACAAGCATCCGCAATCGAACTTATGCAAATTATAAGGCTCAGACTAGCTTTACACAACACTTCACCGGCGATGAATGTTAAAAGCATGAGCTAGGAGTTGATCAAATATTCAACACATACATACATTACAACAAAGAGCTTCTAATCTACTTCTAATCTACTTGAAACATCTCTCCACTTTATGAAAGTACAAGAAACCATGCGATTTCACAAGATAACACTTAAACACCAAATGAACTTCCAATGTCTTTGCATTAACTTTGAGAAATATTTACAACAGCTTCAAATCCTCTCAGGGAATTTTCGAGAGTCTCTCCTATTCTACTCCTACTTGCCTACAATCTAAATCTATATATTACAAATGAGGCAACAAGGCTTTTATATAGTGCTCCAGTATTACAATGAATGGCTTAGATTAATTCAATAGCCAAGGGTCTAGATCGTGCCACCTCAGAGGTAGTTACAACAACTCGCTATTTTTAGCAAAAAAGAGAGAGGCAATGAAGGCACGTTTTCCAATGTGATAAGGTAAGGCGAAAGCATTTAAAATATTCCTCCACATAGGAATCCCTTTGGCTTCTTTCATTAAATGATACACTTAATGCATTAAATAATGTGGCTAATCAAAATTGAATGATGTGTACTCGCCACCTAGATGCCAACTCAGCATACTTTGAAAATTGTATCATCTTTGTGTGATGTATTCAATGCGATTGCTTGAACTTGTATGTTTAGGAATACATCTTGTGGATCTTGCCTTGTTTTTTCTTCTTGCAACTGGATATATGATACTTGTAGCTCATTCGATTGACTTTGTAATGTTTCTTCTTCTTTGTAGCTTCTTGATGTAGAGTAGAGTAGTACGAGATGATGATGTCGCTTCCTTCATGTAAGAGTAGGAGACTCTCTTGGACTTGAAGTTGTAAAGTCTTGAAGTTTAGATGGATGAATGCTGAATGCCTTCGCTTGATGATAAGTTGATGTAGATCTCTTGGAATGATGCTTCCTGGAAGATGATCTTGAATGATTCCTTATGATAGAGCAGCTAACTTCCCAAGGGGACTTGAAGCTCAATGACATGAGGTTTCCTTGAAGTAAAGTGGATGCCTTTGGAAGTCTTGATTGATGAAGATGAAGTAGTTGATACTTGAAGTGATGTAGATAGAGTATCCTTGAACTTCTTCTTAGAACAACTACTTGACGTCTACTGCAACTTGATGAAGAATTCCAACACAAGGATGATGAAAGGTTCCTTTGAAGCAGCTACACGATGCTTGAAGTGATCACTTTGAGCAGCTTATGATGCCTTCTTCTTGTGGACTGCTTCCTGACTTTCCTTCCTACATGAAAGTGATTCCAGCCTTTAGCTCCTTTCCTTAGCTTCATCCCTCGCTTGGAGATAACTCTTTAGCTCCTAGGATGATTTCCTAGCTCCTGCAAACAAACAAAGAAGCAACATCAATTCCTTGATAATACTTGATTTATAACATATAAGAATCACTTCATGCATTTTCAAGCCAAGCGCATTAGATGCCAAATTAGATCTTTGCATAAAATTTCACTCTAAATCACTATTTCTAATCTTTGAGGAGAGCGCATTAGTTAGCAATTTCATCTTCCGGTTAGAATTTCATCTCAAACGATCAATAAAGACCTCCCTATCTAGGCGCATTGGTTAAGGATTTTGGATCCTCCTTGGAAAAGTCTTTGAAATTTGTATTGAACCCTTTCCTTCCTCAAGCGCATTAGATAAGATTTTTGAAATCTCCTTCGAAGTGTAACAAAGCCTTCCCACATGTGGCGCAGTAGATGAGAGGTTTGATTTCTTCTTGATCTTTTCTTACAAACCTGAATTCTTCTCCTCCTAGGCGCATTGGATGGGGACTTCAAGATCTTCTTGAAAATGTATATTATATTCTTGCAAATTAGTCTTGAATCACTTCTAACTTGGTCGCTTTGGTTGAGGGTTTTAAAATCTTCTAAAAAACTTAGCATTTTTGAACCATCCTCGTAGTGGCACGTTGGTTCAAGGTTTTAGTTTCCTCTGGAAATTTCATAAAATTTTGCACTTCAACACTCAAAACTTGCCCTTCCACCTTAGTGCGGTGGTTGAAACATTTGATTTCTCCTGAATTTTGCCTTTTCTACCTTGGGCGCTTTGGTTCAGCAATTCAATTTCCCCTAAATGTGGCGGATTAGATGGGACTTTGAAATCCTCTAGATCTTTACCTCTTGGCGCTTTAGATCAAGTTTTTATTTCTTCTAGCATCTCCCTTAGCGCATGTTGAAGTCTTCTTGAAACTAAACCTCTTTCGCATCAATTTGGTATCTCAACATCTCCTTGAAAGGGTGGCGCATTACTTCAAGGTGTGGAATTTTCCAGTAAGCATGCCTTAAAATTTGAAAAGAATCACCTCCTTCTTAGGCGCGTTGGACCAAGGGATTGAGATCCTCTAAAAACCCTTAATGTAACAAAACCCCTCCTTCACCTTAGGTCGCATTGGTTAAAGATTTAAAATCCTCTAGAATCATCAAAAACCCACACCTTGACACCCAGCATTTTTCTTTCTCCTTGGCGCATTGGTTAAGCAATTTGAATTCCTCTAGCTTTTGCAAAATGGATCAAGGTTTTGACAACTTAGATTGAGCGCTCCGGTTGACACCTTCGATTTCTTCTTCTTTGGATACATTGGTTGAAGGACAGAGGATCCTTTGAAGTGGCGCATCACTTGCCCACGTTGGAATCTTCATGACTTAGGCGCATTAGATGACCCATTTGAAATCTTCTAGGATTTAGTGTACTTGATTTATTTTTGAATTCCCCTACCTTCTTCCACCTTTAGCGCTTTGGATGAAGGCTTCGAAATCATCCTTAATGATGGCTCTTTGGATAAGAGCTTTGAAATCTTCTAAAATTGGCTCTAAGATTTAACCTTTGAATTTGACCTTGGTTGGAGGTCTAAGATTTCCGCATTGGTTGAGAATTTGAAATCCTCTGAATACTTGCTTTGAAACCTTCTATCAAGCGCAAAAGATCTTCCTTACTGGGTTTTGGCGGATTGGATCATCATATTAGAATCCTCTGGATTTTCGCATCGGTTAGGCATGTTGAAGTCCTCTGAAATTTGCTTTGATCCACTTGACTTAGGCGCTTTGGATGAATGTTCTTTCAAAACATAAACATTTGTGCTTTGGGCGCATCACTCCAAGGGGTTGATATCCTCTGAAATTCGCATTTAGTTGAAGGCTTGAAATCCTCTGAAATTTCCTTTCACATGTGGCGGGTTGGTTAAGGTATTCTAAATCCTCTAGAATTGGCGCATCACTTGAGGTGTTTGATTTCCTCTAGAATTTGGCGCAATTTATCACGATTTTGCGCCACTTGGATGTCCCGTCGCATTAGATCAACTTTTTGAATCCTCTGGAGTAGTTGGGCGTTTTCAGGGTTCGTGAGGTAAAGGTATATTGAAAAATATATTTAAGTATAAGTTGTATACTTTAAATATTTTTCAATATACCTTTCAGGATGTTTGAGATAGGTCTCGAATCCACCGGATTTAACATGCAAAATCTAGAATTTGGAGGATTCATCAGATTTCAGACTTAGCCAATTTTTCAGGATTTTCAGGATTTCAGGCTATCAGACTTAGTCTTTTCAGGATCTCAAGCATACATCAGGAGTGATCTCAATATTCATTACTTGGATGGAAATTTGATCAAGAGTCTTCATCATTGCAAGTTCATGTTCCAGATGAGACCTCTAGCAACAACCTTCTAGGAGAGAGACTTCTAGTTGGATTGGCAGAGTAAACAAACCTAAGGCATCATCCAAAACGTCATGCAAAGCATCGGAACTCAAAAAAAGGGGGGGGTCCCCATTTGCAATGGGGCGATGTGTGATTTGATCACAACAAGTCCATCAGTGATGAATTCCCTGCATCAAGGCATTGGCAAACACTCCAAATGAGTATAGTTTCAAGTGTAACCATGTGAAGATGATGCAATAGGCATGGACAACTTGTAGACGTGTTTCCCACTCCAAATCCACATCCAAACAACAAGATGGAATGTAATGCTATATATACATGTTTGTAAGATGTAAAGGGGGTTGGTTTGTGAATCAATTTTGATGACAAGTGTCTCGAGTTGTTTCTAGGGTATCAAATGATGTATAGAGAGCTTTGTAAATGATGGAACATGCTTTGTATTTCAAGGGAAGGTGTAGTCGAGTAGGGTTTTATCTGCAAGTGTATGTCTCCATGGAAAATGGTTGTATTTCAGGAGAGCCTTTGAACCTAGTTGCTGGTTCTCCCTTGCCACACTTGCTGGCATGAATGTAATGGAAAATTGATTAATGTTGTAGCATTATAATACGTTACAAACTCTTTTATAATGGTCTTTTCTGTATTGTATGTGGGATGTAGTTGATGTTGTTCTAGATAATTGAGAATGTCATTTGCAAACTACCTTATCTTATGAGGTTGTGTTTATGCAACTTTTGTTCTAATGCTGAATTGCAAGCACATTTCCATCCTATTTGCAAGTTTGTACTCTGTTGCCCAATGCATTAGGCACAGGTCAAATTGGTGAGAGACCAAACATCTCATTTTAATAACTTCTCTTATTGGCTGTAAGATTAGCTTAGTCTCCTACTCTACCTGCATACACAAACCAATATTATACTTAGTATATATCTTAAGGGAGCTCGTGTGAGATAGATGTTTAGAGGTTTGTGTAGATAGGAATTCGGCTCATTGCCTTACTCCATTGTATTGTAAATGCATATCTTCAGTGCGCTGGTGTTAGATAAATGTATAGAGGACTGTGATAGTGAAGGTGCAGGATATAAGTGTATGAAAAGTTAAGGGGATTCATCTTGAAGGATTTTAATTGATCACATCTGTTAGTGCACTTATGTTCTTGCTTTTAATCTGCTGTTAGTGAGGTCTTGTAGGCTTGCTCTTGATCGCCATGAGGGCATGGTAGTCAAAGCCTTATTTCAAATTGTTTCCATATACTTAGACCTGAAGGGAATACCCCCCTAGGTTTTGCAGAGCTTAAAGAAGAAGAGGATCTATCCTATCCTATGCATTGGTCCAAAACCACCCTCTCTTTGTTGATATACCACTCTCCTTGCTTGTGATACTTGGTTCCCCTTTGTGTCACTCTAGGTGGTGGTGTTAGAGGAGAGGGCCTATGGTTTTGGGGCCCAACAAGTTCTCCTTAAGTGCTCTCAAGTTATCCTGACTCTGTTGCACAAAATTTCTTGCCCCAAGCACTCTACTATCCAAAACAATCACATCCAAGAAGGATGGAGCATCATATCCATACAAAGCTTTGAATGGAGACATACCTATGGACACGTGAAGTGAAGAATTGTAGCAATGCTCCCCAAGATAGAGCCATCTAATCCATGCCTTCTACTGCCCTACTACATAATTCCTCAAATATCCCTCAATCCACTTATTCACAATCTTTGTTTGCCTATCCATTTGTAATGTCCCCTTCTAGTAAGCTCAAATTGTTCTCAACCTTGCACAATTTTAACTCACAAAAAGGAAGCATTAGTACTCAAATTTTTCTCTTTTCATATCATAATTAATATAGATCCATATTCTTTCCACATTTATCCTAAAACTTATAATCACATAATTCATATTCATAGACATATTCATGTTCATGTTCATGTTCATATTCATAGGCCTCATGTGCTATCCTCGGGAGGATCATGTGTCGTCCTATCATTAATCTATCTCTAACTCCATAGGCATGGTTCGTTAAGGAGACACAACCATCCCATACAGAGGCCCAATGGCTTCCCACCTCATCGATCGGCTCCAAAGACTTCCCACCTCATCTATTGGAGAGTCACCCACTGTAGGGCACAAATTACATTGATGAGCTCATCATACTATAGGCCCAAGGCTTCACCTCACACCCGGAGGTACTTCGACACTTGGCCCAAGAGACTTTGCCTCACACCTGGAGGTACTTTGTCTTCTTGGGGTTACCTAGGTCCAATTACATTCTCCTAACTTATCCATACACCTAGGATGGCGAGATGATTAATGATGAGGCTAATCCTCTTCTTGGATATAGCACAATCCTATGATTTTAAGTCCTTATTAACATTTCACACATGATGCCTTATAAATAGGACATCTTGTCCTTATATCATAATTGGCAAATAATATATATCACATGATCATATTCCATTCCCGTCACTATTGATTTCTTATTCATTAGCATATTCATTTGTAACAATCAATTCTTCCTTTTCATGTTTATAATTACATATCTCAGATTAGTTTATTGTTCTATGTTCAATTCATGTCTAATAGCAATCATTAATCATAAACACAATTATCTATTCTATTACTAATGCATATAAGAATAAACATTACAGTTAGCATCACATATTTCTTATCCTTTCGAATTCAGCCTAAGTTAAACAAACAGAATATATATACCAGATTTCGATGTTATAAGGGATTTGAACATTAACACATACCTTGAATCGGCTGTCACAATTTGATGTAATCAACTTGCTATGACTGAGAGTAGGAAAATTGATGCTTCGCTTATGATCGAAAATGTATATATCTTATGAATCTTTGGACTGTTATTGGCAACGATAGATCATAATACTTTGTGTTGAAACTTGGAATGGCGTTCTGAATCGTGTATGTGCTTTAATGATGTTCAATCTGGAATCAGTCTTTGCAGATATTCCAATATTTCTGTGTATGCTTTCGGTGCTAAGACTTTCTTGTTTCTGATTTTTCGATGCCTCCTTTCTTTGGTGCTCGACCCTTATAAAGGCTTTGACAGGATGTAAAGAGTGAAGAGACGTGATGCTTCATGACTGATGACGATTTGTTTAATCGTTAATTTTATTTCTTAAGGGAGTGGCGCTCCATGAGAGGGATCGGGGTCCCTTAACTCCTCATCTTATTTTATTTTTGTTTTATTTAATTTGTCTTATCTCTATTTGTCTTTTAGTACAAGTCTTCTCTTTGTCCTTATCTGAATTTTGGCTAAGTATGGACTGAAATACCAGGAGAGTCTTATTTTAATCACCGAGTTATTACACCATTTGAGGGTGATAACTAGTGCTAGGAGTCAACTCTTTACATGTCAATCGAAAGAGATTCTGCCAAAACAAGCTAAGTAACCTGCTGTCCCTATCACTCACTATGTTCTTAGGCAACCCATGGAGTCTAAACACCTCTCTGAAAAACAAATCAGTCATCTACAGTGCCTTGAACTCCAAAGATATAGCAAAGAAATGTGCATACTTAGTGAGTCTATCAACCACAACATAGATGCAATCCTTACCATGAGCTTGTGGAAGGCTGGTGATGAAATCCATAGAAATACTCTCCTGTTTTTGATCCGGAATAGGCAAGGGCTGCAACAATCCCATTGAAAATACCTGCGCTGTCTTATTCTACTGGCATGTGAGGCACTCCCTATGGTGCTTGAGGACATCCTCCTTGAGTGCTTTCCAAGTAAATCTCTCTCTCATCTGCTTATAAGTTTTGTAATACCCTAGATGGCTTGCCAAAGGAGTGTCATGAGCTGCCCTCAAAATCCTTTCCTTCACCTTAGACTCAGGAACAAGATACACCATATCCTTTTAAAGGATGATCTCATTTGCCACTCTATATCTATCATCCTAAAACTTGCCCTCCAAGATATCATTAGCAAATGCATTCTTAGCATACTTTGTTATAATGGCAGCTCTCCAATTAGCAGAAATATCGGACATAAAGCACAAATATGGTTTTCTAGATAATGCATCAGCCACAACATTATTCTTCCCCTTAACATACTCAATGCCAAAATCATAAGCTTGTAGCTTACTTATTTCTGCTGCATATCATTTAAATCCTTTTGGTTGATGAAGAACTTCAAGCTATTATGATCCATCTTCACCACAAATCTCCCACAAACCAAATATTCCTTGAATTTAGCCAAAGCATGCATGCTAGCCAACATCTCCTTATCATAGATGGAGAAGCCCTTTTCTGACTCCTTGAGCTTCCTACTCTCAAATGCTATGGGATACCTATTTTACATCAAAACCTCCCCAATCCCCTCTTCTAAAGCATCGCACTTTAATACAAAAGGAAGTGAAAAATCTATAATAGCCAATACAAGACATGAACTCATTACCTCCTTGAGCTTCTCAAAAGTAATACAAGACATGAACTCATTACCTTCTTGAGCTTATCAAAAGCTCGTTGCATTGAATCGAACCAATGGAATGCTCCCTTCTTCGTCAAGTCTGTCAATGGTGCTACTAACTGTGAGAATCCCTAACAAACCTCTTGTATTAGCTGCAAAGTCCAAAGAATCCTCTCAATTGCGGCAAAGTCTTAGGAGGGGGCCAAGATAGCCTGTATCTTCTTATCATCCACTTGGACTCCTTGGGCACTAATCTTATGCCCCAAATACAAAATTTTTGTCATCCCAAACTCACACTTAGATGCTTTGGCAAAAAGTGATTATTGCTCTAGAATCCCAAGCACCTCATCTATGTGTCTCAAGTGATTCTCCCAAGTCTTACTATAGATAAGTATATCATCAAAGAAAACCAAAACAAATCTCCTCAATTGTTTAATGAATACGTGATTCATGCAAGACTGGAATGTTGCCGACGCATTCGTCAAACCAAAAGGCATGGCCAAGAACTCATAATGCCCATAGTGACATTTGAAAGTTGTCTTATGCACATGCTCCTCTTTAACTCGTATCTGATGATATCCTGATCGAAGATCAATCTTGGAGAAATACACCACTCCATGTAGCTCGCCAATCAGCTCATCGATCTTGGGAATGGGCTAACGGTTCTTGATTGTCTTCTTATTCAATGCCCTGTAATCAATACACATCCTCATAGTACCATCCTTCTTCTTGACCAAAATCACGGAAGATGTGAATAAGCTAGAACTCAGCTTAATGTGTCCCATATCTAATAACTCCTTAATCGCCTTCTCAATCTCCTCCTTATGTCTCCTAGGATGGCGATAAGGTGTAGTGATAATCGGCTTGGATCCATCCTCAAGCTCAATAACATGCTGAAATCCTCTATCTGGTGGGAATTCTGGAGGTATATTGCTAAATACTACACTATGCTTGTCCAAAATAGACTGAATATCCACATGATAAGACTTCTCACCTTCGGATGTCCTAATATTAGTAATCAAACAATGAGCTTCCCAAGCCACTTGGCCTCTACAAAAAGATCTCTCCATCCTCTTGGCTGAAACAACTCTAGGACCTCCATCTGAAATGCCTCATAGTGTAACCTCCTTACCATCAACCTTGAATTTGAGCTCCATGGTTTGATAGTTCTGAGTGAACTCCGCAAGAGAATGCAACCACTGTACACCCAAAACCATATCGGTCTCTCCCAATCCAACAACATAGAAGTCATCTCTCACCTTATGCCTCCCTAATGAAACATCAAGTTGCTGAATCATCTTGGTGCAAGGAATAGTGAAGCCATTTGCTACTATGACATTAAACCCTTCAAAATCCTTAGTGGCTACTCCTCTCCTAGAGACCAAATCCTCACCAATGAAATTATGAGTAGCTCTACTATCAATCAATACTGTGATCTTCTATGCATCTATAACTTGTCTAACCCGAAATGGATTATATCTAGAAGCACTTGAAAGTGTAGCAATAGTACCTTTTGAAGCCTCTTCTTTCTTTGTTTCTTCTTACTCTATCTCCTCAACCTTAGGCTCAAGATCCTTTGCCTCGAACTCCTCATCCGAAATCACCTCTATGTAGTGTACCCGTCCTCTACCAAGGCATCAGTGGTCCGGCTCCCATGGCTCCTTGCAAGAGAAGTATAACTTCTTCCTCCTAAGCTCATTCCTTGATTCTTCTATCTTACTTGCCTTCTATGGTATCTCCTTGGGGTGTGGCACTACCTTCTGAAATGGTTTCTTCTATGGAGCAAGTGGTGTCTTATGCTGAAATTTGCCCTTGGTAATGGATGTCTCCAAGGTGAGTGCTCTCCTAATGGCCTCTGATAGTGATGGTGGATCAAAAGCTTTAACCCAACCTCTAAGAGGCTCAGTCAACCCTCTATGAAAAGAACTGTAATTCTTCTCTCTGAAACATCTGGAACCATCACTAACAATCTTTGAAACTCTGCCACATAACTATCCATTGAACCACTTTGTCATAACTGAGCCAACTCCCTAAAGTAGATCTCTGAATCCTTCCTGTCAAACTTGTTAATCAATCTCTGAGTGAACTCCTCATAAGTGCTAATCAAGTTACACCCTTGGGTGATCAATCCATGATACCACCACTATTGCTATGCCCTCCAAGTGTAAGGTAGCAAATTTGATGGCTTCCTCCTCATACATTAGATTAAGTGAAAAATAGGTATCTAACTTCTGAATCCATGCTCATGCAGTGCATCTATTGGAACAATCAAAAGTGGTTATGGATATCTATTCTATAGATCCTTATGAGGTTTATGTGAATCTGTCCTGTCCTTCCCATGCTTCAACTTCAACCTGTAAAAATCATTAAGTGACATTTGGGCATGGAACTCTGGTCCAAGTGCTCTATACTCCGCAAAGAAGGAAGCAAAGTTATCCTCATCTTGAATTTGCTCTTCTTCCTCATGTGGATCTTCTTCCTTTTGCAAGAACTTTGGTTGAGAGGGCCTAGGTGTGGAACCCATGACGGTTCTATGGTTGGTTGTAGCACTTCCTTCACTTGTAGGGGATGGTGTTGCTTTGGTCAAATTGATGTTCTGCATAGTCTAAAGTAGTTGTGCCATAAGCCGTGCCATCTGCTGTTGGCCTTGGCCATGCTCATTCTGTATTTCATCTTTTGACAAATCCCACTTGCTTCTTTCTCCCATCTCCTCTTTACCTAACTCCTCTATCTCTGGTTCTTGTACCTTTCTTCTTTGATAAGTCCTATATTCTCTACCTCCGGGCTGCATCACAAACAATTAGATCTAGCCCTACAAGCTGGCAAGATCATTACTTTGATACCATTGGAATGTTCCCAATTAAGTTTTTTGCAATATTTTGATTTTTTTTTGTGTTTTTTTTTTGAATTATAGAAATTAAAATAAACTGGAACAACAAAATAAACTTAAGTACAAACAACTGAAAACACTTGATCAAGCCCTCAATCACAGCACATGGCAAATCTGAACGAATTATTTTCAATTATGATTGCTGGTACAAACCCTAGATCACACCAAATCCTCAGATTTGATCCAAATATGAATATAGAAATCCTCCAAAGTCTGATTTAATTAATATGGAATTGTTGAAAGTTATTACAAGGCTAGAAATATGTTCTGAAACAAATTATAGATCTGAAAATGATAATTTGTACTCACAAACCCTCTCTTGAATGGTACAACTAATAAAATGTAATTTTCAGACCTGTATGGCCTGGTACAACAGCAAAATTGAGGGTTGTAGGGCTGTCAGCTTGTCATAGATCTCCAATCAGCTCAATAAACTTATTTATTTCTGCAACCACTATTGGTGCCTCCAAATGTGAGTTGAAGTGCAAATCGTGTAATGTCCCCTTCTCAAGCCTAATTAGTTGTGGGCCTGATAGCCTATTTCCTGGAGTCCCGATAGGTTATGTGGTATGGTAAGGGTTTCCTTTTGTGAAGATCATTGGTTCAGTTGTTCTTGTGGGTTTCTAATGTTGGCATTGAGCTCGATTGTGTTTCAGGATGACAGTGCAACTTTCAGAAGTTTTTTCGGCTTCCTGGATTGCTCTCCAAACTTCTTGGAGAAGACGTCTATTTTTAGAATGTCACCCAGAAGGCGTCATTCTTCATCCCAAACCTTATGGAGTATGTTGGTATAGTTTATTTTGCAGTTTGATGACGTTTGGGATTTTCCCCAAAAGCAAGTGATTTAATGAGCTATCAGTTAATTATTTCGCACTTAGTTCTATAAAGTTGTAAATAATTATTAAGTGCATTGGTATTATAGCTCATTGGAATGAGGAAAAGACATTCTTTTTAATAGGCACATAAAAGTGAGCGCTTGTGTGGGAAAATAATAAAATTTTGGAGTTAGAGTGAAAAAAGTTTATTTTTCCCAAGAAATAATTCATTTTATGAGGAACTCCAAAAAGTGCCTATATAAGAGAGTTGAGAGCTCATTTTGCTCTTTATGCTTGAGTTTATATTGTTATGCTGCAGGAGTGAACCTGTGAAATCTTCATCCATTCTTGAGGATTAAAACCCTCTTGAAGAAGTTTAGTTTCGATGGTGAAATATCCACCCTAGCTGAAGAAGGTGACTTCATTTCAGGAGTTGCATTGTGCCGAACATGGAGTTTGATGTTATTTAGAAAGATTTTGGTTTGCAGTGTTTTCAATATCATTGTGATGGATTTTTGGTGTGGGATTGTGAAGTTTGTGGGAGTTTTTATTTGTAGTTGCCGATTCTTCTGGCTGGGCTGTACATAGTTGATCATATCTATGAGAATGGCGAATCATTCACTGACAATCCTTGACCATGCTTCTTACATATATATTAAGGGGTTATGATCTGCATGTTAGGGCGATTATATGCTGGCATTTTGAGGTTGAATCTGTAGGTTTTGATGCTGATAATACCTGCCGTACATTCCTGACAGGCTGTACCACACTATTGGGCATGAGCCTTTTCCTTGCTGGCCGCTTAGGCTATGGGTGCTATGATTTATTCTTAGTTGGCGCCTTGGGTCTACAACTCATTGCTGATGACTTTGGAAGGAGGATTGGTGATTATTCTTGCATTGTACTGAGTTTATTGGTATACCTTGTGCAGCTGTACAACAACAATATATCCTAGTCTGGGCGCAACCTTCATTAACAAGTGGGTTCATGGTATTGAACAGTTTAGAAGAGTTTTCCATTGTGCTTTGGTGATGCTAATCTGATATATGCAGGTTGGTGTCAAGGAAAACATTACATTCATGATTGTGGGGTTTTATCTATGCTAAATCTGTGTGTTGCAACATATTGATTTGTACTTTGTAATTTTTATTATGATGCAAACACATTGTAACCCTTGGATGGTTTATTGCCAGTGTGGATAAAGCATTTTTGTCCTTTCATAGCTTTCCCGCTGAATAAGCGGAAGTGCTTGTTCTTTTCTTGTTCATTCACCCATTGAATAAGTGGATGCCTGCTGAAATAGCAAAAGTTTGTAATTGGTTTTATTTGCAAGGCACTTGTTTGATAAGCCAAAGCACTGTATGCTCTCACCTCGCCCATATTGGGAACTTGGTGATCAGAAAGTGTGGACGTGCATATTTGGTTGCATGTATTGTTCTAACATTGCTGTTATATCTTGTATAAATCTGAAAAAAAAAAATCTGGGTAGCATATTACAAATCGCCCCTTTAGGATGATGGTATGACTCCCTAATGGCAGTAGTAGACCTATACGACAATTGGGAAGGCTGGTACAACTGATAGAAACCCTTGTACAGATCTGATCTGGTGTTTCAAATAGCAATTTGAACTTTTTCCTTGTTGGCGCCCCTGATTTGAAGTTGATTTACCTTGGATTTCACAATATTTGATCACCTATGATGCTATACGACTGCCACTAATGTTGGTACGGCTTCCTTAATGATTGGTGCACCTCAAAATCAGCAACAAGTGTCTCCAAAATGATTCGACCACCTTGGAAAATTATCTCGGAATTTTTATGAAGCAAGGCGACCCCCAAAATGGTGTATAAGCCCTCCAATGATGTCAAACCAACAATATGCCCTTGTAGAAAAATCTCAAAATTACAAACAAATATTAGCTTGCAAATTCGATTGAAAAATCCTTGAAATTTTGCACAAATCGTTGAATTAGCTAACATGCAAACCCTGGGTAGAATTTGCTAATGCCAAAGATGAGGGTTTTCATCCTCACCTTTGGAAATAAATAACCAAGAGGGTTTTCATCCTTAGATGCCAAAACTCAAATGCCAAAGCTCACAATGAAATGCCAAATGAAAACTCGATGATGCAAATGGAAGCCAAGCGCCTCCTTTTAAACATTTCCATTTTTGGGCCCATGATTAATTTTCATCCAAAATAGTATTTAAAAATATTTTTATTTAATACTAGTGTTGAAAAACAATTTTTATTTTATGTTAATAATATTAAGTTTCCCCTTAAATTAAAAATTGTCAGGCCCAACTTAAAATAATATTATAATTTATTTCCCTTATTTTTCCTCAGCCTATGGGAAATGAAAACAAGCTAGAGGTCTTCTCCATGGCTCTCTTTCGAAAAGGGGACATGACAAGCGCTGCCTAACTAGAAGTCTATTTTTAGCTTTCTATTTTTAACTGTCACCATTTTCAAAGAGGAGCATATTCGGGGATTTGCTAATTTTAGTGTGATGTCCCGATATTAAAGCATTGTTTAAATTAAATATTTAAACATCATGATAAATGATGTGGGGTTTGTCGTGTAGTGCCCCTCATTTTGGCTTTTTGACAGTGATAGTATTTCAGTTACACTTAGACATTTTTGAGACATGTGGATGATAGACTTTTTGTTTATGCTTAGTTATGCTCATTATGGATTATGGATTACTGATGTGGTTGTTGATATTTATTATGATCATTATGATGACATTATTGATACTATAGTAAATGATGTGTTTTGACATGATCTGTTAATGGCTAGATGCTTATACAAGAGTAATCATGCTCTATGTATACTTGATTGTTAGTTACAGATGTTTATGTTATATGTCATGCTTTCAGTGAAGGGACAGTGTAGTACTACTCATTACAAGCACCCTACTACGCTGCGACTCCTTGACACTGTGTGTTTGCTATATATGTATATGCTTGTATGCAACATCTCGTTTTGATGCAGGTTGCAGGTACCAGGCATCAATTCCACCTGACTTAGCAGGTCTAATCGTGCCTTTACTCCAATGGATAATGTGGATGGGAGATAACATGGGGTTCCCTTTGGTTAGCCATTGTCTTCAGTCTGTGGTCATGGGTATAGATGTCACTTCGTGGTACTTGCCCTCGGTTATTGGTCGTCCGTTGGTATGTGGTGGTTATTGTTTGAGCTTTTGGTTTCTAGTCTATGTGTAATTGTTGGAGATGCATTAATTATTGTAGTAATAATAATAATAATAAGTTTTAGTATATTAGTATTTATCTAGTTGGTTAATAAATAATGTGAAAATTGGAGAATATTGAATAAGTGATTTTAATAAAAATTAAATTAATAACTTTGATAATTAGTAATAATGAAAATAATCATAAGTAATTAATATTATATTAATTGATTAAATCTGTATCTTGTTTAGCTTGAATGATATTATCTTTTATTATTTAATAATTTATTGTTGAGAGATTTGTTGTGAATAAATTACTTGATTTGAGAATCTCTCTGGAAGAAGAAAATTTATTGCATTTAAATTTGGAGAGATAGTGGATTCTCAGTAACGGATACGGGAAGTGGGGAAATTAATTGGCCTTGTCTATTTTTGCAATTTGGGGATTTATTTGAAAGGCAGAGAGAGAAATGGGAGGGGGGAATTTTTACAGAAGCTGATGAATTGAGGAGAGAGGAGAGAAACTGAATGGGAGGTGGATTTTGGAGCTGAAGGGTCAAATTTTGGGTATGTTTTTTGTATGTTAGAATGATTGTTATTTGTGTCTTTGAAATGAATCAGTCCCTCTCTACTGTTGCTATTGAATCAGTTTGTTCTGGTGATTGTTCATGTTTTCCTGTCGCCTATTTTATTCACAGTCTCCATGCAATGCTTCATTATTTTCCACTTTGTCTTCACTCTGCAGTGATTCCCTTGATGGTTTCTCTTAATCACTCCCTTCTTCATTTCTCAATCTCGTTATTGTTTTGGTGGAGTCAATTACTGGATTTATTCTTGCCAATGCTTCAATCTGAAATCATCCCTAATCCTGAAGCTCTTTCAACAAATTCATTTAATCCTATGATTTTTCCCCTGTAATGATTTTGCCAGTCAATGGACTATTATTTTCATGGTTTTGTATTTGATTTCACCTTTAATCTCATACTAATTCCATCGGTCCTCTTGGGACGATTTGTCAGAGGAATTCTATTCATAAACAAATCTAGTTGAAGTGCTTTCTGGTTGGGGCGACGTGGGGTTTTGCTCCTGCACTCTTTTCTTATACCAAATCCAATCTCTGGTGGATTAAATCGACTAGTTTCCTTCAAAAGTTTGTTGAAGCCAATTTGGTTCTCAGCTGGCCGACCCTAGTAAACAGCTTTTAGCTTTCAAATTTTTCGTCAAGCAATTCTTGTTCTGCTCGCTTGGTGATATCCTTCTGTTGGAGCCATTTAATGTTTAGCTGAACGGTATTAATTCTGAGTGGAACGGTGTTACTTCTGAGTGACGCCAGCCTTTGTCTTTCCATCCAATACCTACAGACTTCACATAAGAATCTCAGTTAAACGTTATTCCTGAAATCGTTCTTCTCTGGAAAAGAAAGTTATACCTACCTCTGCCCATGACATGAGGCGCTAAGATCATTTTGCAACATCAATTCGTTTGGATAACACCAGAAATTGCTGACTATGCATCTTACCTCATTCGTACCTATTCAGGCCAATTTTTCTTAAACTTCATACCATCAAAATTTACGCCATACCAATCTAAGGAAAGTGGCATCCAACAGCTTCTCTTGTTTTGCTATTTATTTCATCTTTTGGCTTTATACCTAGCAGTCCGTACACCGTTGGGTTTCTTTGAGAATCTCTGAAAATTTTGTTTGATTTCTTCTCTCTGGCAGGCCGTTGCCATTTGTCTTTTTGAAGCTTCTAGAAATTTCTTTCGATGTCTCCTCTCTGCCAGACCATGTATCTTTGTCTTCTGAAACCTTTGAAAATTCCTTTTTGATAGAGCGACATCCCCACATTTCTATTGTTCTGCAATTCTTTTGGCTCGTCTCTGGTAGACCGATCTTCATTTGTTTTGAAAACTCTGAAAAACTCCATTCGTTTTCTTCTCTCTAGCTGATGAGTATTGATTTTAATTATATCTAATATCTTCATTTTTTTTGGTTGGTGACTGATTTACTAAGAGTCTTTTAAAAGTTGCAGTTAGGAGGATTGGAGATCTGTCATTTTAGAAAGCTTCCATAGAATCTCCATGACTATTTGACAGTAAATGTTGCATAGGTGATTATAGAACAATTAGTTATATTTGATGGTAACCACTTCATTAATGAAATATAGTATGAATATAAACATTATCTTACTCATTTTAGTTTGTCAGAATAGAATTGTTGAATTAATGTTTTGTATTACACTAGTTAATCCAATTTGTGCACTTATACTTATTAAGAAAGATTAGTAGTTGAAAGTTATTAAAATTAAGGTTTGGGAATGTTTTAGGAAGTTAATAGATTTAAATTGTAGTATTAGTTATTAAATAAATAATAGTTAGAATTATAAATCTTGAGTTTGGATAGAATATTACTGCCTTAGTAAAACTATTATTTTCCTAGAAAGAAATTTAAAGTTTTATAGAATCCAAAATTTAATGTTTAAAATAGTTCGAAAGGTGTTTTTAATAATTGAATTTTGATCTTTAGATATTCTTTCTTGTAGTTTTCATTGCCAATTACAAACCGATGTATATTAATGAAGAAATTGGGTCATTGCACTTAAATTGGTTTTGAGACTTGCAGTTATGTTTTGTCAAGCTTAAGTGTAAGGTGATGTTTCTTGTGGGATGTCATAGTTGTTAAGTGTCATGTCATTTAAAGCTTGAATCCAGTATCGTGGAATAGATATTTGTCTATAGATAAATTGTGTTAAAAGTTACTAAGCTCCAGAGGTTGTTAGAGTTGTCTTGTGATTATGATTTGTCTTGACGCCTTCCACTTAGAGGAGAAAGATTATTAATTGGGCACGGGTATTTATTGTAATCTTGTTATAATATCGGTCTGCAGGATGTGTGATACCTTGCAGTATTTTGTATTTTTGTTATGATAGGGGTGCTAGTTGCATGCAGGGGAGTGGCTTTCATAGTGGGGCCGGTGCCCAAAGTGGCTGCTTGGATAACCCTATGAAAGTTGTAACTAAGTGATAACCTAATAATTAACCTAGGTGGGTTGGGTAGATAAACACATAATAAGATAATTCTGATACCTCACCCATGCCTTTAGCGCTCTCACAGGCTAAGGATGGGATGAGAAGGCCTGGTTGGCATGATCGACCTCCTTGTCTTCATGAGAAGATGTGTGACACCCTATGGGGCCGGTGCCTAGAGAGAGGCTGCCAGGATAACCATAGATAGGGGCTGGTTTCTAGAGAGAGATAGCCTGGATAACCCATGCTAGGACCATGCGATGACACTCTTCCTACTGCAACATAGTTACTTCCCTCTTGTTACCTTCTGTTTTGCCTCTGGAGTAGTGTTTAGCCTTTTGTTGATCTGTGCCTTCTGTATTTATTTTGTATCTGCTTATTTGTACCTTTTGATCTTTGTCTTAGTGGAACCTCATCGTTATCTCCTAGCTTGGGGGGTGGACCTTAGGGTTCCACATGGTCGGGTGGAAGAGCTTAATCCATTGGATTTCTTTGGCATCTTGGTTCGTGTTCGTGAGAGCTATGTTGTTCCAGTTCCAGACCTGTATTTGCATCCTAAGTTTTGTTTTATGCCTCCAGAATTGTATAGCCATGATTTATATTGTAAATTGGTGTAATCAGTCCAGAAGCCTTGTAATTAAGTAATCCTGTATTTGATCTCATTTGTACTTGTACACATCTTGTAAATTGAAGGTGTAATCTTCTTATGGTGTATCAAAATTGCGTATGGACATGTGCGATGTATTATGTTGTTAATGATCTGTGTTTATAATTATTTGATGTAGTTATGTTCCCTAGAGATGTTAGTTGATCATATAGTCTAAATGATGAAATAAGTTGTTATTTTATCTAGTGATTAATTCAAATACTTATTTTAAAAAAAAAAAATTCCGCATTTTCTTGTTTAGTTAACTAAACTCTCTAGGGTTGCATGACAGGGCATCACATGTCGTGTCCCTTCCATAGTCAATTGGAATGATAGAGAGTGTTTCTCGAAATGATTACTTATGTATTAATATATAATTAATAAATAATATTTAATAATATTATTATTTAAATTAATATAAAATATAATATATTTATAACGAGATATATTATATTATCAATTTAAATATTATTATAATTATAAATATATATAAATGAATATAATTAAAATATAATATATAAAATATTATTTAGATAATTAACAAGATATATTATTAAATATAAATAACAATTATAATTATCAATATAAATATAAATATTAAATTATTATTATTATATAATAATATAAGGCAGCGATAAGGAATAGAGGGCAGTGCTTAGTTTAGTAAAGGCTGAAGACAACGATTTAAACATAAGAGCGATCATTATATATTAAAATAGCTTTGCACACTAATTCATAAAGACGGCGATCCATTGTTCAAAGGCAGCGATTGGCTCATAGTCATATCTATTGGAAAGAGATACATCTCTTCACAAATATATGAAGGTATAAAGATAGTTTGTGATATGGATGAAGAGGAGGAAATAGGCAATAATATATATATATATATATATATATATATATATATATATATATATATATATTCTGATTTGTGAACAGTTTTATACCAAACAAAGAAATTATATATAATTTTAAGAAGGGAGATTAAGATATATGTTATATATACTTAGATATAACAAGAAATTAGAGTAGCAAGGAATACTATAGGGATAAGGCAGATCTAGAAAAAGAATATATTGGGTTGCAGATAGCATAGAAGGAAGGAATAAAATCCTTAAGAGTTCTAAAGGATACAAAGGCAAGAATCATCCTCTTGGTATGATGTATCTAACCCTATGTTTATTATGATGAATGCCATGTGGTAAGTAGTGACAAATGCATTTAATTGAAAGATTATCATTAGACATGTATATATATAAGCATTGTGAAATTAGCTATGAAATATATAAAGGAAAACATCAATAAATTACATTCAAAACACATTAAGTAATGGTATGTTCAAACTCAATGCCTATTTATTTCTATTGCCTCCAACTTGTGAGTGAGTGGCTTGGTTTTGTTAGGGAGAGGCGGAGTAATTCCATCCCAATGAGATTGGAGAAGGTTTAGCGCACCCTAGACAAGTAATTCCCCATCCATGGTTGAGGATTAGAAAGAAAGTAAGGATTGAGACTTGAACATAGCCAATATAGAATGTGCTATGAATAAATGTGATCATTTGGTATGTTGAAATATATCGAAGTATGTTTAAGTTAATAATTAGTTACTTCTATTGCCTCCAACTTGTGAGTGAGTGGTGTGGTTTTGTTAGGGAGAGACGGAGTAATTCCATCCCAATGAGATTGGAGAAGGTTTAGCGTGCCCTAGACAAGTAATTCCCCATCCATGGTTGAGGATTAGAAAGAAAGGATTGAGGCTTGAACATAGCCAATATAGAATGTGCTACGAATAAATGCGATCATTTGGTATGTTGAAATATATCGAAGTATGTTCAAGTTAATAATTAGTTACTTCTAGAATTGCCTCCAACCTGTGAGTGAGTGGCATGGTTTTGTTAGGGAGAGGCGAAGTAATTCCATCCCAATGAGATTGGAGAAGGTTTAGCGCGCCCTAGACAAGTAATTCCCCATCCATGGTTGAGGATTAGAAAGGAAGTAACTAAATTGTGTTATTAATTGAACTGAATGTGGATTATGCTATGATGAGTTGATCTCATTGTCTATGTTAGGTAGTATTGTTCTCATTATTAATTATGCTATTATAGACAAGTTTAATATGAATGATAGACGAATTTAATATGAATGATGCTAGGAATTGAATATTATCTTAATTTATTGATCTTTAATATCTCTAATTTCCCTTTCTAGTGATCTTATTGTATGCAAGTAAAGAAATAAAAAATATCCCAAAAAGGGGACATTACAAGTGGTATCAGAGCATCTTTCCTGCCATCCTGTGTATACTTTGTGTATTGAGGTATACCTTGTGATTTATGTGCATTCGAGTGTATTCAAGTATATACTTCATGACTGTGTATTCGAGTGTATACTCTATGACTTGGTATTCAATTGTATACTTCATGACTTTGTATTCAAGTGTATACTCTATGACTTTGTATTCAATTGTATACTTCATGACTATGTATTCGAGTGTATACTTCATGGCTCTGATACCATAGGCAATTTTGGATTGGCCACCACCGTGGAACATTTCAGATTTGAGAGGTTTTCTTGGGCTATGTTGCTACTACAGGAGATCTGTCAAGGGATTTTCACAGTTGGCAGCACCTCTCATAGATCTCACGAAGAAGGGAGCATTCAGATGGTTAGATGTGGCTCAGGCTACTTTCGATAAGCTTAAGAAGGTGATGAGCTCTTGTCCAGTGTTGGCATTGCCAGATTTCACGCAGCCCTTTGTATTGGAGTGTGATGCATCAGGTGAGGGCATTGGTGCAGTGTTGATGCAGAATAGACATCTCATTTCATTTGACAACAGGAATTTGAGGGATGTAGAAAAACTCTATTCCACCTATGATAAGGAGATGCTTGCCATCATGCATGCATTGACAAAGTTCAAGCAGTACTTGGTAGGTAATCGATTTGTGGTTAGGACCGACCACAATAGTTTGAGGCATTTTCTGTCACAAACGGATTTGAATGAGAGGTAGTAGAAATGGGTGAGCAAGATTCAAGCATATGACTTTGATATTGAGTATGTCAAGGGAAAGAACAATGTGGTTGTCGACACTCTATCCGGGAAGCCTACTCTTTGTTCTATATTAGAAATTTCAGCAGATTGGAAATCTCATCTTCTGGTGGAGTATTCCAAGAACACTTTTGCTTGTGAGGTCATGGATGGTAAGATTCAGGATGATAGGTATAAGGTGATTGATGATGTGATCTACTACAAGGATAGAATCTATTTGGTTCCTGAGTTGAAGTTGAAAGAAAAGATTTTGAGGGCTATGCATGATGCTCCACTTGTTGGGCATCCAGGTTTCTTCAAGACCTACAGGCAAGTGAGAGAGATTCTCATGGAAAGGTCTCAAAGATGATGTCATGCAGCATGTCAGAGAGTGTATGACTTGTTAGCAAAACAAGTCGGAGTATGATGTGATCTACTACAAGGATAGAATCTATTTGGTTCCTGAGTTGAAGTTGAAAGAAAAGATTTTGAGGGCTATGCATGATGCTCCACTTGTTGGGCATCCAGGTTTCTTCAAGACCTACAGGCAAGTGAGAGAGATTCTCATGGAAAGGTCTCAAAGATGATGTCATGCAGCATGTCAGAGAGTGTATGACTTGTTAGCAAAACAAGTCGGAGCATACTTTCCTAGCAGGCTTGTACCAACCCTTGCGTATTCCAAAACAGAGGTGGGAAGGTATTTCGATGGATTTCATCATTGGTCTACCAAGAGTCCAAGGTAGGGATTGTATTTTTGTAGTGGTCGATAGGTTGACTAAGTATGCACACTTCTTTGCAATTCTAACAGATTATTCAGCACTTCATCTTGCAGAGTTGTTCTTCAAAGAGGTGTTTAGGTTGCATGGACTCCCTAAGACCATTGTCAATGATTGGGACAACAGGTTTCTCAGCATGTTTTGGCAAGATTTGTTTTGATTGGTTGGGACGGAGCTGACACCGAGCATGAGTTATCACACACAGACAGATGGGCAGACAGAAGTTATAAACAAATGGGTTGAGGGTTACCTTCACAACTATGTTGCAGGGCAACAACGTGCTTGGATCAAGTGGTTGCACTTGGGTAAGTATTGCTATAATACCACCTATCACATGTCGATCGGCATGTCACCTTTCTCTGGGCCTTGTATGGTTATGATGCTCCATCATTTGTAGATTTGGCTTTTGAAGGTTGCAGAGCTCCTAGAGCTAAGGAATTGACACAAGATAGTCAGAATATCCTTAAGGCACTTAAGGATAACATTCAGCAGGCTTATAACCAGTACAACATGTATGCAGATAGACATAGGGTGGAAAGGACTTTTGAGGTTGGTGGTTTGGTCTTCTTGCGCCTTTAGCCTTACAGACAGTCGACATTGAAGAAGAGTGGTGCAGAGAAGCTAAAGCCGAGGTTCTATGGTCCCTACAAGATTTTGAGGAGATTTGGTGAATTGGCATATGAGCTTGAGTTGCTGGCGAGAAGCAAGATTCACAATGTTTTTCACGTGTCATGCCTCAAGAAGGCATTGGGACAGAAAGTTGTTTCTTTGCCTGATCTTCCGCCTCTGGATGAAGAGGGCATGTTGGTTTTGGTTCCTGATAGTATTTTGGAGACAAGGGAGCGACATTTGAGGAATAAGGTGATATGTGAATATTTGGTGAAATGGAAAGATTTGCCACTGGAAGATGCGACTTGGGAAGGAGAGCAGATTCGACAACATCCGAATTTGCTATTGCTTGAGGACGAGCAATCCCAGGAAGGGAGGACTGACATGTCCCCGTTTCTGACATGATCACCCAACAGGAGTCTGGGTTAGGCTATCCTCATTCCCGTAGGCTAATTCATCAATCAAGGGAATTTTTTTGGTTGAGCTAAGGTTTGGAGAAGATAACGTTGTTTAGAGGCTTGGAAAATGGAAAGTGATTTCACAAGGCTCAACCAATGTTCGACACAATGGAGAGTGAATTAATGTAATTTTGCCTTAATTATCAAAGGATAAAAATACTAAAATATTGGCTTGTGGACTTGGGTGAATCATTTGGAGATTTTGAAAATAAAAATAATATTATTTTATCTTGGCAATCAAGCACCCACTTTGGAGAAAGGAAATTAAATAATAATATTTTATTATTATTTAAATGTGAGCGCCCAAGTAGAAAAGGAGAAAAAAATAAATTAAATAATATTATTTTAGTATTATTTAATTTGAGCGGCCAATTTGGAAGGATTAAATAATAATATCTTATTTTCCTAGTGGAGTGCTCATCTTGGAGAAGGTGAAAAATAAAATAATAAATAATATTTGAATTTGGGCGGCTATCTTGGTGATTGGGAAAATAAATAAAATATTGCTTTGGCCGACATCGGAGGGAAAAGGTAATTCAAATCTTTAATTTGAATTTTGTCGGCTTCAACGATGGAAAAGAAGATCCAAGTATAAAAGAAGGTTGAAGGAGCTCATTTCGGTATCACGAACATTTTGGCAACTTTCGCATTTTGTTTGGCAATTGTATTGCAGGACTTTCTAACGACGAAAACCCTTGTGGAGGTGGTGTGTTGGACGAAAACCCAACCACATCTTGGAGGTGGATTCATACAGAGTTCACATTTGCACTTCAATGGAGATTTGAAGACACATTGAGCATCATTGATATATCATCATTGCAGATTTGAGTTTGTTGAAGACTTGTTTGAAGACATTGAAGATCATTTTATTTGCATCCTTGGGTGCCAATTTGCATAAACTCCATATTTTGTCTTGAGCGCACCTTTTGAAGACCACATCCCAGCAGATCTGTGGCATAAGGGAGATTCTTTGCATTGGTTTATATTTCAGACTTGCATATCAGTGATAGCATCAGACCAATCCCTAGCCGCCGCCGCCCTAGAGCACATTTCTTTGCCATATATCATTCATTGAAGGTGGTGGCCAGCATATAAGCAGTAGCGATCAGCATTTGGGCCATCATTGCATCCATCTCATCAGCCGTCAGCCATCAAGAGGTAGCGATCAGCCTTTAAGGAGGACGATTTGCTTATTAGTTCGCTGTCATCTTTCATTGGATCCATAAAAGAACATTTGGCATCTTTCATTGTTGTTGATATCACAAATTGGTATGTATTACCTCTGATTTTGTATAACAGCAGAATATGCTTGTATTTGGGCTGTCATAAAGCCATGAAGTTGATGTATTGAAACAATAAATAAGTCCGATTTCATATCAGCAAGATCTGATTGAGTTGATGTTTGTAACTCATGATGCAATTCATATTGGAGTAGATTATAAGTGTATGTTTGTTTTGCCATCTATATTTTGGTACATACTATATATTTCATGTTGTTGAAGACAAATTGAAAGGTGCAAATAAGAAAATCAGAATTCAGTCCTAGGGTTCCATTTGAAAATTGCAAATTCAGAAATCTTGGTTCAAACCCTTGTTCGGCACATGTCAATTATCTTCAAATAATGTTGTTAATCATGAGGAGATAGATAAATCCTATGAGGATGACATTGGTGAGAAGCCTTATCTTGTTGATAGTCAAGATTTGATAGCTAAGCATGAGGTAGAAGTTGTGGATCCAAGCTACATACAAGCTGGTTTTGTAAATCATGGCATAGAAGATGTGGTGAGGACCCAAAACATGTGTGATGGATGGTTAAGGAGAGCTAAGGAAGCCAAGTTGTTAGCCGCTCAAGCAAAACAACACCTACAAAAGATTAAGGAACAATTTGTTCACATGGATCATGAAAGGCAACAACTAGATACATTTCTTCATCAAACTTCAATACTTCTAGTGAAAGTAATTATGATGGTAGAGCATGAAGAACAATCATATTTGCATGAACTTGTTGAGATGTATGATTTTGAAGACAAATCAAAAAAATCATTTGTACAAATGATCTTAATCATAGGGCTCACAGGTCACATCTTTTGGAGAGCAAATGGAAGGTTCAAGTCATGGTTAAGGAAGAGGAAGTTGTGCATACACTTTGTGGACCAGCAAATAATGGAGGTATGCATGTGTAGAGAAGAACATTCTTGATTCAGATTTGACGAAGAACTTGACCATTCAGGGAGAGCTCAATGAGTCTACTTGTGTTTTGACACTATACCATTATGATGATGATGCTTTGATTGGGCATAATGCTATCCTAGATTGAAAACTTGAAGAGGATGTTATGGAGGTATCCAATTTTGAGAGGTATGTGCATGTGGATTTTGGGTTTCAGCTGGACTATAATCCAAGATATGGAAAAGAACATGAGAGCAGAAAATTTTCAGACTTGGTCCATTGGTTTTCAACTTACACCTTGATTATTAGTGGCTGTTCTACATTGCTGATCATGGAGTTTTCAGTCTATGCACTAATGTTTGCAGCTGTTTGGATGGATTTGTGTGCATGGGATTGTCACTACAGCCCTTAGAGGTTGAATGATGATGAGACCTTATCAGTTTATGACAACAGCAACATTCCCATGATGATTATAGGTCTGATTTTGAGTTTTACTAGTGCTAATCCGACTTGTACCAGCAGTCTAGAGTGGATTTGCATGCTCGATTATGCACATATGATGGACACTTTTCAAGTCCATAGGCAACAATCTGGATCTAGAAGGATAGTTTATGATGGTGGCTTGATGAGAGACACTTATCTTTTCATTTTGAGTTTGTATTTTGGTGCAATGATTTGGGATCCAGGCATTTGTATGATTGGTGTATTGCTTCACAATGTCTTGCTGAATGATAGTTATATCAGAGTGGAGCAGCAGAAACTTGGCGAGTTGCTTCACAATATTTGGTTGGATGATATTTGCATTAGAGTGGCACAACAAAATGTTTGGATCAGGTGGTTGTACTCTAGAGGGCATTGTTGTAATACCACCTATCATATGTTGATAGGCATGTCGCTTTCTAGAGCTTTGGATAGGTATGACGCTTTGTCTTTTGGAGACTTAGCATTTGAGGTCAGAGGAGCTCGTGGAGTGAGAGAGTTGATGCAGGACATGCACATGACAATTGCAGTTGGTGATTTGGGTTTCTTGTTTCTATAGCCATACAGACAGATAACATTGAGGTGGAGTGGTGCAGGAAAGTTGATGCCTCGCTTCTACAACCTTTACAAGATTGAGAGTGGAGTTGGAGAGGATGCATATGAGTTGGAGTTGCCGAAGGGTAGCTGGATTCATAATATTTTTCATGTATCTTGTCTCAAGAGGGCAATTGAGTAGCATAATACATCTTCTTCCGAGCTTCTTCCTTTGGATGAAGAGGGGAAATGGATACTTGTACCTGATACTAATCTGGATGATATGAGAGCGCCGACCTTGTGGAGCAGAATTTCAGAGTTTGAAGGATGGAGCAGATCTGAGTTTGAGTGTGTATGGCTGGTATTATCTCATTGCTGGCCATTGAAACTCACTTTGCATACCATTCTTCCTATTCACTGTGGAGAGTGCTACCACAAGTTGAGGAGCAGGGTGATCACGGAGTATTTGACTAGATGGAAAGAATTGCCACTTGAGGATGCTCTGCAGCATCCAAGTTTGACATTGCTTGAGGGCAAGCAGTTTCGGGAAGGGAGGATTGTAATGTCCCCTTTTTCCAAGTGATTACTTGACAGACACGGTTAGCCTATTCTATTCCCGTAGGCTAAGCCAGAAGGGCTAGGGAATAACCTAATTGATTAAATATTATATTTAATCAATTTTAGTGAACAAATTGAAGATGTGAAATGACTTCTTATATTTTTATGAGCCATTTGGTGAAGGAAAAATAATTAAATAAAATGACTAAGGAGGTGAGCGACCCAGGAGGGAGAAAAATAAAGGATGGAAGATGACTTTGGATATTTTTGTGATGCCATGGAAAAATAAAATAAATCAAAATAATTTTCTTTTGAGAGGGACGACCTAGGAAGAGGTCTAAAAATGAATTATCATGTGCCAAAAAGGGTTTGCCCATGTTGGGAAAATAAAATAAAAATATTTTATTTATTTTATGGCACCTAGCATGAGGTCGGCCATGTATTAGGTCGGCCCAATTGGAGGAGGTTAAGTTGGCTATAAATAAAGGCTCATTTGGAGTCATTCCATCATCCATTCATAGCATATTTTCTCATTGAGATTTTCTCTCTTGGCTGCAATATTTGTTGGGCTATATTCCAAGGAGGAAAACCCTTGTGAATATGGTGAGTTGGACGAAAACCTAGCTCATCTTGTGGAGGACTCATAACAGAGCTCTATTAGCATTTCATTGGAGACTTGGAGCATATTGCATATTCAGATTTTCAGATCAGAATTGGAGCAGCATATCTTTGTGGCATTTTGTGTTGATATTGCACTAGGGTTTCACCCTAGATTGGATCGCCACCTTTGGAGGAGGGCGATTTTTCTTGTAGGAGGCGATTTCATCGTTTGGAGGGTTTTCAAAACCCTAACCTAGCAGCCGTCTTCATCCTTGCAAGTGCCATCATTTGGAGGGTTTGTTTGAGCATCATTCACCATCATTTGGTATGTACAAACCTAGGGTTTAGGTCTGATTTGAACAGCAGCATTCCGGGCCATGTTTGATCATGTTTAGCCCATGCTTTTGATGTAATTTTCAGTCATTATATTCAGATTTGTAACAGCAGAGATATATTCAAAAAATCAGACTTATATGATGCATTTGGATGTCTATATCTTACGTATTTCATGGTGGATTTCATGTTTGATATGATCAGCAATTTGTAGTATCTTTTGGGATGTTTATTTGACATGTTTTGGCACTTGTATGTTCACTGTCATATTTGTTTTGAAATCAGAAAATAAAAATCAGAATTCTGAGTTAGGGTTTGAGCAGAAATAAAAATCAGAATTTTAGGGCAGATCCAGTTAGGGATATTACAGCAATTTTATTAGAAACACCTTCAGTAGGGTAGAAAGCGTAGAGGGACTGAAGAATCCCTGTCATTTGGTCATTGTACCTATGACCTTTTATCCTATCTAAAAGCCTTTAAACCTTAGCTATCTGCTTACCAATGCATCTCTTTTATAATGAAGACCATACCTGGGTGTTTTTAACTCCTCCTAGGTGTTCCTAATCCGCGATCCTAAAAGCTCAGGTTGCCAAGGTCTGAAGGACCCCTTTCTTTTGTGAGGAGTGATGATAAGATGAGGCCTGTAGGTAAAGATTTGTGTGTGTGCTGTTATCATTGACCTAGCGAGCCAGTGAACCATCTTCTTTTCTCTTAATGAGAAGTAGAACATCTAAGACAACACCCACCTTCCACTTCCTTTGTCAATCAAATGTTATCAAACAAGCTATTCGAGTGTGCATGGAACTCTGCCTGATTTTTCTTGCTGCGTGACCAGTTAAAATAGTTGTTGTCACCATTTGGGTTTAAATGGAAAGTAGTCAAGGCACATTTGTTCAAAATGCTCTGTAAAGATGCTGGCAACCACTGGCTAAAGAGGTGAACCGTGAACCCATTTTTGGACCTTCTGTCTGCTCATAAAGTTCCCCTTGAGAACTGAAGACAGTTGGTCCCAAGCATAACTGCTATCTAACAGTGATTAAATGTTTTTCAAACTTTCTGCCACCTGTTTAAGCAAAGTCTCATTGATTGAAAGAGACTAGGATAATTATACTGTGATTTGGATGTCATTGAACCAATGTTCATTTCCCTAGATTTTCTTTTACTTAGATTGTTATTTCAGAAACGTTTCATTGGTGTCAGTTCGCAAGATTTTGTGTTTGTTGACAATTGAAGTGCTGACTATTTATTTGATTGTCATCAAAATTTATGGCAGCCAAATTGATTGACATCTTGCAGCTAAAGTTTTCTGATGATGTCATTGCTCTCTTGGCTGCATGCTACAGGCCGTATAAATCTCATACACCTTGCTATGCTTCCTAAAGGTGAATGGCCAAAATGGTAAGCAATCAATCTTATTCCTCCTATAATATATTTATTTTTTTCTTAATAAATTGTACAGTTTTAAGCCTTCTTTCTTCCTGGACAAGTTAATTATTTTTACAGTACCAAATTTTTCTGCAAACAGGTGTGAGAACTGTGGTGGAAGTGGTTTGATTTACTGTTCACGTTGCCGGGGCACAGGGAAGTACAGAGCGGGATTATTTGAATTTCCCACAACCGATGCAGGGACTTCCAACAAAGACGCTGTGGAAAAACAATTAGACACTCAGGAAGGAACTGTAGGCGAATCATGGAGTAATAGATAAACAGCCTGTGGAATTATAATCTTAAGATGCAGAAGTCCACTATAAAATAGGTATACCAATGAATTAATTTTTGTTGATTTATATTACACATTATGCACTGAAATTTGTCTCAGTATCACATTTTAATTACTTTTGACAAAGGGCATGAACAGGAGTGTAAGTTCATCCAATTCTTTGGTTGTATTAGTGTCTTTACTGTTTTAAGATCTGGTTTGTATGTATAATCAGGAATAAACATTTCTTTGGATCTCCCTTTTTTTGGGTCAAATTTTACAGCCGTTTTTGGGTTTTAAATTTTTAATGCAACCTTATCATATATTAGAAACCATGATGAGTTCTCTATTGGAAGTTTGAATTATATTAGAATCGGTATAATTTGTACTATATTTTTGAATGTTGTATGCATAGTTCCACGGAGTTTCTTGACAGGGGGATGGGTTTCGGGGACGGGGGCGGGGGAGTGGTGCAAATACATATAGTACTCGAAAAATTAGTTATAAAAAGATGTAGAAGGAATAACTTAATAAGTATATTGCATTGAACATCAACAAATTAGCATTTAAGTTTTTAACAATGAAGTTTCAAGTTTTATTGTTTGAAGTTTGAAGTTTGAACCATTGAACCAATGAACATTGAACATTGAAAATTGAAAATCAAAATATCGAACATTGTTACGTTGTTTGAACCATTGAACCAAAATGATTGTTTGAAGTTTTGATTTTTTAACCATTGAACCAATGAACATTGAACATTGAACATTGAAAATTTGAAAATGAAAATGAAAATATCGAATCTGCGAATTCGGAGTTTTCAAATTTTCATTATGATGATTCATGATTATAGTCAAGTATCAACAATGTTCAAAAACAAAATAGTGAAAATACTAAATAGTAAATACTAATAGTAATGAGTCAATGGCTAATCATCCCCAAAGTCCTCGCCAAACTCCTCATCAATAGAACTGTTGGACTCCACATGCTTAAGCTCCTCCAAACCAATACCAACCAGCCCTGTGTGTGTGGCATCATCATCAATTTGTGCTGGCTCCTTTGGCTCTACATCCCATCTAGCTACTGGACTCTCCTTGTACATAAGTGTGTTGCGGTCAATGAGATGCAAGGCACTATGTACAACCACAAGCTTCTCTGCCCTCCTAGAGGTAAGCCTGTTCCTCTTAATGGAGTGGATGAAGCTATAAGTAGACCAGTTCCTCTCAGCAGCAGAAGAACTAGAAACCTTGGACAACAAACGAATGGCTAGATTGGTAGTCATAGTATTAGGCCCATGCAAAGTCTACCACAAAATAGGGTCCTCTTGTGCCAAAGTCTCCCTATCCGATTCGACCTCCTGTGGATATCCCCTAAGAGGCAAATTTTTTCCACTCACTATGAATGATGCTGCCCTCTGTAGGATCATACATTTTCTGAATGGCCTTCATGAACCCTGCCTTCACCTCAGCACCTTGTATAGGTGTAACTTTACCAGGCCTTTTCACATACCACTTTGGGTTCAATGCATAGGCAACCATGTGCAAGGGAGTGTTGAGCTTCTCCCATCTACAATGAATGATCGGCTGAATATGTTCGCTGTAGAATTGCAATGTGGGGTCTCTCTGTTGTACAACAACCTTCATTTGATCAAGCATAGTATCAATGCACTCATACACCTCTCCAAGGTTAGGTGCATTAGCATCCCCATATCTAATCACTCTAAAGACTAGAGTAATGATGGAGACAATATATTTGGCATCAACCCAAAAAACATCACTCTTCACCATCTCCTTCACCCTCTGCCCCTGCTCTGTCTTCGACTCAGGCCACCGATTCCATTCTGCTGTCATAACCATTAGTTGCAATGCCTCTTGCAACTCAAGCATCCTCTCCAAGAGAATAAAGTATGATGCATACCTAGTCTCTACAAGTTTCAAGAATTCCTTCTTGGAGAAGGTCCTGAAGAGTGCATGTGAAGTGTGGTGGCTACAGATAAACATCTGTACATCTCTAGCATCACTAACAAGTCCTTTGATCTAGTTGATTTTTCCCATGTCCTTGAGTGCATTATTCATGGCATGCACACAACAAGGAGTCCACCAAATATGTCTATAGGTTGCCTCAATTAACTTCTGTAATGTCCCCATTTTCGGGTCCTCTTGCAGCGCAATTGGAGCTGACTTTCTGGGTTGGTGACAGCCTGATGAGAGGAGTATTTCGATGTCACCAATGTGTTTAGGTGATCCAGTGGAGCTGTATGACACTTTTCGAAGGGATTTTAGACAACTTGTTCGTACTTACTATTTATAGTAAGTGCTTGCATGGTGACAATCATTTTGGGTTTTTCTGGGTTTGTTCTCTTTGGTCCTCGGAGAACACTGCTATTTATAGTGTCAATCTGGTGCTGTTTTGGTGACTTAGTAGACAACCATTGGCTATCTCAGATGTTGCATTGAGCTCAGTGATATTAGATGGTTTGTGGTGATGTCTTTCCAGGCGATTTCGGACTTTTGGGCCATCCTTACTATTTTTGGCAAATTAGGGTTTCTGTCCATTTCAGGATTTTCAGTGTTGGAGATGAAGCGTCTTGGCGAGACCTTTCCAACGGTTTATAGATCAATGGATTCCGAGATCATTTGGGCCTTCGTTGTAAAGTCCGTAAGTTATTAATGTTTATTTAATATGGGACTTTATTATAAAGGGGATATAAGTGATTTAAAGTATACTTTATAATATAAGTTAAAGTGTCATTTTAAAAGGGAGATAAGAGTGACTTTTAAAGTATACTTATATTATAAAGTTGTGCACCAAAATTAAATGAAATGAAAGTCAAATGCAAATTGAGAATTATAAAAGGGCATTTGAAGTTCATTTAATTCATTCTTGACTATTACATTTTATGGATATTTGCTCTGCAAATGAGGGTTTGGAGGTCTTCTTTCAGCCAAGGCTTTTGGTGAGGAAAACCACCATCAGTAGCAGCATTCCGCAGGTGTGAGAGATCACCCAAGGGAGCTTTGAGGTAGCCATACTCAGTGGTTACATCTGCACTTCATTGTATTCAGGTTCGAGGGTTTGAAGCTTGTGGCGGAGGTTTTTTCAAGAAGATATCTGAAGATTTTTGTCTCCATAATTATCAGCAAGTGTTGAGGATTATATCGCAGGTTTGGGCTGTGAGTTTTGAGGGCTGTTTGATGTGTTAGCAGCTGATATACTACAGCAGGGTGGCCGTACTGTTCCAGCAGAGGTTTGGGATTGCTTGCATATCAGAAAATCAGTATCACAGTTTGTATTCCAGCTTTCCTTGAGGTGTCTTCAGTCTCTTGGTTTGTTATCATATGATTTCTATGTATTTGCCTTGAGCTGGGTGTTTTTGGGAGTGCCTTGAGCATTTACCATCTATTGTACCTTCATATCAGACTTCATTTTGTATGGACAACGAAGTGGGTATGTAGGATACTTCATTATTTTAATTTTTGTCTATCTATTTTCTGGGTATTGATGTTTTAGATAATAGGGGATATTCTATGAACTTGGTTGTCAATATTTGGTGAAAATACTGAGTATCTAAGCTGATATAAAAATCTGGAATTTTTAGCTGTGTATTCCCTATGTGATGTTCATTTTGAGTTGAAAATTATTATTGCAATATATTCTATTTTGCTAGATTATATTGTTGTATCAAACATTGAAAAAATATCAAAAAAACCAAAACAAATTAAAACAGACAGGCAAAAATCTAGAGAATTACATATCCTATCAGGGGTGGGATATTTCAGTGGTATCAGAGCTGGTTTTTCTGCCAGCCTGTTGAAGTTCTAACATTTGCCACAGTTTCTTCAGTTACAATCAGAAAATTGCAGTTGTTAGGAGCAGAGTTAAAAGATGTCTACAGACAAGTCTATATATGAGTTGATGCAAGAACTATATAATCTGATGAGGGACCCAGATATGAAAGAGATATTTACAGATGGTTGCAAGACATAAACGAAAGGAATCAAGTTTGAGAGAAGATGCTGTAAAGGTTAATGAGAGCATTGATTCTTTTGTTGAAGAGAAGAATGTTCAAAAATCAGAAGATTGTTTGGTAGCCTTTCCAGTTTACACACCAGTAGAGCATGAGAACTTGAATGGTCAAGATAGAAATTCAGAAGTTACCCTTGAAGAAGGGTTAGAGCAGGTAGAAGAAGTTCTGGTTTGTGACTCGCAGCCTACAGGTGATCGTGGGGAAGATAAAAATCAGTCATCTACCGCGGCTACATCCGAGGAGAATCGTCATTTGAGAGTGCAATTTTCAATCATGGGACAAATGTTGCAGCAGGTGATGAGATTGGATTTTAGTATGATACACCTCATGGGTCAGGACCTAATGATGGGCATATTGTGAGTAGTTGTAACATACAACCCCCAATTATTTTTTTCAAATTTGACATACAATGATATGGTAGTGTTAGCATAAATTGCATAACCAACTAAATGCCTCGACACTTCTGATCACCAAGTTCCCAATTCGGGCGAGGTGAGAGCATACCGTGCTTTGGTTTACAATTCAAACATGCTCAAAATAAACTAACACAATCATCTGCTCATGGCAGGCATCTGCTTATGTAGTGGGAATACTCCACTTATTCAATGGGTAATAACAAGAATGAAATTACAAACCATCCACTTATTCAGTGGGAATACTCCACTTATTCAGTGGGTGAGTACAACAAAGAAAGGTTCTTTTCTCCACATTGGCGGTAAACCATCCAGGGGTTATTATGATAAGAAAGATACAAGTGTGGAATGTTGGCACCACAGTAATGAAACTCGCCAAAACTCGCCAAAACTCGGCGAGTCCGAGGCGAGGCACCTTGGCCGAGTCTGGGGGACTCGGACCCAAACTCGGCGAATTTTTTGCAAAAACTCGCCAGACTCGCCAAACTCGCCAAACTTGCCAGATTCGGCGAGTCCCGTCAGGAAGACTCGACCGCACAGAAAAACGTGAAAAAGTTAAAAAAACATAAAAAGACTTGCTTCAATTTGTTCTTTTTTTCACTTATAGACCCTCCTCCACTCTAAAAGCAACATCATTTCATTTTGAAGCCAAAGGGGAAGGAGAAAAGAGAGTTGTGAGAAAAATTTGGAGTGCATTGTAGGGAAACCGGCAAGGAGGTAGAGCAAAAATCGATTGTTGAATCGCATTGGGGCAGCTTCGTAGCTACTTTTGGTACATCTAGAGGTGTTTACAAAGGATTGGAAGGAGCTCTCTATTGATTTCAAGCTAGATTTAGAGGTAAGTTTGTATTTTGAAGGTTTTTTTGTGTTTTTTTAACCAAAAATTGCATTTTTCTTTACATTTATTTTCTTTTTTCTATTTTATTTTAGTAGATCAAAGAAAGAACCCTAATTGTTTTGATTTTTTTTTTAGTAAACCCTAGGTGTTTTTGTAAGCAAACCCTACATTTTTTTTATTACTTTAATAATTATAAATCACAATGTTAATTTTTTTTGTATTTATAAATTTATATGTTATTGCAGCAGTGTTGAGATTTTCAAATCATCTTTATCACAATGTCCAAAGAGCCAGTTAGAAGGGACCCTTGTTGGAAACATGCTGAAATTATGCCTGGCCAAAAGAAAGGAGAAGTAAAATGTTTTTATTGCAAAACAATTTTTCGTGGAGGCATTAATAGATTGAAATACCATCTTGCACAAATACCAATCCATGATGCTAACCCATGCGGAAAAGCGCCTCTTGAGGTTATACGAGAGGTGAAAGTGCAACTAGAAACATTTGAGCAAAAAAAAGAATTGAAAAGGAGGGAAATAGAGGAGATGGCAAGTGTTGGTGGTAGTGGAGAGTCTTCTTCCATGCCTCCATTTCGTCCTCCAGGTGTTGGAAGTGGAACACTTGCAATTGCTACTGCTAGTGCCACTGCCAGCGGCAGTGTTCTTGGGCCTAGAGTTCGTAAATCTAGGAATCTTGATTCATATATTTTGCCACGCACCACTCCAGGTTCCCAACCCTCGCTTGAGAGCGGCAGTGTTCTTGGGCCTAGAGTTCGTAAATCTAGGAATCTTGATTCATATATTTTGCCACGCACCACTCCAGGTTCCCAACCCTCGCTTGAGAGCATGGGTTGGAACAAGGACGTACATGATGCAGCTAAATGTGCAATCGGAGACTTTTGGCACTATTGCACCATTCCATTCCATGCAGCCAGGTAATTCTTTTTTGTTTTGATTGTTGTAAAATTTATAGCTTGATTCTTTCTCTTGAATTTTTATATTTAGAGATATGTCGAATTCAAATTTAAACTCTCGATTTTACAATACTTATTTAATTTAATTTATTTGTGACATGTGTTAGGTCTCCTTATTGGCAAAACATGGTTGATGCCATTACTGTTTGTGGGGCGGGGTTCAAAGCCCCTAGTGAAGATGACATAAAGGGCCCAATTTTGACAGAAAAGGTGGCCGATATAAAAGCCACAATAGAGGAGCAACGGTTGATATGGAGGACGAAGGGTTGCACCATCATGACCGATGGTTGGACTGATACGAGAAATAGGACATTGCTAAATTTTCTTGTTTCTTCCTCAGGTGATTCTACTTCCTACAATGCATTGATTTCGTGATTAATATTTTTAATTTATGCTTTATTGAATCATTGATTTTGTTTTTTTTCAGGTGGCATCGTATTCATCAAATCTATTGATGCTTCAGGGAATGTTAAAAATGCCACATTCCTTTGTGAAGCTATAGAGGAAATCATAGCTGAGGTGGGTGAGGAGAATGTGGTGCAAGTGGTGACGGATAATGCAGCAAATTATGTTGCTGCGGGTAGACTATTGATGGAGAGGCACCCATCATTATTTTGGACTCCATGTGCTGCCCATTGCCTTGACCTCACATTGGAGGATATTGGCAAGATTCCATGGATCAAAACATGTGTGGAGATGGCAAGAAATATTTGTAAATTCATATACAATCACACATGGGTCCTCAACCTAACGAGGCAATTCACACAGCAAAAGGAGTTGGCTTGTCCTGGCATAACCCGATTTGCAACAAATTTCATCACATTACAATTGTTGCTTCAGTCAAAAAAAGCTTTGAGACGCATGTTTGTTGATGAGGAGTGGACTTCCTCATCCTATGCTCATACCAATGTAGGGGCTGAAGTAACAAATTGGATCTTTGATGAGGCAAGATTTTGGACACCTGTTGAGGAGATTGTAAAGGTAAATGAAAATCTAATTATATATTATGTTTTAATTTTTATTCATATTTTTCTTTTACTTGCCTATTTTTGTTCACACTTAAGTTAATGTTTCACTTTCACAATAATTGTAAGTCATTGAGCCTCTAGTAGTTCTCCTACGAGTTGCTGATGGGGAGAAGCCTGCAATGGGCTACATATATGAGGGCATGGATAGGGCCAAGGAGGCCATTAGATCCATCTATGGGGGAGTTGAGGGTAAGTATTGTCCCATTTGGGAGATCATTGATAGCAGATGGCATCACCAGCTTCATAAGCCCCTACACGCAGCCGCTTATTACCTCAATCCGGCATTTCAATTTTGCTTTGATTTCAATGCGGATGAGGAGGTTTTGAGTGGGCTCTACACAGTGTTAGAGCGAATGTCGGCTAATTCAACACAGATAGTCCATGAGCTTGAGACCTTTAGACTTGCACAAGGAGATCTCTTTTCTTGTGAGATTTGCAAAAAGAATCGGTCAACATTGCAGCCAAGTAAAATTATATTAAGGGCATAATTTAAGTTTAAAAATCTAATAAACTTTTCCTCTTTTTATATTATTATTAAATGTTGAAACTTAAAGTTGGATAATGAGATTGATTTTTTTCTTTTTCTCATCTTTGATGCATGGTGGGGTATGTTTGGTGCTAAGGTACCAAATCTTCAGAAGATTGCAATTCGAATATTGAGCCAACCATGCAGTGCTTCGGGTTGTGAGCGCAATTGGAGTATGTTTGAGCACATACACTCCAAGAAGCGCAATAGACTATCTGTGCAAAGGTTGAATGATCTAGTCTTTGTTCATTACAACCTTCGTCTTCGCCACAGACAAATTTTGGGCACTGACTCCACCCCCATCACGCTAGAGGAGGTCGATCCACAATCTGATTGGATCACTGAGGCTGAGGATCCTATCTTTAGTGATGAGGACCTCGATTGGGTTGACTAGGTAGATAGAGAGGCTGAGGCTGTAGCCATGGCAGAGGAGGTTAGAGCATGATCAGAGTCAGCAGACACATTAGATGTTGGTGTGGGTGGCACAGAGACAGAGGCAGATATTATGGCTACATCATCATCCAAGACCTATCTTAGATGCCTTCGTAAGAAGGGTGCACTTGCAACCTCCTCTGAGCCATAGACTTCTAGTTTTTGTTTTGATATTTGTTTGGAACTTTTGATGCCATGGATTTCATATTCCATGAGTTTTGTATACATTTGACAATATTTATATATCTAAGTGTGTTATTTCCTTCAGCTACAATTTGCATCATACTTATGTGATCGATGTATACTTGTGTATGTGATCAAATTAGCTTTTATTTGATGATGTTATTGTGTCTTTAAGGTTTATTTATTAAAGGGTGCATGAAACAAGTTTTAAATCCTTAAAAATCTCTGAATTTCTTGCGTTTTTCAATTTGCCGAGTTTTTGTTGAGTCTAGGCGCCGAGTCCGAGTTCAAGTCCAAAATCAGCTTGCCGAGTCCGAGTCTCGTAACTATGAAATTTGAGAGTTTCTTGGCTTGTTATCATGCTCCACCTTGTTTTTACTTACATAATGAACATGTCATTAGAACCTCCTTCTATTTGCTGCCACTCAATGTTGACTGTGGTGTTTAAACTTGTTAAATGATTTTCAAAATTATTAAAAAATGCTGATGTAGATGAGAAGCTGCCGCCTTTAAAAAGAATTTTCTAGAAAGTATGTGGATGAATGATATAAAGCAAGGAAAATAGGGCACTTTGATTGAAGTTGAGCTGCTGGTAAAATCAACTCATAAAAATGACCATTTTATGGCTACAAGCTTGTATCCAAAGTTGGGGTCCAAATAATGGATGCGCCATCTAGTTGGCCACGACAAGGGAGGTAGGTGAGGTGTGATGTAAGTTGGGTGGGAGATGGATGAAGGCAGTAGATAGGTGGGGGTGAATGGTGGGAGGGGCATGTGGGGAAAGGGGAGTTATAAGGAATAAAGAATATTGGAAGGGATGTCGGGGGTATTGGGATGGGATTCATAAGTGTGTAAAGATACTAAAAAGTAAAAATACAAATAATGAGTCCACTAAGGTTAGAGGTAGTTAGGTTCTGGTGGGGTGGATATTGGTAGGTGGAAAGGCAAGAGGGATGGGGTAGTGGGAAGTGAGAGGGGGGAGGGCAGGTGGTTGAAAAGAGAGAATCTACAAGGAATAAGCTTGGGATTGGGAGATCATAGTTAATTTAACAGCAAATGAATGTATTCTCTTATCGTAACATTCCTTGAGAATTTGGGTGTGGACAAACAATGGGACATGGGTTATGTAGTGTTGGATTTGTAATCTCTTCTCACGTGGCAGAGTGATAGCATGTTTAGCTAGTATATTGGCAACACGATTTCTTAGGTGTGATTGGTGACATTTTTGGATATTTTGGAATCTTTTAGGGAGATATAGAAGGGTGCGTGTGATTGCAAGAAGAGAGCAGTGGATGCTTGTTGGGTATTGATTAGGAAGTCCTTTTTCATGTTGGATTAAATGGATGACACCTGAGAATCTCTTTCAGTGAAGAGATTATTACTTTGGACATGCTAAAAGCTTGGCCATATAATTGAAGTGGATTTCCATCCCCTTAGAGAGTGAAAAACATTGATCCTATTTGGTCATGATCTATTCCACTAGTCTTGCCATATCTTGGTTTTTTTCTTGAGGCTCCATCAAAATTGATTTTGATCTAACTTCAAGAAGAGATCATTGAGTAAGTGGAAGGATTGTGAGCCATATGTTTTTATAATGAAAGGATACACATTAGTTATGTGCAATCTTGAAATAGTCATGTTGATTGAGGTCATAATATCTTGTTTGGATCTGAAAAAGGCCATTATAGTTGTACAAACATTAGTTTTAATAATGGTGATGAACTATTGAGGAGTTTTGTGTTCATGATTGAACAAATATTCCTTTCTTTCCAGATATGCAATATGACAGACGTTGGGACAAGGCCTGACATTTGTTGTAACTCTACAAATCAGTTCTGAGCAAAATCCATTTTCTGAAAGCTTGCCATTTAGTGCTGATGTTGACCTTGGTTTTGCAAAATGACCATGCTAGTTCAGACCAGAGTGTCTTTGCAAAAAGGCAATGAATAAATAAATGAGTTTGAGTTTTTTGATTGATATGGCAATTTTGGCATCTTGTGGGTGCATGGACTCCTGTTTCATAAGATTCATTAGGGGAAATTTGGGTTAGAAAAATGTTTCCTAAGCAATCCTGGAAATAAGGAAGTTGTCTTCTATTTCTGGTTTAAATAATAAAATTTAAAAGTAAATCACTTAACCACGAGTTAAGTGGGCCCATATAAATCTATAAAAACTTTTAAACATAAAACTTCATGTCACTTTATAGATATTTGTGATCTGTTCATCTCAAAATTCAAACATCTACTCCTTTTGCTTAAGCTATTTTTTCTAATTTGTAGTTTTACAATAAACTCTGGACTCTAGTGAAGTTTTTATTTTTTATTATTCCATCAATGCTATTAATATTGGTCCACATTACACATCTGTATTACCTGGTGGAGCTGAAAGTCTTCTTGTAGAAATGAGCTGCATAATCTTTGATTGTTGCTTGATCTTGTAGGAGCTGGCCCTCAGATGTTTAGATGCTGTTCATATGTTTACAGTTGAGGATAGAAGCACGAAAGAATATGGTTTTAGAATTCCCATATTTTATCTAATTAACCTTGGATCGTTGATGGTAATAAATGTTGTCTCTGTTGAATAATTGCTAGCTGATGTATCGATTTCTGCTCTACTTGTTCACAGAGAGTACAGCTGTGATTTGTGATTTGTGTTCTGTTTGGCAATTTTAATGTTGCTGATCTGAGTAAAAACATTGCTAAATGTGGTTTTGGTCCAAGTACAGATTTGCAGTTGCAAATTTTTGAGTTTAGTTACAAATTTATATTATAGCAGATGTGAATCTCTCCTCACTTGGTAGAGTGATTGCATGTTTAGCTAGTATATTGACAACATGATTTCTTAGGTGTGATTAGTGACCGGTTTGGATATTTTGGAATATTTGAGATCTAAAAGGGTGCGTGTGATTGCAAGAAGAGATCAATGGATGCTTGTTGGAAATTGATTAGGAAGTTATTTTCTATGTTGGATTAAATGGATGACACCTGGGAATCTCTTTTAATGGAGAGATTATTACTCTGGTGTTGGTTAGCGATAATAACTCCCTGAATACATGATAAGAGCTCAACCATATTATTGGAGTGGATTTTGATCTCCTTAGAGAAAGTGAAAAACATTGATTATGTTTGGGTATGATGCATTTCATAATCCTGCACCTGCCTGGTTTTTTCCTTGAGGCTCCATCAAAATTGATCTTGATCTAACTTGCAGGAGGAGATAAGTGAATAAGTGGATGGGTTGTGAGCCCTATGTTTTTATAATGAAAGGGCAGGCATTAGTACATTTTTGGAATACATCATTTGGGTTGAGGTCAAAATATTTTGTTTGGGTTTTAAAAAAGACACTATAGTTGTACAAATATTAGTTTTAATAATGGCGATTATCTATTGGGGAGTTTTGTATTTATTATTGAACAAATGATTGTTCCTTTCTTTCCAAAATTGCAATATGACAGATCTTTGGACAAGGTCCACCAGTTGTAATATTTGTATATCAGTTCTAAGCAAAATCTATTTTCTGAAAGCTTGTCATGTAGTGTGGATGTTGACCTTTGTTTTGCAGAATGACCATGCTAGTTCATAGCATAGCGTCTTTGCAAGAGGACACTCTTTAAATAAACGAGTTTGAGTTTCTTGACTGATTCGGCAATTGGTCATCTTGTGGGTGCATAGATTCCCTCTTTCATAAGATTCGTTAGGGAAAATTTGGGTTAGAAAAATGCTTCCTAAGCAATCCTAGGAATAAGGAAGTTGTCTTCTATTTATGAATTAAAATAATAAAATTAAAGAGTAAATCACTTAGCCACATTAATTTAGTGGGCTGTATAAATCTATAAAAAACTCTTAAACACTTTAAGGTCACTTTATAGATTTTGTGATTTATTCATTTCAAAATCAAACTTTTACTCTTTTTAATTTATAGTTTTAAATTAAACGTTGGACTCTAGTGAAGTTTCTATTTTTTATTATTTCATTCAAAAGTTGATAATAGTAGTTCACGTTGCATGTATGTATCATTTGGTGGAGCTGAAAGTATGTTCTTGTAGAAATGAGCTGCATAATCTTTAATTGTTGCTTGATCTTGCAATAGTTGTCGCTCAAATGTTTGGATGTTGTTGGTATCTTTACACTTAAGGTTAGAAGCATTGAAGAATATGGTGATACCATTCCCATTTTTTTATCCAATTAGCCTTGGACCATTGACAACAATAAATTCTTAGTGTTTGTAATATAAAGTTATAATGGTCATAATAGTCTTAGCGATAGGCTTAGTAATAAAGTCACTTTATAACTTTATTTTACTAAATTTTCATTTTAAGTCATTTTAAGAGTAAGGGTTTTTTACCATGGGATTAGGGTTTATGTTGTTACTTTTATATAAAGTGACTATTGTTTTTGATTAGTTCAACTGGAAAAGAGGGTCCATAACCCTATATAAAACAGCCCCCAAGGCAACAGGTCTTAAACATGCCAGTAACAGTACATTGACATCACACTAACAATTGACAAAAAACGACTAACCAAAAACAACATAAAACAAAAGCAAGAACTAAGGATTGTTAGTGGTCTTGAACTTGGCCAAAAACTCGATCATGTCTTTGTAGTCTCCGAGGCTATCGATCCCCACCTGCTTGACTCTTTCATCTAGATCCTTGACAACAACAAAAACTGATGCTGCCCGATGTAACGCCTTAGCAGGAAATTCAGTTATGGTCTTCCATTTCTTTTGCATTTTCTCCATCTGCAGCTTGAGTCTCCCCATGTCCTCAACGGTCGTGACACACAGCGAACATCTACCCTTTTTATCCAAACCGCCAACTTCTTCAGGAGCAACACCCAAGTCATCCAATCTCGACTTGTTCATGGAAGCAAAACGACTCTCCCCTTCTTCCTTGTGCACAGACTCAGTTGGAGCTTCATCCTCCCCCTCCATAGTTTCCTCCACAAATTTCGAGTCATCAAAAATCTCAACACCCTGAGGGTTAGCAGAAGGTTTCCCAGCTATGCGATTACCGGCGAACCCTCGAGCTGGTTTGCTTAATAGCGTCATCCCCTTCACCACCACCAGTCTGCATGGGCCCCGGGTCTAATTCAATTATTTTCGCTGGACCAGTCGCCATCTCTTCTTCCTCAGTACCAGTCTTGGCTTTCTTAGCCTGCACAACCCCTTCCTCCTTGGCCACCGTTCTCTCCCTTTTGGTCGAACCAATTTTCTTTTTCCTTGGCTCAGGATTGGCTTTTCTCAGGGATTTCGTTTTAGACTCAGGGGTGGGGGTTCTAGCTGGGGACTTACATTCCACAATATGGGGGCCTCCCTTGGCAATTTTAGAGATCTTAGGGGTCTCGACACACGTTTTCACCTTGCCTTTAGAACCCGAAGAAACAAATATCTGGGAGTCCTCAATCATTTTGGTCTTAATCTGCTTCGGGGGACACAGGGTGAGATGGAAATGGTACAGTCTCAGAATGAGGCCCTTAAACCTTCCTTCTAGTGTGAAGAACTTCATGATCATTAAGCAGATTTGGCCCCAAGGCTCCAACAATTTTTCCCTATCAAACCCACCATGCAACTTCATAGCGGCCTCCCCCTCTCTAAAGAAGAGACACATATGTTCTGGGTTGGGCACCTTACTACATCTAGCGTGCTTCTTCCCTTTAGTGGGGAGCCCCGTAGCTTGACTAATCACCTCCTCGGACCCCTGGAAGCTAATACCCCCCAAGCGGACTTGTCTTATGTCCTTTTCCCACAACTCAGCGAATTGTCACGACAAGTTTTCATCATGGCCAATCATACCTTCCAGGAAGGAAACCACTTCCCCCTCTTGGATGATATGCTAGACAATTTGGTCCTGCCTAAATTCCTCCACCGTGGTCGGCTCAATCTTCACAATCTCTCCATCCATTTTTGTAGTTTGAATTTCACACAGACAACAGAGCTTAAGATTGTTAAGGTTGGTGCTGTTGTAATTAGCAAGTAACCCAATAAAATGGAAAGGCCGCGGAGTGAGATCAATAATCACATCGTAATTATTATGGTGATACGCCACATCTATGCCACCTTGCAAAATCTCCTTGGGAAGAGAACTCGACCGCCACCTTGTGTGGCAATGAATATCATCTATCACAGAGATTAACCAAAACTTATTGCCCACAGGCAGGCCCGTCCTACACACCTTCCGTAGCCCTGCCAGAGGCCACCACAATGTCCTTTTAGCCCAGTTAGCTCTATCCCACGCTCCACCACCAAAATCGAGGCTTTTTTGCTTTATGACCTATCTATCTGTTGTCCAGTCGGCACACCAACCAATCAACAGATAGTTGACCCGCTAGCTATACTTCCAACCCATGCAGACCCCCTTCCTAAGCCACCTAAGAGTGCCATCTGCTTTTGAAAATTCAAAAATTTCTTCCTGCCAGAATTGTTGACCCATCCTATGCCATCAACCTCAATCCCGTTACAACGGGTCTCTATGGAATGCGCATATCCTCCACCACCACCCAACCCCAGAAAGAGGACGGTCACCACCCCAAGCCACCTAATTCTTGTTGTCTTTATCTTTCTTTATGATAGTTTGAATCTCATTGGGCAGGCTAGTCATACTCCTCCAGCACTGCTATCCTTTGCTACCGTTGCCCAAGTTTGCCATAGCATCGGCAACCGTGTTTCCTTCCCTGTATATGTGAGAGATCTTAAACTCCTCAAACCCATTGAGCAACAATTTAATGTCCCCCATAATGTCAGCCAAATTCCACCCAAACTGAGCCAAACCTAAGGCAGCATTAACTATTAATTTCGAGTCCCCTTCCACATGAAATCTGATGTTCAAGGAGATAGCCAATTTAATACCCCATGGCATGGCTAAGGCTTCCGCCTCATTGTTACTCTTGATGCCAATGCCTCCAGAATAGGCAGCCACAAAAGCTCCTGTATCAATTCTTATGATTCCTCCTCCACTAGCCTCCCTCAGGTTCCCCTTGGCAGCTCCATCGAAGTTGAGCTTAAACCACCCTTTCTGAGGCATGACCCACTTGGTCATGGCTCTAGTAAGCCTTTTAGAATCATCTATTCGACAAGTACCAAGGTTGATATTCCATTGTTTTAACAGACACTGTTCTTCCCAACTAGGGGGTCTATCAGTAGCTTTGAAATTGCTAGAGTTAATGTTCTCTGCCAGTAGTTTGAGGCAGCTCTGCAAGACTTCCACAGGGGTTCTCAATTTCTCTCTTAAAATCTTGTTATTGCGTTCCTTCTAAAGATTCTAGGCTAGGTGGGGTGGTAATTGTAACCAGAGCTCCTTGGTCACCGAGAGCATTGGCTTGAAAGGGGGCCTCCAATCCCAGGCCAGGGCAGCAAGATTACCATTCGAGGTCCAACATATATTAAGCTTCTGAAAGATCAAACCCCATACCTCCCAAGCAAAATTGCAGTGAAGGAAGAGATGATTGGGCGTCTCTTCTTTAGTTCCACAAAGAACACACCTGTTTGGCATTTGAAAACCCCTCCTTTTCAGATTATCCATGGTCAAAATTTTGTTGTGCATCAGGGTCCACCATAAGAAATTGAATTTAGGAAGAAGTTTAGGAATCCAATCTTTCCCCCAAAATCTGTCCTCTCCAGTATCTAACAGTAGGCCATAAGAATTTCTAACCGAGAATAAGCCTTTGTTGTCCTTGTCCCAGATCATATGATCCTGCTTAGGGAAGAGAGGGAGTTTGAAGTCCTCCAGGTCCCTTTGACGTTGCATAGCTAACATCCTATCCTTTTCATGTTCCGAGGCACATTCTTTCATATCTTTCCATTTCCTGAATCCCCTGTGAATCCTTAAGTAATCCACCTTGGGGCCAAAAAATCTACGAGCCTTGTCCGCAATTCTGCCATACTCCAGCTCCTTGAGTGGCTTATTCTTCAACCATCTGTCCTCCCAAAAGTTAGCATCCCTGCCATCCCCAATCTTCCACCTGATTCCTTGGCGAAGGAGGCCACAGGTCTTGAGGGTACCATTCCAAATGACAGAGCCTTTTGGTAATCTGACATAAGAGAGCAACTTGCTGCCCCACTCCCCATTGAGATACTTAGCCATCATAATTTCTCCCCAGTCTTTATTACCATGAATTAGGTTCCATCCCACCTTGGACAAGAAGGCACGATTCATGAGCTGAATTCTTCTCAAACCCAATCCCCCTTGTCATCTAGGGGTACATACTTTGTCCCACCCAACCAGTGCAATTCTCCGTTTCTCCTCCACTCCAGACCAAAGGAACTTCTTTCGGATGTGCTCAATCTTCTCCGCCACATATCTAGGAAATTTGAACAGACTTAAGGAGTAGTTTGGCATACCTTGAAGGGAAGCTTTAAGGAGTTGGGATTTCCCTGCTTGACTCAGAAGGGCCGCTTTCCATCCAACCAATTTCCTTTGTGTTCTTTCTAGTAACCCATTACAATAGTCATAAGAGACTTTAGTGGTAGTAAGCAGGAGGCCCAAATAAGTCGCTGGGAGCCTCGCACTCGAACGACCCAAGACTGGTGATTTTTCATTGCAGATCCTCCTGAGTAGTAAGAAAGTAGATGTGGCTTTTCTCAAAGTTGATACTCTGACCAGAGGCTCCTTCATAATCCTTAAGCAACCCTTTCCATCTTATGGCTTCAACAACTGAGGCAATCCCGGACAATATAGTATCATTGACGTATTGTTGTATGACCGAAGTCTAAGCAGACGTAGTAGGCTTGATGCCTCGTAGAGTCCCCAGCATCAAAAGGTTGCAAGCATTCCTACCCAAAACTTTAGCCAACATGATAAAGAGATAGGGAGAAAGAGGGTCACCTTGCCTGAGGCCTCTCCCAAAGTGGAAAAACCCTCTGGGAGAACCATTGACCAGAACAGAGAAGCGAACCGTGGAAATACATTCCTTGATCAAATTAGTCACCGTCTCTTGAAAACCAAATTTCCTTAAAACCCTGATTAAGAAGTCCCAATTGACACGATCATAGGCTTTAGAGATATCCAATTTGAAGATCACACCTGAGGAATTGCTCTTGGAGATTGAGTGGATAATATCATGCATAGTGATTACCGCACCGAGAATCTACCTCCTAGGAACAAAGCCCTTATGATTTGGTGCAATAAGTTTGTCAAGGAGAGGTTGAAGCCTAAAAACCAGAATTTTGGTGAAGACCTTGTACATCGTGTTGCAAAGACTAATAGGTCTAAAGTCAGTCATAAGATTGGCTTCCATCTGCTTCGAGATCAAAGCAATGAAGGTGTTGTTCAACTGTCACAGGAGCCTACCCATTCGGAAGAAATCCTTGGCTGCGTTGAAGACATCATTCCCAACAATCTCCCAGAAAGTTTGAAACAAGCCCGGGGGTAATCCATCCAGGCCCGAGGCTTTGAAGCCGCCCATAGAGAAGACAACTCTAATTTCCTCCTCCGAGATAGGTTTGGTCAGAAGGAAGTTATCCTCTATAGATAGGATGGTCGGTATGGCATCCAACAGGAAATTATTATCCTCCGTAGGGGCACTGGTCTGTTGAGCAACTAACAAAGACTCAAAAAAATTGGAAGCTAATCTTCCGATCTCCCCATCATCCTCTAGAATAGTGCCATGTTCATCCCTAAGTTTCCTAATTGTATTCCTCTTCCTATGCCTTAGAGTGGATTGGTGAAAGAAGGAAGTGTTCCTATCTCTTTCTTTAAGCCATTGAACTCTTGATTTCTGCTTCCAGTAAATCTCCTCTTCCTTAAGAGTCTGCACCCATTCCTTAGAGAAAGTGTTATCCAAGGTCTGCAGTTCCTCCAAAAGGTCCCCCTTCTCCATTTTGTCTTGCACTTCCTTAAGTTGACCCATAATGTTTTTCTTCCTGGTCAGGACATTGCCAAAGATATATTTATTCCATCCTTTAACTTTGCTCCTCACATTAGCCAACTTCTGGGCCAATCTGTACATTGCAGGTCCTTGAACAAGGATATTCCACCACCTAGAAAGACTGTCCCTAAAGTTAGGATGGAGGGCCCACATCATTTCAAATCTAAAGGGGAAGGAGCCCTTCATACTCCCCTCATACGAGTTGAGCAAAAGAGGGTTGTGGTCAGAGCCCACCCGAGGAAGGGCGGTCAAATGCACAAGATTAGTGATAGCCCAGTAAGAAGAGACTAAGAATCTGTCTAACTTAACATGGATAAGATTGTTCCCTTGTCTCCTGTTCAACCAGGTGAAAGCTTGCCCCACTAGATCAATATCCATGAGACCAACACTACCTAAAAACTCACCCAGATCCAACATGCTATCCGAGAAGTCTGTGAGACCCCCCATTTTCTTAGACGGGTAGAGAGGGGAATTTAGGTCTCCCACAACCATCTAGTTAGTTCTTGTTCCCTTAATTTTGTCAGCCAAACTATCCCAAACCTCCTTTCTATTACTGTGAGTATTGGGAGCATAAACATTGATAAGAGTCCACCTTTCAAGGAGACTTTGGAAGGAAACTTCAATATAATAAAGTGACCATTGTTACTCATTAATGTAGACAAAAATTATTTCTCTCCGAGTTTACTTGTGTTCTTACTTGGTCTCCTTGTATGTATTGGCTTTCATAATAAAAATGCTCTATGTGTTGAATAATTGCTAACTCGTGTATCCAATTTTGCTCTACTCGTTCAAGGGGGGTAGTACAATTGTGATTTGTGTTCTATTGGGACATTGACAATGTGGTTTTTAATGTTGTTGATACAAGGAAAAACATGGCTAAATGTGGTTTTATTCCAAGCGTAGATTTGTTGTTGCAAATATTTGAGTTTGGTTACAAATTTGTACATAGCAATTGGGGCATGTGCTTTATAATGTTGAATTTGTAGTTCGTTTTCACGGGGTAGAGTGATGGCATGTTTAGCTAGTATATCGGCACTACGATTTCTCAAGCATGATTAGTTATGAGTTTGGATATTTTGGAATATTTTAAGGAGATCTAGAAGGGTCCATCCGATTGCAAGAAGAGATCAACGAATGCTTGCTGGGAACTTATGAGGAAGTTATTTTCCGTGTTGAATTAAATGGATGACGCCTAAGAATCTCTTTCAATGAAGAGATTATTATTCTTGTGTTAGCAATAATAAATTCCCAAACAGATGCTAAGAGCTCGACCATAGTATTTGAGTAGATTCCAATCGCTTATAGAAAGAGAAAAACATTGATCATGTTTGGTCTTGATCTATTCAACTAAACCTAGCCTATTCCATTTTTCTTTCTTGAGGCTCCATCAAAATTGATTTGATCTAACTTGCAGGAAGAGATTAGGGAGTAAGTGGATGGATTGTGAGCCATAAGTTTTTGTAATGAAAGAGTAGGCATTAGTTTTGTGCAATTTTCAAGTACATCATGCTGGTTGAGGTCAAGTATCTTGTCTAGATATGAAAAAAGCCATTAAAGTTGTACAAACATTAGTTTAAATAATGGTGATGATATATTGGGGAGTTTTGTGTTTATGGTTGAAGAAACTATTATTTATTTTTAGAATTGCAACATGATAGGCCCTGGGACAAGGTAAATTATTAGTCATAATATCTACATATTTTGAGAAAAGCCATTTCCTTAAAAGCTCACCATGTAGTGTTGATGTTGACCTTGGTTTTGCAAAATGACTATGCTAGTTCATACCATAATGTCTTTGCAAGAGGGCAATCAATAAGTAAATGAGTATTTAGTTTCTTGACTAATAAGACAATTTGGGCATCTTGTCTAATGCCCACACAAAACTTAGCCAAAAAATTGGCCAAAAAAATGGGCAAACATTTTTTTTTCTTATTTTGGTGAATAAAACAAACATTAATGATGTTTTTGTCAGTTGTGAGTGACAATTGTCACATACAACTAGGCAACACAATACAAATGTTATTAGGACTCAATTGAAGTGAATGATGAATGATAAGAGGAAAATAACATGTAAAGAGGAGAGAGGTAAACATGTGACATGTCCCAATGTGACAACACACCTACCCTAGATAATAATGCCCCATTGGAAACCCAATTGAGTGACACTATCTCCATATGATCCAAAGTGGTTAGGTTATGAAGGTTGAAAATTTAAAAGAACCTAAATCAGCAATTTATAAAGTTAAATCCACTTCTTAAAGTGACTTAATCATAACTTATGTCCCCTAGTCACATTGGCCCACCAAAATTTAAATCAAGTTTATTATACTAGCTAAAAGATCTTAATTAAAAAGTTAGGGTTTTAAATGGATGTACCTAAAAATCTCATCCATTGGATTAACGTTAAATTTCATCAATTGGATGAGATTTATGCTTGTCCTTGGATTTAGGGCAACTTCAAAAGTTGTTGTAATCCTTAAGGAACTCATACACAAGAGGTTTTCCATGATGGAAGCTTCATTTTGGTAGGGTCCATGTAGAGAAGAGGAAAGGGAAGTAGACAAAGCCAAATCTATGCCTCTTCCTCTCCTTCCTCTTCTAGCATTGGCCAATAGGGCTTAAAAATTTAGGGTTAGACTAGGGTAGGATTTGTTTAGTATTCTTTGTTTTGTTTATGGTAATAGTTTTTTGTTTTATTTGTTCTTGTTGTTTGGATGTGCTCTAGGGTTTGATTAGACTCTTATATATGAGAGGTTTGCCATTGGGGAAGCAGGTACCTAATCATTCAAAGCATTTTGAGGCAAAATCAACCATGCCATTGCATTTAGAAGGCCCAAGAACCCTAAGATCAATTGTCAATTTGTCCAAATCGAACTTCTTGGCTCAGAGCCCTAAGAAAAATCTCTTGCCTTGTCATACAAATTGTAGACAATATTCTTTGCACAGGGGGCATATTCAATAGAACATTATGTAGAACTATGCTCTATAGGTGTCATACCTATGCAACAAATTGAGCATACAATAAAATATTTGCAAAAATTAAGGTTTAAAAATTTAATTATTTTTTGTAAAATTTATTTAAACTACAAGTCTTTTGCATAGGGTATTGGTCATACTCGCGTTGATAAGGTATGGGATGCCATTTGGTGTATGATCCCATACCAAGCGGGACCCTTGTGTAAAGCTTGTGTGGCTTTGTTAACAATTGTTGGACCCCTTGTAGCAGACCCTCGTGGCATCTAGAACACGTTGAATCAACACCAAGTCGGCCTCCATGGCCCCTAGCTTATGTAGACCTCCATGTTTGGTAGTGGAATCTCCAATTTAGTAGAGATTTGCTAAATTTAGCAGTAGCCACCTGACCCATACTGCCTTGTTTTCCATAGTAGTTTTCTATGATTCTAAAAATGGTTTTAGACCTAAAGAAGGCAGTTTTGTGAGTTTTAGGCAATTTTGGAGAAAAGTGATAGACAAGTTTGGCATATTTTGGTGATGAGGAATATTATAATAGAATTTTAGAATTTTCTCCATCGATATCAACATTACATCATCATCTTCATCTCCCAACTCTTGACATCTATTTCTTGGTAGTTCAATTTTTGCATTTGATAATTAGAGACTCCATTCTAGGTCATATTGACTCATTTTCAAGCAATTTTTTTGATTTGGGCTAATTTTTTGAGTGCTTCATAGTGGTGCAAACAAAATTTGATTTTAATGTTTGGATTTCCCAAAAATTGCAAATTCTCACAGTTGATGCTGAGCAATTCTTGTTTTTGGAACTTCTGAGGCTTTGTTCGGACTCATATAGTAACATTTTTTGGAGCATTTTTAAAAAAAAGTGCATAATTTTTCATGTACTTTTTATTGGAGTAGTTTGATTTAACCCATTCTATCACACAATTGTACTTTCAACACTGGCTTAATTTGGCATCTGTAATATATTGAGATAAAGACTGCTTCACTAATTTGGCAAGTGGCAATTGTAATTGCGCTAATTATAAAGTGCCATCATCATAATTTGTTAGGGGTGGGGGTTATGATTGTGTGATATTAGGGAGGGGGGTTGTGCATTGTGTTTTGCTAAGAGTATCTTGTGTTTGATTTTGGGGGTTTAATCATGGTTCCCATTGTTTAGTTTCACCTTTTAGCTGTGAAAATGACTCCATATAACTACTGCTCCAAGTTTATAAGGATTAAGAACCATTGCATACAGATGGATCTATTACTCTGTCTGACATGATCCGTGAACCAAGAGGCTTTAGACAAAAGTCTAAATGGTGTGGTGACAATGATATAGTCTACAAATTAATTTGGTGTACTATTCCTAGATATTTGAGACATCATATCAAGGACACTAAGTGTCCTTATACTACTTGGATAGTCATCTAGCAGTTATTTGGAGACCCCAATCATTGTCCATACAATTGTGATGCTTTCTGGGAATGTCAAGTATGTATGGGTTGTCATGAGTTCTTTATTGATGTTTTGACAACGATCATATCTAGTCTATCAGATACTATCAACTCTCTTCAATAGGACCACACATGTCTACATGATTCACTTACATGGATAATTGCTTATAAGACATCTCTTATTTGTTTGTAGAATCCCATCTTGAGGATCTTGCAAACACCATTGTTCACACTCAGGCATCTAGTGTGGACACTTTTGAGGAGATACAATATGGCCATTTAAATCTTCAAGTCCTTTTATTGACCGAGGTTCTAGAGACATATGTTAACATTCCATCTCTTTCATCTCCCGCTTATTTAGTGTCCAATGTTGCTTCTGATGTGGTTTCTAGTGATTTAGCATAGTAGGATCATATTCACCATCTTCTAGATACGTCTTAGGATGAGTACTTGACAAATCTTGCATGTTTATTTTGTGAGTCCCATCTTGCAAATTTAGAAGACACCCTTGAAGACATTCAGAAGACACCCTTGAAGACATTCATATCCTCTTTGATGGCAGTTCCATTACAGCTATTGTCTCACTACCTTCATCTTTGGATCTTGTTCTACATCCATTTCCACAAGGTTCTAGATTGTCACTTTCTTTAGTTAGGCCTCAGACTCCTGGTTTGTTCGTGGCACCTTGCTGCATCGACATGGCAACACCTGAGTAGCTTCCACAGATATTATACATTCTAATTTTTATTCCCTCATATTCCTTTTAGGAATGGGAAGATATATTGCATACACTTCTATGCTTCTTTCTTCCTAAGGGGAGAAATGTTGTTCGACAATCTTGGACTGTCTTTAGCTTTTAGTGTCAAGCATCTACCATTGGCACGAGAGACTACACATTGGGGAGGGGGAGGCGAAGGGGGTGGAAGCAAGGCGAGGTTGCATGGTCTCTCTTTTTCTCTCTATTTTTTTTGGGGGGGGGGAGTTTTTCCTCACATGGGGTTTTATTCTTCTCAATCCTTTGAGGGGGTTACTAGACCTTCTCTCTTCATCCTCTCTTGGGGGGACTTTTGTCCTATGTGTTTTCTCCTTATCTTTTCAAAGAGATCACTTTGTACATTAGTACCTAATATAGCTACACATTTGCCAGGACCCATCCATCATTCTTACCCACCTAAGCAACACTTATGGAGGGGTGTTGGTACATATTTACTTTCTTGAATTTACTTAATTACTTTGCTGCACATTTGCACTTAAGATAGGATAACCTTACTTAGGTTGCATTTGCACATGTGACTTGTACTTTTCTTGTTTGGTGTAGTACTATACACATGTGAGTACATTTCTTTTATCCCATATTGATTGTACATTCACATCTCTTGGTGGTGTATCCTATATATACCCACCTCATGTACTCTTGTAGATAATCTCATTTGTATATCTGTATCCTTTGATAGAATAAAATTAATCTTGGGTCTCTTTTGTGCTTTCATTGAAGCTCCTTGATCTTGGGTGACTATCTCTATAACCAAATCTTACACTCTAGAACTTGATTAACCCTCTCAGTTTTTCTGTCTATCTTTGGGTGGTAAGCTATGTTGAAGTTGAGTTGAGTGCCCAACATCTTATGTAAGGGTTTCTAGAAGCTAAAGTATAGACTAAATCTTAGTCAGATATGCTCTTATGAAAAATCCCTTTCAATTAAACAATATCATTAAGGAAAATCATGGCCACTATTGTGGCATTATAATTAGTCTTTATGGGTGAGAAGTGAGTTGCTTTAATCAACTTGTACGCTATCACCGTGATGGCTTATGATGCCAAGAAGACATAATCTCATTTGTATATTTGCATCCTTTGATAGAATGAAATTAATTTTGGGTCTCTTTTGTGCTTTCATTGAAGCTCCTTGATCTTGGGTGATTCTCTCTATAGCCAAATCTTACACTCTAGAATCTGATTAACCCTCTCATTTCTTTGTTTGTCTTTAGGTAGTAAGCTATGCTGAAGTTAAGCTGAGTGTCTGACATCTTATATAAGGGTTTTTAGAAGCTAGAAATATAGACTAAATCTTAATCATATATACTCTTACCGAAAAATCCCTTGCAATTAAACATCATTAAGAAAAATCATGGCCACTACTATGGCATTAAACGTAGTCGTTATGGGTGAGAAGTGAGTTTCTTCAATCAACTTGTCTAGTATCACCATGATGGCTTATGATGCAAAGAAGACAAAGGGAGGCCAACTATGAAGTCCATGGAAATTGTATCCCATGCCTTACATGATGCTAATGCTTGACCTTGACCCTTTAACACTCAAGACAAAAAGCTACAATGTCTACAATGTGCCATCTCAATCATGCCCAATAATATAGTTGGTGATGATTGGTATGCATCTTCTTCACTCCTAGGTGTGTGTCATACGGTGATTGATGGGCCTTTCACAAGACCATGTTGCAAAAATCTCCCACAATAGTTGCATCCTTGTGTCATAAAAGAACATATGGATTGAAAATATAAACTAAGTACTTTCCCTTATGATGAAGGGGGAAATTCACAATAACACAAATTACACATATAAAATAGAATGTTCTTTTATTGATTTAGACAACACATTACACTACAGAAGCTAAAATTCAATTAGAGGATGAATCCTCCATAGGCTGCAACACATTACAACTTCCTATCTCTAGATTCTAGAACCTTTTGCCTTCTGTAGCCTTAAATCCACTAGGGTTTCTATTTTCTTGTCTTTTCTTGACTCTACACTTTCGTCCTTATCTCTACTACTGCCGAGGGTTTCCAAAAATGGTCATAAATAGCCCTTTTTGGCGGCCTCCATCCAAATTTTGAAATTTGCATCTCCCTTCAAAAATAAGTCAACTTCCAGGAGCCATAACTTTTGATTTGGGTGTCCAATTGACGAACTGTTTGAAGCTTTGGAAAGCTCTTGGAGTGCTCTACGCGCTCAAAATTAACTTTGCCACTTCTGGCCATTTTCGAGGCAGTAGGGGGCCTTTAAGTGCCTCAAACCTGACTTTGAAACTTTTTCAGGGGTTTTTCGGGAAATGGAAACTTTAATATCTTTTAGTCCACAAATCATCTTTGCCTAATTCCTTTGGCAAAGGTCTTCTTTTTCAATTACGAAGCTTCCTGTAAATTTTTGCTTCCATACGTGGCCAAATGCAAACTTGCCTAAAATAGCAGTTTAGAAAAACTGAAGGTTCTATATCATTACTCAAGTGATTATGGAACTAGAAATACAAATTTTGAAAAGAAATGGAAACAAAGTCATCAATTTTGAATCATCATTGTTTTTGGGTGATGAAATATTGCCCTTACACCTCTGAATGCTCCTGCATCAGACACCCAGGGTAATTTGAGAAGTGACCTTGTCACATCTCAGGTGTTTGAGGAAAACCCCAAATGGTCAACCTCTGCCTTGGACAACCAGGAAGAATCTTCAACAGGCCTTCCTTTCCACTTCACCATATATTCTTCATATTGTATATTCTGAGTACTTCTTGCACAGCGATCCAAGATCTCTTTTATCTCCTCCTTTGAAGTAGATGCCAGAATACTCCATTGTTCTTCTGTTGGTCCATCCTTTGTTCCACCTTCATGATATTCTATTAAATCAGCAATGTTGAACATAGGGGAAATGTTGATCCCACTCGGCAACTCTGCCTCATATGCATTTCTTGAATCATGTTTCTTCAAAATCCTACATGGTCCAAATTTCTTCATTTTCAACTTATTATATGTTCCAACTGGAAACCTCTCTTTTCTCAAGTGAACCATGACTTGATCTCCTACCTGAAATTCCTTATATCTCCTCTTCTGATCTGCCTTAGCTTTGTACTAAATATTCATCTTATTAATGTGCTTTCTCACCTCTTCATGCAAATTTTTCATGTGTTCTGCAGAGTCTTCAGCTTCGACACTTGTTTGTTCTCCCTTGTCCATCTTCCTTAACTCTGAAGTATTTCTTGGACTACTCCCATATACAATTTGGAATGACGATTTACCTGTACTCCTATTAACAGAATTGTTGTAAGCAAATTCTGTTTGTGGTAAAATTAAATTCCATCCCTTGCGCTTATCTCCTACTAAGCATCGTAGCAAGTTACCCTATTCACCACTTATGTCTGTCCATCAGTCTGTGGATGGTGTGCAGAACTAAACTTCAAATTCTTCCACAATGTCCTCCAGAAATAACCAACAAACTTGGTATCCCAGTCTGAAACTATGTTCTTAGGTAGATCATGTAGTCTCACCACCTCTTTGAAAAATAACTTTGCAATATGAACAACATCATTGGTCTTCTTACAAGGAATAAAATGTACCATCTTCGAGAATCTGTCCACCACCACAAAAATGGAATTATGTCCTCTCTGTGTCCTTGGTAAACCAAGAACAAAATCCATACTAATATCATCCCATGGCTTCTTTGGTACAAGTAGTGGTTAATATAGCCCTGTATTCTAATTTGTTCCTTTTGCCATTTGACACTCTGCAACTCTGCACAATTTTCCTCACATCCTACTGCAACTGTGGCCAATAATAATGCTCACCAACAATAGCAATGGTCTTATCTTGACCAAAGTGTTCAGCTAATCCCCCACTACGCTTCTCCTTAATTAGATTCTCTCTCATGGAACTCCTCAAAATGCACAACTGGCTTCCCCTAAACAACATGCCATCTTGGATTATGAAATCCAACCATTTTGTCTGGTCCAAAGTAATAGGTTCCAAACAAGCTTTTCAAAACTCTGCAAAATCTAGATCCTCGAGATACAAACTTTTGAGCTCATCGAACCCAACAACCTCTATCTTCATTTCTGTAAACAAATTTTTCCTTCTGCTTAAGGCATCAACAACTCTGCTTGATCTTCCACTCCTGTGTTTCAAAACAAAAGTATAACTTTGCAAAAACTCAACCCATTTTAAATGCCTCTAGTTCAACTTCCCTTGACTATTAATATATTGTAAAGCCTGATGATAAGTATATAAAACAAACTCTTTTGGCAACAAATAATGTCTCCATTTTTTTAAAGCTTGAACTATAACATAAAACTCATAATCATAAATAGAATACTTTTTCTTGGCATCATTAAGCTTCTTATTGAAATAGGCAATGGGCTTATCTTCTTGACTCAAAACAACTCTTATGGCACTACCACTGGCATCACAATCTACTTGAAATACCTTATTGAAATCTAGAAGTGCCAAAACAGGTTTCTCTGACTTTCTGCTTCAATGTATCAAAACTCTTGGCTGCTCCTGTAGTCCATTTAAACTCTTTTCTATCCCCTCTTATTGTCTCAGTTAGGGGTGTGCAAATGCTACTAAAATTTCTGATAAATTTTCTGTAAAAATTTGTCAAACCATGAAAAGATCGTACCTCTGTAGCACTCCTTGGTGTAGGCCATTCGACAATAACCCTTACTTTTTTGGGTCCATCTTAAGACCTTCCTCTGAGACAACAAATCTTAGGTATACCAACTCCTTTGCAAAACTACATTTCTTCATATTAATCAACAACTTCTCCTCCCTCGGCTTCTCTAAAACTCTTCTGATATGCAACAGATGCTCATCCCAGGTCTTACTAAAAATCAAAATGTGATCTAAATAAACAATAACAAAATTTCTAAAAAACTTTCAATACCTCGTTTATGAGCCGCATGAATGTGCTCGGTGCATTGGTTAGCCCAAATGGTATGACTAACCACTCATACAAAAATTCCTTTGTATTGAAGGTTGTCTTCCATTCATCTCCTCTGATTTGGATCTGGTGATACCCACTCTTCAGATCAATCTTCGTAAAGTACTTGGCTCCACTCAAACAATCCATTATGTCATCCATTCTAGGCAATGGAAATCTGTACTTGATCGTGATCTTGTTGATGGCTCAGAAATATGTACACATTCTCCACTCTCAATTTTTCTTTGGTGTAGTACTGCAGGTATCACACATGGACTTAGGCTCTCCCTTATCAGTCCCTTACTTAACAGCTCGTGAACTTGTTTGTTCAGCTCTTCATTCTCTGCAGGAGTCATTCTATGGGCTGCCTTATTCGACAAACTGACTCTTGGTATCAAATCCATTTGGTGACTTATCTTCCTCATCGGTGGTAAACCTTTTGGTATATTATCAGAGACAATGTCCTGAAATTCTTCTAATAGATTTGAGATTTTTGCTGGTACATCTTCACATTTCTCTTGGCTGATCTTAGGAATCAACACAAAGCAATGACACTCATGCTTCATACCCTCCAAAAATCTCCTGCCATCTACCAAGCAAATTCTGGCAGTACTACATACCTTTTTCTTCCACCTCCTTCAAGGGCTTCAACTTATGATGAACTCCATCCTTTTTTGCCCAAAATTTCATCTCAAAAGTAAATGAAGTAAATAATCCACTTAAATACATCACAATATCCAAAGTAAAAAGAAGTAATTAATCCGCTTAATTACGATATAAAAGATAAAAATGGTGTAATTAATCTGCTTAACTACAATATCACAAGTAAAATGAACAATCTCATAAATATAAATCAAATGTCATTAAACCTTACAAAATCACATGCTCAATCCAGGTAAAAAACACTATAAATAATATACAAAATCCATGGGCATTCATGCCATAATACATCCAATTTCAAGTACAATAATCATGTACAACAAAAATAAATAAATCAATACGCTCATCAGTTGCACGAACCAAGTGGTCCACCACCTGCAAGCCGAGAGACAGGAACATGGCCCAGGTGCTTTTCCACCCAACCATGAAGTAATTACACTTCCCCGGATCCCATCATGAAACGAAGGAAACCCAACCCTGTGCGAAATGTCTAGCTACCTAGAAACAACTGGCAGGAGGGAACACCCGATGCAACCCTGATGTCTAAATGTGCAATTCTAAATAATAAAAAGCAGATTGTCTGACAACATGATGTGGTAGAGATATATATAAATAAGTTTGCTAGACAAAATAAACAACTTTTTCAATGTCAGCTCGATTAGATCTAATCCTTTAAAATAGTAACCTAGTTCAATTCCCGAAAAAAGGAAAAGCCATCTCTGAAAATCCACATTCGGCATCGTAGCCTAGAAAGTAACCCAATACATTCCTAGATAAAACTACTTCTTTCCCCAAGAAGCAAGAAAATAAATGATAAAATAAAAGGATCAAAGTTCATCAATAAATCATTAAAAAAATCCCTTTCCCAAAACACCAATCAAGGAAATACACTTTCCAAGCAATAACCCATCTTTTGTTCATACATTTGCATCCATTAAGGTTATCAAAATGACATATTCACCAAGTCCATATTTCAATCATAATTCATAATATAAATAGTATTCTAAGTGATTTAAGCAATCTCACTGTTAAATCTGTGACAGGAACTATCTCAGTCTATTTATCTATAACCAAATAAGTTCAGAAGTTAATCAAAAACCTTATTGTCACAACTGTGACAGAAAGTCCAGAAACAATAAAATGTTCAATCTTCCTTTAACTACGACAGGAACTGTTGCAGAAATAAAAATGACAGAGAATAGAGTTTAATCAGATTACTGTCATGTTGTGATAATGTTTACAAATACGTTTTGAATAACAAATCAATAACGGAAAGTTGCAGGAAACTAATAGTTTCATCTATGTTTAAGAGTTATTTTCACACATAAAAAGGTTGATACTTCACCGAGAACTGATTTCTAACAGAATAAAGAAAGATAATAGTTGTATCATCTATGTCTAACAAAGAATATTTTAACAGTATCTGGGGATTCAGTTAATTTATTATTTTCAATAGTTAAAATCTAGATCTGGAAAGAGGCGATTTACTAGGCATAAAACCAGAAATATAAAGATTGCCAGGAAGAGAATAAGAATGGTCAGCAAAAGGTCATGCTCAGGTAGTAAAAATAAAAAATAAAACAAGAATAGCAGGGTCGATCAAATAGGAATAGCAGGCCAATTTAATATCACTACCATAGAAGATGAATAAAGGTGACATTAATGAATTAAAGGTAGTTCAATCTAATTTCTAAAGAGCTAGCAAAGCTTCTAATAGAAAGTCGATGCCAGGAAGAGAGAAAAAAACCGAAACAAAACAAGTAATTGGTAGCTGAGATAAATCCAAGGTGAACGGTTAAGACGAAAAGAGGCAACGCAGGCTAGAAAGCTCACACATAGGCCGATTTACAAAGTTTAACAATCAATCTACAGACTTTATTAATTGCAAAATAACAAGGAAAATACCCAGAATTATCTGCCTAAAAACAGAGGTCGATTCTACTTTGGTCGCTCACTCTTCTGCCCTCCAATCGCTGCTTTTCTCCTGTTGTTAAACAGTCGCTCCAAACTAAATTCCCCTTCCTTCGATGCTCATATAGAAAAATAATTCTTCCTGTAGCAAAAGATCGAGTGCCTTCTCTGTTAAAAAAAATCGTGGGGTCCTTCTGAACGCCCTCATTTTTATCAAAAATCCCCTCTTATTTTTGGCGTCCCCAAATTATATTTATTCATTGCTCTTTCAGTTATCTGTAGTTCTTTCTCCGTTTGCATGAGAAATGCAACATTAAAAAGCTTCAATTTTCTATTTTATTTAAAATAATATATTTTATTTAGCTTACTGTCGCATGCATGATAGTAAGTTGCTTTTAATTCTTTTTACTAAAAATTCTAAATTTTAACTATTTTTACTAAAACACAATCACTTTAAATAAATCAAGAAGTGATATATATGTGTGTGTGTGTGGGCGGATAGGCGGGCGGGACCAGGGTCTTGGGTGGTCAGCCAGGCTGGCTAGGTAGCACCGTGGAGTTTTAGGGATTATGCCCAGGTGGCATATGACTAGGCAGGAAGGGATGTGATGTGACAAGGGTGGCAGATTTGAAAAGATAGGCAATGCAATTTTACGATGGGCATATGTGTGATTTGGGTTTGGCTCGCCCAAACATCATTATGGGACATCATAAGGAACACAGCCTTCATTCTGCTCACTCTCACTAATGAGTTCTCCTTGGAAGGATTGAGAAGCCACATTGTTTTTTATAGAGAAGCCGAGGGCAGGGGTTTTCATCTTTCTCTGCTTTTTGTTTCAGCATTTTCATTTCAATGGCGGGTGGGTCTGGATTTATCATGCGGGTTTCTACAGAAGACTTGGTTTGCATGGGAATGGACACTCCCATTCAGCTGGAGAGTGTTGTAAGGCAACTTGCCTTTAAGGGGCCGGTGATTGATCACAGGCTTAAGAGAATTCTTCGCTCAAATGATGATTTTATCTTGTTCGCTGTGAAGGTGATCTTGGGTAAAAAATTTCTGGAGGAGAGCGAATTCTGCAGAGTAGACACCTCCATTGTGTCTCAGTTTTTAGCTTCTTTGTTTGACACAGGCATTTCGAAGGAGAGAATAGAGCTCTTGGTAAGGCAGATTTTCATCAGCAATTTGCTTGTGGGAGTGGCAGAGATTGTCAAGGCAGCCAGGCCAGGGGTTGGCATTCCTAGGCCTACATATTTTCAGCTGATAGAGGATGGTGAGGCGGTGGTTCGCTACTTTCCTTTCTTGCTCTACCATAAAGGGTGTCTGCTCATTCTTCACAGGGAACAAGTGGTGGTGGGGGTGGATTTTTTGCTGAAACTGCTTCAGATTGGTTTGCACAGAGGCTCCTTCACATGGATTGAAGATTTCAGGGTAAGGGTAGCATCTCTGGGCTTTGAGTAACTGCAATCTTAATTAAAAAAGGAGGGATGTATTTTGTCTTTTGTTTTGGTTAAGGAAGAAGATAATTTTGTGGTAATGGCTCCAGTCTGGGGTTTAGGGTTTGCAGCTAACACGGGGTTTTTGTTCTCCTCCCTGTTTGGCCAGTGAAACTATGTGATGTCGGTTGGTCAATAGGCCAAATTTTGGCATGCTTATAGATAGGTAGCAAGCCTTGCATGGTCGAATTTCCCTTTTGGTGACCCTGCGTGGTCGATAAGTGATTGGATAGATAAGGAGAAAACTGCAAATAATATGCAGTCAACTATGTAATTTTCTTTTTCAATCAATATAATCTATTATCTTACGAAACAAATAATAATAATAATAATTTAATATAATTATTTAAATCTATTTTACATATTGTCTTCCAAATATCTATAGAAAACATTTATTATTATTTATTTAATACATATATAAAATACAACCATATATATTTACCATTTAAAAATACAATACACCAATTAAAATATATAATTCGAAAAGACATTTAATTATTATAATCAAATCATGCATTCAAAAAGGATTTTTCATTAATAATTAAAAACATAATATTTTTCTAAGTATCTAACCATCAATCATATTTATCATCCACACAATGATGCATAATAACCATTCAAAATGCAACATGAAACTACGTGAGTGTGTGATTGCATCAGGGTTAACCATCCCATCAGTTCTTGCCAAGTGGCTAGAACACCTCTACCTCAACCATGCTCTCATCTTCGATGAGTACCTGCATTCATTCGCACTCAACTCGATGTCAATAGGTTAGTGTCTCCAAAACATAGCCGAAACAAATCATTATAATCACATCGATAATATTTAACATTTAAATCAATTTTCCAATTTACTCAAATATAACTTCACAATAATTACTTTCACACATGTGAAACTTATTCAAATCAAAACAATCATGGTAAATGTTCATTAATCTAGAATAATAATATAGTCCATAAAAATGAGACGTGACATCCTTCCCCACTTGGAAGAGACATCGTTCTGATGTCTTATTACACATCAAAACAATAAGGTATCAATCAACCACCAATAAAGTATCAAAGTATCGTAAAACAATAACATCAACTCAAAGTACAATAACAACTCAAAGTATCAAAAACAATAACCAAACTCAAAGTATTATAATCCATGCATGAATAAGAAATCTATGCTATATCCTCAAATGGGGAAAAGATCTATCAATCTCCTCTGCATCCTCCCATGTGGCACTGTCCTCTGAATACTGATCCCATTGGACCTTATATTGCACCACATCTTTGCTATGCAACTTAATGTTGTGTTTCTCCAAAATTTGAGTGGGCTCCACCAACACCACTCTTGGATCCTGAACCTGTAAAGCATGCCAATCAAGAATATGTGGCGCGTTAGGATGATAAAGCTTAAGTAAGGACACATGAAAAACATTATGGATTCTGGCAAGTGTAGGTGGTAGAGCAAGTCTATAAGCTACAGGATTAATCACTTCCAGCACTTCGAATGGTCCTACAAAACGAGGAGCAAGTTTAGACGCTTTGCCAAATGAAACTAAACTCTTCTGAGGTTTGACCCTCAAAAAGACTTTGTCACCCACTGAGAACTGTCTAAGTGTTCTATTCCTATCTACATAACTCTTTTGATGATTTGAAGCTTGCTTCAACTTCTCCTTGATCAACTTCATCTGATCATCCATTTCTCTTAACATATCAGGACCAATCACTATTCTATCCTCCACCTTATGCCAACTGATAGGTGTTCGACACCTATGCCCATAAAGAGCTTTGAACAGTGCCATTCCCAAAGATGCATGGTATGAATTGTTGTATGCAAACTCTACCAATGGAAGATACTCCTCATATTTGTACTACTGATCCATACAATAGATTCTGAGAAGATCTTCTACAACTTGATTGACTCCTTTTGTCTGACCATCCATTTGAGGATGATAGGCCGAACTAAAATTTAACTTTGTGCCCAAAGCTGCATTAAGAGTTGTCCAAAATTTGGACGTCATGTGAGTGTCTCGATCTGAAATGATTGTCTCAGGCACTCCATGTAATCAAAAAATTTCTTGAACAAACTTCTTAGCTAAAACCATAGAACCATCTGAAAGATTCCCCGGAATGAAATGTGCTACTTTAGTCAACTTGTCCACAACCACTAAGATGACATCATGTCTATTCTTAGACATGGGTAACCCTTGAATAAAATCCATACTTATTACTTGCCACTTATGCTTAGGAACATTGTGCGGGTACAACAATTATGCTAGATGCACATGCTCAGCTTTGACTCGTTGACATTCCAAACATCGAGCCACAAATTCCGTCACATCCTTCTTAAGTCTAGGCCAAAAGTATAAAGGTCTCAAACCTTCAACCATTTTGGTCACTCCAGGGTGCCCTGAATATGGTGTGTTGTGGATCTCCTCAAGCACTAACTTCCTCAACTCTCTTGAGTTAGGAATATACATCCTTCCCTGAAATCTCAAAAGTTCATCTGATTCAATCGCATAACCATCAAACCTGTGATCTAATGGGTCTACTTCTAAAGCTTGCTTTACTCTTTCATAATGCTCATCCCCTTGAAGGATTCTGAATTACTTTCTACTTCAAATTGGATCTCGTTGTAACCATGGCAGCCAGATGTCTTCTTCTACTAAGAGCATCTGCTACTCTATTCTCTTTCCCTTTTATATACTGAATTCCAAAGTCATACTCACTAAGGAATTCTAACCACCTTCTCTATCGTGCATTAAGGTTAGGTTGAGTAAATATATACTTCATCCCTAAATGATCTGTCTTTAAGTCAAAGGGCTTACCTAGAAGATAATGCCTCCACATCTGAAGTGCATGAACTATGGCAGCTAACTCAAGATCATTTGGCGCATAGTTGAACTCATGTTGCTTTAACTTTCTTGACTCATATGCAACCACTTGCTCATTCTGCATCAACACTCCTACTCCTTCTCTCGAAGCATTTGTTATAACTGTAAAGTGACCATTAGGATTTGGTATGGTCAAGATAGGAGCAGTTGTGAGCTTTTCCTTTAGCACTTGGAAAGCTTGCTCACACTTTTTTGTCCATTCAAACTTCTTACCCTTCTTTTGAAGTGAGGTAATCAATGCTGCTATAGTTGAGAAACCTTCCACAAACTTTTTATAATAACCTGCAAGTCCCATAAAACTTCTGACTTTTGTCACTCTGCGGTGCAGGCCATTCCATTATCGCTTTTATCTTCTCAGGATCAATTGCAATCCCTTCTGCCGAGATCACATGACCAAGATAGTGCACTTTATCTTGAAAGAATGTACACTTAGATAATTTACCATAAAGCTTTCGCTCTCTCAAGCGCTGCAAAACTATCCTTAAATGCCTTTCATGTTCTTCCATTGATTTAGAGTATATCAATATGTCATCAAGGAAGATCAACATAAAATCATCTAAACAATTTCTGAAAATGCTATTCATCAAATTCATGAAAGTTGTTCGAGCATTAGTCAACCCAAATGGTACCACTATGAACTCGTAGTGACCATATCAAGTCCTAAAAGCTATTTTAGAGATGTCCTCATCCTTGATCCACAATTGGTGATAGCCAGATCTAAGGTCTATCTTCGAGAACACCATAGCTTCCTTCATCTGATCAAAGATCTCATCTATTCTTGGGAATGGGTACTTGTTCTTTATAGTAGCTTTGTTAAGCATCCTATAATCAATGCATAGTCTCAAAGTACCATCATTATTCTTCACAAATATGACCGGTGTGCCCCATGGTGACACACTAGGTCTAATGAACCCTTGATTTAGCAACTCCTATAATTGTGTTTTAAGCTAGTACAATTTTGTAGTAGTCATCCTGTAGGGTGCCTTAGATTGAGGCTCAGTCCCTGGTAGCAAATCAATTAAGAAGTCAAATTCTCTCTTCGGTGGTAACTCTATCAACTCTACAGGGAATACATCTCTGAAATCTCTAAGGATTGGGTAGTCATTGAACACTAGTTCTTCTTTGTCAAAGTCCTTTACTTGGACAACATAAATGGCACACCCTTTCCTCTTGGCTTTCTTCAATTGCATAGCCGAGATTTGTCTAAGCTCTAAAGGTCTCTTAAATCCATTAATTTCCACTTGATTCCCTAGGTCATCCAAACATCTAACCACTTTGTCTTCACACTTTACTAGAGACTTATGTTCAGCTAACTAATTGATTCCCAGAATTACATCATAAGAGCCTAAAGGTGTTACATACAGATTTACTTGCATCTGAAAACTAGGAAGCTCTAACTCACTGCATGCTAGACATGAGTCTACTCTCTTTTTTGCTCTATTGCCATATTGTACCATCCGAGAGTTTTCCATATGCCCAGGTCTAATTGATAACTTAGATACTACTCTAGGATCTACAAAACATTCTGTGGCACTAGTATCATTTAAAATAGAAACAGGTAGTCCATAGAGCTTACCTTGAAACTGAATAGGTGTTGCTTGAAAATCTTCTTGTCGATTGTCCACTGCAACATGAATTTGATGTTGAGATGCTCCTTGTTGATTCTTGTTTCCCCTTTTATGTGGACATGCATTTACATAATCCTCTCCTCCACAATTGTAGCATCCACCCTTAGGTGCTCTCGATCCTTCAACTCTTTCCCTCTGATTGTTGTTTCTATTGTTAGAGCCACCTCTTTTGTTTCCTCCATGTTGGTTTCCACCATTTCCATCCTAAGAATTATTACCTCTCTTCAGATTCTTGATCTGCCTATTATTGTTTTGATTGCTAATCTGTTAATAGTTCTGCTGATTATTTTGAGGTTTCTTATTGGCAAACTTCGCATCTCTTTGCTTACGGTAACTAGCTTCTTGTTGCAACTTCTACTCTTGTTTAATTGCCTTCTCAAAAACTGCATCCATAGTGAGTGGGTTATGAATGTCTACCTCTGCTCCAATCTGGGGCCTTAATCCCAAAATAAACTTCCTGATCTGAAATCTCTCGTATGTCTGATACTGTGGAACATACTTAAGTAGATGTGAACAACCCTCCCAATAACTGGTTATAGACATACCTCCTTGAACCAAATTCTGAAACTCTGTCATCTTCTTGTCGAAGAATAATTGTGGTAACCATCTCTTCCTAAAAAGTTGCAAGAAAATCTCCCCTATTATTTCACCAGGTAACAGCTTCTTATCTGCCTTCTCATTGTCTCACCATGTTGTTGCTTCACCAGTCCACTAGTAAGATCCCACATTGCTTTTGTGTGATCTCAAAGGTTTCGGAGTCCAATGTATTTCTCCATTTCTACTACTCAGGCTTCAGCTCCATCTCTAATTGTCTTTCCATCAAATTTTGGTGGTGATACTTTCTTGAGGTCTTTCCCTAATTCTTCTGCAATCTTTGCTTGATTATTATAATTAGCTCCAGCTTCAGGAACTTGAACTTCTATCCTTGGATTCTCATTTTGTACCTCAACCCTTGGGTTTTCATTAACATTCTACCCTCTAGGATTTCCTTTGATCTCCTGGTCAAGAGCATTCATCCTCATGTTCTGTTGGGTCAAGAGAGCAAGAATACGGTCTAATCTTCCATCTTGATCATTACTAGCATCTCCATGATCCCCAGTATTTCTACCACCACGAACACCACCATGTGCACCTCCACGGTTTCCTCTATTTTGATCAATTCCTGATCCTTCACCTCGATCAGTGTTTCTAGTAGTCATGATGGATAATTTGTATCAAGTTCACAACTTAGCACAATAGTCCCAAAAGAAAATAGAGGCCCTAGTGTTCAACCTAGAGCTCTGATACCAAAATGTAAAGCCCAAAATTTCATCTCAAAAGTAAATGAAGTAAATAATCCACTTAAATACAACATTGCAATATCCAAAGTAAAAAGAAGTAATTAATCCTCTTAATTACAATATAAAAGATAAAAAGGGTGTATTAATCCACTTAACTACAATATCACAAGTAAAATGAACAATCTCATAAATATGAATCAAATATCATTAAACCTTACAAAATCACGTGCTCAATCTAGGTAAAAAGCACTATAAATAATATACAAAATCCATGGGCATTCATGCCATAATACATCCAATTTCAAGTACAATATCATGTACAACAAGAATAAATAAATCAATACGCTCATCAGTCGCACGAACCAAGTGGTCCACCACCTGCGAGCCAAGGACGAGAACATGGCCCAGGTGCTTTTCCACCCAACCATGAAGTAATTACACTTCCCCGGATCTGTTCATGAAACAAAGGAAACCCAGCCCTGTGTGAAATGTCTAGCTACTTGGAAACAACTGGCAGGAGGGAACACCCGATGCAACCCTGATGTTTGAATGTGCAATTCTAAATAATGAAAAGCATATTGTTTCACAACAAGATGTGGCAGAGATATATATAAATAAGTTTGCTACACAAAATAAACATTTTTTTCAATGTTAGCTCGATTAGATCTAATCCTTTAAAATAGTAACCTGGTTCAATTCCCAAAAAGAGGAAAAGCCATCTCTAAAAATCCACATTCAACATCTTAGCCCAGAAAGTAACCCAATACATTCCTAGATAAAACTACTTCTTTCCCCAAGAAGCAAGAAAATAAATGATAAAATAAAAGAATCAAAGTTCATCAATAAATCATTAAAAAAAATCCCTTTCCCAAAACACCAATCAAGGAAATACACTTTCCAAGCAATAACCCATCTTTTGTTCATACATTTGCATCCATAAGGTTATCAAATTGATATATTCACCAAGTCCATATTTCAATCATAATTCACAATATAAATAGTATTCTAAGTGATTTAAGCAATCTCATTGTTAAATCTATGACATGAACCATCTCAGTCCATTTATCTATAACCAAATAAATTCACAAGTTAATCAAAAACCTTACTGTCACAACTGTGATAGGAAGTCCAGAAACAATAAAAATAGTCTTCCTATCGCAACTGCGACAGGAATTTTTGTAGAAATAAAAATGATAGAGAACATAGTTTAATTAGATTACTGTCATGTTGTGATAATGTTTACAAATACGTTTTGAACAGCAAATCAATAACGGAAAGTTACAGGAAACTAATAGTTTCATCTATTTTTAAGAGTTTGATTTTCACACATAAAAAGGTTGATACTTAACCGAGAACTGATTTCAAACAGAGTAAGGAAAGATAATAGTTGTATCATCTATGTCTAATAGAGAATATTTTAACAGTATTTGGGGATTCGGTTAATTTATTATTTTCAACGGTTAAAATCTAGATCTGGAAAGAGGTGATTTACTAGGCATAAAACCAGAAATATAAAGATTGCTAGGAAGAGAATAAGAACAGCCAGCAAGAGGTCATGCTCAGGTAGTAAAAATAAAAAAACAAGAATATCAGGGCCGATTGAATAGGAATAGCAAGCCGATTTAATATCACTGTCGTATAAGATGAATAAAGGCGGCAGGAATGAATTAAAGGTAGGTCAATCTGATTTCTAAAGAGCTAACAAAGCTTCTAACAACAAGTCGATGCCAGGAAGAGAGAAAATAACAGCAAAACAAAACAAGTAATTGGCGGTTGAGATAAATCCAAGGTGAATGGTTAAGATGGAAAGAGGTAATGCAGGCCAGAAAGCTCACACACAGGCCGATTTACAAAGTTTAACAATCAATCTACAGACTTCATTAATTGCAAAATAACAAGGAAAATACCTGGAATTATTTGCCTGAAAACAAAGGTTGATTTTGCTTTGGTCGCTCACTCTTTTGCCCTCCAATCGCTGCTTTTCTCCTGTTAAATAATCACTCCAAACTAAATTCACCTACCTTCGATGCTCATACAGAAAAATAATTCTTCTTGTAGCAAAAGATCGAGTGCCTTCTCTGTTAAAAAAAAATCATGGGGTCCTTCTACTGAACGCCCTTACTTTTATCAAAAATCCCCCCTTATTTTTGGCATCCTCAAATTAGATTTATTCACTACTTTTTCAGTTATCTGCAGTTCTTTCTCCGTTTGCATGAGAAATGCAATATTAAAAAGCTTCAACTTTCTATTTTATTTAAAATAATATCTTTTATTTAGCTTACTGTCGCATGCATGACAGTAAGTTGCTTTTAATTCTTTTTACTAAAAATTCTAAATATAATATTGATATTATTAACATAATTTTAACTATTTTTACTAAAACACAATCACTTTAAATAAATCAAGAAGTGAAATATAAAATTATATATATATATATATATAACATAATTATTTAAATCTATTTTACATATTGTCTTCCAAACATCTATAGAAAATATTTATTATTATTTATTTAATACATATATAAAATACAACCATATATATTTACCATTTAAAAATACAATACACCAATTAAAATATATAATTCAAAGACATTTAATTATTATAATCAAATCATGCATTCAAAAATGATTTTTCATTAATAATTAAAAACATAATATTTTTCTAAGTATCTAACCATTAATCATATTTATCATCCACACAATGATGCATAATACCATTCAAAATGCAACATGAAAGTACGTGAGTGTGTGATTGCATCAAGGTTAACCATCCCATCAGTTCTTGCCAAGTGGCTAGAACACCACTACCTCAACCATGTTCTCGTCTTCGACGAGTACCTGCATTCATTCGCACTCAACTCGACGTCAATAGGTTAGTGTCTCCAAAACATAGCCGAAGCAAATCATTATAATCACATCGATAATATTTAACATTAAATCAATTTTCTAATTTACTCAAATATAACTTCACAATAATTACTTTCACACATGTGAAACTTACTCAAAGCAAAACAATCATGGTAAATGTTCATTAATCTAGAATAATAATATAGTCCATAAGAATGGGACGTGACACATGGTGATCATGGACATCACACCTATCATACTGCCACGGCCTTCCCAATAGCATATGACATGCATCCATTGGTTTGATGTCACACATCACCTCATCATGGTAGTCTCCAATCTTAAAATTGACTAAACACTGCTCATTGACCAAAGCTCTATGGTCCTTCTGCAACCATGCAATCTGATATGGATACATGGATGCCTTCTTCTTGTCAACTTCAACTTGTTAACCATCTCCTCTGAAACAAGATTGTCAGTAATTTCATTGTCAATAATAATATCACAACACTTACCTTCACATTTACACCTTGTGCAGAATAAACTCTTCCTCTGATATGGTTCTTTCTCCTCATTCAACAAGGTTCTTCTAACAACTAGGGTTTCTCCCCTTTTAGCATCTTCATAATGCTCAGACTGTGCATCTTTATCTACATGTGCAACTCGTGCATTACCTTCAGGTCTTCTGTTTGTCCTTCCTTGATGTTGTGGACACTTGTATGCTCGATGTCCTTCTTCTCCACATTGGAAACAAGTTCCTTTGAAACCTCCTCTTCTAGGTCCTTGCCCAGGTTGGCCTCTTCATTTTCCTCTTTGCTCACCAATATTTTGATCACGAGGGCGGTAGGCATTGTCTCCTCTCTGATTTCAACTAGTGCCAGCTTCTTCACTTTTCTTTGGATCTTCATTTTGGCTTCCATAGGATCTTCCACCAGTCCTTCCACCTTGACCTCTTCCCCTTTGCTTGCTTTTGAATGTTTTATTCAACTTCTCTTCCACCTTCAAGGAAAACTGGTATGCATCTTCTATGGTGGTCATTCTGACCAAGCTTAGCTCCTCTTGAATACTTGGCCTCAACCCATTAATGTAACTGGCTACCTTCTCCTTGTTGGCCTTTACACGGCCTATCCTGATAGTAATCTTATAAAAATCTTTTGTATACTCCTTAACAGACTTGTTACCTTGCTTCAATCCTTGCAGCTTCTTTAACAACTCCAACTCAGTCCACAGGAATGAACTATTTCTTTAGTTTGTCCACCATCCGATCCCATCTAGTAATCTTTCCTTTTTCTCTTCTATTTCTCTCTAGTTGGACCTCCTTCCACAAAATACTAGCATGGCCCTTCAACTTTGTTTTTGCAAACTTGACCAGTTCTAGATCTTTCACATCTTCATACTCAAAATGTTCTTCCATATCATTGATCCAATCAATAAGCTCTTCTAGGTTCAGATTCCTAGAATAGGTAGAGACTTCAATCCTAGGTCTCTTTCTAATCTTTGAAATGGACCTCAACAACCTAACTTCTACAGGATCTCTTGTAACTTTGTGTTCTTCCTCAGATAACTCTTCTTTAGCTTCATCTTCGCTTTCTTTTCTTGTTCGCGGCTCAAACCCTCTTTGCATCTCCTCTTGCAATGCATCAATTTTCCTTTGCAGGGCTCTAAAACCCTCTTCTATCCAAGCATTTTTGCCACCACAATTTCTTCGTGGAGACATTTTGATCTCTGCAGCAAACCCACAACCTTAGGTCCTAGTGCAAACTGCCTCACGATCGACGATCTATCTACACACTTAGGAACCCTTGCTTTGATATCACTTGATGAAGGGGGTAATTCACAAAACACACAATAACACAAATTACAAATAGAAAATAGAATGTTCTTTTATTGATTTGGACAACACGTTACATTACAGAAGCTAAAATTCAATTAGAGGATGAATCCTCCACAAGCTGCAACACATTACAACTTCCTATCTCTAGATTCTGGAACCTTCTACCTTCTGTAGCCTCAAATTCGCTAGGGTTTCTGTTTTCTCGCCTTTTCTTGACTCTACACTTTTCCCCTTATCTCTAATACTGCCAAGGGTTCCCAAAAATGGTCATAAATAGCCCTTTTTGGCGGCCTCCATCCAAATTTCAAAATTTGCATCTCCCTCTAAAAATAGGTCAACTCCGGGAGCCATAACTTTTGATCCGGGTGTTCAATTGACGAACCATTTGAAACCTTGAAATCTCTCGGAGTGTTCTATGTGCGAAGAATTTGCTCTGCCAATTCCACCCATTTTCAGGGCCGTACGGGGCCTCTAAGTGCCTCAAACCTGCCTTTGAAACTTTTTCAGGGGTTTTTTGAGAAACAAAAACTTTAATAACTTTCAGCCCACAAATGATCTTTGCCCTATTCCTTTGCCAAAGGTCTTATTTTTTAATTATGAAGCTTCTTGTAAATTTTTCGCTTTCATACGTTCCCAAATGCAAACTTTCCTAAAATAGCAGTTTATTATTTTTAGTAGTTTGGAAAAAAACGAAGGTTCTACATCATTACTCAAGAGATTATGGAACCAAAAATACAAATTTTGAAAAGAAATAGAAATAAAGTCATCAATTTTGAATCATCATTGTTTTTGGGTGATGCAAGATTGCCCTTACACCTCTGGATGCTCCTGCAACACCTTAAGTTCCCTCTACAACTCAATCATCTGGTAGACCTCCTAGTATAAACTATTTAGTAGAAGCTGCTTTATGATTCACCCTCTCCAATTAGTACCCAATGTCATCACTCAAGCTTATTTCATCACTTATTCAAAGCATCTATGAACCAATTCTCTTTGCCTTTGATGTACTGAATCTTATAATTATTATTGGTGAATCTTCATCCAATGCCAATGATAAGCATTGAGATTGGATTGAGTGAAGATGTATTGAAGACTCTTGTGATAAGTCTTCAACTCAAACTACCACTTAATCATGAATTTACACCATCACACGAGTGCATGCAATACTATTGCAAGATCAAGGTCATGTGTACGATAGTTAAGCTCATATTCCTTAAGCTTTCATAACTCAAAAGCTATCACATAGAAATTCTCTTGCATGATAGTCACCTCCAAATGCTCTAGGGAAGCATCTATACAAACCACAAAGTCACTTGTTAGACTTGATATTACAAGGATAGGGGTAGAAGTGATGCTCCTTCAAGATCTAGAAGGTCCTCTCACATTTCTCTATCCAATCAAACTTTCCCCTTTTCACTAAAGGAAAGTGATGGGATGTGCAATCCGTGAGAAGTCATGGATGTATTTGTGATAGTAACCTATCAAGCCCATGAAGCTTCTCATTTCCATGACACTAGTGAGTTTAGGCCACTCAATTATCACTTTGATCGTAGAGGATCTACTAATATTCACTCACCTAAGATGATATGGCTAAGTTTTGTACCGTTTATTGCAAGAAGACACACTTGATCAAGTTGTCATAAAGCTAGTTCTCTTAGACATTGCAATACCTGACGAAGGTGATCTACATGCTCCTCTAATATGGAAAAGATTAGGGGGTCAATGAGAAAAACCAAAACAAATTGATTTAGTATATTTGAAATATTTTTCTGTATCAACATTTCAGATCATACCACATGATCCTTCATCGGGATGTGACGAACATGAGAAGAAAATGTTTGAAAAAAATTGTAGGATAATGAATTATAAATAGAGAGGGAGAAGGAGAAAAGCATAGAAGTAAGAGAATAAGCTAACAATATTGAAAAATGAAAGAACAAAAACCAAAATTTGAAAAGAAGAGATAGAATAAATATGAAAATAAAAATAAAAATAAAAGAATATAACAAAAAGATACAAGGAATTATAATAATATAATTTAAGAAAAATCAAACCTAAAAATAATAAACTAGGTAGAAGAAATTAAGGAAAGAAAAGAAAAATAAAATGAAATTTACAAACAATGCATAAGAAAGAAAGAAAATAATAAAACCACATAAAAATTCTATAAAATGAAAGAAAAAATTAAACTAAGATATATAAAACAAGAATATATATATATATATAATAATAAAGCCTTATAATAAAACTATAAGCAATAATAAGTAATTAAAATATAATAAAGTCATATGTAATAATAAGAATTATATATGTTAAAATTATATATAATTATTATATACAATATTACATATTGTATATAATAATATATTCTAACATAAAATAAGGAGTAAAAAATGAAAACAAGAAGAGCATTGAAACCAGAGCAAAGGAGATTAAAAACATGCCAAACCAATAATATATTTGCATGTTTTTGATCTCCTTTGCTCTCTTTTCAATGTTCTTCTTGTTTTCATTTTTTATTCCTTATTTTATGTTAGAATATATATTATCATTATTATATGTATTATTATATACAATATGTAATATTGTATATAATAATCATATATAATTTTAATATATATAATTTTTTATGAATACGGTTTTATTATATTTTAATTACTTATTATTGCTTATGGTTTTGTTATAGGGCTTTATTATTTTTTATATATATTTTCTTGTTTTAATATATATTTTAGTTTAATTTTTTCTTTCATTTTACAGAATTTTTATTTCATTTTACTATTTTCTTTCTTTCTTATGCATTCTTATGCATTGTTTGTAAATTTTATTTTATTTTTCTTTTCTTTCCTTAATTTTTTCTACCTAGTTTATTATTTTTTAGGTTTGATTTTTCTTATTATATTATTATAATTCCTTGTATCTTTTTGTTATATTCTTTTATTTCTTTTTTCATATTTATTCTATCTCTTCTTTTCAAATTTTGGTTTTTTTCCTTTCATTTTTCACTATTGTCGGCTCATTCTCTTATTTCTATGCTTTTCTCCTTCTCCCTCTATTTATACTTAATTATCTTACAAATTTTCTCAACCATTTTCTTCTCATGTTTTTCACATCGTGATGAAGGATCATGTGGTATGATCTGAAACGTTTATATAGAAAATTAGAACACAGTTTATCCATATTTAGACTTGAGATCAATCCTAGAGAACACTATGGATACCCTCATCTAATTAAACAAGTCATTCATCATTGATAGGGAATAACAATTCTTCACGGTTACCTTGTTCAATTGTGTGTAATCAATGAACAAACGAAGAGATCTGCTTTTCTTCTCTAAGACAATAAGTGCTCCCCATGGGGACACACTAGGACAGAAGAAGGCCCTCTCCAAAAGTTATTTTAACTAAATTTTGAGCTTGATGAGCTCATGAATCATCATCCTATAGGGTCCTCTTGAGATCAATTTTTCTCTAGGCATTGTAAGTACGCAAATTTGCACACTGCAAATTTGATTGACATCTCAAGTTTGATGATATACCGTATCCTATAAGATACCGTATCCCATAAGATGTGCTTTGTAGCACATGATGGTTGAATGGTTGCTCCTTTATTTTATAGATTCCCATGTTTCAGGACCCTCTTACACATCCCTAACATGCCCCTAGGACCTTCCCTATGCTTAGTGTAACCTTCCCCGAGATTTTACTCGTGAAATTTTGAGTATTTTGCCACCCATGGCAAACCACAGCTTCATAGTAGGAGATGATTATGTGTTTTCCCTGATGAATTTTTTAATTGTTGTCATGATTTCGTTGTCACCCGGATGGTTTTGTTTCTGACACGATTTTTTCATTTTCACTCTAGCAATTATGAAACCACCTCGTCGTCATGATGGGTAGTTTTTTCACGCTTCAATGAAAAATAAAATTTGTAGCATTTCACCTTCCAAATCGACTTGTAATGCCAAAGCTCACATTGCCTCATCTTGTAATGCCTCATTCCCTTACCCTAGTAGCACAAAAACCCCAATTCTTATTTTTGTAGGTCCTCTTCACAAATTGAAGGCATTTCTACGCCTACAAATCTTTGTAACTCGCCCATCTGCCATTAAAGGTAGTCTTCAGTTGCGTCCCTCTCTCTATGGCTGCATAGGTCCCTATCCTACCTGGTTGCCATCTCTATAGGAACTATAGAATACTCATCCCAGAGGAGCATTGGAGTGGAAAGATACAAAATTGGGATACTCGAGGACTCGTTTAGTAGTTTCAACGTCATATTTGACAACTCTTGGCTCTGATTTACATGCATTTGACTAGTGAGTTGGATAGGATTATAAGTGTTGTTTGTTTGATTTCTTAGACGAAAGTTTGTGTTAGTTTAATTTAAAGTTGTTTATCAATTTAGTTAATTTGTTGGTTTAAATTAGTGTGTGATTAGTTTAGATTAGATTTCTTTGTTTTCATTGTTCTATTGAATTTAAATCAAGAACCTTCAAGTTCTTCTAAAAATCTAGCTTATCTGAGATGCCAATTCATTGAAGGAGAATTGCTAATAAGTTGGAATCTTAGATTCTTAGCTTTATTTGCACAAAATAGACTCTCCAAGGTCTATAAACATTTCCATAATCCACTACCCCTATACTTTGGGCACCTGAGCATTCTCTAGAATCAATGAATTTGCTTTAAACAAAGCTTCCAAGCTCACAAATGTATTATTCTACTCATGGACAAACATTGTCTAGCACCCTTGTGTGCAAAAAAAACATCCATGTGTTAGTCAAAACACCAAACGAACTTCCAAGTAGAAACACACCGCAACCACCTCCTTATTGCAACTTATTTATGCTTGCTAGTTCACTATCCATAGCGTATACTTGGTTTCTTTCATCCTGAATAGTACATTAGACCATAATTTAAACTTTTTTTGAGAATCAAATATTCACAAACTTAACAAACATTGTCTTCCAAAGACACTTAAAATTTTCTCTAGACTAATGTGGTCATCACCCATTTTTTCTATCACCAAACATAGGACAACCACCAAAACAATTCAAATCTATTTGTTTGTCTTTTGAGTGAACTTCCAAGCTCTCCTTGATCGGTCCCATTCCAAGATAGTCATTTTATATGTATTTTGGGCATATCTTGAAGATCTAGAACATTGAATAAACTTGCTAGACATCAAACATTGCCAATATTCATTTTATTACAACCTTCGAAGGCTGATTTGCAAGTTGTTCTACATTGCAACAACCCCCTTTTGTATCTAAATCTGGACATTTAATTATTGTATAGGTGTTGTTGCCATTGAGCATTGAAATACAAATTAAAATCCTATTTTCTAGAGCACATGTATTTGCTGTCCCAACTTTGCTGATGTTCTTCTTCTACTATTATAGAGTTTAGGATATTCATTTATAAATTAAAATCTTTCATTCTTATTATTACATTGATTAAAAGGCATCCACATTACTAGTTGGGCTAAAAATGAACTCTTAGTTTTCTATTTGTAACAATTTACTTACGTGGACAATAGAGATAAGAGTTTGCATACTTTATTTTCAATTGAACATCAAAAATTGTCTTTATATATCATTCATTGAAAACTTAGGTTTTTCATCTAGTTGCAACTTGCATATTAAGTTTGCATTGCATTAAAATTAAACTCTTGCTTGCCTTCCTACAACATCTAAACACAACTTGCATTAGTGAATCTACATATAGGAAATAGTTCCACTAGGCAAATTTTGCATTTAGTGATCTTGCATTCATTTTACTTGCATTCATATAGCCCCATTAAAACACTCTATCAAATCAAAGACAAAAACATTTGAATAGTTGTAAACATAAAAAACATTAGTTTAGGAAACCTTTGCATTCCTACACACCCATGTGCCCAAAATCCTATCACATCCTTGCTCTTGATTGAAGATGGAATTTTGATTATCCCTCCACCAATGATTGATGAAGACCTTCTTGAGTTCCTTTTTAAAGTTGAGGGATTCCCTAGGCTAAATTCAAGCCCAAGACATCAAATGAACTTCCACCTCCACAAATTGATGAGCACTTTCCACAAGCGCCCCTATCATTACTTCATTACTCCCGTAAGAGCCCATAAACAAGCTTCCTTTGGAGGAACTTCTTGTTAAGCATTCTTGTTACCGAAAGAGGATTTTGAGCATCATTATCATATCCTTAGATCCTTTTATTTTGTGGTTGACTTGTTTAACTACAAGGCTTGGTGCAACCTTTAAACATTCTTGGTGAACTTGATAATCCATAAAACATACTGGATATTAGACTTATTTGCAAACCTAATTAGCCTTTTCATTCCCAAGAGTTCCTTGTGAAATCTTTAAGTGGGTGATTCTAGAATCTTAGATCTTGATCCTTAGTTGGATTTCTATTTGAAGTTTTGTGACTTGCTTTTGCGTGACCCAAGAATTCATGTGGTGTTGGAATTTCCCTAAAACAAACTTTGACATATGCACAGGCACAAGGTCTATCTGGAAGTCAATCTTCCTCTAAGGAGGAATCCTTGGAAAATAACCTAGAATTCATTACCATACTCTTGAAGGATGGGATGAACATCCAATGAGGTCTTTGACTAGATATCATTTGAATGATCACTTATAGTGATGGTAAACATTTGACATCCATTTAGAATACTCCTCTTTAGTTGCATAGTAGAGATCATGTAAAGGGAGATAAGTCTCTCAACTCCTATGATGTGCATCTCAACACTAAGGTTGTCTCAACACTTGATGACCTTGCATCGATGGTTAAGATTGGCTCAATGGTAATCGATTCAATTCATCCCTAGGACAATCTTACAAAAACTTAAATGTATGACATGAACATTGACTATGGTGGGAAAACCCCCAGATTTAACACACAACTAAGGAGTTCATTGCTAAATTAACCCTAGTGGCTGACTCTACTTCCTACCTATTGGTCTACTTAGTTGCCACCAAATTACATCAACTCACAATTGATGGATCAACAAAGGAGTTAGATGCTCTTGAGTTAAATAGTATAGAAACTAAAATACCACCTATCATACCTATAGTCTCAATGACCATCTCGTGGTGGTCTTCCTAGTGATTTTGTACCACTAGATATATCTTGTATGCCTTAACTATATACCACATTGTTTTCTTAGATATGGTGTCGTCTACCCCACAACATCATTTATATGTAGTCCCTAACATAGTACCTCACTGCTTCACATACAAAACAAGTAACTCTAGGTATATCCTATCTTGACTATGTCCCAAGTGACTTTTGGAACCTTGACCCATTAGTAACTGGTGGAACTTCCTTGATAGATTACCATGTACATACGAGTCACACAATCTATGTCTAGGGTCTCCTTTCCTATCCCTATGCCTACCATGGTCTAATTATCTCCCTCTATGTCCTACCTATGACAAGGTTGCTACTACTATTGTTGTTGAGGTCGAGGAAGGAATGGTGCCAATCTAAATCCTCCTTTGGACAAGGCTTGTGAACCCTTGAATATAGACTCTTATTGAGCCTAGATCCTACCACATAGTCTCTCACAGGCCCCCTAGGATTCACCCTTGTTCTCCTATGCTAAATAAGCCTTCTCCACTGTGACCTCTAAGGTCAAGGGAGACAATATAGTATGATGCTAACCAAATCAATGTTGAAACCCTTTGATGAAATGATTGATGAGAAGTTTATCATATTGCATGTAGTCCACATACTAAAGATCTAAGAATTAGTTCTCAATGTTAGAGGTCATGGAACTCATCTATCAATCATTCCCTGAAATGGTTAGATAGATAACATGATTTGAATGTCTCTCTAATAATGATTTGAATGTCTCTCTCAAATGGTTATATAGATAACATGATTTGTTTCCAATGGTAAATATTTCCTGAAATGGTTAGATAGATAACATGATGCTACATATCTTGAATCTTGATATACATTTTTCATTTTCCATTTAAAAGTTAATAGATTGACATACTACTATATTCCAATGTTCCATTTTAGAATCTAAATTTTAAACATTTTCAATTTCCATTTATAAATTAACATATTATTAGTAATTTCATCTTATTATTGTGTGATATTGATAAGTGTTACATGTTAATAAATTCAACTAAATGCATACTAACAACACTAACAGTAGCATTTACAACATTAGAAAATGTTTAATGTGTATCTAGAAACCAGAGTTTCCCTAATTTAAGCAATTAAATATTATAGATAATTTGAACACAAAAAATGGAAGTCTTATATTGATTTTAAATGAAGGAATACAGTGTACATTGAAGTATTATCAAATTAACAAATCATTCTATCAACTTTTGTAGCATGCTCCACTGTTAATCTGATGGAAGTGAAATCTGTTGTAACTCATAGTATCTAAATTGTAGATTTGTTAACAATTCATAACTGATTGGTAACTTTAATGTATTAATCAAAGTTGCATTCAAAGTTATCACTGGTTTGATGGAATCCAAAACGTTTGCATCATCTAGCTTTTGAGGATCAGGTAACTAGTTCAAATCCAACCTCATTTTATCCTCCATCTTTTTTAGAGCACCCTTTTCAATGTATCGCTCTGTATTGTCAAAAGCTCACGACAAACTAAGCTCTTTCAAGTATTCTACCTTTTTATGTAACTTTCGCAAAAAAATTTCAATTTGATCCACAATTTCTTATGCTTCACCTAGCTTTGTACATTTCTAAATGATAGATGATGTCTTTATTGAGGCTTCAATCTGGTTGTCAACTCCTTTGGATGCCAAATCATTATCACTGATTTTGTAGATTGTTTGCAAAATTTGCTTTGCAGTTTTCTGACTTGAAGTCGCCTTTTTGTTGTCTTGAATGTATCGTTTGAACTACACATTCTATGCTATCAGACCATCAGTCAATTCAAACAATAAACACAAATCATCAGTCCTTTGCATTATTTCCTCCCAAATATTTTGTTTTATATGCCTTATTATTTTTATATAAAATTCAGATACTCTATTTTGCGAAGACTTTATTTCATTTTTTGCATTCCTCAGCTGTAGCCATAGTTGTTTAATGGTTTTCCTCTCTTCTATTTTTTGTTCCCACCGTGTTGCCTTTTGTGTTTGTTTGTCCAATTTGCCTTGTAATGTCTTTGCTGAGGCCTTGGCTTCCATCAGCTTTTGTTGTAATTTTTCTGAATTGACTCTTTCATTATCATAATTCTTTATGCTTTCATCTAACCTTTACTTCAGTTCATTCAGTTCCACCTCTGTTTGTTCATTCTATTTGCTTGTAGATGTAGAGGCATATTTTTTAATCCTTTTCTCTAATTCATTGTTCTTGTTATCTGTTGCTTTCCTCTTTGCTTTCTCATTTGCTAGGTCTGCTTGTAACTTTTCTATTTAATTCTGTAACTTATTTCTGTCTCTCTTGCTTTAGCAATGATGTGTACACATCATTGTTCCTTTTTTATACATTAATTTTGTCAGCATTTTTCATTCCAGAAAATCCATTTGGACAGTGTTCACCTCATAGTCAAAGCGTTGCATCTGATTCTCTAGTTTATTTTGAACTTTGGGCACAACAAACATGTACTTCATGGTTTCTGTATCTAGGTCATATGTAGGCAATACCCTAGTTCTTGCAGGCTCAAAAGTTACAACAACTGTACTCTCTAGCACTTGCTTCTTATGTCTTTTAGATTTTTCTGCTTTCTTGTTGAACTCAACTTTGTAATCAAAACCTGAGACTATTGACACAATTGAATGCTTGAATGGCGAAGGAGTAATTGTTTAAGGCGGAGGATTAGCCATTCATATCCCAGTCACACTAACAACAAGAGGGGTGCCTTCTGGAAATAATTCCATTGAGGTGGAAATGGAGAAAGTTGGACTTGGACCCGTCATAATCTTTTGCCTCTTCACAATGCCTTGTTCATTGAGTTTTTGTATAGTATCTTCTACTAGTGGCATCTTCTGAGTATTTGTTGTTGTAGCACTTGCTAACCACTACTACCCCTACAATTGCCACAAATAGCACTAGATTCTAAACCATCTCCTTTACCAATCAAAGGAGTATCTTGAAGTTCTAAAACCCCTTGTGGTACTAGTTGTACTTGTGATTGTATCTGACTCAAACTGTCAGGATTTTTATTTGAAGCTGCAACAAATTCAACTGTACTATCTATCCTTGTATGCCTTTAGGCTTGCTTATCATTTGAAGCTCCAATGCCTTGAAAATAACAAGGTCTTCTAGTGTCTACTTGTGTTACCACCCAAGGGCTACCTTGTTCATTAGTCCCCAAACCACCACCTCCATAACCCAATTTTTCAATTATGGTTGCCCCTGAAGTATATGTTTCTTTTATGGTATTAGTTAAACCAGGTCTGTATGCATAGACTTTAGTGGGATCTAAGGGTTGATTTTACCTATCAGTATCATCATTAGATTCATGATTAGGTGCTTCAGAGGGATGCTCTATATTTCGCAATTTGCTTAACTCTTCATCTTCTGGGGTCTCCTCAAAATCTGCAGTAGTTTTTGGATCACCTAGATCCTTCCTCATAGACCAAAAGGCATTTATTTTTTTATTGTGTCCACATGTCCTCTATACAAGCTATTCTGAGAGACTCTGGTATTTTTTTAAAACTAGATGGTTGATCATCTCTTTTATAAAAATTGTTGTAACTCTTGATTGGCAATTGTTCTGCTCTCTATGGCTGCAATGCTATTATTTCTTGTGATAATTGTTGAAAAGAAATACCTTTCTCAGTAACAGTTTCCTCCATTACTTTTTTCACCTCATCCTAAGAACTTGTGTTTTTCAATATTTGTAGCAGGGGCTTACTTTGATGTTGAATTCTACTTCTAGCATCCTTATTGGGCAGAAGCCTTGCTTTAATCACATCACATGGGTCATACTGCCAGTGATAGTCAACATCAAATTTAAAAATTTGTAAAATTTGGTGTGCCACAATGAATGTTTTTCTCTCAAATGTGAACCCTCCACATGAAAAAGGTAAAGAAGGAAATATGCTCTTCTTTTGTTGACTAACAAAGTATAGTGGATCTGTATTTTCCATCTATCATATGTATTCCAATGCAAAAACCCTCTTTGTCACATATATTGGAAGTTTGTGGGGCTCTACTCCTGATCCATAAAATCTAAGCACGGTATATTCTTCCATGAAGTACTAGTCAACTAATTGTATTTATGTTCCTAATTGAATGTAATCTCTACAAGACTCAAGCAATCTAGGCATTGGAGTACTTGTAATTGAGCTAAAAAGTAATCCACAAAATTATTGTAATTCCTTCGAGAATCATACATCCTTAACTTATGGGTCCAATCATGTACTAGAAACGCTCCTTTAACACCATCATTTATGAAGGGCTGAATCTAAAGCTTGTTGGCCACAAATGTTCCACTAAACTGCACTAGAAATTAATGGCACAAGTAGGTTGTGAACCTAAAGGTCTTAGTGTTGGAACTGGAAGTGGAACTTCCTTTAATTATTAAAAATTGTTTTTGCATAGATTCTGTAATGTGCTCTACAAATCTGTATTTAATAGGGGGAATAACATAATGGATATTGTATACCATTTCAAGGAGGCTTGCATCCACTTTACTATTACTATCCAATCCAAGGCAAAATGCTAGCATGGAAATAGTATCCTGAACCCATGGTTTAAAATTTTAATTTGATAAGGAGGCTTCTGATTATCTTTGGGTATGGAACTATCCATTGTTATTCTTCTGAGATAAGAAACATTGGAATTTAGAGGGGCTACTTCATAATCACTAGCTAACTTTTCTAGGTCAATGTGTACGTTTCCAAAATCTTCAGCTGCAAACCCCAATAGTCTGCTAATTTCTGCTATAGCAATGGTTAACATTTCATTCTGGGTATCTTTATTAGCAATTGCTTTTCTTTTTTCATCATAATTTTGGGCACAAACCATGATAAATTCTGGGCAAGGGAAAACCTTAGGGAGCATCAGGCATCCCAGTCCAACCACCCACGATGCAGTGTAATTATTAATTGGTAATTGCTCTTCTAGGTTAGCTTGCATTTGAATTCCAACTTTATTCTCACATTAAAATCTAAGTTCTAAGTTAAACCTACCAAAGATTTCAGGATCATAAATATCATGGTATTCATCAGTGAAACCTAGGGATTTAAGCAATCTGATGTAGTTTATTTTTTGCATTTCTTTGCCTTTCCCGATCAGTGGTATGGTAGTGGTGGTAGACATGTTTGTAAACCCTCAACCTTAAACCCCAAGATTCAAAAATTTTAAACTGAAGGCTTATAAATTAATTTGAATTTAAAGGAATGTAGGATTTTTATATTTCACATGACACATACCCAAAATTTGAAAAGATGACTCTCCCTGGTGCACTATAATCTCCCTAACCCTCTAGGCTCTCGCTTCCATAATCTCACTTGTCATTTGCAACTTCAGTATCCTCTGTGCAATACTACAATTTAGGTTTTTAACTTCTTAATTTTCTTCTTATTCTCAAACAATTGCTAAGTGCCAACTGTGAGTTAAAGCGAGTGAAACATGTTACATTCTCTTCTTATAAATTCTATTATATTCTCGTGGAAGTTAATTTTTAAAAGTTATTCTATTCTATTCTATTCTTCAGTACAAGTTTATACTCCCACTTCAAATGAAATTTAAGGATGGCTTGCAATTCTGCAAACTGAATTAATAATTTAATACAGTACGTACGTCAAATGGTGGAATTGAAAACATATTGTATAATCTCAACCATTTATCTTTGTAAATCTAACAGCTCTAGATTGATTCCGGAGGTTTGAGTTCACAAGTCTAGCACTCCAGACATTTCATTCTGGAATTCGACTATAGTTGTCCATTGAAACATTCATCGAACGGTGAAACATCGCACGAAGTTCCCTTTATATGAAGTCGGTCCCACTTTGATGACTCATTTAATAATAGTTATGGTACAAAATTAATAATAATAAGTTAATACAACTATAGTACACTCATCTTATGCAGAATATACAACGTACGTGATTGGTGATGAAGTCTTCCACCTCTATTTCTTCTTTTGTTTATGTTACATTTTTCTAGGAGAGATCAAATAAGATCAAGTGTGTGAGTCTTTAGGTCTCATAAGGGATGATAAGTACAATGTTTGTGAAACAAGTCTCAAGTATCTAGTTGCCTTTTCATAATTCTATAAAGGAAACAAGTGTTATCACATAGCATATCAATTTTTTTCTCCTTTAATGGATTGGAGCTTATCTTTTCTCCTTATCATGGCCATGGTAATACCCATTCTCAGAGAAATCTTATCAGTATATTCTTGGTTACAGTTGTGTGACTTCAAAGAAAAGGAAAGAATGCATAACACTTTCTCTGGGAATGAATGGAACTGGCAAAGAGATTCTTGTTTTCTTTCATCCATGTCGGGTTGTGTAAGGGCATCCTAGGTTTTGTAGAGAAATTTTGGCTTTCCTTGTAGCAGCTTTCTCATTCACACATCCCCATCTCTGCATAATAGGAATCTGGTAAGGTATGAATGTTGCTGCTCAATTTGTTATAAGGTTTGTTGTTGCTGAGTTTGAGTTGGTGGAAATTTTTAGTTTCCAATGGCCAATGTTCAGTAACTTAACTTGGTATGTAGGAAGAGCAGTACCTTCAAAACAATTGATGGGTTTTCCCCATAACAGCTCAGATGCATTGTTGAAGGCTAATATTTGAAGGTTATTTTAATGAAGTGTCCCCACAAACAACCAAATTGCCCACTCTTGATCATTATGTGAAACAAGATGCAGTTGGTGTAAAACTATCAGGGGAATGTTTGTAAGAGAAACCCTTAATTCTATAAAAGGGATGCGCTTAGTTAGAACAAGGGTTGTAAAACTAAATGGGATGTATGTAGTTTTGATGTCTGTCATAGGAATATAAGTCTGTGAATTTGATATGTGTTTGTCAACAACATGTAATTCTTTGTTTTGAGTTTATATGAAAAACATGCAAAGTTTATGTGAATTTGCCTCAACATTAACAATTCAACATTGACCTAATAAATTATAATGGAAAATAATATGCATTCATTTGTGAGTAACATTACAATTTACTATTCTGTATATAAGAATTATTTTATTCCTTGATCATAAACTAATACACAACAATAATACATACTGCATAAAAACAAATGTACCATGAGAGAAAAAAAGAATTCTTGATTATTAATTCTCAAATGCAATTTACAAAATGAATTGGAGATGAGATTTACAAAACTTGCATTCTGTTATTATATTCAGTCATAGAAAATACATCACACTAGACTCCTATCTGATATTTTTCTTCTATAAGAAAACATGCCACATAGCTTTGATCACATAATGTACCTCTGCACCCACACAACATACTCTTCTTTTGATGGCTAGTTGTACTTTAAAACCTTTTTTACTCTATTGATGTGGGTTGCATACCTGGCATTCAGTATCACTTTTGTTTCCTTTATGAAATTGTTGAGGCCAGATTCTAATTCAAGAAATCTAACCACCTCAGCATTTCAACGTCCATGATCAATCTTACCTACAGTAACAATTGATTTGATTGAAGCAAGAATAATATTGTTAAATTCTGCTTTCCAATCAAATAGTGACTTTTTGGTGCCATCACTTGGAAGTACTGGCGGCATGGAACATTTCTCAAGGGATTTGAAAGTATTCAATTTATCCCTTAATACCACATCGAGTTTACTTTGAAAAGCAGATATCTCATTTAGTAAACCGATGAATTCACGCGTACCTCTCACTCCATTTATCACATTAGGATCCAAGCTAGCACTGTTGTAGATGTGAGTGACCACTGGTATCTTAGGAGTCCACATACTTAAGATTTCCTCTAGAGCTGACTTGTTGATGATGTGGCTATCAAGAGCCCCTTTTAAATTATTGTAGAAAATCCAAGCATCTTCAACTCTGTGCAATACTTTACTCATTTGGTGGCTCAAGAAATTGCTTATCAAAATAATTTGCTCATTTCTATTGTCTTCCTTAAGTTTTCCAATCAAACGGTTGCTTCTCCTTAATTTCTCTTGTAATTCAGCAACAACAATAGAATCTCCTTCATGTCCAGATGAGCTCATAGGACTAGATGCAGAGGTTGGCGGTCCTATTTTAATTCCTACAGGAGGATTGAGTGTCTTGAGTTTATTGTATTCATAGCAACCTCACATAGTCCTCCTTCTGCTTATCAAAATTTAATTGTAGTTTTTTTATTGCAGCCTCACTGAATTTAGCTATATTTACCACCACAGATGCAGCCTGGGGGACAAAAGTATCAAACAACCTTCTCGCAATTAATTGCCTAGTGAGCTCACTTAAATCCTTTGTCACCTGAGGCTTATTGTCATTTGGAGCCATTGCCCAAATTGTTAAGGCTCCATGATTAGCATTGAAACCTAACCCAAATAGTTCTTCAGCTTGCTCCTCTGTCATCACCTTAGCAACAATGTGGTCCTACCTTCTGATGGTACCCAAAGCAATTGCTGATGAAATGTCTCATCTTGGTAGAAGCAAAAATCCACTTTCTTTTACCAATCTTCTTCCTTCTTCATGGGTGATATCATTGACATCCATGTATATATCCTTCAAGACTCTCTAGGCTACTTCCATCCTTTTTTCTCCCCAACCTTGCTCTACTCTTCATTTAACTTTTGTAAATACATCTCTGACTTGCTCTTTATTAGTACATCTTTGAATTCTTTTGATTTAACAAATTCATCATCAAATAGGAATTCTCTGCAAGCTAGAGCTTTAACTTCTTGAACCACTACATTACTCTCTGCTAGACTTAGCAAAGTCCTAGTTGGAGGAGGCATTTGGATTTCGTTTCTGTGGGGGAACTTAAAAATCTATTGAACCTCATCAACATCAATCTAGTTCTCCCCATTGTCCCCAACCTCTTCAGTTAAAGAATAATCAACCTTGAAGGTTGATCTGTAATAAGTTGTTCAGGGGCAGACAACTCCCTCCATGCTTCTTCTGCTACTTCCTTGACTTGTGGACAAGATGACTCTTCAACTTCCTCATGTGGCTGATGTTTCTCAAGTGACTATGGTTTGGCATATTTCTTCTTCACTACAAATTTGAGCTCTTCTGCAAGCTCAAGGATTTTTTGCATCCTAAGGATAGGATCAGATATTTCCCTAAAAGCTCCAGGGTACTTAGAGTTTTTAAGCTTCCTTTGTCTTTCTCCCAAGACAATAGGAAGCCACTCATCTCTTCTCTGCTTCACTTCATTGTCAGAAAGACAATTTCTGATCAAATTCTCTTTATCATAGAAATAATGTTCAAACCCTAACCTCTGCCTTTCCTTCCTTGTTTTGTCAATGAAATGCTTGGGGTCATAATTCCTTTGATCAACAACTTTCATTATGTATTCCTGCAGCTTTGGCAAACATACATCTAAGCTTTCCTTGGTAGTAACCACAAAACTAGGAAATGCAATCTTTACAAGAAGGAAAGATATCTTCTTACTCAACCTCATATGAGTTTTGTCTGACTCATTCATTTGCCACATAGTTTCTAGAAATGCAATTCTGTTAGGCACTTTCTTGGGCAAGAGATGAGGCTTAACATTTACTCCATATACCCTGATCAAAGTCCCCTCTAGATATAAACACCAATCACCCCAGTTGTGATCAATAATACCATCAAGCCTTCTCTCAAGTAGCCTTAAGAAATCCATGATTTCCTTTCAAAGTCTTGGCTTCTCATGCTCTAGCAATCCCAGGACCCTCTGTACAAAATGTTCTTAAAAAATGAAATAATTTGCATTGTTACAATATGATTCCCACAGATGAACTCTTCCCTGAACAAGCATGGGATCATTATCCTTTGGCTGACGTTGAATTTGCAATTCTCCACCCCAATGCTTCCTACCACAATGTAGCAATATGTGACACAACAGGGAATATCTCTTAAATGTAGGGGCTTCACTAGATTGTTTGTATGCCACTAAATCTTTATGAATTTCCTTAGCCAAATAGGTGGCATAGTCAATCTTCCTATTCTGAAATTTATCTTGGACATCCATGATCATTACTAATAGGGGAGTTGGTATCAGACGGCTAAAATCCAACCCAAACACCTAACATAGGGCATAGTATGTCTTTACAAAATAATCCTCAAACATGTTAGCTCTATAAGGTTATATCTCATGGTCACCAAGCTTCACATGTTTCCCCAAGCTCCTTAGCTTGTGAAGGGGTAGAAGATATGTCTTGTACCCCTGCCTATTTCTGTCGTATTCTTTCTTCAATTCTTCAAACTTAATTTCATAATTTTTTGAGGGATCCAGATTAAATACCTTTGTAGTCAATGATTTACACAAGCAAAATAGTTTTTCCCCTCATGGTTTGATAGGATTTGAGTGTTGGGGTCATAATTTCTACTAACCGTTTGGACTAGATCAACATTGACAAAAACATTGGGGACGACCAGCTTGCCTAAATCCAACCACCAGATGTTTGCAATAGGCCTATCTTGGGAGTGGAAGTAATAACCAAATTCAATCAATTCCCACCCTCTACTGGCAAAATCACATCCCTGATGTATCCATGGAAATCATAAAACCTTTCAGTCAATTATCCTGTGCCCCGGGCATGCTTATATTTTTTGGATGAACCCAAGAGTTGATTAATGATGTTTTGGGAAAAATCCTGCTTAATTTTCCCACCATGGGAGACCTGACTCATGTTTGTAGACATGAGGGCAATTCACACAAAACTAGTGTTTAATTGGTCACCAAATAGGTTTATATCAGACAGGGGATAGTAGGATACACGCTAACACTCCTAGTCCTAAAAACCCTAGGAATTCATAACATTACAAAGATGGAAAAGTATTAAATAGTACATACCCAGGCTGTAGTAAATTATAGGTTGAAAATGGGGCAGTGAATTTACCAGGTGCACTATTGCTACTTGCCTCAGTGTCACGAGCTCTTCTCTCATTCTCGAAAACATGAGCTCTTCTCTCAAAAATGTAGAATGATCTTCACCTGTAGCAGAAAATCCCATTTAATCCTTTATTGGATCCTCATTAATTGTTCAAATGTGATAGTGCTACTACCAATACAGAGCACAGTACTCGCTTGCCAGCGCCTGCAAATGGTCACTTGCTTTGAATGTTGACCATCGATCAACTCATGGCTTCGGATCAACGTATTCGCACGCTGAGACTCCATCACAGGCTTTCCCCAACATAAAACTCTTTGAGGCTGCGCGATGCGATACATCGTTGGATCTCCTTTAGCCAACCAAATTAAAAAATCACCATTGATCTTAACCTCTTCAATCGAACATATGATATAATATGTATAATAATAATTATATATATAATAAAATTATTATTATATATAATATAATATAATATAATATTTATATTAATTCAAAGGGGCTACCCCCACTGGTAGCACTTATTCACCATATATATATATATATATTGGTTTGTTTCAAGGGTTTATTTTAGATCCTCCTTTCACCACTAGCATTCAAGGACATTCAACTAAGTAGAGAACTCTACTACAGATCTCCTGTCACTTGGAACATAGGGGAAGATTGGAATTGTGTGAATTTATTATTCAATTGAGCCTGATTATGCTCAAAACCCTAATTTCATAAAATCGTAAACAAATGGACAAATTACAGAAAATGATCGCACATAGAGATATCAAATGATAATCAAATAAATACCAGATTTCAAAGTTCGGTGTGTGGAAAAGTCGGGGACTAATGAGCGGGCGCCCTAGTCCAGTGTACCTATTTTTGTCAGGATCTTTGAAGAATGTCTACAACCTTATTTTGTTGTCACAGAGATTTCACCGCATTGGAATCTGAAGGACTAATGAGCAGGCTCCCTAGACCAAGCCCTAATTTTCTTCTTTGCTTTGCACTTTTGACAGTCTGTAATGCTTCCCTGCAACTCCACTTCTTCCGCTTCCAAAACCTGTAACTTGCAATCATAGAAAAGTGGGTTGGGGGTTGGGGTGTTTAGAGGCTTGCCTTAGTCAAACCCCAGAGAGAGATTCAAGTCTTCCGAACACCGTTGTCAAATAAAGAGTACGTATCCCTGTGGGATAGAGGCAAAAAGCAATTGATAAATGATTGAAACCACAAATGAATGTCACCTCGATGGTGTAGCTCTCATGGAAAGGAAGATGCTTCTTTCATGTCATGAGGAGATGGAGCCAAATCTGTATAAACAAACACAATAACAAACAATACTACTCTGCAACACAATGAAAGCCTTTGAATCACTTAGCATAGGATCACAAATCGTAATGTCCATCTCTAGTTTACAAATGAATGCCTAAACAAGCTTATATATGCAACTAAACAACTTCCTGCCAAGAAATTCATAATTCAAACTTGAGGTGTTGGCATAGGACCTAATAATGGTCACATAACCGACACTTGAAAATAGGTCATGACCCAAAATAGGGCAGGAATATGGCACGGGCGTTTAAGTCCTCCCCCTATTTTAGGCAGGAATCATCATAAGTGCATCCCCTAGGTCCCATTTGCCACAAAACTTAGGGGTTTCTTCATCGGAAGTCATCACTAACATGCAAGATGACCTAAATGCATTCTAAAGGACCCGGGAGCTAAACTTTAAGAGAGAAAAGCCCCCAAGGGGACATTTTCTGACGTAACAATAATATAATATAATTATTAGATATATTATAATAATAATTATATTATATATTATATATTCCAAGGTAGTAAGATCGATGGTGGTGTTTTAAGGTGCTCACCTAATAAAGATTTGACAGTCTAGTGCACCGCACAGCTTCAAAGTGTTGGTCCTTTGTTTAAGGTTGTGATATGGACCTTGCATGCAATGGCCGTTCGTTCAAGGACCAAGGTCTGGTCTTGATTAGAATAAGGTTTTAATCTAATTAGGGTTATGGTTATGTTTATACTTTATAAATCTCGTTATATATAATGTTTTATTTATGTATCAAATTATGGTTATACTTATGGTTATAGTTCCATGTATGGTTAGGGTTATAGTCATGATTTAAATTAGTGTAACTTGGTTAACATATTTATCTATAAATATACTTTTTACTTACATGCATTTCATTCTAGTGTTGATCCAAAACAACTCAAATATTATGTTGCCAATTATAAATTTCATAATTCATAAGGAACATATATGCTTTTCTTTTAAACAAATATTCATGTTAGATTTATTATTTCTTCCAATAAATTAATAATATTATTCATGACACAACAAGATCTTGACACATGGCATCATCGAATGGAACCACCCTTGATGTCTTCATCAAAATATTCACAGCAAATGATAAAATACCACATGTCAGGAAAGTACCTTTGGCGGGACCATGGAATTCCTACTACGGCCAAAGGGACACATGGCGTTGTCACAGCTTTAAGTTTTCAAATTAAAGCAAGGCTACAATGAGGCAACTCCACGTGATAAGCCAATAGATGACCACCACATGTCAGGAGGCCCAGAGGGGATACGCCCAATAAACATATATAATATTAAAATAGATCAGGGCGATTAAAAACAAGGACCCACAGGGGACACGTGGTGTCTTTCTGCATTGTCACAGCTTTAGAAAAATAGGCTTAAATGGAGGCTGCAACTCATGCGACGAAATCAAAAAATAACATCTGGCCAGCAGCTCAACAAGTGAGCAAACATTGTTTATAAAATATTCAAATTCAAAAATAAACGTCAATGTATTAGTCTAGTGAATAAAATAAAGGGGCCCGGGGCCGGTAACTCGATGACCACCAAGGGGATAAAAAGATGACTTAAGCTGGGGAAAATAGTTACACAAGTCAACGATCAATTAGAAGGATAAACCCTAAACCCCTTAGACAACACCGACCGTAGTGTTTTAACTTGGGGATTTTGCAGAGTGAATCGTGATAACATTAAAACCCTAAAATTTTGAATTGATTTAACACGTCCATTTATCTTTACCCTTTATATACATCGCTATACATTGCCATTGAACTCATTTATCTTTCCCATGTGATGAATGTTATTTAATATTAAAAATTTGAACCATTTGTATACATTGTCATTGAACTCATGTCAAACCATAATTACTTCTATATTTTTTATTAACATCACCGTCAAAAAATTGGGGAATTACATCGTACATAAACATCTAACCAAACTCAAAATTCTAAACAACAGCAAACACTGAGCACAGAGAAGAGACCAAGAGTCAAGACATTCAATTAACATCATATTCTACTATCTAGTTACATATAAAACATTTATCCATCCACCTTGAATCCTTGCTTTGGTCCTCCAAAATATTTTTGGTTCCTCTTTTCGACGATGCCTAATGGATATTCCATTGCAGTCCATAACTATCCTATTAACAGGCAATGTTTGCATTACAAATTCAATTATGTAGTCCTTCGCAATGTCAATAAATGATTTTCCATCTAGAACCTTGCATTATATGTACAAGAAAGTACTCGGTATGGGTAACAATAAGGCCAGTAAAGGAGAATTAAATTGATTTTCTCCGGGCCATTGTCAATTGGGTTGCCATACCAATTCCTCAAAAGGAAGTTAGGTGTGCAGAAATCGCTTCCTACACTAATCTAAAGAGGAGAGAAGAGTGCAAATTCATTTTATCCTTTACAATTACAGAATGTTAACAACAACAACGAAGATATTGCAGCAATACACATACACATAGAAATTAGACAGAAGAGAGAGACACAAGATATACGTGGGGAAAACCCTTATTGAGTGAAAAACCCCACACTCTAAAACCTGCACAATGTATTATCAAAATTGAAATGGTTTACAATACACTTGCAATGCAATCTCTCAGTAGTCTTCAACACTTGTATCTGGAGACAAGCCGGCAGTATAACAGTACCTGTCAATCACATAATACATCTCCTCTCCAAAGCACCTGTTTATATAGAAAATACAAGGCAAAAATGGCTCTATCTTGAGATAGGCATCCAACATGGCCTCATGGCCCAAAACCCATGCCTATGGACACTTGTCCAACATTGTAGGATGTTCCTGACACTTGTCAAGTCACCCCATCCCAAAGAGGTCATCTATTCCCAAGTTGGGCAATGACAGATGCTCTTACGACTCTTACAACCGTCATAGAATCCTTCATACTGACATATCTTACAGCTGTAAGAGAATTTGTCATAAACAAGCTATAAATGGCATATTCTCTTACAACATGTCATAACCCTCCTTGGGGTGCCCAAAGATGCCTTCTTCCAAGATGCCTTGTGACACATGTCTTCACCTGTCATAGAAGCTTCTATTTCTGATTCGTGCATGTCATAGATTCTGTCATAGGAATCTGACATAACCATTTTGGTCAAGATTCACTTACACACTAGTCAAGATGGTTACATATGGTAGAAAACCTCTACCACACAAAAGGGACACCTATCTCCACATGGAGTGTGTTGACCATCCAAGTCATCTTACAAGTGGAGTGACAACTCATCGTGCCACTTCACACTAAATGACAAAACATGATGTACAACAAAATTACAACATAGGCTAATTAAATAAATTACATTACAATAATAAATGCAAGGAATTACCAAGGTTGAGACACCTTAATTCCCAACATTCTCCCACTTTTCTAATACCTTGTAAGAGCCAATAGAAATAACAGGATTTAACTCCTATAGGCCGAGAGGCCCATAGACTCTGAACACCATCTGAACTTCTCTGTGCCCACTAGTTTCATTAATGCATCCGCAACATTATTCAAAGTATCTACCTTCTCCAAATTCACCTTCCCATCCTCTACCATGTCTCGCACGAAGTGAAACTGTACATCAATATGTTTTGTTATGGCATGGAAAGTTGGATTCTTTGCTAGGTAAATCGCACTCTGACTGTCACAACAAATCGTAATATGTCTTGCATCAACACCAATATCTGAACACAATCTCTTAAGCCAAATGGCTTCCTTGCAAGCATGAGTTGCTGCCATATACTTATCTTCTATTGTGGACAAAGCAACCATAGGTTGTCACTTACTCATCCAACTAATTGCACCACCGAGCATAGTGAACACATAGGCATTGGTGGATCTCCTGCTGTCAATGTCACCTGCCCAATCAAAATCTACGAATCCGCGAATACAAACTGAATGCAAAGGTCTTGTAGCATTACCATGATAGCATATGGAATACTTGAAAGTACCCCTCAAATATCTGAACACTCGCTTAACTGCATCCCAATGTACCCGTCCAAGATTAGCCATAAATCGACTAAGGACTCCCACTGCATGGGCAATGTCTGATCTTGTGCAGACCATAGCATACATCAAACTGCCAACAACACTAGCATAAGGTACTCTGCTCATGTCCTCCACCTCACTAGGAGATTTTGGACAATCACTAATAGACAACTTTGTCCCCAATGAAACAAGAACACACAATGGTCTACAATATGTCATGCTAAACCTATCCAACACGGTCTTCACATACTTACTCTAGCTTAACCAAAGTTTTCTGTTAGCTCTATCTCTTCTGATTTCCATTCCCAGAATATACTTGGCTGCCCCTAGATTTTTCATCTCAAACTGTGCTGACAACTGAGACTTCAAATCAAAAATCATATTCTTACTATTCCCAATCAACAGCATATCATCAACATACAATGTAATAATGAGAATACGATCATTGTCAAACTTGTAATACACACAATGATCAGATTTTGATCTTAGAAATCTAATGGACAACACAAAGGCATCAAATTTCATATACCACATCCTAGGAGACTACTTCAAACCATACAAAGACTTTTTCAACTTGCAGACCAAATTTTCTTTACCTTTCTCTATGTAATGCTCTGGCTGTGATATGTAAATCTCTTCCTCCAAATCACCATGAAGGAAAGTTGTCTTCACATCCATCTGTTCTACCTCTAATTCATAAGCAACTGCAAGAGATAACAAGAACCGAATGGATGTCAGCTTTGCAATGGGAGAGAAAATTTCACCATAATCAATTCCCTCCACTTGTGAGTACCCCTTCACAACCAATCTAGCCTTGTACTTTTCAACACTGCCATCTGAACTAAATTTCTTATTGAACACCCATTTGCATCCAATGGGTTTCCGTCCTTCAGGCAAAGGCACCAAGTCCCATGTTTTATTCTTCTCCAAAGAAGCCATCTCATCTTCCATGGCCTCCTTCCAGGAACCTGCATCTTTCATGCCCATAGCCTCTTTCACAATTCTAGGCTCATCAGTGTTAGTAAGCAAAGCAAAAGCACAACTAGAATCAAGTAATGAATAACCAAACCTATCAGGTTGCTTCCTTGTTTGTGTAGACCTCCTCAATGGCTGAGGTTGAGGTTTTGCTTCTTCTTCTGAGCTTTCAGAGCTACTAGAGCTCTCCTCATCATCAGGTCTCATAGGGTCTGCTGGTTTAGTCTTCTCAGGGGTAAAAGGAAACTGAATCACATCTTCTTTCTTTTCTATCTGTTCTGGTTGTAGAACAATAAAAGAAAGTGTTAGCTCTATGAAGATAACACTTTTGCTATACAACACTTTTTTAGCCACAGAATTCCAAAGCTTGTATCCTTTCACACTGACACCATAGCCAATGAAAATACACTTAACAGCCTTGTTCTCTAATTTAGACTGTTTCTCCCTAGGCACATATGCATATGCCTCACAACCAAAAACACGAAAATGTCTAACAGAAGGCTTCTTACCAAACCACACCTCCATAGGTGTCTTACCAACAAGAGCTAATGTAGGAGACCTGTTTACCAGGTAGCAAGCAGTGGCAACAACTTCAGCCCAAAACTTTTGTTCGAGGCTTGCTCCACTAAGCATACTCCTAGCCTTCTCCATCAATGTCTTGTTCATCCTCTATGCAACTCCATTTTGCTACGGTGTGTATGGAGTTGTCTTATGTCTTTCAATCCCTTGCTCTTTATAGAACTTATCAAACTCTGCCAAACAAAACTCACCACCGTTATCAGTTCTCAAACACTTAATCTTTTTACTAGTCTGATTTTCAACAAAGGCTTTGAACTCTTTAAACCGACTAAAGACTTTAGTCTTGCTTCTAATAAAATAAACCCATGTCCTTCTACTGTAATCATTTATGAAAGATACAAAATATACGGATTTGGAAATCAAAGGAACATTAATAGGACCAAACACATCAGAATGAATAAGATCCGATACACTAGAAGACTTGTGAGAACTAGAGTAAAATGAACGCGATTTTGCTTTCCATATACACAATGTTCGTAAAAGTCAAACTCGAGATTACAATCATTTAACCCCTCAATGAGGTTTTTATTTTTCAGGGTTCTAAGACCCTTCTCACCAATGTGGCCATATCTCAAATGCCATAACATAGTCTTTTCAGCAGGAAGCTTAACTTCCAAAGCATGTGCACTACCATCAGAATGTGTTACAACAGATTTCTTCACTGCTCATTCAGATGGTGGGGATGAAGTGACTGCAGCTATTTTCTTCGAGTCAGAAGAATTATTGCACTGTGAAGTGCATGCCTCTAGCTGAAACAGAGTACCTCTCCGAGTACCCTTCTCAAGCACCATAGATCCTTTAGTCATCTTGCATCCATTCTTCGAAAAGACAACCTGCACACCTGCATCATTCAACATAATACAGAAAGTAGGTTCCGTGCCAAGCCTGAGATGTGCATAACCCAGTGACCCCCTTCACTTGTCCATTAGGGAATCGGATTGAGACTCTTCCATGACCAACAATATTTACATGAGAATCGTCACCCAGGTACACTGTTCCACCATTGAACTCTTCATACTTCATGAACCAGCTTCGATGCGAGGTCATGTGGAATGATGCACCAGAATCTATCAACCACACATCATCAGATGCAATGGTGGCCAAGGCTGCGATAAAGGCATCACAATCATCTTGTGACTTATCAGAATCTGAATCTGGGGCATTCTTCTTTTTCTTTTTCTTTTCCTCTTTGCATTCCTTTCGAAAATGCCCAGATTTGCCACAGTTCCAACAAAGAGCCTTCAACTTTCTAGGAGATTTGGATCTCCCACGGGATTTAGATCTACCCTTTTCACCTTTCTTGTCCTTCTTCTTCCCTTTCTCTTTGGGTCTTCCACAAACCGCAAGAGCTTCTTTGGCCGACTCGGATATCTTTCTCCACATTTCTTCAAATAACAGCGAAGACACCACATCTTTAATCTTGAAGGTGGTAGTAGTGCTTCCCATGGCCATGACAAGATGATCCCATGAATTGGGCAAAGAACAAAGTAGGGTCATACATCGATCCTCCTCCTCCATTTTCACACCCACGGATGTCAATTGTGCAACAATCATGTTGAAAGCATTCATATGGTCTGCAACATATCCTTTGTCTTCCATCTTCAGAGCAAACAACTTCTTTTTCAGAAAAAGTTTGTTCACCAAGGACTTGGCCTGATAAACATCTCCTAGCTTCTTCCAAAGAATTTTCGTGGTCTTCTCCTCATGGACATTCAATAGGACAGAGTCAGCTAGACAGAGACTTATGAGACCCTTAGCCTTCCAATCTTTGAGGTCCCAATCAACTTGTGACATTGTCATAGGTTTTGTTCCATCAACGGTTTACCATAGGTCACGATCAACAAGTAGATCTTCCATCTTGAGTTTCCACAACTCAAAATTTGTGCCATTGAACTTCTCCACCTCTACTCTTCCGGATGTGGTTTCCATCTCCTTCCAACAACAAGATATAGAATACTCTGCACAGACTCCCACTCAACCTAAGATTAGCTCAAAAAACCCCTACCCAGCAGCTAGAACCAAAACTGGCCAGGCTCTTATACCAACTAAAAGGAAACTAGGTGTGTGAAAATCGCTTCCTACACTAATCTAAAGAGGAGAGAAGAGTGCAAATTTGTTTTATCCTTTACAATTATAGAATATTAACAACAACAATGCAGATATTGCAGCAATACACATACACACAGAAATGAGACAGAAGAGAGAGACACAAGATATACGTGGGGAAAACCCTTATCGGGTGAAAAACCCCACACTCCAAAACCTGCACAATGTATTATCAAAATTAAAATGGTTTACAATACACTTGCAATGCAAGCTCTCAGGAGTCTTTGACACTCATATCTGGAGACAAACCAGTAGCATAACAGTACCTGTCAATCACATAATACATCTCCTCTCCAAAGCACCCGTTTATATAGAAAATACAAGGCAAAAATGGTTCTATCTTGAGATGGGCGTCCAACATGGCCTCATGGCCCAAAACCCATTCCTATGGACACTTGTCCAACACAGTAGGATGTTCTTGACACTTGTCAAGTCACCCCATCCCAAAGAGGTCGCATATTCCCAAGTTGGGCAATGATAGATGCTCTTACGACTCTTACAACCGTCATAGAATCTGTCATACTGACATATCTTATAGCTGTAAGAGAATCTATCATAAACATGCTATAAATAGCATACTCTCTTACAACATGTCATAAACCTCCTTGGGGCATCCAAAGATGCCTTTTTCCAAGATGCCTTGTGACACATGTCTTCACTTGTCATAGAACCTTCTATTTCTGACTCTTACATGTCATAGATTATGTCATAGGAATATGTCATAACCATTTCGGTCAAGATTCACTTACACATTAGTCAAGATGCCGACACATGCAATATAACCTCTACCACACAAAATGGACACCTATCTCCACATGGGGTGTGTTGACCATCCTAGTCATCTTACAAGTGGAGTGCCAATTCATCATGCCACTTCACACTAAATGACAAAATAGGATGTGCAACAAAATTACAACATAGGCTAAGTAAATAAATCACATTACAATAATAAATGCAAGGAATTACCAACGTTGAGACACCTTAATTCCCAACAATTCCATGTGTCCATTCGAATTTCTAATTTTTCATACATGCATGCATGTGTGGGAGATTCAACTCACCACCTAGAATAGAATTTGTCATTTGCAAATGTTAAAAGTGTCAATTCTTGACACAATTTGTTCCACTTGACGAAGGCTTCTATTTTTTCATTCTAAGAACTGCAAAGCAATAACATCTTGTGTAGCCACACACAAATAAATTTTTTTACCATATTATTCTACATCTATGAACTCTATCTCACAATTAAATTCAAAATCATGAATGAATGCAAAAAAAGTACTTGATAACTTACTTTCTTCACATAGCTGATGTAATGAAAGCCATTACTTTTAACTTTTACGGTTTACCTAGAAGAATGACTAATTAGTAATGACAAGCAACTCCATTTAATTGACTTCGCTGTCACCTGGAATGTAATCATTAATAAACTAAATTTGCATTGGCTAATCTAGGCGGTTTGTCACTTGTCATTAATGAACTCAATTGGCATTGGCTAATCTAGCTGGTTTTTTGCTTGGCCTTCAAAGTAAGTGCATTCAATCCTATCAATTGTACAACTCTAATTAATGATAAGGGTACTACAAGTGCAGTCAGTCCTATCAATCGTGCGACACTATTTCGAAACAATCCCAATTGAGATCACAATTAACCCACTGTATAATGGAAATAAATGCTAGTGCTAGGTGTGACTATTAGGTGGTGTGTCATGTGGTTATTGTACATTTTCACATGCAACACAATAAATATAGCCCTAAACCTCTTCTATAAGTTTATCAGGCATCTTCCTTCTTTTTTGGTTGTTTCTGTGAATATATTTTCATAATTTCCTGACGAATTGCTATCATTGAGATTCAAGATGAGTCATTTGATCTCTCAACGTGTTTCTCTCTTGTCTTGCAAGTGGGAAATAACTGATTTGGATATATTTGATGAGCAAATATTGGGGAAGGTGTTTCTAATTAACTCCCCCTGGTTGACGATGTTGTCTGGGACATTATTGGCCATGATATCCTTTCATAATATCCTCAAAAAAATCTATTCAGCGACATCGTCTATGCATTTTTATCAAATTTAATGGACCTGCTTGATGATCTAAGTCTGGAAAAGATGATCGGGAAGGCAATGATTCAAGAATTACTTATCCCTGGGGATAAGCTTGATTTAACTTCAAATGATTACAATTGTGATGCCGGACCATGGGACAAGGCTGAAATTTTCTCTTTACATTTGTTAGATCGCTCGGCTACAGCTAAACACATCTTTAAGGAGGCAAGGAGAACAATTGTTAGAGGCTCATTGGAGCGCTTTAACATGGCCCTTATTATACATAATGATTTTTCTGACTGTTACTTAAAAAGGGCAAGGTCTATTGTCTATGCTACATATTTTTTTCTTCACGTGGCGGTTGTTAGAAGACAAATCAATGGTGGCCACTAACAACTTTATCTTCAGTTTTAAAAAATTTAAATTATTTTGAATTAGGGCACCTTAGATCAGGGCTATTTAAAAAATCCTTTGTAGACTGTAAACCCTTTTGTTTAATATAATAATATAATATGGGTTATTGATGTAGATTACAATTGTTGTCAACATTTTAATTTTTTGTCTTAATATCTATTATTTTTCGTTAATAACATAATTCTTAAACTTTTATTTTTTATGGTTAGATCTATTGGTTGATTCTGGAAATATTATAATTAAGAATATATGTAAAATACAAGTTTAATCTAAATCATTCCTTGAATCCTTCGTTGACACTTGTCTCTTTTCTAGAGGCTTTATGTACAAATCTGAGTGATTCAGAACTACATCCCAGAATAAAACTTATGCACATTTGCAGCTTCAATTAATGCGGGCGGCAACACTAAAAGCATATTATAAATACTCAACCGTTGATTTAGTAATATAATATTATGTAATATGAAATATATAATTATATAATATATTATAGTTACATTTCTAATTTAAAGTTTCTGGAATGTATATTAATTTTAAGAACTTATTTTCAATAACAAATGTATATTAATATTGGACCAACAGGCTATAGTAACCCTCATATTAAGTTATTAAGTTTTAACCCTTATTCACTTAATCCTTCAGAAAAGAGATTATCAATGTGTGTAATTAATGAAATTAACAAATTCAAATTATAATCGTCTCTCATTTTATTCAGTCAAAAACAACTGTTACATAAAATTACCAATTGACAGAGAAAATTTCCACAAAAGCCACCAATGACAATAGAGTTCTGAGTTTTGCCTCATATTTTCCTCACTCACAACACAAAGATGACATCCATTTATAATAAAGGTTACATGGCGAAAGAAGAAGCCATCGCTAGATGAATATTTCCAGTTGACAGAGAACTGAACACTGTGTATTTCCTTCATATTTTTCTCACAACACAATGAAGAAGAAACCTTTGCTTGACTCTAGAGCCTTGGCCCCTAGAGCGGTAGGAATATGTGGATGAAATTGGGAATAATTATGTGGCTTTCATTCAAATTTAAGAAGAAATGCTAACATGGTGAAAGAAGAAGCGTTCTGGAGTCTGAACTGTCTGGATGAAAGCCACAACAATCATCATACTTAGCTGGCTGCTAGACACATGAACCAATGAATTGGGAGAGACCACAATCCATCACTAGGCTGTCAAACACATGCATGAATGGATTGGGGGAGAACACTAACCACAACCCATCAGATAGATGCAAGACCATCTATCATACAACGCTACCAGACACATTTGTATATGAAGCCAAGGCATTTTCCAACTACACTCAAAGAAGAAAGTTGCTAGAAGGAATCATTCTCCTTCCACTTTATTGTTATCTTACCATATCCTCCCATGTCATACATAGAGTTCCCATGACTCGTGTTTTTTCATCTTACAAGAACTAGATCCTTTAAGGTAAGGATAACAAACCAACTATGTAACCATTCTAACCACTTCCTTTGGTGAAAAGGTTGCATTCCAAGTTCTAATTGGATAATTCCAAAAATTAGCTAACAAGGAACAACTAAAAGTTGAAACTGATTATCGAAAGCAAATTTCTCCATCCCTTTATAGTCATGACTATTGGGAATTCAAAAAAACATTACCTATCCATCAGTCTATCTTACTAACCCTGCAAAAGATTCTCTAGACACCAAAATGTCACTACATATCATGCTCTGAGAGCATTTGGGAATCCAATTCAAAAAATCTTCTTATGGACTTGACATCTCGCATCGAACAGTACCTTGGCTCCCTTTACAAAGCTTGAATTTTGCATTCACTTGATCACCTTGGATGACTGATATGACCACCAGAATGTCAGCCATTAGGTCATCCCACTTTTCAACAATTAAAAGATTTAAAATATTTAAATTGTCCACTTGTAAGTTGTTCCATTGTTTGATAAACAAATGATGAACGGTTGTAGTTCAATTCTGGAAGGTAGATCTCCAACGCTACACATTGCCAACAGAAGCCTCTGGAATCAACCAAGAGCCGTTAGATATTATAATATATTTATATTGATTATTGTATATTATATTGTATATAATATGAATTATTTAATATAAAATAAAGACAACAGTAGAGCACAAGCCCTCAACTGTGAAGATGGGCTCACCTGTTAATTTTACAATGTACATGAAACATCACAATGCAATCATGATGAGCCACATGGCATACAACCAGATAAAATTTTCAGGAATACTTCCAACACAATCTACTTGTCTCTATTCCAGAGACTTTATGTAGAAATTTGGGTGTGTCAGTACTTTGACCTGAAATAGAACTTATATCGTCGATCTGCGATCATCTGACAATAAAAATTATTAGAATATTATAAGTACATTGATGTAAATTGTAAGTCTAGTCATCCTTTTGAATTTTATTTTATTAAATTATTATCTATTAATTTTTGTTAATCGAAACCGTTCATTAACACTTGTCTCTATTCTGAAGACCTTATGTAGAAATTTGGGTGTGTCAGAACTGCAACCTGGAATAGGACTAATGACGTTGATATGTGATGTTGATTATCAATATCCATCGATCTAAATGTAAATATTTTTAAGCTATAAATTTGCCAAGTAAATTAATCATTATAATTTAGCTTTTGATATTTTCGCCAGCTAAATTATGATTTTTCAAAAACTTGCCAACACATTCGCCAAATAATTTATTTTATATTTTTGAATATTTATATAATTCACCAACGAAATTATTTTATTTTTTTGAATACAAGTATAATTCGTCAACAATTTTTTTTAACCAACTATTCATCAAGATTTACAATGATTTTATAAAAATTTCTAATAACGGACATAAATTTGCCAAGAAAATTAATATGTTTTTCAAAAAAAAAGAAAGATTCGCTAGGGAAATTATAGCACTTAGCTAAGATTTGCCATGATTTTATAAGTTTTTTAGGGGGTTCCTTAAAGTTATTTTTCCAATAGGAGAAAATATATCACCGTAATCAACACTCTCAACCTGAGAGTAACCTTTGGCAACCAACCATGATTTGTACTTCTCAATACCTCCATCTGAACCAATATTTTTCTTGAACACCCATTTGCAACCAACGGGTTTTCGTCCTTCAGGCAATGGCACTAGGTCCCATGTATCATTCTTTTTCAAAGCTGTCATTTATTCATTCATAGCAATCTTCCAAGACTCTGCATCATACATTGCTAATGCCTCTTTTACAGATCTAGGTTCATCTATGTTAGTATTCAAAGCAAAAATACATCTCCAGTCATTAGGTGAATACCTTTTAGGTGGTTGTCTATGCCTTGTAGACCTTCGAACAAACTGAGTTGGAGGTTCTTCCTCTTCTAAAGATTCAAATTAGATGAGCTCTCCTCAACTTCATGTCTATCTAGAGGCCTCGACTCAACTTTCTCAGGCATAGAAGGGAGTTGAATCACATCTTTCTATTCACTTTGTTTTGGCTGCAATGTAACAGAAGAAGGCTTAGTTTCTCTAAAAATAACACTTCTACTATATATTACCTTCTGTACAACAGGGTCCCAAAGCTTGTATCCTTTCACACCATAGCTATACCTGATGAATTCACATACTTGTTCTCCAACTTTGTTCACTTCTCCTTTGGCATATGTGCATATGTCTCGTAACAAAAAGCTCTAGGATGTCTTAGTGAAGGCTTATGGCCTGACCATGCCTCCATAGGTGTTTTATTAACAAGCGTTGATGTAAGAGACTTGTTATTCATGTAGCAAGCAGTAGCAACAGCTTTAGCCCAAAACCTTTGCTCTAAACCAACACCACTAAGCATACTCCTAGCCTTCTCCATCGGTGCCTTGTTCATTTTTCTGCAACTCTAATCTGTTGTGGAGAATATGGAGTTGTCTTTTGTCTCTAAATGCCACAATCTTTATAGAATCTATCAAAATCATTAGAGAAAAATTCACCGCCATTGTCAGTCCTCAAACATTTTATTTTATTTCTAGTCTGCAACTCAACCATTGCTTTAAATTCTATAAATCGACTGAAAACTTCAAATTTATTCTTTAGAAAATATACTCATGTCCTTCTGCTATAGTCATCAATAAATGAAACATAATATGTGGATTTCACAATGGAAGGAATATCTACAGAACCAAACACATTAGAATGAATAAGATCTAATACACCACAAGATTTATGAGAACTCGAGTAAAATTGAACAAGGTTTTGTTTACCATAAATGCAATGCTCACAGAAATCAAAATCAAAATTACAATTAGTCAACCCTTCAACAAGATTTTTATTTTTCAAAGTCCTTAGACTATTTTCTACTATGTGGCCTACTCTTTGGTGCCATAACATAGTCTTTTATGTAGGTAATTTTGATTCAAAAGAAAAAGCACCCTTAGGTACCCAAAAGCCACGACCATCCACTAAAAATGAAACCCTCTCCTTATCCAATGAAGTAGTCACATTTTCTTTTCATAGAAGTACTATTGCACTTAACAGTGCATGCATCAAACTTATACAATGTGCCAAATCTGAAACCTCTAACAATCACCATAGCACCTCTTACCCTTGCATCCTAAATCAGAAAAGACTACCTGCACACCCACATCTATTAGTTTGCTCACAGATAATAAATTTCGTGTTAATCCAAGGATATGCAACACACCATTATTTCTTTTTATTCTATCATTGGTAAATATGATTTTTACTTTACCACGACCAACAATATTTAAATGATAATCATCACCCAAGTACACCTTACGTCCATCAAATTCTTCATATTCAGAAAATCAATCTCTATTAGGAGTCGTATGGAAAGATGCACCTGAGTCAATTAACCATGCATCATTATCTGCACGAGTGGCCAAAGCTACAATGAATGCATCACCATCTTCCTTCTCGGGCTCAGAATCATAATCAAATTTCTTTTTTTCTTCTTTACACTCCTTATGGAAGTGTTTAGGCTTACCGCAATTCCAATAAATAATTTTGGACTTTCTAGGAGATTTGGATCTCCCTTTGGACTTGGATTTGTCACACTTCTTGCTCATCTTTTTTTGTCTTCCACGAACACTTAGGGCTTCTTTGGCACTAATGGATACTTTCATCCTCATTTCTTCAAAAAACAAAGAACCCGCAACATCTTCAACTTTCAAGACAATAGAAGTACTCCCAATCGCCATAACAAGAGAATCCCACAAATCAGACAAAGAACAAAGCAGAAGCTGACATCTCTCCTCCTCATCCATTTTTACATCAGCTGATGTCAATTAAGCCACCAACATATTGAATGCTTCTAGGTGGTCTGCTATTAGTCCACCCTCTTCCATTCTCAAGGAATACAATTTCTTCTTCAAGAAAATCTTGTTCACTAAAGATTTGGCTTGATATTTCTCACCGAGTTTCTTCCATAGTTTCTTTGCAGAAGACTCTTCATGGACATTGATTAAAATAGAGTTTGTCAGGCACAATCTGATTAGACCCTTGGCTTTACAGTCCATAACATCATATGCAACAGCCAAAGTAGCATCTGTGGGCCTTGAAACATTCTCATCAATAGCATCCCACATATCTCGATCAATTAACAGATCCTCCATCTTCAGCTTTCACATCTCAAAATTGTTACCAGAATTTTTTTCTACCTCTATTCTCCCTGATGTGCTCACCGTCTAAAAATCCCTACAACAAGATCACAAAGTATCTTATGCACAAGCTCCCACTCAAAACTGAATTAGTTCAAAAAACCTAACAACCCACAACTAAAACCAAAGATGATCAAACTCTAATACCACTTGTAAGGAAGCTAAGGTAGCGAAACAACTTCCTACACTAATCTTGAGAGGAGAGATATGCAGAACTTTTCAGATCTTTACAACAATTACAGAAATAAACACAAATAACAATCATACCACAACACAATAATTACGTGGGGAAACCCTTTTGGGAGAAAAACCCCACATGCCAAAGCCGCCCAATATATTATATAGGAATCAAGAAGATTACAATATACTTGCATAGCAAGCTTTCACATGAGTATAACCAACCACAGATCCAGAGGCAACTCAACATCTATAAGACTCTTACACAACCTCCATCTCAAGCTCCTGATATATAGGAAATACAATACATTAAATTGTCAAAGGTAAAAAACACGAGCCAAAACCATCAAAGTCGCACCCAAATTATCTCCAATCAAAGATGTCTTGTGATGTGTCAAACCACACACCAACATGTATAACTCTCCCCTTTACAACTCTTTTAAGTGTCTAATACGTTTTCATATTTTCCAAAATAGGAGGTCCAACTTCCAGAGGCCATAACTTTTGTTCCGAGTGTCCGATTGGCAAATTGTTTGATGCGTTGGGAAGCTCGTGAAGAGATCTATGAATTTATAACCCACTTCATTAATTACGATAACTTTCAGGATGTTTAGGGACCTCAAAGTGCCTCAAATATGAGTTTGAAACTTTTTCCAAGAATTTCAAAAAATTGAAAACTTTAATATCTTGCAATCCAAGTATGATCTTGAGTCGAAACTCACTCAAAAATGTTTACTTGGCAGTTCTGCACCTTTTGGGAAAATTTCGAGTTTATCCGTGCTCAAATGTAGAGTTACTAAAAATAGTAAGCCTTGCCATTTTTAGCCCATTTTGGAAACTTTGAAAGTTCTAAACCATTCTTCAAGATAAAGGCTATTCAAAAAAACCAAAATTAGAAAGAATAGAAACCTTTTGTAGTTGCAAGGTTAAGACACATTTCCTAACATGTGGGATCCAAATAAAACCAACTCTTGGTCGTACAAGGCACCTTAGGACCATGTAAGCATTTAAGCATTATAATATTTTTTGATAATAGAAGAAGATGTAGATCAAAATCACACAAACCTAGCCTATCATGCAGAGAGGAGGTGTGAAAGGCTAAAATGGTTACTAAACGGAGTGTGAAATTGCAAGGGCATGCAATTTTCTACATTATAGTATGATGTATTGGTGAAATATTTCTTCTTATTCAATCTACTTTAAATGATTAAAGAATGTATGGTGTGTCATGTCCCTATATTAGTAATTTATAGTTGAACCCATTATTTATTATTCATTCAAATTAAAAATATGAATAATATTATAAATGGAATCTATTTAATATATTTAAACAATATTTATTTAAAACAATTAACAAAATATACTATTATTATATTTATAAATAACACATATAAATAATATATATAAATCATATATCATTTATTCTAATGATATAATATAAATACAAATAATATAAATAAATAATAATATATTTAAACATCCTTTAACCTACCCTCTTATGATATAATATAAATACAAAAGATTAATTCCCTTTGGTAGTAAAACTAATTCTAACCATACGTAACTCCCTTATCATAAGAGGGTAGGTTAAAGGATGTTTAAATATATTATTATTTATTTATATTATTTCTATTTATATTATATCATTATAATAAATGATATATGATTTATATATATTATTTATATGTGTTATTTATAAATATAATAATAGTATATTTTGTTAATTGTTTTAAATAAATATTATTTAATATAAATCATATATCATTTATTCTAATGATTATTATTTATTTATATTATTTGTATTTATATTATATCATTATAATAAATGATATATGATTTATATATATTATTTATATGTGTTATTTATAAATATAATAATAGTATATTTTGTTAATTGTTTTAAATAAATATTATTTAAATATATTAAATAGATTCCATTTATAATATTATTCATATTTTTAATTTGAATGAATAATAAATAATGGGTTCAATTATAAATTACTAATATAGGGACATGACATGGTGTATTGTGAAATAGAATTCATCCTTGCATGCTTAAACATCTTACCCTTGTTCAGTACTTTCCTATTAAAGGTTAGTGTAGGTAAATCAACATGTGCTATTTATTGAGATGGTTAGGGTAGATAAAAGAAACAATTATGTATTCTTAATGTGATGTGTCAGTTGCTATTCTCTTAGTTTTGGAAGGCTTTGTCCTTCGCCTTCCCATCTCTAACACTTGCAAAGTGGACTACCCTTTGGGGTGGCACTCCTTTAGGCACCAAGTCATTGGTGCCATCACATTCACTTAGTTCTTCTCATCACCTTCACTTAGCTCTTCCTTCCACAACATAGGGTGTGTTGCATGGGGATGTGTGCCACTCATCTGTTTCTCTTCCCACTTTAGCTTTTCACCTTGTGCACTTGTCGACACATTTCTTCAACACATTGTCAATATTAGGTGGTGTCATGTATAACAACTATTGTGCACGTGTTGCATTGTCATTGGTGCAATGCATTTGGTTTCAAAAAAATTATTTTGTTGCAATTTTGCTGAGTTTGTCCATAGTAAATTATGGGCATTACAATCGCTCTCATTGCTCTATTCCATTCTTTGGTAGGCTCAAATGGAACTAAATCACCACTGCCACTAGATCTTGTTTCAAGCATACCTACAAGTAACAACTTTCTACCTTTTTTCTCCACAAAATTTATTGCAAAGAACTTGAGCCGTGCTCAAGTACCATTTGATTCGTAAACTAATTGGAGAATCCGCAAATAGTTCTTCAACTACAAATATAAGCCACGAGCACACTAACAATCCTTTCCTGGACTGAAATCTCTGGGAAAAAGTTTGAATCGTAATACTAGTTCATTATAACATCCATAGGAACATTTGAAAACATAAGGAAAACTGAAAAACACCAAGGAAAAGCATAGACAATGTTTGAAACACCAAATTACCCCGAAGAAACCCTCAATGGGGAAATACTCCAGCAAAACTAAGCTTTAAGCTCCTCAATCACTAATTCCAATCAATTACATGTAGTTGAATATCATTAGAGACTACAAATGAGCTCATGGCACACAAAATCTAAGGTTAACATCCACACTTTGACTACAACTCCATGGAAACTTGTTCTCTAGCTTCTTGTTCCGAGTTCTGAACCACATAAAAGAAATCCCAAAAGTGCTAGCCCCTGGACAATGTTCTTGTCATGTTTTATATGTTTACAATCTCCAACTGGGTCGGTTTCACACGAGCATTCATGTGGAAGAGGAAGAGGTACTGTCTAGAACCATTACCTTGCCCCCACGAGACAAAATTATGAAACTGTCACTTCCCGTGGACATGCGGCTTTGTAATTGCCCCGCGAATACGAAACTGCTAGGGCGGTTACATAATTGCCAGGGTCAATATGAAACTGCAGGGGCAACTGCCTACATAACTATCTCTTGTATGAACTGCCAGTTGCAGAAATTGTTGGGCCAATGGTGAAACTGTCCCCCTGTGGCAACTGGTTGTTTCATCAGCAACTGTAAAGTACTTTGATTCGTCATCTTTTACTCTATTTTAGGACTTCCCTGAGATGCTCTGGATCACCCTCAAGATCATCATCGTCATTGAGAATGGATGGGTTAGCTTCAAAACTGTCTTAGCAAGGCATTCTTAGTCTTCGACATCTTTTGACTGAAAGTGAAAAACTTTTATTGCTCTAAGCTACTATCTCGATCCAATTTACAAATCATCGGTAATCCCCTTCCATGGGACCATAACCTAAAATGAGCTAAGTTCCACTAAGCTTGGATTTCTGCATTAGCTACTAAGAAAGTAGAGCAGCAAACAACTGCACATACTGATTGTACTCATTCAGAGAAATTGCTATCACTCATGTACATTTTAATGAGTTACATTCTTGATCTCAACCACCAAATGCTAATGGACATCCTACTTTGAACTGACTATCTGGTGGTAAGAGCCCGAGCAGTAGGTGTTGCATCGTTTCTCTCTCTCTCTCTCGTGATTAAAGAATGTATGACGTATTGGTGAAATATTCCTTCTTATTCAAAGATGTATTGTGTGTTTTTTTTGTGCTTCAATAAGCCTCACCAATAATCTCCACAAGAACACAATCCATTCTCAAAATGATGGAAACGACTTGAGTCCCTTACAATAAGTTTTCGCCCAACAACTTTGGAAATTAACTTGGTTGCAATATGGCAGTCACCACATACTCGTAGATTTTTGGTTATTTGGATAGTTGTCCCAGGACACGTGTTCAGTAGCCCAAAGGCAATGGCTAACTTCTCACTTTGGCCATATAGAATTTGTTCTTTCTCCTCCTCATCCACATCATGCAATGCACGGAGTTCCTCATATAAATATATTTATTTTACTTATTAAACTATAAATATATTTAGAACTGAAGTTTTATTTCTTTATTTTTAATGACTCTCCATTGCATGTGTGTGGGCACACTGCACGGAGTTCCCTTGATCGCATGCCTTTTTAAATACCTCACATACACACATATATACTATTCCTTTATTATATGTGTACATATATACATATATATAGATATAACTTATTAAACTATAAATATATTTATTTTACTTTACTTTAATGAAACTAGAGGATTATTTAAATCAAAACCCAAGCAACGGTTTATTTGTTGGTCCAAGAACATGAACAAAATAAACAAAACTAACATCTAAGAGACCAAAACCAACTTAGAGAAGGTTGTCTAAGCATAAGAAAGGACACTAATAGAGAAAAGTAGGCTGCAACAACTAAGCTAAATAAGTATGTGCAGTCTGAGCTAGAAAATTGAAGCAATATATATACAGTAATTAAAGGAAAGTACCTAATTCCTGAAGATTTCTTGTGGTTTGTTGACTCTTCAATGCTTTCCTCTATCCTTTGCGACTCGTAGCTCTATGCTTTCTTCTCCATGTGTGTGTATATTTTCCTTATGCTTCCCCCCTTTGTTTTTATCTCCTAACGCCTCTAATAATGGCGTAGTATTTTTTTAGAACTAAAGTTTTATTTCTTTATTTTTAATGACTCTCCATTGCATGTGTGTGGGCACACTGCACGGAGTTCCCTTGATCGCATGCCTTTTTAAATACCTCATATATATTTATGTACACACACACACACACACACACACACACACACACACACACACATATATATTATTCCTTTATATATATAACTTATTTACAAAATCTAAGGTGGAAAGATTTAAGTGTGAAATATTATACTAAGGAGTATTACGGGTTGACAATAAGAGAAAGTCATCATGAGAATAATCAAGAGAAGGTGGCAAGGTACATAAATGTTTTAAGAGAATCTATCCAAAAAGAGTTAAGTGTGATCAATTTGTAATCTATTTATGAAGCATATCAACTTTCCCTAAAGCTAAGGATAAGTTGAACATGAGATTTTAGAACAAGTAGAGTAAGTGAGGAAGAGATGGTAGATTCCCTAGAGGAAGATATCAAAGTAGAGGTAAATAGTCTTATAATGATGAAACAAATGCAAAATAAGACACTAAAGGATACCACAAAGGTAGATCTAATCATCACATAAGAAGTAGAGGTAGATATGGAAGAGGTAGTGGAAGATCCTTTAGAGGAACTTGTTTTAAATGTGAATCTAAAGAACACGAAGCATTTGAATGTACATGGTCACAAGGAGGATATGACAAAAGATCTGAGAGGACCACAATAGTAGTAAATGTTGATGAAGGGAATTATTTCGGTGGTGAACAAGTCAATATGCTAGAAAAAGGTGATTCATTATTGATGAAAAAGAATTTTTTGAAACCTATAAAATATCCAAATCTAGAGGTAAATGTTGCAAGGTAATCATTGATAGTGGTAGTAATAATATTCTACTTTCAAGTGTGGTGTTAGAAAAGTTAAAGTTAAAAAGCATAAAACATCCAAATGTAAAGTACGCAATCCAAAAACTATAATTACCGAAGTAATAATCAACTCATTCACATTAACTCAAATGGAAAGATAGATCTTCTATACATCATGCAATAATGTCATAATACATCTTACAAATCCACGTGCCATAACCAAGTGTTAGCACAATAAAATAATATACAATGATACATCTCTGGCTTTCATGACATAAGGTTATCTCAATACAATAATTAGGTACAATATACAAGTAATGAATAATAAACAGAAGCACCGTCGTTGGTTGCCACTAACCCACATGGTCATCCACAAGCCGAGAGACAGGAACATGGCCCATGGACTTTTTCGCCCAACCACAAAGCAATTACACTTCCTCGGAATCCTTCATGACACGAAGGATACCTGCCCCTACATGAAATACCTAGCAACCTGGAAATAACTGGCAGGAGGGAACACTTGATGCAACCTGATGTCTAAATGCATATCTAACTAGAATGTGCAATATCTCACAATCAGGATGTGGCAGAGAAACATATTAGTATAGTTTTGTTGGACAATCATTCATCCATTTCAATGAAACATGGCTTTGGCCAAAACACTTATATAAGTAATAGTCAAATCCCGAAAAGAGGATAAGCCTTCTCTGTTTACCCACATTTGGCATCCTATCTCGGAAGTAACCCAACATACACATAGCAAAATAAAATAATCACAATGCATATGCAACCATAATTTCATTTGCATTCTACCAGTTACTTTCTCTCAAGTATTTAAAGTGAAAATAATTCTCTAATAAGCGGTGTAAAATGATGCATATGTTTGATCAATAAAGAGTTCACAAGGTGATTAGATGTGTATATATGTGGACATACATATGCATATATTCACGTAGGTAATACATGTGCATGCATGCATACATATATTTACCTATTTCAACATATAACCATTTGCATGAGTATCTTTCTCAATAAACTAGTTCAAAATCATAGTTGAGATGGGATTTAAGACAATTATTTCAACATTAGAACAATATAATATTAATTTAGTTTAGCCACTCAACTCTTTTTGTAATATAAATATATTTGAATCCGAGCTTATACATTGCAAATATATCCAATATTCCATTGTTAGATTTATCTTTGTTTTATTAATAGGTATATATAGATATATATACATAAACAGATAACCATTTAACCAAAACAAACACAAGGTTGTTTCAACATACAGAAAGGCCGATTACATGCTGATTGAAAAGATATAAAATAGTAGGTCATTCAAAGACCAACAAAATATATAGGATGTCAAAAGGTCAACACAGACCATATAAACCAATAATCGGGCCATTAAGAACACGCTGACAAAAATCTTCAAAATTAAACATTAACGTGCAAGTTGTTTTATCCAATCAAGAAACAGACTAAGTTTTATTAAAATAGGTCAATGAATCATAAAAAGGTAAGTAGTATAACAACAGAGACCGAGAACAATATTATTGAGGTCACATACAACACATACGGAGTTAAAATATTTATACAGGTCGTATAAACCAATAGAAGCCAATTGCAAAGTAAATGGCCGTTAAAAATGGCTAACATGCTAGAATAAGGTTATTCAAGTAACAAGAAGGCCGATCTAAGAAGGAAGATGGTCGTTGAACATAAATAACAGGCTGAATCAACATAAAAAGGTTGTTAAAGAAAAGCTGGCCTATTCAATTTACCCAAGGCCGATTTATGAAAAGAAGAGGCCATTCTAATTGAAAAGAGGCCAATTTAATAAATAGGAGTTGTTCGGTTCTATGCATGAACAGGCTGAAATAATAAAATAGAGGCCGAGACTACAATACAAGGCCATTTAACTAACATAATAGGTTGATTCCTAATAACAACAACAAACAAGGCCAAAAGTAAAAGAAAAGAAGCAGTTAAAGAATCTTTAACAGGCCAACAAAGTAAATATATATAGTAGAAATCACAACAAGGTTGTTCCAAATTCCAACAAGCCATTGAAGTAAGATACTAGCAGGCTGATTCCAAACTTAAAAACGTCGAAGATAAATCAATAAGGCCGTTTTACAATCTTGAAAAAGTCTGCAGTAAGAATAAAGAGACCATATATATATATATATATCTGTTGACTTCACAGTGATCCGGGAGTAAAAATAAAACATGCCCTTTATTAGCAGATGATACAACAGTCCAAATGAAACCAGAGGTTTATTTAAATCAAAACCCAAGCGACAGTTTATTTGTTGGTCTAAGAATATGAATAGAATAAACAAAACTAACATCTAAGAGACCAAAACCAACTTAGAGAACGTTGTCTAAGCATAAGAAAGGACACTAACAGAGAAAAGTAGGCTGCAACAACTAAGCTAAATAAGTATGTGCAGTCTGAGCTAGAAAATTGAAGCAATATATATACATTAATTAAAGGAAAGTACCTAATTCCTGAAGATTTCTTGCGGTTTGTTGACTCTTCAATGCTTTCCTCTATCCTTTGCAACTCGTAGCTCTATGCTTTCTTCTCCATGTGTGCGTATATTTTCCTTATGCTTCCCCCCTTTGTTTTTATCTCGTAATGCCTCTACTAATGGCGTAGTATTTTTTTAGAACTGAAGTTTTATTTCTTTATTTTTAATGACTCTCCATTGCATGTGTGTGGGCACACTGCACGGAGTTCCCTTGATCGCATGCCTTTTTAAATACCTCATATATATTTATGTACACACACACATATATATTATTCCTTTATTATATGTGTACATATATATAAATAATTGTAAGTCGTAAGGAATACAACAAGTTTAAGATATTTGTGCAATTTTCTTGTCATATATGAAGCGACCTTCTTTTGAAACATGTATATTGTAAACGGATATTGCAAATGTAAAATATTGATTATGGATATTTCTATTAATTTGTTTTTAAAAAAAGACGTGAGATTATTTTCTTAATTATGTTTTAGTTTATCTAATATTCCAGTTGGTATGTTACACATGGTATCAGAGCTACCAAGTTCAACACTTAGACCTTGGAGTTCATTGTGAGATTTCGCAAGATTGGCAAGATATGCTCATGTTAAAACATTTGTTCTTGTGCCAGAATCGCAGGAAATAGAAGGACAAGAAAGCGAGCCAAGAAAATAAAACTTAGTGAAATGCCTAAGATCACTATTAAGAAAGAGCCATCTCCTGAACCAAAGATTAAAGAAACAAAGAGTTTTGCAAAGGAAGCTTGGCTCGCTGGTTTTGAGACAGTAGCTGATGCACTCAAATGTATCCACCTAGAAAGGATGAAATGCCTTGAGGCAATAAGATTGTTAAGATTAGTAAACCATCCACACATCATGACATGTCGTTCGAGTGTGGTCAGGGTGCATGTGTTATGAGTCTAGAGGTGTTGAAGAAGTACTCACAAGTACAACCACCTACTAAGTTTGTATTACTTGATTTTGACGGAGAAGAGGAACCAAAGGAATTTTCTCTATCAGAAAGTGATATGTAGACATTTCCTTTCACAAAAAGTTTTTGTATTTGAATAAGGATGTAAAAACCTAGAAAGTGAATAAAGTGAAGTTTTGGCTTTTTGAGTAAGCAAATGTTTGTGTGATGAATCTCTAAGTTTTTGTATTTATGAACTTGTACTTTTATGATAGTGTATCAAAAAAAGTTGCATGTATTGATAAATTTATATGCAATGATTAGGTGTGGTATTGTTATGGAACACTCTGAAAACCAACCAGAAGGGAACCCGGATGGCCCAAATCCTGAGAAAAACCCCATTGCAAAATTAGATCAATTTTTTTCAATTTTAAATGAAACAAAAGGAAGATTGGAAGCCCTGGAACAAGAAGTTAGAGGGAGAGAAACCAATCAAGAACATCACTTTGAAGAAAGAGAAAAATCTGGTTTTCATGGAGAACCTAGAGTAAATAATCAAGACTCACAAATGCATAATGAGGTAAAAAATTGTCTTAACAATGAGTTAGCCCGAGATATGAAGAAAGTTATACCTCCTAAGTTCGATGGAACAGTGAGTGGAGATGTAGCCGAGGCTTGGCTGACAGAGATGGAAAAATATTTTGAGATAAGAAATTAGTCTGAGATCACCGAGGTTGTATGGGGAGCATACTAGTTGCGGGAGAAGCATCCACGTGGTGGATGAATAAGAAAATGGAATTGGGATTGAGTTCCTTGACTCTAACTTGGGATCAATTTGTGGTCATATTCACAAAAATGTGGTTGCCCCAACTTTATTTTGACCAGAAGTTGAATGGATTTTTAGAATCTGCATCAAGGAGATATAACTGTCATTGAATACTGAGAAAAATTCACCAGGTTATTGAAGTATGTGCCACAATATCAGAAGGATGAAAGGTTTAGAATAAGGAAGTTTATCATGGGCTTGAATGCTCAGATTGGCAGAGAAGTAGATGTTCATGGACCCACAACCATGGATCAAGTTTTTGAGAAAGCCATCAAGCAAGAGCAGAAGCTCAAATCTGCCTCTGTGTATCGAGAAAGATCTCGAAAGAAATTTAACTGGAGTTGTTCTTCAATATCCTTTAAAAAGAGAAACAAGAATCAAGAATCCATAGAAAGGAACCATGGTAAAAGTTCTAGATTTACCAGAAATAAATCCAAAGATGGAAATAGGGATTTCAATCCTAAAAGGAATAATGATAATACCAATCGATCTTTAGGAAAGAGAGGTCCTCCTGGTGGGTGTTTCACATGTGGAGGAGATCATTATGCTAACTAGTGTCCCATGAAGAGTCAAGGGAATTCTTATGGAGGCAAATATTTACCTTCATAGCAAACGGCTTTTCAGCAAAGGATTGATGTTGCTCTTGATAATCGTCAAGCTGAGTATCAGGTTACTCATATTGAAACCACAGGTACTCTTTTTGGAACCCCAATTTCTATTCTGATAGATATAGGAGCAACTGAAAAAAATTTAATCCCTAGAATACTTAATAAAATTTTTAGGAAATCTGGTTTCATGGACAATAGAGTTTGCAAACTAGTCAAGAGCTCAGGTAGAGAAATGCTTATTTGAAGCCAGATTAACCCTACCTACTTTTTCCACAGAGGTCAACTTATATGTAGCACTTCTAGGATCCTATGATTTCATCTTAGGGATGAAATGGCTATCTCAACATAGGTAAAAAGTTGATTGTCTTTCCAAAATAGTAGAATGCATTGACGATGATGGAAATGTTGCCCTCATCAAAGGTTTTCAACGAGTAATGAAAATTAGGCAAATTTCCGCGATGCAATTGAAAAGAGCAGAACAAAAAGGATGCCAGATGTTTGTAGTGAAAATGGAGGAAGTAAAGGATGAAGAGGAGAAGGAATTAAAGGAAAATACTTTTGAAGAGTACCCTTTTCTTCAAGATTTTTGAGATGTGTTTCTAGAAGACCTTCCAGGTCTGCTACCAAAGAGAGTTTTTTATTTTGCAATAGATATTATTCCTGGTTCCAAACCGGTGTCCAAAGCACCTTATCGGATGACTACTATTGAGTTGGTGGAGTTAAAAGCTCAACTCTAGGAATTGTTGCAAAAATAATTGATTAGACCTAGTGTTTCACCTTGGGGTGTGTCGGCGATCTTTGTTAAGAAGAAAGATGGCACTCTGCGTCCTTGTATAGACTATTGTATGCTTAACAAAGCAACGATTAGGAACAAGTACCCTCTACCACGCATAGATGATCTTTTTCATCAAATGCATGATGCCATTGTAATTTCCAAAATTGACCTTAGATTAGGTTATCACCAATTGAGATTGAAGGAAGAAGATATTCACAAGACAACCTTTCGAACAAGGTATGGGCATTATGAGTTTGTGGTCTTACCTTTTGGTTTGACCAATGCTCCAGTAACATTTATGAATTTGATAAACAATGTTTTTAGAGACTGTCCAAACAAGTTTGTTCTAGTGTTCTTAGATGATATTTTAATCTACTCTCATAATAAGGAGGAACATCATCAACACTTGCAGATTGTTCTGCAATGACTCAGGGAGCATAAACTTTATGGAAAGTTATCCAAATGTACCATCTTTCAAAAAGAAGTGCAGTACTTGGGTCATATCATATCAGCTAAAAAAATTGATGTAGATCTATCAAAGATAAAGATGATTTTAGAATGGCCTACTCCTAAAAATATGCATGAAGTGCGTAGTTTTATGAGATTAGCAGGGTATTATAGGAAGTTTGTGTTGAACTTTTCTAGAATTGCCCATCCTATCACTTCCTTGCAGAGAACAAGGAAAGAGATTTGAATGGACTGATAAGTGTGAAGAAGCTTTTGATATTCTTAAAGGGAAATTGACTTCGGCACCAATTCTTAAAGTGCCAAACCTAGAGGGTTGTTTTGTTGTTGTGACTAACACTTCAGGAGAAGGGTTAGGAGGTGTGCTCATGCAAGAAGACCAAGTTGTAGCCTATGAGTCTAGGAAGTTGCTACCTTATGAACAGAATTATGCCCCTCACGATTTGGAATTAGTAGCAATTGTGCTTTCTCTCCAAGTATGGAGGCATTATTTGTTGGGGAAGCAATTTGAATTAAAATATGATAATCAAGGTTTAAAGTATATCTTCACGCAACCTAACCTTAACACCCGACAAAGAAGATGGTTAGAACTCATCTCTGATTATGATTTTGAGGTTAACTATATTAAGGGTAAGGGAAATAGAGTGGCTGATGCCTTGAGTCGAAGAAGGCACATATCGACAATAGTATCAGTGCACTTTGACTTCAGAGCTCAGATATTGAAAAATTTGACTGGTGATGAATATTACGAGCAAATTTGAAAGATCTAACAGAAAATCCTCAAGATACAAGGTATGATGGATTTTATTTTGAACCTGATGGGTTATTGAGATTCAATAACATAATTTATGTTCCGAATTAAGGAGATTTAAATAGAACTGTGTGGAAAGAAGCGCATTCTGCACCATATTCAAGTCACCCTGGAGTGACAAAGTTGTTAGCTGATGTGAAACTCTTATATTTTTGTAAAGGATGAAAAATGATGCTGCAAAATATATGGTAGGATGCCTTGAGTGTTAGTGAGCTAAGGCTAAACACTAGCACTCGACAAGGCTTTTGTATCCTCATGACATACTTGAATGGAAATGACAGGTTATTAGTATGGATTTTGTCCAAGGATTACCTATGACCCATTATAAGCATGATGCTATTTTGGTAGTAGTGGATAAACTAAGGTAGCTCATTTTATACCTGGTAATCTTACTGATGGAGCACCCATCTTGGCCAAGAAATTCGTTCAAGAAATTTTCAAGTTGCATGGAATTCTAGAAAAGATAATTTCAGATTAGAGATTCTCGGATAACTTCAAGGTTTTGGCATACTTTGTTCGCGGCTTTGGGAACACAACTGAATATAAGCTCAACTTATCATCCGGAAACAGATGAACAAACTAAGAGAGTAAATCAAATATTGGAGGATTTGTTGATGACGTATTGCATGGAACAACAGTATAAGTGGGAACAGTATCTTCCACTAGTTGAATTTGCATATAACAACTCTTATCATTCTGCAATTAAGATGGCTCCATTTGAAGCATTGCATGGCAGGAAGTGTCGAACTCCAATAAGTTGGGATAAGCTAGAATATAGCATTAGCCTTGGGCCAAAAATGCTTTCAGAAATGGAAGAGCAAGTAAAACTTATCAAAATAAGATTGGCAGAAGCAAATGATAGAAAAGTTATGCTGATGCCAAACGAATACCTCGACAATTTTTAGTAGGAGAAGTTCTCTTAAGAGTTAAACCACATAAGAGCCTAATTAAGTTTGGAAAGTCTTCCAAACTAGCACCTAGATATGTTGGACCTTTTGAAGCCCTAGAAGTGGTTAATCCAATTGCTTTTAGGATAGCTCTACCACCAGCCCTTGTTAGAATGCATAATGTTTATCATGTGTTATACTTGAAGAAATATATATCAACATCTAATCATATAGTTGATTGGAATGCTCTTTAGGTACGGGACACAGGAGTGGTCATGATCAAGCCTCTCAAAGTGCTCGAGGTATGCAAACTCTGCCTATGTAACAGAGAGGTTACCCAGTGCAAGGTCCAATGGGATCAGTATTTGGAGGAAAATGCTACCTGGGAGGATTACAATGATATCTATCAAAAGTTTCCACATCTTTTTAAATAGTATGATGTATAAGAACATATTTGAAGTGTTTATTTTTGGTTTGGATATAATCATCGAGGACGATGATCTTTAAATGGGGGAGATATGTCACACCCCGTTTTTAAACTAACATATCTATTTTCATTATTTTCAAGAAGACAACTAGTTAGTCAAAGAAAATATTATGATTATAGTAATGATGGAAAATGCATTTGTTTATCTTTACTTATATGCAAGAAATAATTGTTTATGACATCATTATTTGAACATGTGGTTAAAATGATGTAATAGACTAACTACCATCATGAAACTGAGGTGGATACAGGAACAATGTCGTGTTTCCCTCCGATATGAGGAGAGAGAGAGTATCACCATGGAGAGGATACTAGATCGCATGAATGCAACGACCCTTATGCCATCTAAAAACTCACACACATATACTTAATAGAGAGATTGTGTTTACCTCACCAAGTTATGTCGTCGATAAGATGGAGGTTAAATCCTTTTCGTCATTTGATAGAAACTTGGCATATATCTTTGGGATGTCAAGTTGACGAGAGTAAATCGACTAAATATGTTTAAATTATGTTTTCAATATCTTAGTCAATGTGTGACAATTCTCCGTCAATAATTGTGCTTCAGAAGAACACATTTAGTGTTCGAAAGTACGCAATCTTGACATCTAGTAAGATAAGTTATGCCTATCTATTAAGTGATTATTATTATTATCATTATTATTATTTTATTATTATTATTATTATTATTGTCATTATTATTATTAATATTATTGATATAGTTTATAATTATGTTAGTTTGGAAAGAGTCTTTTTTTCTGCTAGTGAACTCCCTAGATGCTTGGGAGTGGGAGGAGTGGAAGCTCCATATTCTCCACACTCTCCATTATTTGTTGCATGAAGAGAGAAGCCGCAGGGATAGGAAGAACTATGTAGGGGTGCTTTAAGTGATGCGCTATAGTAAGTAAAGCGTGGCCTTAGAAAAGGCAGTGGAATATTTTTGAGAAATGGAAAAAGAACATTTGGTAAAACCTTGAGAGAAGAGAGCAGGAGGAATACGTAGGAAATAGTAAAGACCTTCACGACAAGCTTCATGTAGCGTGTCACAAGTAAGTTCATCGATATGTAATCAAAATAAGAACGATATGTATGATTGATATTGTTTTAAGTACGTTTAAATTTCAAGTAGATTTGAGCAAATAACTCTATCGTCGTTTTTTCCTCAACCGAGGATTATATCTATGTGAATGAGTTTCATATCTTGTTCGAGATGGAATTGAACAACTCAAAAGTTATGATATTCTTGGTATAGATATATGTATTTTAAAATGGTGTTTACAAAAACTATATCTCAGGATATGTGAAAGATGTATATCTATGTTATACTGTAGTCTTTCTTATCGTTTATCATATATATATTAGAGAAGATTTTAACAGTCGCAAGAATGTGAGGTTGAGTTAGTCTTATGGCCAAGTATAAAGTTTAATGGCTGACTAAAGAAGTCTACTGGCCATATACAGGGATATCGATTGACTGTATAGGACTATTCGTTTGTTTTCATATTAGAGGCCAACTATTATTGCATATTAGAGGCCGACTAAGTCTATATATTTAGATTGACTGTGTTTCTATACATAGGCCGATTGTATTACAACATAGAGGTCATTGGTAAAAAGTATCAGTCATGCTTTAGAAGAGACCGATAGTTCATTAAAAGCCTAGTACGAGTTTAGTTAACCAAAAAGGGTTAGTAGCAAACTATTGTAGAACCCAAAAGAAGATCAATTGTATAGTATTCGTCTCGTACTAGTAGTGGTTCAAGAGGGTTGTGAGTGTGTTTTTGAAAGCTTATAAGCTAGAATAAAGACAAGTCATAGTGTAGGAACACTTGGCAATAGATTTATTATTTTGCCTATTTTTGGGCCAAGTACAACCACAAGACTGTCTTGAGAAACACTTTTTAATTCCAATAATAAGTCAGGATTTAGACTATTGCAATATTTGAAATTCTCTTTTTGATATACATAAAGAGAAGTATATAATTTGTATGATTACTCATTTATAGTTTATTATCGACATATTATAAGTCGAATATGATGTAAGGCAAATAGAGTCCATATTTGATAATCTATACGACTTAAGTATAAACCTTATATATGTGTAGATGACATGGATGAGTTTGGGATTGGTGAACAAGCCTTTGAGTGGATGACAGGGAGTCATAGTACCCATGAATACAAGGATGCATAGAGGGACTCAATATATGTATACACCAACCATCTAAGCTTTCACCCTAGACTTGTCAAGGATGACTAGTAGATAAAGGTACAAGTCTTTATGACTAATGTGGTTTAAGTAAGACAAAGAGTTGTTACGAATAAAGAAAATAATTGAAAAATAAGAATGTTGTCTCCAAGTCGAGAAAAGAGTGAGTGAACATATGACTAGTATATATATGAAACTTTGGCCAAAGTAATGCAAAAGTCAGTGCTTGCATTGTCGGCTCACGGTGTACCAGATAGTTAAACAATCAAAATGGGTCATACATAGCTAGAGCTGGATTAGAGTTGTAAACCCGATTGTTATTAGCTAGGACACATCACTAGTTCTCAAATGGCATATGGATTCAGTTGATTCTCATTATCTATATCACCCTCGTGAAGGGAAGGGCCACTTCCAGAAAGGAAGGTGAGTGGGGGACTGCCGGTCTGTGGTTGGAGGAAAAGCACCAGGGTGATGCTCTCTCTCTCTCCTGCAGTTGACTGCCGAAGACTTGTGAACAAGAACACATTGCTTATTTTGTATGATATTGATAAAAATTGTAAATCATAAGGAATACGACAAGTTTAAGATATTTGTGCAATTTGCTAGTCGTATGTGAAGCGACCTCCTTTTGAAACATGTATATTGTAAACGGATATTGCAAATGTAAAATATCGATTATGGATATTTCTCTTTTTTTTTTTTTTTTTAAAGAAGTGAGATTATTTGCTTAATTATGTTTAAGTTTATCTAATATTCCAGTTGGGATGTTACATAATTCCTTATATCTTTTTGTTATATTCTTTTATTTCTTTTTTTTTCATATTTATTCTATCTCTTCTTTTCAAATTTTGGGTTTTGTTCTTTCATTTTTCACTATTGTTGGCTTATTCTCTTACTTTTATGCCTTTCTCCTTCTCCCTCTATTTATACTTCATTGTCCTGCAATTTTTCTCAACCATTTTCTTCTCATGTTTTTCACATCCCGATGAAGGATCATGTGGTATGATTTGAAACATTGATATAAAAAATTACAACACAATTTATCCAAAAACATTTTACAAAACTATGGACTGTGGAAATATCACATATATGATATATGAAATACTTCATTCAAGATGCTCATGAACACTGTTCGCGCATTAGTTAACCCAAAAGATATAATTGTGAACTTATTTTGTAAGCAAACACAAGGGGTTGTGTTGATGAAGTAGACAAAGAAGCAAGTTGTTGTTGTAAAGAACCAACATTTTGCAATAGTTGGTTAATTACAAGGTCTATTATATGTGAAAGCGGAGGAAGTGAAGCAAAAGTAAGAGGTTGTGAAATCCGCTGAGAAATTCCAAGGAAACGAGGAGGAAGATTGAAGTTTAAAGGCCTTGAGGGTGGAGGGAATCTATATTGATTGCTAGGATTCAGTCCACCAGCAGACGAGGCAAATCCTGCACTTCCAGTATTAGCACAACTAGTGGTCATGTGTAGAGAAGTATAAGTGTGAATACATGTGGTAGGTAGAGCCAAGGAGAGCTAATTACCAGGGGTATGAGACTGAAAGTCCGAACTACCTAAAATACAATAAACCAACGACGGGGCTTCGCTATGCACAATGTGAGCTAAGCCCCAAAGAAAGTTAATTCCATGAGGATGATTATTTAGCATGAGGTAGAGAGCATCAACCAAACGAACAACAGACCCAGATATGTCCTCATAAGAAAAGAAATTTCAAAAATTGCCTAACTCGTGATCTAAGGCATTAATTTTTCCTTGCGGGACAAACTTGAATGTTGCTTCGTGGTTGAAAACTTGCTCCGCATCATGGAACGAAGTCATCAACACAGAGGGAGAAGAAGAGGGAGATGAATGAGAGACATTAGCTTGTTCAGAAGAAAGATGAGTGAAGTCAAGAGCCGAGCGAATAAGCATTGAAGGATTAGCAAAAAATGCCATTCTGTTCAATTTCCTTAAATTCATTTCACTCCTACGCATTACGTACTATGAATTAGAAGACTGGGTCGTAAAGCTCATAAACTACGTTCAGGCCTTACAACACACAGTGCTAAGTAATGAAAAGAGAATGTTGTTTTTGTTTTTGAAAAAGTATTTGTTTAAAACAACGGGTTTACCAAAGATGTAGGGTGGACCACATCTAAGCAGAATAAAAGTTTTTGTTTAAAACATCAGGTTCATAAAAAATGTAGTGGGAACCATGACAAAGAAGAAAGTGATTGAGTAAGCAACACGTCAAGTCCACCAAAAATGTAGTGTGGGAAAACTACCTTCTCAATCTACTTACTTTGGTTGAGCAAATTCTCCACTACTACACTTGGGTTCTGCTATTCGAGGTGTCGAATGTTAAGTAAATCTATCCTAGATTGCTACAGAACCACCATGATTCCCAGTCAAAGCAATGCAACTCGAACAAGTGATTGACAATGAAGGGAAACAAACAAAATGCAGAAAAACAACTATTCTAAACAGAATCTGAAATAGACAGTTGCAAAAATGAAATTAGGCAAGAGAGGGGAACTTGTGACAGCAAGGACAGGGTCTCAGCCTCGAACGACAGCGCATCGCGAGGACGTCTACGCTGGGCATTGGAGTCCAAAATATATGCAAAAGTAAAACTGTCAGTTCCAGACAAACCTACAGCACCCGCACAACACAAATTCCAACAAAGACTATACCTAGTTATATCTTGTTGAAACAAAAATAAAAAGGAAATTGATTAAACTAAAGAAAATAAAGAGGGACAAACACAAAAGGAAGAAGTACGAAACCTCTGTGTGGTTGTATGATCTTCACTCCAAGGAACCTCCAAAAAGAAGAGAAAAAATGGTGGGGCTGCTTGGGGACTTGCCTCAGTCAAGTCCCTATGTTGGTATTTCTACCTTCACGAACAATGATACAAGGTATAACATTGAAATTGAAAGGAAATGTGTGTGTGTTCTTATCCTAAGTGTATCTAGGAAGGTAAGAACAATAAATAAACAAACAAGACAACAATAGTTCCTTCCTTGGTCTACGGGGAGAGAAACCCACAATATGCACCCGATGCGATGGAAAATAAATAGGTGGTCTACACCCAACAAAACACAACATTGGTGGTCTACGCCATACAGATTCAAAATGAGACTATTCTAAATGCAATAAAGGAACAAACTCACCAATGTTAATCACCAAGAAGAGGCAGTAAACTCCCCAAGAGCTCAAAGGCAAAGTGTAGCTTCAAACCCCAACAAAGAGAGCCTCCTCAAAGAGCACCAAAGAGAACCAAACCTCCAAGAGCCAAAGAAGTGATCTTGTAATGCCAGGGAGCACTAAAAATCACTTGTAGTTGCTATAGAAGTCCAGTTCACGCAAGAAGATAGCAGGGAGTTGTATGAAAGCCAAAGAGTGTGTAAGATTGAGAGAGAGAGACAGCGAATGAATGTGTGAATCAATTCCAAAAAAATCCTTCCCATACTCTTCCAAGAGGGAAAAATTTCAAAAATGCATGCAAGGAGTCGTGTTGCGACCTCCAAAGACGTTACCAAGAATCCTCATGATCACCCAAAGCGTGTTGTAACACCTAGAAACGGATACCTGTCAACAAACAGCCGTTGGATGCTAGTGTGGCGCACCGACGTCCATGCGGAGCGGTCGAGTCCAAGTAAAACCAGCCCTTGGTCGTATAAGGCACCTTAGGACCATGTAAGAATTTAAGCATTATAATGAGTTTTTGATAAAAGAAGAAGAGAGAGACCAAAATCACACAAACCTAACCTATCATGCAAAGAGGAGGTGTGAAATGCTAAAATGGTTACTAAACGTAGCATGAAATTGCAAGGGTATGCAATTTTCTACATTACAGTATGGCGTATTGGTGAAATATTTCTTCTTGTTCAATCTACTTTAAGTGATTAAAGAATGTATGGTGTGTGGTGAAATATAATTCATCCTTGCATGCTTAAACATCTTACCCTTGTTCAATACTTTCCTTCCAAAGGTTAGTGTAGGTAAATCAACATGTGCTATTTATTGAGATGGTTAGGGTAGATAAAAGAAACAGTTATGTATGCTTAATGTGATGTATCAGTTGTTATTCTCTTAGTTTTGGAAGGCTTTGTCCTTCGCCTTCCCATCTCTAACACTTGCAAAGTGGACTACCCTTTGAGGTGACACTCCTTTAGCACCAAGTCATTGGTGCCATCACCTTTACTTAGCTCTTCCTTCCACAAAATAGGGTGTGTTGCATGGGGATGTGTGCCACTCATATGTTTCTCTTACCACTTTAGCTTTTCTCCTTATGTACTTGTCAACACATTGTCAATATTAGGTGGTGTCATGCATAACAACTCCTATTGTGCATGTGTTGCATTGTCACTGGTGCAATGCATTGGGTTTCAAAAAATTGTTTTGTTGCAATTTTGCTGAGTTTGTCCATGGTAAAAAATGGGCATTACAATCACTCTCATTGCTCTATTCCATTCTTTGGTACCAATCTCAGGCTCAAATGGAGCTAAATCACCACTGCGACGAGATCTTGTTTCAAGTGTAACCTACAAGTAACAACTTTCTACCTTTTTTCTCCACAAAATTTAATGCAAAGAACTTGAACTGTGCTCTAGTACCATTTGATTCGTAAACTAATGGGAGAATCCACAAATAGTTCTTCAACTACAAATATAAGCTACGAGCACACTAACAATCCTTTCCTGGACTGAAATCTCTGGGAAAAAGTTTGAATCGTAAGACTACTTTATTGTAACATCCATAGGAACATTTGAAAACATAAGGAAAACTGAAAACACCAAGGAAAAGCATAGACAATGATTGAAACCAAATTGCCCTGAAGAAACTCTCAATGGGGGAAAACTCCAGCAAAACTAAGCTTTAAGCTCCTCAATCACTAATTCCAATCAACTACATGTAGTTGAATATCATTAGAGACTACAAATGAGCTCATGGCACACAAAATCTAAGCTTAAGATCCACACTTTGACTACAACTCCATGGAAACTTGGTCTCTAGCTTCTTGTTCCGAGTTCTGAACCACATAAAAGAAATCCCAAAAGTGCCAGCACCTAGATAATGTTCTTGTCATGTTTTATATGTTTACAATCTTCAACTGGGTCGGTTTCACATGAACATTCATGTGGAAGAAGAAGAGGTACTGTCTAGAACCATTACCTTGCCCCCACGAGACAAAATTATGGATCTGTCACTTCCTGTGAACAAGCAGCTTTGTAATTGCTGGGCAAATACGAAACTGCTAGGGTGGTTACATAATTGCCAGGGTCAATATGAAACTGCCGGGGCAATTGCCTACATAATTGTCTCTTGTATGAACTGCCAGTTGCAGAAATTGTCGGGCCAATGGTGAAACTGTCCCCCTGCCGCAACTGGTTGTTTCATCACCAACTGTCAAGTACTTCGATTCGTCATCTTTTACTCTGTTTTAGGACTTCCCTGAGATGCTCTGGATCACCCCCAAGATCATCATCATCATTGAGAATGGATGGGTTAGCTTCAAAACTGTCTTAGCAAGGCATTCTTAGTCTTCGACATCTTTTGACTGAAAGTGACAAACTTTTATTGCTCTAAGCTACTATCTCGATCCAATTTACAAATCATCGGTAGCCCCCTTCCATGGGACCATAACCTAAAATGAGCTAAGTTCCACTAAGCTTGGATTTCTGCATTAGCTACTAAGAAAGTAGAGCAGCAAACAACTGCACATACTGATTGCACTCATTCAGAGAAATTGCTATCACTCGTGTACATTTTAATGAGTTACATACTTCAACTCAACCACCAAATGCTAATGGATGTCCTGCTTTGAACTGACTATCTGGTGGTAAGAGCCCGAGCAGTAGGTGTTGCATCGTTTCTCTCTCTCTCTCTCTCTCTCTGATTAAAGAATGTATGACGTATTGGTGAAATATTTCTTCTTATTCAAAGATGTGTTGTGTGTTTTTTGTGTGCTTCAATAAGCCTCACCAATAATCTCCACAAGAACACAATCCATTCTCAAAATGATGGAAACGACTTGAGTCCCTTACAATAATTTTTCGCCCAACAACTTTGGAAATTAACTTGGTTGCAATATGGCAGTCACCACATACTCGTAGATTTTTGGTTATTTGGATAGTTGTCCCAGGACACGTGTTCAGTAGCCCAAAGGCAATGGCTAACTTCTCACTGTGGCCGTATAGAATTTGTTCTTTCTCCTCCTCATCCACATCATGCAATGCAAAGGTTGTGTCGGGAACATACCCTTCTTCCTTCAGCTGCATTGCCAAACTATCTAACATTGCATATATTTCATTTAATTTTGGCAAAGAAGTGTCTCCTACAACAAATGAATAAATCCTGTTCTTGAGCTTAATCCAAGTGCATCCTGGCTTCTTGTTTAGTCCTCTATCTTTCATCAGCTTTCTTACTTTTTGTGCATCTTCCCACCTACCAGATGCAGCATAGATATTCGAGAGGAGAATATAATTTGCAGTAGTCTCAGGCTCAAGATCATAGAGGTGTTGTACAGCACATTCTGCTAGTGCAATGTTGCCATAGATTCGGCAGGCACCAAGTAAGGCACCCCAAACACAAGAATTAGGCTTCACTGGCATCATTTTAATAAATTGGTGTGCCTCATCCAAGTGCCCAGCACGGCCAAGGATGTCAACCATGCAGGCATAGTGTTGAACCCAGGGTAAGATGCCATAATCTTTAGTCATCTGTTCAAAGTGTCTCCAACCCTCGTCCACAAGCCCGGAATGACTGCACGCAGACAAGACAGCAATGATGGTGATGTGGTCGGGCTTCACGCCTTGTCGTCGCATTTCATCAAAAAGTTTCAGGGCTTCCTCCCCATGTCCATGCATTCGATATCCCCCAATAATTGCATTCCATGAAATCACATCTCTGTGAACCATTTTTTCAAACACTCGGCGTGCATACTCAACACTACCGCATTTGGTGTACATGTCTATAAGGGCATTTCCCACAGTAAGATTTGATTCCAAATGATTTTTTACTACATAATCATGAATCTCTTTGCCATGGTGCAGAGCTGCCAAGTGAGCACAGGAAGGAAGAACAGTTGCTATTGTGATAGAGACAGGTTTCACATCAGCAAGTTGCATATCACAAAAAAGTTTTAGGGCTTCATTACTACTCCCATGTTGAGCATGCCCTGCAATCACTGTACTCCAGGTGATTATGTTTGGGCTTATATTTGTCCTTTGTAGTTGTTGAAATAGATTCATGGCCTGCACATTTTGCCCAGTCAATGCATAGCAGCCAATTATTGCGTTCCATGACACCACATCCCTCTCTGACATTTTGACAAACACTTGGTGTGCATCCTCTATCTTCCTGCATTTGGCATACAAGTCGATGACGACATTCTCCACATAGAGCCACGACTCAAACCCATTTTTAACTACATATCCATGAATTTGCATACCCTGATGCAGGGCTGCTAAATCTGCACACGAAGCGAGAATGGCGACAAGTGTGACAGCATTGGGTTTTACTCGCATTTGACGAAAGGTGTTGAGGGCATCAGCGGGGCAACCATTGCGCGCATAGGCAGATATGATAGCAGTCCAGGTGATGACGTCTGCTTTCAGTCTTGCTGTCTGCATCTCATGAAACAGAGTCCTTGCCTCGCTCAAACTCCCTGTTCGGCCATAGCCAGCAATCATGGAGGTCCAGCTTGCCGCATCTCGAATGGGCATTTTGTCAAACAATTGGCGCGCAAACTCCATCTGCGAACATTTAGCGTACATCGCGAGAAGGGCATTGACTATATTGGCATTGCACTCAAAACCCTGTGCAACGACGCGAGCGTGGATTACCATGCCCTCTTCCAGGGCTCCAAGCGCCCCGCATGCCTTGAACATGATGGGGAACGTTAAACCGTCTTCCTGCATTTGCATTCTGTAATGGTTATACACTCGAAGGGTTTCCTCGTAATTACCTTCCCTCACATATCTTCTCAGGGTTGCGTTCCATGACTTTGTGTTGGGAACGCAGTCCAAGGGTTTCTGCGCACCCACCATGACCATGGTGCTGCAGAAGGCATATATTACATGAAACACACTTGTTTGCTGCACTCCTGTAATCGCCATTTGGGAATGGACTTTCTTGGCTTGTGAAGGGGTCTTGCATTCCTGCAACAGATTTCCCACCGCCTTGACCTTTGATTTGGATGTCAACCAAAATGTTCTTCCAAAACGCATTTCTTAGGAAATGCATTGGTGAGGATGCCTGCTAATGACAACCCATTGCAAACGAAATCAACCTCATCTGTGGGAGCTGCAGCAAAGTTTGTTTTTGTTTTCGTTCATCTGGGGTGTTAGTATGGAGAGTGGAAGGATTTGTGTTAAAAAATGAAACTCTCACACTCTCAACGATTAAGTACCATCCAGACACATTAAACAAACATATCGTGCAACTAACAAGAAAAAAAAATACTAGCACTTACACCTCCTAAGGGTGGTGTAAGGGATGAGCCGATAGAAAAGTTAGGGGAGCACATATACATGTAGATGTGTCTATTTGACTCCTCTATTAGGGTCAATCTCAAAGATCTGCTTTGGAACAATTCATTCATGCATATAAAATCAATATCTAAAGACAATGATAATCTAATGCATTTTCAAAGATAGTGAAGTTGTACTACTCGTAAGAGGTTCTTCCAAATAGAAATGTCATGTTTTCCACAAGGAACGTGATGTAAAAGAGATACATTCCCAAATGGAAGTAAAAATAAAGATGTAGCTGTAATCTGAAAAACTACTAACAAGTTTGATGATGCTTTTGTGGATAATGATTGAGATGGTTGCTCACTGCTTCCCCAAAACTAGATCTCTTTCAAAATATTTCCCAGCATTATTGCTTTTTCAAGATGTTTTCCAGTGACATGAAAAATGTTTCACAACATGTTACAAGTATTTTACACAAATAGCTAACAAATCATGCACAATGTTTGTACTTATTAACTTTGTAACAATAATTTTTTCTTACAAAATTGAGATATCAAACAATAACAATGTAAAGTGATGTAGACATTTGTCAAAAATAATAGTGTAAAGTGATGATTATTTGTCTTCTAACAAGAGAGTTAATTTTAAATATTAATCTTCTAACCAACTTTTTAGTCACAAGGAATGTCAAGTAAAGAATAACAGTGTTAAAAGTTACGTAACACACTTAAAGAGGTCATTTTGTCTTAATTATAGCATATCATAAAGCAATAACAAAAATAAACACATAGTAGAATTATATGCAATTAAAAGAGATTAAAACATTAAGAGTATTGCACAATTTATTCTAATAAAACAATTTTAACTATAATAAATAGCTTGGCAGAAATTTATACCCTTGACAAATTTGGGAGATAAATAAGTAGTATTTGAGCAACATCAACACACCTATTAGACTACAAATTTAGGTGAACACAACTACTTCTGTTCAATCATTGCACAATATCTTTCATCAATTTTTATTGCTTAAACAAAGAGAAATACAAAATCCACACCTTTAAAGAAGAGAGAACAGACATCTACGAATCACACAACACAACCAAATGACATAAATCCCTAACCTATTAGGGCCAATCTCAAAGATCTGCTTTGGAACAATTCATTCGTTCATACATATAAAATCAATATCTAAAGACAATGAGAATCTAATGCATTTCCAAAGATAGTGAAGTTGTACTACTCGTAAGAGGTTCTTCCAAATAGAAATGTCATGTTTTCCACAATGAATGTGATGTAAAAGAGATACATTCCCAAATGGAAGTGAAAATAAAGATGTAGCTGTAATTTGAAAAACTACTAACAAGTTTGATGATGCTTTTGTGGATAATGATTGAGATGGTTGCTCATTGCTTCCCCAAAACTAGGTCTCTTTCAAAATATTTCCCAGCGTTATTGCTTTTTCAAGATGTTTTCCAGTGACATGAAAAATGTTTCACAACATGTTACAAGTATTTTACACAAATAGCTAACAAATAATACACAATGTTTGTACTTATTAACTTTGTAACAACAATTTATTCTTACAAAATTGAGATATCAAACAGTAACAATGTAAAGTGATGTAGACATTTGTCAAAAATAATAGTTGAAAGTGATGATTATTTGTCTTCTGAACAAGAGAGTTAATTTTAAATATTAATCTTCTAACCAACTTTTTAGTCACAAGGAATGTCAAGTAAAGAATAACAGTGTTAAAAGTTATGTAACACACTTAAAGAGGCCACATTTTGTCTTAATTATAGCATATCATAAAGCAATAACAAAAATAAACACATAGTAGAATTATATGCAATTAAAAGAGATTAAAACATTAAGAGTATTGCACAATTTATTCTAATAAAACAATTTTAACTATAATAAATAGCTTGGTAGAAATTTATACCCTTGACAAATTTGAGAGATAAATAAGTAGTATTTGAGCAACATCAACACACCTATTAGACTACAAATTTAGGTGAACACAACTACTTTTGTTCAATCATTGCACAATATCTTTCATCAATTTTTATTGCTTAAACAAAGAGAAATACAAAATCCACACCTTTAAAGAAGAGAGAACAGACATCTACGAATCACACAACACAACCAAATGACATAAATCCCTAACCTAAAAGTGACTTAGAGACTTGAGAGACTATCCACAAAGAAATTATTTATATTAATGTAGTGTGGCATGCCTGCAAGTGCACCTGCAAAGGCAATGCCATGAAAACCTAGCGCATAGCATCAATTTCACATAAGAAACTTCACAATTAAAAGAGAATCTCCTCTCTCCATCTTTTACTCTCACATTATACCAATTGATACTTTGCATTCCTTGCAAAAATTAGGGAGAAGACAACCCTCAATTTGCATTTCTTTTAGCATCTCACAAAGGTATGGACATCTATCTTGACTTTTCTCTTGTCATCCATACCTTGAACTTCCTCCCATACATCAATTGGGTCATTCTTCTGACTCCCTCTCAAATGTAACCTTACCTTCTTCATTTCTGAAGGGATTCATCATACTTCCATTATTAGTACTCTAAACATATATGAATCAATTCAACGTCCTAACAACATACTCCATGATGAGGGGGCTTAGAGGAAAAAAATGAGGGTAATGATTATTTCACAAATGAAACAAAAACATATATACCCCTCCAAAGCCAATGAGACCTACAATTCTATTACCTAAAGCAAAAGACCTAGAATTATATTAAAATAGACTCATAGAATTTGGTCATTACATTGGTGCCCTTATAGAAAATTCTTTGCTCCTCAATCTCTATGCATTCTACTAAATGTAACTTTGATATCTAGCTTAAAAACACCATCTTGAAGAATTTTGTTTACATTGAAAACAAATTTTCCTTTTTGAAGGACTCCCCACAACTCCCAAAAAACATAAAAACAAATTTATCTCTTTGAAACACTTCCTCACTCCAAAGAAAACACAAACCCTATTCAAAAAATGGCCCAACAAGTGAATCCAAAATTGCTCTCTATGGCAATCAACTCTCTTTTAACTACTTAGAAATTTAAAAGCTCTATTTTCACATAAGAAAACATTAGATTTTTTCAACTTTCTCATGTAATCTATTTTATACAAGTTGTAGAAATAGAGTATACTTATGATTAACAATACACAAGGCGAGATCCATAAAAATATAAAGCCCTAAAATGGTTGAATTTTTACATATGGAAATAAAATACAATGTGCATCAATACATGGATTTTCTTTAGATCACTCTCTAAAACAAAGGACTAGGATGTAGTTGAAACAATGGAGTAACCATGGGACATGGGCTTAGCCATAATCTTTCTACCTCTGGTGTAATTGAAGAAAAAGATCAGAGCACCCCCATGCTCTTTTCCAAGCAATAATTCAAATATTCTTAAGTATGTAGAGATGAAATAGTTAGTGTCAATGATTTTTTTCTTTTTTAAGCGGGTCTATCACACACCATCATGATGTCATTCATACAATTACGTGTACAAAGGGTTGTGATTCATAGAATTGCATGAAGGAAAAGAATTAGCTAAACTAAACATCTGATAGAGTAAAAAATTGTGACTAAAATCATTGGCAACTATAAAAAACATGCCCCTTTATAATTTGTCTGATTATACCATTTTTTTCATTCTTGATATTTTCCAACCACACCATTTCATTGTTTTCTACTTGGCCCAAATACACACTTTTGTGCTAGCTTTATAATCTTTTAATTTATTTGTTACTATTTGACTTTTAATTACCTCTAGACAATTCAATATCTAACCAGTTCAATAGACATAAATAACCAAAACCAATCCAGAAATTGCCTTAAAAATTAAAATTCAACATCATTGTTAAGGCTAAAATAGTGGTATACACCATTGAAACACATACCAACAAACACAATAATAGATCCATGAACTCGTTCTTCACCAATTTTGAACATAAATAGGTTTGAAACAACACAATCCATTTCTCTGAACTACATAAGTATAGTGAAGACATATAATACAACACTACCATTAGACTTAAGATCTAATGACAAACTATGAAGGTAAAAAAGATTAAAATCTACAAATAGATAATCCTTTTTTGGTAGCGTGATGCACTGTCCTTTGATTCATTAACCATTGAGGTTAGGTGGGGTCGGTGCACTCCATCATTCAAGATGTCACTAGGGCTTATTGATTTCTAACAAAAAAAAATTACTATCAAAATTGTAGCATCAGGTCTCACCCAAGAAAAATAATGGTTCAGATTAATTGTATGATTATTATTTACAATTTTTTTAAAAATCTCATAGGACTTATGGAAAGGTGACCCAGGTGCCCAAAGAGACTATTGTTCAAGATGGCATCAATGTCCTACGAGAAAAACTCTCTGGTTCCAAAATGAAATCGATGCAGAGACTCTGCTTCTTGAACTCTCAGCTTGTGAATTTTCACAATGGAGCGAATGCGCTTTGAGTGGGCATACATGGGGTGGAGTAGTACGACCAGGGTTTGAAACTTTTTATAATTCAATTTATCACTGAAGAGCTCTATACATGCCTTGTTTTCCTTCTCGGTTACCATGTACGTGTACTCTGCACCATTTTCCTTGAATCACCTTTCTGAACTCTCACCCATCTTGAGTCCAATCCCCATCCACCTACATACAAGAAAAGATTGTGAGTACTTGGGTAATGTGTAGATAAATGGGGAGAAACATACCAGGTGCACATTATTTTGGTGCGCATTAATAAAATATATACCTATGGATTGGTGATACACTGAGCCCAAGAATGTAGGTCACATTTGCATAGAGAGTGGGTGAGTTCGGTTCATTGCCTGGCAGCAAAGTTTTCTTGCCGCATGTAACAGTCTTGATGCAACCACGAATAAGGCCCATGATTTATCTTTCAGGCCCCAGTTTCATTACCCATATAACCAGAGAGAGGGAGATAAAAATAATCTATATAAAACAAAGTTGTTGTAGTAGTTGTCATTGCGATTAGGCTCTCAAAAAGGCATAAACCCAAGAATAATTATAATGAAGAAGCTAGGTGCAACTGACATGGTATTGGCAATGAAGAAACAAAAAACCTTGCATAATTTCATCAACAAGACAGAGACTTTGCAGAGGCAGAATAATAGTTGTGTTTACTTTCATAAAAGCTTAGGAATCAAGAAATGCAGGAAAAAATTGAATGTACTAGCATTACATAAATAGGAAAGTGGAAGACACAACAAATGGGATCACCCATGAGGTTTGTAAATAGGGAAATCTTCCCTTTTGACCCGACTTCACATCATTTCTCTGAACACACCACTTGCTTCACATCCCTCAAATCCTTGAATTCTCTTTATCTTGACATGTTGTAGTATGATGAACCTTATATATGTTTGTTAGCATTGTTTGAAAATAAAAATATATGTTGGAACAAAATATACCTATGGCTTTAGGCAGGGCGGGCAGGGCGAGGAAGCCTTTCTAGTACACAACCTATCCTCCTGCTGCTTCAATTTTCTCCATTTCATCTTTCCGATCAACCTATCATTTAAAACACACAACCCATGAACACGGTATGGACATTCATAAAAACATACAAAATAGAGAAATTTTTCATATGTTGTGGTTACAACTGGCCCAGTAAACATGTATGGAAAACTCTAAAAATGCACCATAAACGCTATGAAACATGTGCCTACCAAGAAGCTCCAAAGTCAAATTTCTTTTTGTTGCACTGTAAAAAAATGTTTTGCCATTTCTTGTAGCTACCAACCACTAAAGCATTAATATTATTAGTCTTCACGTGACCGTCAGTTGCAAAATTTGTTGCTTTAGAAATGTTCGGGCATTTAGGATAAATATATTTAAAAATAGTAGTAGTTTCTATGATTTCTTTTGCATTTGCAGGCTGCGATTTTTTTTAGCGAGGGCAAGCAGGTCAGTGTTTCAAGTCACATCATCGTGATGGCAAAGGAGAAGCCCAAGATGCCCTAAGTCAAATTTCTTTCCATTACACTACAAAAAAAATTATTGCAGATAAGTCAATTTGAAATGTATTTAACAAAAGGTTTTGGGCGGTGATAGCCTCGTAGGAATTGGCGGGCCACAGGTGGATTTCATTTAGTTGCCAAAAAAACTACATTAATGATGTGATATTTTACAGCCTGGAAGATTTGATTTAGTAGATAGTGGGAAAAAGTAGGCTGGAAGATCTGATTTAGTAGATAGGGAAAAAAATTACAACTAGAAAATTAAACCTAGACTAAAAAATAAAAATCGACGTGCTATTGGATAAAAATACAAATGACTTATTTGATTCTAAACTTAATTATCCCTAAGATGGTTATTGCTGGCATGTCGCAGTATTTATGGCACTACATTCATGGGCAGTGCAGAAGATTTGATAGGATTTTATAGCTCCAAGATTTTATAAAGTAATGGTGATAGTGATGGAGATGAAGTAAGGTTGTGTCTATAGAAGGAATTTTGAGTATCACGGAAATGATATAAAAATTACCAAAATTACTTTTACCTGGTTTCCAATTTATCAGCAACTAAAAATGGTTTATAGGCGTGAGACGAATTTAGAAAATTTTTCGGCATGAATTTTTTTTACGGCGTGAGACAATTCTGAGCGCTATAATGCTCACATATAAAATCCTATCAGCTAATTACTGAAATCAAAGAGTGTAACTAATAACAATACAAAAATACACATGGTTGTAGAGGTAAAAAATGCATCCTTGCCCCTTTTCTTTATGTGTTTTAGTTGGAGTATTATAATGCTTGATTTGGTTTCATTTGTATTTATGACTTCAGCTTGACTTCTTTTATTTCAAATATCCTTTCTCAAGCTATATAACCTTGTTGAATCATTTTCATAGTGTTTTCCTTCTTGCGACTAGATTGCATTTGTGACCTTAAATTTAATTCAAAATCATACATACAATTTTGAACATCAAGTTTAAATTATCTTTTCTCACCCTTTTGAGTCAACTTTTTAGGATCCTAACCATTACACCTAGTCAATATATATGTTATTTGGGCCAATTAAAGTATCTAGGGTTCTGTAGATAAAGAAGAGCCCTACTAATCCAAAAATGAATCCAAGTTTTGATCAAAAGGTTGATTGTTTCTCCATTTCAATCAAAAAGACTAGTTTCAAGAGTACCTTCACAAAGAAGAATGTGCTTTGTGAGTTTCAAAGCTTGAGGAACTTTTATGCAGGCTAAATTTAGACTTGGGATGATCTAAAGCATACTAGGGAAGAAGAGTAACACATGTGTAGGTTTCTAACCTAAGTTTTTTTTAGTTTTGACAAATTTGTTGCTTTCCACAAATGATGAACTCATCAAATACCACATCGAACTCTCTGCTACCACAACAATCTCTTTAGAGATCATGGGAACACACAATCACGCTTAGTAAAACTAACAAGTTCATCGCAAGCGAAACTAAGGGTTGAAATGTGAAGTGTTTTGATTGTTCAAATCAACTTTTTGGCATTGGTTTGCATGTTTGATGACACAAGAGTATCCAAGTTGTAAGAGCAATTTTGCATCACCCAAAATTATTTATTTTTAATATTTGTTTGTTTTGTAAGTATTTTCCAAGATTTCTAAGTGTTTTGAAGAAATGTTTGATGTTTGCGAAACCACATCTCATCACATTTGCATGATTCTATTTCAAGCTTCAAACTAGTCACCATGGGCACAATCATCAAGTTTTCATGTCTCATTTCACCGCATTGGATATTTTGTGTTGCAATTTGGAACATAAAGTTGAATAAGCATCCTAAACATCTCATTCAAATTCCATGCAATTTTGATCATTAATAATTCTTGTTCTAAAGGAATCTTAATTGAATTATTAATTATATAATGGAACCTTACTTAAATTATACACCAAATATTTGAATCTCACACCAAATTCTAAGATTACCTATTTAATTTTAGATCCTAAGAGGGGTCATATATGAAACCACCTTGAATTTGGAGACTCCTAACTCAAGGTAAATGGTGGGAGGTGGATCTACACACTACAATGGTGATAGGTTCAATTCCAAGGCTAACTGAAGGTGAAATTATTTAATTTTGAGATTGTTGATCCTAACACATTTCTCTATGATATCTTAATGTGTTTTCATATGATGCACATCATTTTACACCCATATATATAAAGAGAAGTCTAATATCACTTGAGGATAGTGAATTAATTCAAGGGAGGTGAAGGATAGCTTAGATTGAGAATTGAATATTAGAACACTATAAGATATCATAAGATTTATTTTGTAATCAAACAGTTGAGGCTTAGCATACTCTTGAAGCTATTTTATATTATGTTTTAAATCAATATCAATAAATTAATCCTTTGTGTGAATTTATGTGATTTCATTATGTTTGTAGTATATTTGAGTGTTATCATTTGCTATGTAGTTAGACGGTCTTTAGATAGACCCTTGAACCTTGACTATGTTAGATGGTCATAGCTTTTGAATCATAAGGAAGATTATCATTTGGTATTTTATTCCTAAATAATATCATCAAATGGTATTTGAATCTTGAAAAGGAGAAGAGTGCAAAGAGTCTTCCATCACTAAGTTGTTGGGATGAAGATTCCTAGTGAGTTGCAATCTGGCTATGAACATACCATTAATTATGAGGTAGTTTGCTCTAAATTTAAATTCAAGATGCCTCCTAGAAGGATGGGTAGAGGTCAAGGCGTTCTCTATGTTGTAAAGTTAATTGAAGAAATATTTGATATAATGATAAATGTTTAGATCTAATTAGATGATATAGAAGAAGAGGTCATAACCCTAGAGCTGATAAAAGTCATGATGAGACTCAACAAGGTTATGGAAGACTCATTAAACATATCATAATGGAAGAAGATTGAGATGAAATGATGCTAAAGGTTATTTCCAATATTGGTAAGGAAATTAGAATTGACATGCCCGATTATGTCTATAATTTCAATCCTGAAGAGTTGGATAACTAAATTAGAAGAACATTTTGAGTATGAAAAATTATTGATCCTAATAGAGTAAAACTCACTAAGACAAAATTTAAGGGTCATGTTGCTATTTGCTGGAAAGAAATTTAGTTAGAAAGGAATAGGAAAGGAAATCCTAATATTAGAAAATGGGCTAGAATGGTATATAAGTTAAAATCTAAATTTATTCTTTTAAATATCAATTGGAATTGTTGAAAAAATTACAAAATCTAAGGTGGAAAGATTTAAGTGTGAAAGATTATACTAAGGAATATTACGGGTTGACAATAAGAGAAAGTCATCATGAGAATAATCAAGAGAAGGTGGAAAGGTACATAAATGGTTTAAGAGAATTTATCCAAAAAGAGTTAAGTGTGATCAATTTGTAATCTATTTATGAAGCATATCAATTTTCCCTAAAGCTAAGGATAAGTTGAACAGAAGATTTTAGAACAAGTAGAGTAAGTGAAGAAGAGATGGTAGATTCCTTGGAGGAAGATATCAAAGTAGAGGTAAATAGTCTTATAATGATGAAAAAAATGCAAAATAAGACACTAAAGGATACCACAAAGGTAGATCTAATCATCACATAAGAAGTAGAGGTAGATATGGAAGAGGTAGTGGAAGATCCTTTAGAGGAACTTGTTTTAAATGTGAATCGAAACAACACTAAGCATTTGAATGTACATGGTCACAAGGAGGATATGACAAAAGATTTGAGAGGACCATAATAGTAGTAAATGTTGATGAAGGGGATTATTTCAGTGGTGAACAAGTCAATATTCTAGAAAAAGGTGATTCATTATTGATGAAAAAGATTTTTTTGAAACCTATAAAATATCCAAATCTAGAGGCAAATGTTGCATAATCATTGATAGTGGTAGTAATAATATTATACTTTCAAGTGTAGCGTTAGAAAAGTTAAAGTTAAAAAGGATTAAACATCCAAATGTAAAGTATGTAATCCAAAAACTATAATTACCGAAGTAATAATCAACTCATTCACATTAACTCAAATGGAAAGATAGATCTTCTATACATCATGCAATAATGTCATAATACATCTTACAAATCCACGTGCCATAACCAAGTGTTAGCACAATAAAATAATATACAATGATACATCTCTGGCTTTCATGCCATAAGGTTATCTCAATACAATAATCAAGTACAATATACAAGTAATGAATAATAAACAGAAGCACTGTCATTGGTTTCCACTAACCCACATGGTCATCTGCAAGCTGAGAGACGGGAACATGGCCCAGGGACTTTTTCGCCCAACCATGAAGCAATTACACTTCCCTAAAATCCTTCATGACATGAAGGATACCCGACCCTGCACGAAACACCTACCAACCTGGAAACCACTAGCAGGAGGGAACACCCGATGCAACCTAATGTCTAAATGCATATCTAACTAGAATGTGCAATATCTCACAATCAGGATGTGGGAGAGAAACATAATATAGTTTTACTAGACAATCATTCATCTATTTCAATGAAACATGGCTTTGGCCAAAACACTTATATAAGTAATAGGCAAATCCTGAAAAGAGGATAAGCCTTCTCTGTTTACACACATTTGGCATCCTATCCTGGAAGTAACCCAACATACACAGAAAAATAAAATAATCCCAATGCATATACAACCATAATTTCATTTGCATTCTACCAGTTACTTTCTCTCAAGTATTTAAAGAGAATATAATTCTCTAACAAGAGTTGTAAAATGATGCATATGTTTGATCAATAAAGAGCTCACAAGGTGATTAGATGTGTATATATGTGGACATACATATGCATATATTCACGTAGGTAATACATGTGCATGCATGCATACATATAGTTATCTATTTCAACATATAACCATTTGCATGAGTATCTTTCTCGATAAAAATAGTTCAGAATCATAGTTGAGACAGGATTTAAGACAATTATTTCAACATTAAAACAATATAATATTAATTCAGTTTAACCACTCAACTCTTTTTGTAGTATAAATCTATTTGAATATGAGCTTATACATAGAAAATATATCCAATATTCCACTGTTATAGTTATCTCTATTTTATTAATAGGTATACCTATACACACACATATATAGATATATATACATAACCATATAACCATTTAACCAAAACAAACACAAGGTTGTTTTGGCATATAGAAAGGCCGATTATAGGCCGATTGAAAAGATATAAAATAGCAGGTCATTCAAAGACCAACAAAACATACAGCCTATCAAAAGGTCAACACAGACCATATAAACCAATAATTGGGCCGTTAAGGATAGGCTGACAAAAATCTTCAAATTAAACATTAAGGTGTAGGTTGTTTTATCCAATCAAGAAAGAAGCCAAGTTTTATTAAAATACGTCAGTGAATCATAAAAAGATAAGCAGTATAACAACAGAGATCAAGAACAATATTATTGAGGTCGCATACAACACATACGGAGTTAAAATATTTATACAGGCCGTATAAACCAATATAAGCCGATTGCGAAGTAAATGGCTGTTAAAAATGACTGACAGGCTAGAATAAGGTTGTTCAAGTAACAAGAAGGCCAATCCGAAAAGGAAGATGGTCGTTGAATTGAAATAATAGGTTGAATCAACATAACAAGGTAGTTAAAGAAAAGATGGCTAATTCAATTTACCCAAGGCTAATTTTTGAAAAGCAGAGGCCATTCTAATGAAAAGAGGCCGATTTAATAAATAGGAGTTGTTCGGTTCTATGCATGAACAAGCCGAAATAATAAAATAGAGGCCGAGACTACAATACAAGGCCGTTTAACTAAAACAACAGGTTGATTCCTAATAACAACAACAAACAAGGCCAAAAGCAAAGGATAAGAAGTAGTTAAAGAATCTTTAACATGCCAACAAAGTAAATATATATAGCAGAAATCACAACAAGGTCATTCCAAATTCCAATAGGCCGTTGAAACAAGATACTAGCAAGTGGATTGCAAACTTAAAAACGTTGAAGATAAATCAATAAGGTCATTTTACAATCTTGAAAAAGGCCGCAGTAAGAATAAAGAGACCGGATATATATATTTGTTGACTTCGCAGTGATCCGGGGGTAAAAATAAAATAAGCCCTTTATTAGCAGGGTGATACAATGGTCCAAAGGAAAATAAAGGTTTGTTTAAATCAAAACCCAAGTGATGGTTTATTTGCTGGTCCAAGAACATGAAAAAAATAAACAAAACTAACATCTAAGAGACCAAAACCAACTTAGAGAAGGTTGTCTAAGCATAAGAAAGGACACTAACAGAGAAAAGTAGGCCGCAACAACTAAGCTAAATAAGTATGTGCAGTTTGAGCTAGAATATTGAAGCAATATATATACAATAATTAAAGGAAAGTACCTAATTCCTGAAGATTTCTTGTGGTTTGTTGACTCTTCAATGCTTTCCTCTATCCTTCACATCTCGTAGCTCCATGCTTTCTTCTCCCTGTGTGCATAGATTTTCCTTATGCTTCCCCCTTTATTTTTATCTCCTAACGCCTCTAATAATGGCGTAGTATTTTTTTAGAACTGAAGTTTTATTTCTTTATTTTTACTAACTCTCCATTGCATGTGTGTGGGCGCACTGTATGGAGTTCTGTCAATCGCATGCCTTATTAAATACCTCATATATATCTATGTACACACACAGATATATATATATATATATACTATTTAATTCAATATATGTGTATATATATATATATATATATATATCCATTTTTTGAAAAAAATAAGGTCAAATTTAATCCCATAAGTTGTATGAACACACCAGATGTACATGGCAAACTATTTCAATTTGAAGGAACATATTTAGAAACAGGATTGCCTAAATTATCCATTTTTAACATCAATCACACCCATAATTTCTAAAAGTTCAAAACTTAGATAAGACTACGTAACCACACAACATTGAGGAATAAGTCAATCAAGAATACAAATCAACATGATATTGTATGAACTATGTGAGTGTGTGCATGCATCAGGGTTCTGTCATGTCAACTCTTTCTGGCAGCTAGGGCGCATCTACCTCAACCATGTTCCCGTTTTCTACGTGTTCCTGCACTCATTCGCACTCAAAATCTCATCAATAGGTTAGTCCGAATAATCATAGCCAAAGCAAGAAAACATAGATCCATAATCATAAACATTTTAATCCATCATTATAACTATGCTTAAATTTATGCATTCATAAAATCACGATAATTTACCTTTTATGCACACGCAATTTACCCAAAGGTAAAACAATCAAATGTATAAATAAAGTATCTCACTACTACTATCAATGTATAAATAATCATAACTATGCAAAATAAAAGAATCTCTGCTAAATCCTCAAATGACGAAAAGATCTATCTATTTCCTTAGCATCCTCCCATGTTGCACTATCCACAGAGTATTGGTCCCATTGGACCTTATACTTCACAATATCCCTATTACGCAACTTAACGTTGCGTCTCTCCAAAATTTGAGTGGGCTCCACCAGCACCACTCCTAGACCCTATACCTATAAAGCATGTCAATCAAGTATGTATGAAGCATCAAGATGATATGGCTTAAGTAAAGACACATGAAAAACATTATGGTTTCGGGCAAGAGCAGGCAGTAGAGAAAGTCTATAAGAAACGGGATTAATCACTTCCAGCACATCAAATGATCCTACAAATCTAGGAGCAAGTTTGGATGATTTGCCAAACTAAACTGAACTCTTCTGAGGCTTAACCCTCAAGAAAACTTTGTCCCCTACTAAAAACTGTTTGAACATCCTATTCTTGTCTGTATAACTCTTCTATCGATCTGCCGCTTGCTTCAATTTCTCTTTGATCAAACTCATTTGATCATCCATTTCTCTAAGCATATCTAGTCCAATCACAATCATTTCTTCTACCTTATCCCAACCGATAGGTGTGTGATACTTACACCCATAAAGAGCTTTGAAAGGTGCCATCCCCAAAGATGGATGGTATGAATTATTGTAAGTGAACTCCACCAATGGAAGATACTCCTCCCATGTATACTATTGATCCATACAATACATCCTAAGGTCTTCAACTACCCGATTTACTCTTTCTATTTGACCATCAGTCTGAGGATGGTACATCGAATTGAAATTCAATTTTGTCCCCAAAGCTGCATTTAATGTTGTCCAAAACCTGGAAGTCATGCGAATGTCTCAATTTGATATGATCGTCTCTGGCACTCCATGCAAACGAAAGATTTCCTAGACAAACTTCTTAGCTAAGATCAATGAACCATCCTTAAGATTCCCTGGGATGAAATGCGCTACCTTCATCAACTTATCCACAACTACCAAGATGAGATCATGTTGATTCTTGGACATTGGCAACCCTTGAATGAAATCCATACTAATCACTTGCCATTTATATTCTAGTACACTATGCAGGTACAAAAGCCCTGCTTGATGCACATGCTCAGCCTTGACTCGTTGGCATTCCAAGCATCGAGCTACAAATTTTGTTTCATCTTTCTTGAGTCTTGGCCAAAAATACAAAGGTCTCAACCCTTCTACCATCTTAGTCACTCCAGGGTGCCCCAAATACGGTGCATTGTGGATCTCTTCAAGAACTAACTTTCTCAAATCCCCCGAGTCTGGAATATACATCCTACCTTGATATCGCAAAATTCCATCCAACTCAAACACATATCCATTAAATCGATGATCTAAGGGATCTTCGTCTATAGCTTGCTTCATCCTAGAATAGTGTTCATCTCCTTGCAGATTTGAATTACTTGTTGCCTCAAATTTGATCTTGTAGTAACCATGGATGCCAGATGTCTTCTTCTGCTAAGAGCATATGCCACTCTATTCTCTTTTCCTTTAATGTACTCAATCCCAAAATCATACTCACTAAGAAACTCTAGCCATCTCCTCTAACAAGCATTAAGATTGGGTTGATTAAAAATATACTTGAGTCCTAAGTGATCTGCCTTCAACTCAAATGGCTTCCCTAAGAGATAATGCCTCCACATCTGAAGTGCATGAACTATGGCTGCTAACTCTAAGTCATGTGGTGCATAGTTGAGCTCATATTGCTCCAACTTCCTCGACTCATAAGAAACCACTTGTCCATTTTGCATTAGCACTCCTACACCTTCTCCTAATGCATTGGTTATGACTGTGAATTGCCCATTAGGATCAGGTATAGTCAAAATAGGAGTTGTAGTGAGCTTTTTCTTCAAAACCTAGAAAGCCTGCTCACACTTTTCTGTCCACTCAAATATTTTCCCTTTCTTCTAAAGTGACATGTTCAGTGCTGCTATTGTAGATAACCCTTTCACAAACTTCCTGTAATACCCTGCAAGTCCCATGAAACTTCAGACTTCTCACATTCTGAGGTGCACGTCATTCCATTATTGCCTTAATCTTTTCTAGATCTACTGCAATCCCTTCCGCTGAAATGACATGACCTAGATAGTTCACCTTGTCTTGATAGAAAGTACACTTGGATAGCTTACCAAAGAGTTTACGCTCTCTCAAGCGTTGCAACACTATCCTCAAATGCTTTTCATGCTCCTCAATTGATTTAGAATAAATCAAGATATCATCTAGAAATATCAACACAAAGCCATCCAAGAAGTTACTGAATACACTGTTCATTAAATTCATGAAAGTTGCGGGAGCATTATTTAACCCAATTGGTACCACTGTGAATTCATAGTGACCATAACGAGTCCTGAAAGTTGTCTTTGAGATGTCCTCATCCTTAATCTGCAACTGGTGATAGCTGGATCTAAAGTCTATCTTAGAGAGCATAGTATCTCCTTTCATCTGATCAAAGAGCTCATTTATTCTTGGAAGTGGATACTTGTTCTTATAGTTGCCTTATTAAGCATTCTATAATCAATGCACAAGCGCAAAGTCCCATCCTTCATCTTCACAAAAATGACCGGTGCGCCCCATGGCGACACACTAGGTCTAATGAACCCTTGGTTCAATAATACTTCTGCAATTGTGCTTTTAGCTCATACAACTCTGTAGTGGTCATCATATAGGGTGCTTTAGATTGAGGTTCAGTCCCTAGTAGCAAATCAATTGAAAAGTCAAACTCCCTCTTTGGTGGCAACTCTTTTAAGTCCACTAGAAACACATCTCAGAATTCCTTTAGGATACGGTAGCCATTAAGTACCGGTTCCATGTTGTCAAGATCTTTAACTTGGACTGCATAAATGGAACATCCCTTCCTTTTGGCTTTCTTTAACTACATAGCTGAAATTTGCCTAAGTTCAATTGTTCAAGGGATCTCTTAAAACCATGAATCTCAACATGATTCCCTAGGTCATCCAAACATTTTACAACCTTATCCTCACAATTCACAATAGACTTATGTTCAACTAACCAATTGATTCCCAAAATCATGTCATAAGACCCTAAAGGTGCTATGCAAAGATTGACTTGAGTCTAAAAACTTGGAAGGTCTAACTCATTGCAAGAAAGACAAGAATCTACCCTCTTTTCTATCCCATTTCCATACTAAACCATCCATGAATTTGCCATGTTTCTAGGTCTAATAGATAACTTTGAAACTAATCATGGATCTACAAAGCATTTAGTTGCTCCAGTATCAATTAATATAGAAATAGGTTGTCCATAGAGCTTACCTAGAAATTGAATTGGTGCTACCTGGAAGTCAACTTGTCAATTGTCCATAGCTGCATGAATTTGTTGTTGCGGTGCTCCCTGCTGATTTCTATCTCTTCAGCCTACTAACCACTGAGGACAAGTATTGGCATAGTTCTCTCCTTCGCATACATAACATATGCCATAAGGCGCTATTGGTCCTTCTAACCTATCCCTTCAGTTGTTGTTGTTGTTATTGTTGAAGTTGCCTCTTTTGTTGCTTCCATTCTGATTTCCTCCATTTCTATCGAGTGCTGCCACAATAATGGGTTACACTTTCTGTGACATCCTGATTTTTGCTGAAATCACATATTTTTAGAAAATATAATGATTTAAGCCTTGAAAGGTTCCATTTAAAGGATTTTAATTGATGAGGGTTTGATCAAACCCTTTTAGATCAAACCCCCTTGGATAGAACCCTACTAGTTTTAAACCATACCTATAATGGATTCTCCTCTACACCTATCAAAATGCTGATAAAAAACCACTTTTAATTTACCTTTTGGGGGATCAAATGAATTCATTTAAAATTTATGTTTTGTAAGTATGTCTAGTCCTTATTATAAGCTTCGTAAAAAGTATAATTTTAAATATATTTAATTTGATTATTATATTCATTTTTATTTCTTGTGAATGTAGGTTTTTCAATGAACATCAAGGTCTTTGTTTCATACATACAGAAAAATAAGAAAATATAGAAAACAAATTCTAAAAAATACATGTCCTCTAGGTATTGATGTCATTATTCCAACAAAAAAAAAATTCTGATACATAAAAAAAAAAATTATGCTCTTTATAGTACACATATGTCTAAATTGTAATTGGTTTGAATTCAAAACTTAATTAAAAAAAATCAATAAAACATTATGAAACCAAATGCATCCTCTAGATATTGTCGTTACAAATCTAAATTCAAAAAAATTAAAATGTTATCCTTCATGGAAAAAAAGTTATGTGGCTTATAGTACACATCACTCTTTAAAAATGGTGTTTATTGTTAAAAACTAGTTATTAAAGGAGATGGAAAAAGAAATGCAATTTGATTCTAATATATATATATATATATATATATATATATATATATATATATATATATATATATAGAATCTACAAACAAAATGTCACAAATCACTAGTTTGCATCATCTTCAAATTCCTCACGGTTTAGCAGCTATAGGTGTCCAAACGTGAAGATTTAGTTCAAAATGTTCATTTCAATGTCAAGTGTGGCCAACAAGTGTAACCTAGTATTGTGGGACCCTGTCCTGGGAGTTGTTACCTCTTTTCATGTTCCTGTTATGTGGATTGTTGTTGCCCTAATTGTTGTTATTGTTATTATTTTGGGATTTCTTATTTCCAAATCTTACATCTCTAAACTTGCGATAATTGGTTGCTTGTTCCAGCTTCTGTTCATATTTTATTGCCTTTTCAAAGACCCCATCCATAGTCAAGGTATTATGGATGTCCACGTCCACTCCAATCTGAGGTCTTAATCCCATGATAAACTTCTAGATCCTAAACCTCTCATCCATCTGATATTGTGATACATACTTGAGCAAATGAGATAATCTTTCCCAATATTGGGTTACCGACACACCTCCTTGTGTCAAATTTTGGAACTCAGTCATCTTCTTATCAAAGAAGAGTTACAGTAACCACCTCTTTCTAAAAAGGTTTAGGAAGAGCTCCCATGTTATTTCTCCTAGCAATTACCTTTTCTCTGTTTTCTCATTATCCCACCAAGTAGTTGCTTCTTCGGTTAGCTAGTATGAACCCCACATTACCTTAGTCTCATTAGAAAGGTTATGGAGATCAAAGTACTTCTCCATCTCAATAATCCAAGATTCCACTCCATCTCCGATGGTTCTATGATCAAATTTAGGTGGGGATACCTTCTTGAGGTCTTTGCACAACTCCTTTGCAATCCTACCGCAATTGTTTGCATTATCTTCATTATCCTGATTCTAAATCTCATTCCCTTGATTTTGATTTTGATCTTGGTCTTTCCCTCCTCAAATTCCTCTAATCTCTTGCTCCAAATTATCCATCCTAGCTCTTTGTTGGTTTAGGAGGTCGAAGATTTGATCCAACCTCTCATTCTATCCATTGCTTGATCCAATGCGGTTGGTGTTTCTTTTATTCATTCTAAATGATTAGATCAATTTGCATCAAGATTCACATCTTAGTGTAATAGACAAAGGCCCTAGTGTCAAACCTAGAGCTCTAATACTAAATGTAAAGTACCCAATCCAAAAACTATAATTACCAAAGTAATAATCAACTCATTCACATTAACTCAAATGGAAAGATAGATCTTCTATACATCATGTAATAATGTTATAATACATCTTACAAATCCACATGCTATAACTAGGTGTTAGCACAATAAAATAATATACAATGATACATCTCTGGCTTTCATACCATAAGGTTATCTCAATACAACAATCAGGTACAATATACAAGCAATGATAAATAAACAGAAGCACTATCGCCAGCTGCCACTAACCCACATGGTAATTCACAAGCCAAGAGACAGGAGCATGGCCTAGGCACTTTTCCGCCCAACCACGAAGTAATTAAACTTCCCTAGAATCATTCATGACATGAAGGATACCCGACCCTGGACAAAACGCTTAGCAACCTAGAAACAACTAGCAGGAGTGAACACCTGATGCAACCTGATGTCTAAATGCATATCTAACTAGAATGTGCAATATCTCACAATTAGGATGTGGTAGAGAAACATATTAATATAGAGTTTCTAGACAATCATTCATATATTTCATGAAAGATAGCTTTGGCCAAAACACTTATATAAGTAATGGTTAAATCCTGAAAAGAGGATAAGCCTTCTCTGTTTACCAACATTTGGCATCCTATCCCGGAAGTAACCCAACATACACATAGAAAAATAAAATAATCCCAATGCCTATACAACCGTAATTTCATTTGAATTCTACCAATTGCTTTCTCTCAATTATTTAAAGTGAATATAATTCTCTAACAAGCGTTGTAAAATGATGCATATGCTTGATCAATAGAGAGCTCACAAGGTGATTATATGTGTATATATGTGGACATACATTCGCATATATTCACGTAGGTAATACGTGTGCATGCATGAATACATATAGTTATCTATTTCAACATATAATTGTTTGCAAGAGTATCTCTCTCAATAAAACTAGTTCAGAATCATAGTTGAGATAGGATTTAAGACAATTATTTTAACATTAGAACAATATAATATTAATTCAATTTAGCCACTCAGCTTGTTTTGTAATATAAATATATTTGAATCCGAGCTTGTACATAGCAAATATATTCAATATTCCACTGTTATATTTATCTTTGTTTTATTAATAGGTATACCCACACACACACACACATATATAGATATATACATAACCAGATAACCATTTAACCAAAACAAATGCAAGGTCGTTTCAACATACAGAAAGGCCAATTACAGGCTCATTGAAAAGATATAAAATAGCAAGCCATTCAAAGACCAACAAGACATGCAGGCTATCAAAAGGTCAACACAGGCCATATAAACCAATAATCAGGCCGTTAAGAACATGCCAACAAAAATCTTCAAAATTAAACATTAAGGTGTAGGTCGTTTTATCTAATCAAGAAACAGTCTGAGTTTTACTAAAATAGGTCAATAAATCATAAAAAGGTAAGCACCATAACAACGGAGGTTGAGAACAATATTATGAGGTTGCATACAACACATACGGAGTTAAAATATTTATACATGTCATATAAACCAATAGAGGCTAATTGCAGAGTAAATGGCCATTAAAAATGGCTAACGGGCCAGAATAAGGTTGTTCAAGTAACAAGAAGGCTGATCTAAGAAGGAAGATGGTTGTTGAACTGAAATAACATGTCGAATCAACATAAAAAGGCAATTAAAAAAATGCTAGCCAATTCAATTTACCCAAGGCTGATTTACAAAAAGCAGAGGCCATTCTAATTGAAAAGAGGTTGATGTGATGCTCTGTCATGCAACCCTAGAGTGTTAGACTAACAAATGCAACAATCACAGAAATATATATATATTTTGAACCAAGTAAATGCATTATTCATAAGATAACATTACATTATCGACAACATTCATCAAGTTGCACAACCAACACCTCTAGGGAACATAACTACATCAGGTAATCATGAAGTCATAACAATATAAGTGATATACATTATAATACAACAGAAGAGAATTTACATCATTCATTTGAGGAGATGAATAATTACAAAGGTTCAAATACAAGATTACATGACCGATCGCATCAGTTTACAAAATAATACAATTATGAATGTATATTACAACTTTGAAGATGTAGAACAAATCTAGAACTGGAAACACTTCTGCATTGTTCTCAAACCATTACATCCAGGAAAACCAATGGTTTAAGCTCTTCCACCCAACCATGTGGAACCCTGAGGTCCACCCCTCCGAGCTAGGAGATAACTATGAGGTTCCCCCTAAGACCAAGGATACAAGAAGACAACTCGACACAAATAAAACAGATAATTGAGACTACACCAACCAACAAGACCAGTCAACTCATCAAGACAAACATTAGGACAAGACAATCATGAAGACAAGTCACATCAAAACAAGACAATATAGTACTCTAGAGGCAACAACAAAGATAAAAAAGTAACTAAGTTGCAGTAAGGAGAGTGTCATCGCATGGTCCTAGCATGGGTTATCCAGGCTATCTCTCACTAGAAATTGGCCCCTATCTATGGTTATCTAGGCAACCTCTCTATAGGCACCGGCCCCTATCTATGGTTATCCAGGCGACCTCTCTATAGGTACCGGCCCCATAGGGTGACACATGCAGAGCTGACACATCCTTTCATGGGGACAAGGAGGTCGACCTTGCCAACCAGGTTGTGAGAGCACTCAAGGCATGGGTGAGGCATCATACTTATCTTGTTATGCGAATTACTACTCAACCCACCTAGATAATTTTTTAGGTTATCACTTGATTACAACTTCCATGGGGTTATCCAGGTAGCCACTTTGGGCACTGGCCCCACCATGGAAGCCACTCTCCTTCATACAACTAGCATCCAAAAACCAATAACATGCATGGACAAGGGACTACAAGGCATCTATCTCTTACAATCCAATACATTATATAGGCCATTCAAACTTTAACCTCAACAATAAAACTTCCTTTATCCACTTCAAAAATCTCAAATCAATACAACATTGGAACATAATGACACAATAACAAATTGAAACCCAAGTAGTTAAACCTCTGGAGTCGGTAATTTGAACTCTTTACCACTATACAAAAGTACATCTCCCGATATGAAAACCAGGGTTTAAACGACTATGACATTCCCTTAGAATAATATGACTTAGGACCAAAGAAAGAAAAAAACATAACTCAATTACATCATAATTACATGGCGATAATAATATACAATGGTGTTCCAAGGGCGACCTTATACTATGTTAAAATTGACTCAACACACCACTTCCAAACAAGTTTTAAAAAAATGAAACACTACAACAAAAAGGTTAATAAAACATTACAACCCATTTCCAAAACAATCTTACTTACTTCTATAGACTTGCATTTTCGACAATAATGAGCTACTGATAGGATAAACAAAGCCCAAAATTTTACAAGATTCTTAAACCTACTTAGAAAGAATAATAGTTAAACATCATTAAATTAACACAATGACAGATATCATTAATACGACTACAATTATAAAGAAATATTTGAACTCCTTATTTGACTCTAGAATTAACTTAATTTCGACCATTATGAAAAAAATAACGGGTAAAGACATCAATTGGCAAGGGTAAAATTTTTTATTAGATTAATTATATTCTATTCTAACACTTTCTTCCAATAAGCCCATAATTAATTTTATTACAAAAGCTTAAAACCAAAAACATTAAACTTAATCATTCCACAGCCTAAAATAATAGAATTTTAAAATAAATAATCCTAAGTTTAATCACTTTAGTAATGCCAATTATCAATGTTATTCAATACTTTATTTAAACTAGTTAGGTAGCATACTAGAAAACAAACCACTATACAACAAAGTCTAACATGGAAAAAAGCATGGATTTCCTATAGTCTGAATTAATTATGACAAAAAGAGCCAAATTTCATCAAGGCTGCCTGGATAACCCCATGGATAGCCACTTGATTACATACCCGTACTTTTCACGCTCCAAAAATTGAATCCTCCTGCAGAACTTCTCTTCCTCCTTCCTTTCTCAGAATAACTCCCCTTCCCAAATAAAACCCCCCCAAAGCAAAATAGCCAAGAGTCATAAATGCCCACTATCTCCAATCCGTTGCCGAGAATCCCCCTCCCCAGAAGAATTTTAAATTTTTACTTATAATAGAGATTCCTCAATCTGGAATCATAAATGACAACTAACCACATTAAATTATTCGCTAGTATTATTCTATAAATAACCATAATAAACTTATGACTCAGATACTTTTAAAAACATTAAAATAATAATTAATTTTAATCTATGTTAAAATTTACTTTAATAATATTCCAAGTTTTAGACATGCTACTTTATGCATTACCAAAATACACATGGGCTAACTAACCAAAAAACTCGACAATAACCCACACACCACTAGACGACCAACAATTTGAAGACTGAACTGATGTAGGGGAAAAACCTCATGTTATCTCCCATCAACATTATCCATTGGTGCAAGGGCCCGCTCAAACCTGTTAAGTCAGGTGGAGTCGAGGCCCAGTACCTGCAATCTATATCAAAACAATATGTTACATACAAGATATATATACATATATAACACATACACAGAGTTAGGGATTCACAGCGTAGTAGGGTGCTCGGAGTGAGCAATGCTACATTGTCCCTTCTCTGAAATCATGACAATAAACATATGCATCCCTAACTAGAAGTTAGATAACATTCAACTACGTAAACAAGATTATATCAATCTTCATAATCCAACTAACCATCAACTAAACATGTCAAAATACATCATGAATTGAAATATCAATAATGTCATCATAAAACTCATAACATATGTCAAAAACCACCTCAGTCAAACATAGTTCATCATGATCATAATAAGCATCAAACATAAGTCTAACATCTCAAATATCTCAACTGTCAAAGTGCAATATAAAACTACTAACTGTGTCAAAACTGTCTAAAACAATAGAAAACTAATATCTGTCTCAAACAAAAAATGAGGGGCATTACATCCTCCCCCACAAGAGTCGGGCTTACTCCTAGAAGCCTACAAATAAGTAAGGGTATAACTCTCTCATCCTAGAAGCATCCTCCCAGGTAGCAGAAGTCTCATCATTAGGATCCCAATTGACCCTGACCTGCTCCACATCTCTGCCCCTGATAGCAAGTCTCCTGTGCTGTAGAATGCCTATGGGCTCCAAAGCCAGCTACCTGTCCTCTACCTATAGAGCAGTCCAATCAAGAAGATAAGCAATATCTAGATAGTAAGGTCTAAGAATAGAAACATGAAACACATCATGGATGCATGAAAGACTGGGTGGCAAAGCAAGACGATAAGCAACAGGAACAATCCTCTCCAACCTCAAAAGGTCCAACAAAGCATGGTGCTAGCTTAGAGCCCTTTCTGTAACGGATCAGACTCTTTCGCGGTCACACACGCAAGAACACCTGATCCCCAACTGAAAACTGTCAATCAACTCTATAAGCATCTGCATACTTCTTCTGTCTATCCTGCGTTGTCACCAGATGCTCTCTAATCCTCTCAACCTACTGCTCCATATCTCTAAGCATATCTGGTCCTAGAAGAACTCTATCCTCGAGACAATCCCAACTCAGTGGGGTCTGACAAGGATGACCATACAAAGCCTAAAATGGAGACATGCCGATAGAACTGTGATATCCATTATTATAAGCAAACTCTACTAGATACAGGTAGTCCTCCCAACGGCTCTACTGATCCATCACATACATCCTAAGCATATCCTCAAGAACCTGATTAACCCTCTCGGTCTGACCATCAGTCTCAGGATGGTATGTTGAATTAAAGTTCAGCTGTGTCCCCAAGGCATGCTGCAGAGAAGTCCAAAGGGCTAAAGTAAAAACTAGATCCCTATCGGAGATGATCCTATGAGGAATCCCATGAAGTCTGACTATGTCCTCCATGAATACTTTGGCCACCGTAGAAGCGTTATAAGAAGAACGGATAGGAGAGAAGTGAGCTACCTTCATCAACCTATCCACAGTGACCATAATGGCATCGTTTCAATGGGAGGAGAATGGAAAACCAACAATGAAGTCTATCGAAATGATGTCCCATTTCCATTCTGGGATCAAATGAGGTTGCAAAAGACCTGCAGGGTGTTGATGCTCCGCCTTCACCCTCTGACACTCAAGACATCTCGACACAAAATCAGCAATATCTCGCTTCATACCACCACAAAAGTACAACTAACAAAGATCTGCATGCATCTTCTTGACACCCGGATGAGCAGAATAAGGTTCCCGATGCGCCTCAGTCAAAACTAGAGTACGAAGACCCTCTGAACTAGGAACATAGATACGACCCAAATGTCACAAAAGACCATCTGGCTCAAGAGAGTAATTGGAAAATCTACCCTCAAAGGTCTACCCGACTCAACCTTGGACTTCACCTCCTTATACCATCTGTCGATAGGAAGTGCTGCAAGAATCTGACCTCTCAAATCAACTATGAGAGAGACCGTTGAGATCTCATTTCTTTGATGACTAAGAGCATCCGCTACCACATTCTCTTTGCCCTGAATATACTTGACCTTAAAGTCATACTCACACAAGAATTCCATCCATCGCCTCTGCCTCGTATTCAAGTTTGGCTACATGAAAATATACTGCAAACTATGATGATCACTGTGTAGCTCAAACCGATGCCCTAAGAGAAACTGCCTCCACCTCACCAAGGCATGCACAACTATAGCTAACTCTAGATCGTGAGTGGGATAGTTCAATTCGTGATCCTTGAGTTTGCGAGACTCATAGGCAATCATGAGACCATCCTGCATCATAACTGCTCCTAAACCCTCCAACAAAGCATCTGTACACACAACAAAGTTCCCGGTAGGATCGGGAACTGCTAAAATAGGTGCACTAGTCAACTGCTCCTTAAGGGTCTGAAAAGCTACCTGACATTGCTCTGACCAAACAAACTTCTTCCCTTTTCTCTGAAGAGAAGTAATAGGATGGGCAATCCTCAAAAACCCCATAATAAAACGGTGATAGTAACCTGCCAATCACATAAAACTACGGACCTCATAAACATTAGTAGGTGCAGGCCAATCCATAATAGCTTAGATCTTCAAAGTATCCACTGTAATACCCTCTCCAGAGATGACATGATCCAAATACTTCACCTGTCTAAAAGAATTCGCACTTCGACAAATTAGCATAGAGTTGATTTTCTCTCAGACACTGCAACACCTGATGTAAATGCTCCTCATGCTCCTCCATAGTCCTTGAATAGATCAATATATCATCCAGAAATACAAGAACAAACCTGTCGAGATAAGTGCGGAAAACACCATTTATCAGGCTCATGAAAATTGAAGGCACATTCGTCAACTTGAATGGTACTACTGTGAACTCATAATGTCCATAATGGGTGTGAAATGTTGTTTTATGAATATCTGCCTCAAATATCCTCAACTGGTGATATCCTGACTTAAGGTCAATTTTAGAAAACACCTTTGCTCCCTTAATCTAGTCAAACAAATCATCAATCCGAGGCAAGGGGTACGTATTTTTTACTGTCACCTTATTGAGTTGTCGATAGTCGATACACAGCCACAAAGATCCATCCTTCTTTTTCACAAAGATCATAGGTGCTCCCCAAGGAGAAACTAGGTCGAATGAATCCCTTGGCTAACAACTCCTCCAACTACATAAGAGCTCCTTAAGCTCCTGAGTAGTCATCCTGTATGGAGCTCGTGAGATAGGCTCTGCACCGGGAACAAGATCAATCCTAAAATCGATGTCATGCTTAGGTGGCATCCTCAGAATCTTAGAAGGAAAACATCAGCATACTCCCTCAAAAGTGGGTGATCGTCAAGAGATGCCTCTCGACTCTCTTCTATCTCCAAGTCACTAACTGACACTGCAAAAAGCTGACATCCGTAACGCATGCATCTCTTAAGCTGCATAGTAGAGATCATACATAGGGAAATAGGTCTCTGAACTCCTACTACCTCCACCTCTCTACCAGAATCATCCACACATCTGATAGACTTATGCCGACAATCAATCACTCCCTGATGGGCCTCTAGCCAATCCATCCCCAAAACTATATCATATGAACCAAGGGGTGGGATGTGAAGGTCTACTGTCATAGATAAAGAGCCAATCCTCAACTCATAACTGAGCACTAGAGACTCAACTGTGACCTTAGCCCTGGAAGCTAACTCAACCTGCCACCTATCATCCTACTTTGTTGCCACTAAGCCACAACACTCTACAAGAGAAGGAAATATGAACGAATTAGATGCACCGAAATCAAAGAGAACAAAAAAACCAATACCTTGCATGAAACTAGAAGTCTCCACCACGGTGCCCTAGTGCTCTGCCTGGCAGTTATCAACCACTGCAAAGACTCTATGTGATATGCCTACATCACCAACCGTTTGCTCTGAAGCCGCCGGTCGATGTCCAAACCCTGAAGTACTCCTCTAAGGAAACTATCTAGCAATATGGCCCTGTTGGCCACAAGAGAAGCACCCAGTGCCTCTACCAAAATGACCACCACCCTAGAAAGCACTAGACTATTGGAAACTACCCCTGCTCGCTATGGACTACGTACTCTGAGCGGGGCGATCAACACGGTCCTGCCTAGAACGCTACCAACTTTAGTTCTTATTTTGAAATCTAACACCCTGCTGAGTCTGAGAATTCTTTGGTTTGGTCTGAGAGTGTTGTTGCCGTCCACCCTTTGAGGGTGCATGAGATCCTGATGCCTAAGTATGCCCACCACGTGAACCAAATCCTGAAGAAGGTGCACTGCTAATATGCACACCTGTATGCCCTCCAAGTACCATAGCCAAATTCTCGTCTACTAACTAGGCTTTCTCCACTGCTACCTCCATAGTCTTAGGTTCCTCTACTGATCTAGGTATTCAGCCCCCTGATAAAATGCTGCACTAGCATAGTCTCATCATCTTTGATACTCGCATATTGCTTGAGCTCATAGAATCTGCTCTCATACTGCTCAACTAAGATGGCCATCTGCCTCAGCTCATGGAACTCATTTGTGCAACACTACCTCTAATGATCAAATAGGAAACGGGCTCTGAATCTCTCTAAGAACAACTCCCAAGAAACAGTGCTAATGTCCAAGTGCAGCTTTTGCTCCTCTAAACGCTACCAAGTCAAAGCAAAACCTCGAAGATGCAAAATAGCACATCTGGCTTTGGTGTTGCTGCCATATGGATGCATGGTGAAACACCTGCCTATATCCAATAACCAAGTCTCTACCTCTAGACCACTACCAGGTCCGTCGAAGGTGGGAGGGCGTGCCCTCAAAAGATCTCTCATATGACTAGCCAGTGTGGCCTCCTGCTCAGTTGTCAACTCTCTCTGCCTAGGTGATCTCTCTCTTTCCCTAGGTTCTGGCTGATCTACCTCCTGACCCCCTCTAGGCTGCTCAACCTCCTATCTAGGGCCTAAATGGGCAAGGGCCTCCTCAAGTAACTATTGCAACTGGGCTCCCTTAGGCTAACCCTGACCTTCCATATTCTGACCCCTGCCTTCATGGGCACTCTCATGAGGAGAACTGGTTGGAGGTGTACCACCACCACCTCTCCCACGACCCCTACCTCTAGGCATCTACCTATAACACCAAGAGATGATTTATTACATAGAAAGGGAAACAACAGGGATGAAGTTAATCTACAGAGTTTAAGCACTAGGTCACATAATGGGCTCAGTTATAACCAGAGTACCCAGTGTTTAAACCTGGCTCTAATACCAAATGTGTTGCCCCATCATGCAACCCTAAAGTGTTAGACTAACAAATGCAACAATCACATAATTTTTTTTTTGAAGCAAGTAAATGCATTATTCATAAGATAACATTACATTATCGACAACATTTATCAAGTTGCACAACTAAAACCTCTAGGGAACATAACTACATCAAGTAATCATGAAATTATAACAATACAAGTGATATACATTATAATACAACAAAAGAGAATTTACATCATTCATTTGTAGAGATGAATAATTACAAAGGTTCAAATACAAGATTACATGACCGATCACATCGGTTTACAAAATAATACAATTATGAATGTATATTACAACTCTGAAGATGCAAAACAAATTTGGAACTGGAAACACTTCTACATTGTTATCAAACCATTACATCTAGGAAAACCAATGGATTAATCCCTTCCACCCAACCATGTGGAACCCTGAGATCCACCCCTCTGGGCTAAGAGATAACAATGAGGTTCCCCCTAAGACTAGGGATACAAGAAGACAACTTGGCACAGATAAAACAGATAATTGAGACTACACCAACCAACAAGACCAGTCAACTCATCAAGACAAACATTAAGACAAGACAATCATGAAGACAAGTCACATCAAAACAAGACAATATAGTACTCCAGAAGCAACAACAAAGATTAAAAAAAAGTAACTAAGCTGTAGTAGGGAGAGTGTCATCGCATGGTCCTAACATGGGTTATCCAGGCTATCTCTCACTAGAAATTGGCCCCCATCTGTCGTTATCCAGGCGACCTCTCTATAGGCACCGGCCCCATAGGGTGTCACATGCAGAGCTGACACATCCTTTCATGGGGACAAGGAGGTCGACCTTGCCAACCAGACCTTCTCATTCCATCCTTAGCCTATGAGACCACTCAAGGCATGGGTGAGGCATCATACTTATCTTGTTATGTGAATTACTACCCAACCCACCTAGATAAATTTTTAGGTTATCACTTGATTACAACTTCCATGGGGTTATCCAGGCAGCCACTTTGGGCACTGGCCCCACCATGGAAGCCACTCTCCTTCATACAACTAGCATCCAAAAACTAATAGCATGCATGGACAAGGGACTACAAGGCATCTATCTCTTACAATCCAATACATTACATAGGCCATTCAAACTTTAACCTCAACAATAAAACTTCCCTTAGCCACTTCAAAAATCTCAAATCAATACAACATTGGAATAGAATGACACAATAACAAATTGAAACCCAAGCAGTTAAACCTCTGGAGTCGGTAATTTGAGCTCTTTACCACTATACAAAAGTACATCTCTCGATATGGAAATCAGGTTTAAACGACTATGACATTCCCTTAGAACAATATGACTTAGGACCAAAGAAAGAAGACACATAACTCAATTACATCATAATTACATGACGATACTAATATACAATGGTGTTCCAAGAGCGACCTTATACTATGTTAAAATTGACTCAACATACCACTTTCGAACAAGTTTAAAAAAAATGAAACACTACAACAAAAGGTTAATAAAACATTACAACCCATTTCCAAAACAATCTTACTTCTATAGACTTGCATTTTCAACAATAATGAGCTACTGATAGGATAAACAAAGCCTAAAACTTTACAAGACTCTTAAACCTACTCAGAAAGAATAATAGTTAAACATTATTAAATTAACACAATGACAGATATCATTAGTACGACTACAATTATAAGGAAATATTTGAACTCCTTATTTGACTCTAGAATTAACTTAATTTCGACCATTATGAAAGAAATAATGGGTAAAGACATCAATTGGCAAAGGTAAAATTTTTTATTAGATTAATTATATTCTATTCTAACACTTTCTTCCAATAACCCCATAATTAATTTTATTACAAAAGCTTAAAGCCAAAAACATTAAACTTAATCACACCGCACCCTAAAATAATAGAATTTTAAAATAAATCATCCTAAGTTTAATCACTTTAGTAATGCCAATTATCAATGTTATTCAATACTTTATTTAAACTAGTTAGGTAGCATACTAGAAAACAAACCACTATACAATGAAGTCTAACATGGAAAAAAGCATAGATTTCCTATAGTCCGAATTAGTTATGCAAAAAGAGCCAAATTTCATTAAGGCAATTTGTATTTATTCGACTAATTTCTTAAGCTTCTTCAAATGGAAAAGTTTATATAAAAAGAAACTATCTAAGGATCTCAACGGCCTATCCAACTTTGGTAGTTGAGGAACATTGCTCAGTAAATAAAAAAGAAAATCCATACAGCTAGCTACACTATTCGATGTGTCCACAGAACGAGATGAATGCCTAGACTTTTGCTGATATACAAAGCAAGAAAAGAAGGTTACTAAAATTATGGACTTACATTCACTGAGACTCAATGAAATTACATTACCCACCATTGACAGCGACCAAGGAGGGATTCGCTAAGAGTTTTAAAACAAGCAAAATTGGTAAAGAGGAATCTTGAGGATGCAACCAGGGTGAGGGTTTCATAATTCTAGCAACACCACCGCCATTAAGCTAACTAGAGGAGACATGCATCATCATAAATCTTCAGCGGAAGAACTGGTTTGGGTGCTCAACAAAATGAGACTTGGCAAAGAAATAGGGTATCGCCAGGGATGGACAGGGTCACACAAAACAGAGAAAGACTACGTATTTGGCAGAAGCATCAAGCAAAACGATTACATCAGGTTGATAGTCCCTATGGGCGCTGGTGAGGAACATCAAACCAGAATATGCTTCTATCAGAGCTTGAAGAATGACCCTCACAAAGTGGGCTGGGTTAAGAGATAAAGAGCTTCAAAGAGATCGCTATGAATTTAAAAGGTTCAATTAAAACTTCCAAGAAGAATGGCAGATAGAAATCACTGAGAATGCATGAGGGACACATGTTTCAAGCTCACATCCCCCTAGAAACACAAGCATTATAACTAATGACCGATGCTCAAGTGAAGAAATGAATCGGTGGTGGAAATGGAAGATGGGATTTTGAGATCAAGGTAACCCAATTCAACTAAAAATCCTTATGCTCGATTTGACTACAGAGTAAAGAATATATTCAATCCCTTCAAAGAAAGAGGTAAGTATTATAGTGAGATGGTTTTGTAGGAAAACTATATTATCTAATCGTCCTGGAAGAGCATCAAGTAGCAGATTCGTTACAGAGTTTACTGATAATGAGTTGATTACAGAGTTGAAGACGGATGAATTATGGATCGATTTCCTTTGAGGAGCTAGGACGTTTAGGAAGATGACTCAAACTCAGAGTTTCCAAAACTTTGAGAGCAAACTAGGCAACAAAAATATTCTAATTTCTCAGAGCACAACATAGGCAAGAATAAAGAAATTCATAGAATTTAACTATACAACAATATTGACATACATGTACTTTTCACGCTCCAAAAATTGAATCCTTTTGCAGAACTTCTCTTCCTCCTCCCTTTCTCAAAATGACTCCCCTTCCCAAATAAAATCCCCCCAAAGAAAAATAGCCAAGATTCATAAATGCCCACTATCTCCAATCCGTTGCTGAGAATCCCCCTCCCCAGAAGAATTTTAAATTTTTACTTATAATAGAGATTCCCCAATCTAAAATCATAAATGACAACTAACCACATTAAATTATTCACTAGTATTATTCTATAAATAACCATAATAAACTTATGACTCAGATACTTTTAAAATCATTAAAAAAAATAATTAATTTTAATCTATGTTAAAATTTACTTAAATAATATTCCAAGTTTTAGACATGCTACTTTACGCATTACCAAAATACACATGGGCTAACTAACCAAAAAACTTGACAATAACCCACACACCACTAGACGACCAACAATCTGAAGACTGAACTGACCTAGGGGAAAAACCTCATGTTATCTCCCATCAACGTTATCCATTGGTGCAAGGGCCCGCTTAGACCCACCAAGTCAGGTGGAGTCGAGGCCCGATACCTGCAACCTGTATCAAAACAATATGTTGCATACAAGTATATATATACATATATAACACATACACAGAGTTAGGGATTCACAGCATAGTAGGGTGCTCGGAGTGAGCAATACTACACTATCCCTTCTCTAAAATCATGACAATAAACATATGCATCCCTAAGTAGAAGTTAGATAACATTCAACTACATAAACAAGATTATATCAATCTATTGAAATATCAATAATGTCATCATCAAACTCATAACATATGTCAAAAACCACCTTAGTCAAACATAGTTCATCATGATCATAATAAGCATCAAACATAAGTCTAACATTTCAAATATCTCAACTGTCAAAGTGCAATATAAAACTACTAACTGTCTCAATATTGTCTAAACAATAGAAAACTAATATCTGTCTCAAACCAAAAATGAGGGGCATTACAGTTGATTTAATAAATAGGAGTTGGTCAGTTCTATGCATGAACTACCGAAATGATAATAAAACAGAGGCTGAGACTACAATACAAGGCCGTTTAACTAACACAATAGGCTAATTCCTAATAACAACAAACAAGGCCGAAAGCAAAGGATAAGTAGTTAAAGAATCTTCAACAGGCCAACAAAGTAAATATATATAGCAGAAATCACAACAAGGCCATTCCAAATTCCAACAAGCCGTTGAAACAAGATACTAGCAGACCGATTTCAAACTTGAAAAGGTCGAAGATAAATCAATAAGGCCGTTTGACAATCTTGAAAAAGGTCATAATAAGAATAAAGAGACTAGATATATATATATATATAGACTTTGTAGTGATCCAAGAGTAAAAATAAAACAGGCCTTTTACTATATTAGCAGGCTGATCCAGCAGTCCAAAGGAAAATAGAAGTTTGTTTAAATCAAAACCCAGTTGACGGTTTATTTGTTGGTCCAAGAACATGCACAAAATAAATAAAACTAACATCTAAGAGACCAAAACTAACTTAGAGAAGGCTATCTAAGCATAAGAAAGGATGCTAATAGAGAAATGGAGGCCGCAACAACTAAGCTAAATAAGTATGTGTAGTCTGAGCTAGAAAATTGAAGCAATATATATAGTAATTAAAGGAAAGTATCTGATTCTTGAAGATTTCTTGTGGTTTGTTGACTCTTCAATGCTTTCCTCTATGCTTCGCAGCTCGTAGCTCTATGCTTTCTTCTCCTTGTGTGCGTATATTTTCCTTATGCTTCCCCCCTTTGTTCTTATCTCGTAACGCCTCTAATAATGGTGTAGTATTTTTTTAGAACTGAAGTTTTATTTCTTTATTTTAATGACTCTCCGTTGCATGTGTGTGGGCACGATGCATGGAGTTCCCTCGATTGCGTGCCTTTTTAAATACCTCATATATATTTATGTACACACAAATGCACGCACACACGCACACGCACACATATATATTATTCCTTTATTATATGTGTACATATATATATATATATATATATATATATATATAACTTATTAAACTATAAATATATTTATTTTACTTTACCTATATATCTATATACACACATATATATACTTTTACTATTTAATTCAATATATGTATATGTATATATATATATATATATATATATATATATCCATTTTTTGAAAAAAATAAGGTCAAATTTAATCCCATAAGTTATATGAACAAACCAGATGTACATGGCAAACTATTTCAATTTGAAGGAACATATTTAGAAACAGGATTGCCTAAATTATCCATTTTTAACATCAATCACACCCATAATTTCTAAATTTCGAAAACTCATATAAGACTACATAACCACACAACATTGAGGAATAAGTCAACCAAGAATGTAAGTCAACATGATTTTGTATGAACTACGTGAGTGTGTGCATGCATCGGGGTTCCGTCATGCCAACTCTTTCCGGTGGCTAGGGCACGTCTACCTCAACCATGTTCACGTCTTCTACGTGTTCCTACACTTAGTCACACTCAAACTCTCATCAATAGGTTAGTCCCAATAATCATAGCTGAAGCAAGAAAACATAGATATACAATCATAAACATTTTAATCCATCATTATAACTATGCTCAAATTTATGCATTCATAAAATCACGATAATTTATCTTTTATGCACACGTAATTTACCCAACAATAAAACAATCAAATATAATATCTAATAGTTTGAATTATAAATGAATCAAAAAGTTGAGATGTGACATCCTTCCCCACTATGAAGAGACATCGTCTCAATGTCTTATTACACACATACTGAAATAATAAAGTATCTCACTACTACTATCAATGTATAAATAAAGTATTATAACTATGCAAAATAAAAGAATCTCTGCTAAATCCTCAAATGAGGAAAAGATATGTCTATCTCCCTAGCATCCTCCCATGTGGAACTATCCATAGAATATTGGTCCCATTGGACCTTATACTGCACAATATCCCTATTACGCAACTTAACGTTGTGCCTCTCCAAAATTTGAGAGCACTCCATCAACACCACTCCTAGATCCTATACATGTAAAGCATGCCAATCAAGTATGTACAAAGCATCATGATGATATGGCTTAAGTAAAGACACATGAAAAACATTATGGATTCAAGCAAGAGAAGGCGGTAGAGCAAGTCTATAAGCAACGAGATTAATCAATTCTAGCACATCAAATGATCCAACGAATATAGGAGCAAGTTTTAATGATTTTACAAACTAAATTGAACTCTTCTGAGGCTTAACCCTCAAGAAGACTTTTTCCCCTATTGAAAATTGTTTAAACATCCTCTTCTTGTCTGCAGAACTCTTCTGTCGATCTGACACTTGCTTCAATTTCTCTTTGATCAACCTCATTTGATCATCCATTTCCCTAAGCATATATTGTCCAATCACAATCATGTCTTCTACCTTATCCCAATTGATAGGTGTGTGACACTTACACCCATAAAGACCTTTGAAATGTGTCATCCCCAAAGATGCATGGTATGAATTATTGTAAGTGAACTCCACCAATGGAAGATACTCTTCCGATTTATACTATTGATTGATACAATACATCTTAAGGAGGTCTTCCACTACTTGATTTACTCTTTCCGTTTGACCATTAGTTTGAGGATGGTACGCTAAACTAAAATTGAATTTTTTCCCCAAAGATGCATTCAACATTGTCCAAAACCTAGAATTCATGCAAGTGACTCAATCTGATATGATCATCTTCGGCACTCCACCCAAACGAAAGATTTCATGGACAAACTTCTTAGCTAAGATCAACGAACCATCCTTAAGATTCCCTGAGATGAAATGCATTACCTTCATCGATTTATCCAAAACTACCAAGATGACATCATGTCGATGCTTGGACATCGGCATCCCTTGAATGAAATCCATACTAATCACTTGTCATTTATATTCTAGCACACTATGTGGGTACAAAAGCCTTGTTGGATGCACATGCTCAACCTTGACTCGCTGGCATTCCAAGCATCGAGCCACATATTTTGTTTCATCTTTCTGGGGTCTTGGCCAAAAATACAAAGGTCTCAACCCTTCTACCATCTTAGTCACTCTAGGATGCCCCAAATACGGTGTGTTGTGGATCTCTTTAAGAACTTTCTCAAATCCCCTGAGTCTGGAATAGACATCCTACCTTGATATCAAAAAATTCCATCTGACTCAAACACATATCCATCAAATTGATGATCTAAGGAATCTTCTTCTAAATCTTGCTTCACCTTGGAATAGTGTTCATCTCCTTGCAGATTCTGAATTACTTTTTTCCTCAAATTTGATCTTGTAGTAACCATGGCTACCAAATTTCTTCTTCTACTAAGAGCATATGCCACTCTATTCTCTTTTCCTTTAATGTACTCAATTCCAAAATCGTACTAAGAAACTCTAGCCATCTGCTCTAACGAGCATTAACATTGGTTTGAGTAAAAATATATTTGAGTCATAAGTGATCCATCTTCAACTAAAACAGCTTCCCTAGGAGATAATGCCTCCACATCTGAAGTACATGAACTATGGCTACTAACTCTAAGTCATGTGGCGCATAGTTGAGCTCATATTGCTTCAACTTCCTCGACTCATAAGCAACCACTTATCCATTCTACATTAGCACTCCTCCTACACCTTCTCCTAATGCATCAGTTTTGACCATGAATTGTCCATTAGGATCAGGTATAGTCAAAATAGGAGTTGTAGTGAGCTTTTTCTTCAAAACCTAGAAAGCTTGCTCACACTTTTCTATCCACTCAAATTTTTTCCCTTTCTTCTAAAGTGACATGATCAGTGGTGCTAGTGTAGAGAACCCTTCCACAAACTTCCTGTAATACCCTACAAGTCCCATGAAACTCAGACTTCTGTCACATTCTGAGGTGCAGGCCATTTTATTATTGCCTTAATCTTTTCTAGATCTACTGCAATCCCTTCTGCTAAAATGACATGACCTAGATAGTGCACCTTGTCTTGATAGAAAGTACACTTGGATAGCTTACCAAAGAGTTTCTAATCTCTTAAGCGTTGTAACACTATCATCAAATGCTTTTCATGCTCCTCAATTGATTTAGAATAAATCAAGATATCATCTAGAAAGATCAACACAAAGTCATCCAAGCAATCACTAAATACACTGTTCATTAAATTCATGAAATTTGAGGGAGCATTAGTTAACCCGAATGGTGCCACTGTGAGTTTGTAGTAACCATAAAGAGTCCTGAAAGTTGTCTTCGAGATGTCCTCATCCTTAATCCACAACTAGTGATAGCCCAATCTAAGGTCTATGTTAGAGAGCACAGTAGCTCCTTTCATCTTATCAAAGAGCTCATCTATTCTCAGAAGTGGATACTTGTTCTTTATAGTTGCCTTATTAAGCATTCTATAATCAATGCACAAGCGCAAAGTCACATCCTTCTTCTTCACAAAAATGACCAGTGCATCCCATGGCGACAGACTAGGTCTAATGAACCCTCGGTTCAATAACTCCTACAATTATGCTTTTAGCTCATACAAATCTATAGTGGTCATCCTATAGGGTGCTTTACATTTAGGTTCAATCCCTAGTAGCAAATCAATTTAAAATTCAAACTCCCTCTTCGGTGGCAACTCTTTTAACTCCATTAGAAACACATCTCAAAATTCCTTTAGGATAGGGTAGCCATTAAGTATCAGTTCCATGTTGTCAAGATCTTTAATTTGGACTACATAAATGGAATGTCCCTTCCTTTTGGCTTTATTTAACTACATAGCTGAAATTTGCCTAAGTTCAAGGGATCCATGAATCTTGGCATGATTCCCTAGGTCATCCAAACATTTTACAACCTTATCCTCACAATTCACAATAGATTTATGTTCAGCTAACAAATTGATTCCCAAAATCACGTCATAAGACCCTAAATGTGCTATGTAAAGATTGACTTGAGTCTGAAAACTTACAAGGTCTAACTCACTGCAAGAAAGACAAGAATCTACCCTCTTTTCTACCTGATTTCCATACTGAACCATCCATGAATTTACCATGTGTCCAAGTCTAACAGATAACTTTGAAACTACTCTTGGATTTGCAAAGCATTAAATTGCTCCAGTATCGATTAATATGGAAATAGGTTATCCATAGAACTTACTTGGAAACTGAATTGGTGCTACCTGGAAGTTAGCTTGTCGATTGTCCCTGGCTGCATGAATCTGGTGCTACAGTGCTCCCTACTAATTTCTATCTCTTCAACCTATTGACCGCTGAGGACAAGTATTGGCGTAGTGCTATCCTCTGCATACATAAAATCCGTCATGAGGTGCTCTTGGTCCTTCTGACCTATCCCTTTAGTTGTTGATGTTGTTATTGTTGAAGTTATTATTATTGAAGTTGCCTCTTTTGTTCCTTCTATTCTAATTTCCTCCATTTTTGTCCTGGGAGTTGTTACCTCTTTTCATGTTCTTGATCTGTCGATTGTTTTTGCCCTAATTGTTGTTATTGTTATTATTCTAGGATTTCTTATTTCCAAATCTTGCATCTATAAACTTGCGATAATTGGTTGCTTGTTGTAGCTTCTGTTCCTATTTTATTGCCTTTTCAAAGACCGCATCCATAGTCAAGGGATTATGGATGTCCACATCCACTCCAATCTAAGGTCTTAATCCCATAATAAACTTCTGGATCTTAAACCTCTCATCCATCTGATATTGGGGTAAATACTTGAGAAAATGAGAGAATCTTTCCTAATATTGGGTTACCGACATACCTCCTTGTGTCAAATTATGGAACTCAGTCATCTTCTTGTCAAAGAAGAGTTGGAGTAACCACTTCTTTCTGAAAAGTTGTAGGAAGAGCTCCCATGTTATTTCTCCTGGCAACAATATTTTCTCTGCTTTCTCATTATCCCACCAAGTAGTTGCTTCTCCAGTAAGCTAGTATGAACCCCACATTGCCTTAGTCTCATTAGAAAGATTATGGAAATCAAAGTACTTCTCCATCTCAATAATCCAAGATTCTACTCCATCTCTGATGGTTCTACCATCAAATTTAGGTGGGGATACCTTCTTGAGGTCTTTGCCCAACTCCTCTGCAATCCTACAATGATTCTTTGCATTATCTTCATTCTCCTAATTATGAATCTCATTCCCTTGATTTTAATTTTCATTTTGGTCTATCCCTCCTTGATTTCCTCTAATCTCTTGCTCCAAATTATCCATCATAGCTCTTTGTTGGTTTATGAGGTCGAAGATTTGATCCAACCTCTCATTCTATCCACTACTTGATCCAATGCGATTGGTGTTTCTTTTATTCATTCTAACTAATTAGATCAATCTACATCAAGATTCACATCTTAGTGTAATAGATAAAGGCCCTAGTGTCAAACCTAGAGCTCTAATACCAAATGTGATCCAAGAGCATCCGGAAGAATTCAAAATAGTTGAGACAGTTGACAGTGAGTTGCAGAATATTGAGAAGGTGACCTGAGGAGATACCGCATTTTACTGCATTTGAGTATAAGAGGTTGCGGAGCTGGACATGACATCTAGACATAGGAAGCTACAACATATCAAGAATTTAGATCATTTGGCTCTGATTCCGGAGAGATATCGCTATCAGAAGATTGACTGTTTCTACAGAACAGAACCGACTGTGTTCAGTGGAGCCTAAATCAGCTTGCAGAGCAATTTCGTGACTTGCGGAGAAAAAAGGAGCATTATTCGATGAAGTTTAGGTCCTAGTTGACCTTCAGTGAGATCTGTACAAAATTTTATGCACCGGTGGAGCAATACCTTATGTTTAGGTCTGACCTATCCGTGTCTACACGTTACCTAAATAGTCATTGCAATTAGGCCGACTTGTTGATGTTTAGAAAGCTTACAAAGGATATAAATAAGAGATAAAGGATTATTTCTAGATAGTGATCGATAACACGAAGAATGCAAACAAGATCTTAAGTTGTTTTGATCTGATTGAGTAGCAGAACATAGTAGAAGGTAGAGCAGGAAGCAGAATGAGTTGTAGAGCAGAGAATTGAGATGTAGAAGAAAGAAATCATGAAAGAATATTATTGTATGAATCTTTTGTAATCCCTGGGCTATGGCCTAGCATCTGTAAATCCCTTGAGGCATGTGTAATTTGATTTGGAGTTATAATATACGAGGAATGAGGTTTGAAGGCTGGGTTTTTCCCAGGATATATCTTGTGTTTGAGTTTATGAATATCTTTATCTTTCTGTTGATAGAGTGTTAATTGTTTAAGGTTGTAAGGTTGGACAGTCCCTCCCAGACCCTCCTACTTTGACTGCATTAAGTGGTATCAAAGTTGGTTTCAAATCTGCTGGGCTGGTTGCGAATCTATTAGAAGGTGGCAAATTTGATGAAGTATTGTGCGAAACCCTAGAAGTAACAAGTGTCATCACTAAAGAAAGATCAAGGCAAGAAATATTTGGTAAGCTTTTTTTCAGATGGGGAAGATTGGAAAGAGGATGAAGAAAGAAAATGAAACCCTAATGTGTGAAAGAGATATGTTGGAAGAAGAATTATGTGAAATTAAAAGATGTAATTTAGAGTTATTGGAAAGGACGAAAGAACTAGGAGAAGACAAGTATGATGCACTTGAAGAAGAATTGGAAAATGTAAAGAGGAGAAATGAAGATTTAGAGGCAGAGCTGAAGTTGTTTGAAGATGTTGAACAGAGATTTGCAGAATTGGAAGAAGCTTTCAAACTGTTTGGGAAGGTGGAAAAAAAGGAACAAAGATCTTGAAGAAAGTTTGGAAGAATTGAAAAAGGAGAACAATCTTTAGAAGAAGGAGATATCTGAATTGAAGGAGTGGATGGATCAGTTGGGGCAGTCACTTGTAGTATGAAGAAAAGAGAATGAAAATCTGAAATCTAAGCCTGAATTTTGTGATGTTTCTTGTGATACTAATGATTTGTGTGATGGTGTAGAAGTTTCTTTAGACAATGAGATTAAAGATGACAATGTGACAGAACCGACAGTTGTTGGTGATGGTATTGGTTTCAAAACTATGCAGAGGATGGGATATGAAGGACAAGGATTGGGAAAGCATCCGCAAGGAATTACAGAACCTATTGAACCAGTAATCAGATCAAGAAGTGAAGGCATTGGATATGACAGAGGTAAGGATGTTATGGCAAATTCAATCAAGTCAAATCAGAGAAGAAGAGGTATATATTGTTCACATAGTAATAGACATGGACATGAAAAGGAATTATGTTGGGATCTACATCCTTGTAAGTTTTGTGGATTGAGGAATCATTCTGAAAGGATGTGTTGGGATAAAATGAGGAGGAGAAATCCTATGATAGGTTGTATACAGAAGAATTATGGATGGATAGATGGACAGGAATGGAAACGTACTACTTGTATGTTCAGAGGGAGGTATAGACTAAAGTATTCATGTGTTGGATCGGGATGCAGAGAAAGAAGACCTTATGCAGAGCAGAACAAGGACAATAATTCATTCTACAGAGGGAGAAATGACAAGAGTCACAAGTCTTATCACAATGAAGGATACAAAAGAGATGTAAGAGGATTTGATAGAAGACAATTTAGAAGAACCTATTTTCAAGTTTGGAGGAGGAAAGAATCAAGCAATGAAAGTCATCAAGAACCTATTATCGAAGAAGCTAATGAAAGAGAAGCAGTCAATAATACAGAGACAGTTTGTGTAGAGGAAGAAGAGCCTGTTGATGCAGATTTAGTTTATGTAGAGGAAGAGGAACCTTTTGAGACATCAGATTTGGTAGAGAAATCAGAAGAAGGTGAAGCATTGATCTTAAGAAGAATTCTATTATAGACTAATCACCTAAGAAACTAGTGCAAGAGAAAGTTTGTAACCATATGAGAAAGCAGTATAGAGAAAGTTTGTGTGTGGACAAATGTGAAGCATAGCAGAAGAAATGACAAGATATTCTACCGGAGAAGAAAGTTTGTGTACCGGAGTAAAAGAAACATGGATAAAGAAATAGAGAACAATATAGGAGAAGTATATGCAGAGAAGAAACTATGAGACCCTGATGAGTGCAAAGGAAATTGTATCTAAAATCAGAGATTAGAAAGTGTCCAGAGAAACTATATCAAAAGAAAGTAACTGATTGTTCCGGAGGATGCAAGTATGTATTTATTGACTCTTAATTGATTGAAGTAGACATTGATCTTGAGGCAACTTGTGAAGAAGACTTACTCAGACCGCCAATCATTGAGGTAGTGCAAGGCTTGCAAGTAGAACACCGAACCTAGAAGAACCGAAGGTAGTTTTGTAGGGTGGACTTGAACAGACCGCTGACTTAGAGGCAATTGCAAGAACCTGAAGATAGATCGCCAAATCTATTTAATTTTGGCATAATACAGACCAAAGTGAAGAGGCTCACTTTTCAAATAACCCTGAGAGTCTAATGCAAGAGCATATGGAAGAATTCAAAATAGTTGAGACAGTTGACAGTGAGTTGCAGAATATTGAGAAGGTGACCTGAGGAGATACCGCATTTGAGTATAAGAGGCTGTGGAGCTAGACTTAACATCTAGACACAGGAAGCTACAACATATCAAGAATTTAGATCATTTGTCTTTGATTCTGAAGAGATATCGCTATCAAAAGATTAACTATTTCTGCATAACAGAGCCGATTGTGTTTAGTGGAGTCTAAATCAGCTTGTGGAGAAAATCTTTGACTTGCAGAGCAAAAAGGAGTATTTTTTGATGAAGTTTAGGTCTTGGCTGACCTTAGTGAGATCCGTACGAAATTTTATGCACCAGCGGAGCAATACCTTGTGTTTAGGTCCAACATATCCGTGTCTACACATTACCTGACTAGTCGTTGCAATTAGGCCAACTTGTTGATGTTTAGAAAGCTTGCAGAGGATATAAATAAGAGATAAAGGATTGTTTCTAGACAATGATTGATAGCACGAAGAATGGAAACAAGATCTTAAGTTGTTTTGATCCGATTGAGTAGCAAAATAGAGTAGAAGGTAGAGCAGGAAGTAGAATGAGTTCTAGAGCAGAGAATTGAGATGTAGAAGAAATAAATCATGAAAGAATATTGTTGTATGAATCTTCTGTAATCCCTGGGCTGTGGCCTAGCATCTATAAATCCCCTGAGGCATGTGTAATTTGATTTGGAGTTATAATAAATGAGGAATGAGTTTTGAAGGCTGGGTTTTTCCCTATTAGGGTTTTCCCGGGATATTTCTTGTGTTTGAGTTCATGAATATCATTATCTTTTTGTTGATTATCTGTACGCTTCCGTTGCATATCTTTATGATCATAATGTTAATTATTTAAGGATGTAAGGTTGGACAGTCCCTCACCGGACCCTCCTATTTTGATTACATTAAAATGTAAAGTACATGATCCAAAAACTATAATTACCAAAGTAATAATCAACTCATTCACATTAACTCAAATGGAAAAATAGATCTTATATACATCTTGCAATAATGTCATAATACATCTTACAAATCCACGTGCCATAACCAGGTGTTAGCATAATAAAATAATATACAATGATACATCTCTAGATTTCATGCCATAAGGTTATCTCAATACAATAATCAAGTACAATATACAAGTAATGAATAATAAACAGAAGCACCGATGCCAATTGCCTCTAACCCACACAGTCATCTGCAAGCTGAGAGATAGGAACATGGCCCAGGAACTTTTCTGCCCAACCATGAAGCAACTACACTTCCCCAGAATCCTTCATGACACGAAGCATAACTAACCCTACATGAAACGTCTAGCAACCTAGAAACAACTAGCAGGAGGGAACACTCGATGCAACCTAATGTCTAAATGCATATCTAACTAGAATGTGCAATATCTCACAAGCAGGATGTGGCAGAGAAACATATTAATATATTTTTGCTAGACAATCATTCATCTATTTCAATGAAACATGGCTTTGGCTAAAGCACTTATATAAGTAATGGTCAAAACCTGAAAAGAGGATAAGCCTTCTTTGTTTACCTACATTCAGCATCCTATCCTAGAAGTAACCCAACATACACATAGAAAAATAAAATAATCCCAATGCATATACAACCATAATTTCATTTGCATTCTACCAGTTACTTTCTGTCAAATATTTAAAGTGAATATAATTCTCTAACAAGCATTGTAAAATGATGATATGTTTGATCAAAAGAGAGCTCACAAGGTGATTAGATGTGTATATATGTGGACATACATACGCATATATTCACATAGGTAATACATGTGCATGCATGCATGCATATAGTTATCTATTTCAACATATAACTGTTTCCATGAGTATCTTTCACGATAAAACTAGTTTTGAATCATAGTTGAGATAGGATTTAAGACAATTATTTCAACATTAGAACAATATAATATTAATTCAGTTTAACCACTCAGCTCTTTTTGTAATATAAATATATTTGAATCCAAGCTTATACATAGCAAATATATCCAATATTCCACTGTTATATTTATCTCTGTTTTATTAATAGGTATACCTACACACACACACATATAGATATAAGCATAACCAGATAACCATTTAACTAAAACAAACACAAGGTCATTTCAACATACAGAAAGGTGGATTATAGGCTGATTGAAAAGATATAAAATAGCAGGTTGTTCAAAGACCAACAAAACATACAGGCTGTCAAAAGATCAACACAGGCCATATAAATCAATAATTGGGTTGTTCTTACAAATCTTCAAAATTAAACATTAAGGTGGAGGTTGTTTTATCCAATCAAGAAACAGGTTGAGTTTTATTAAAACAATTCAATGAATCATAAAAAGGTAAGCACTATAACAACAAAGGCCGAGAACAATATTATTGAGGTTGTGTACAACACATACGGAGTTGAAATATTTATACAGGTCGTATAAGCCAATAAAGGCTGATTGCAGAGTAAATGACCGTTAAAAATGACTAACAAGCAAGAATAAGGCTGTTCAAGTAACAAGAAGGTTGGTCCAAGAAGGAAGATGGTCGTTGAACTCAAATAATAGGCCGAATCAACATAAAAAGGTAGTTAAAAAAAAGTTGGCCGATTCAATTTACCTAAGGCCGATTTATGAAAACAGAGGCCATTCTAATTGAAAAGAGGTCGATTTAATAAATAGGAGCTAGTTGGTTCTATGTATGAATAGGCTGAAATAATAATAAAATAGAGGCCAAGACTACAATACAAGGTTGTTTAACTAACACAACAGGTTGATTCCTAATAACAACAACAAAAAAGGTTGAAAGCAAAGGATAAGAAGTAGTTAAAGAATCTTTAATAGGCCAACAAAGTAAATATATATAGCAGAAATCAAAACAAGGCCATTCCAAATTCTAACAGGTCGTTGAAACAAGATACTAGCAAGTCGATTCCAAACTTAAAAAGGTCGAAGATAAATCAATAAGGTCATTTGACAATCTTGAAAAAGGTCGTAGTAAGAATAAAGAGACCATATATATATATCTATTGACTTCGCATTGATCCGGGAGTAAAAATAAAATAGGCCTTTTACTATATTAGTAGGCTGATACAACAGTCCAAAGGAAAATATAGGTTTATTTAAATCAAAACCCAGGCGACGGTTTATTTGCTAGTCCAAGAACATGAACAAAATAAACAAAACTAACATCTAAGAGACCAAAACCAACTTAGAGAAGGTTGTCTAAGCATAAGAAAGGATGCTAACAGAGAAAAGGAGGCCGTAGCAACTAAGCTGAATAAGTATGTGTAGTCTGAGTTAGAAAATTGAAGCAATATATACAAGAATTAAAGGAAAGTACTCGATTCCTAAAGATTTCTTGTGGTTTGTTAACTCTTCAATGATTTCCTCTATCCTTCACGACTTGTAGCTCTATGCTTTCTTCTCCCTGTGTACGTATATTTTCCTTATGCTTCCCCCCTTTATTTTTATCTCCTCACGCCTTTAATAATGGCGTAGTATTTTCTTAGAATTGAAGTTTTATTTCTTTGTTTTTAATGACTCTCCATTGCATGTGCATGGGTGCACTGCATGGAGTTCCCTCGATTGCATGCCTTTTTAAATACCTCATATATATTTATGTACACACACAAACATATATATATATATATATATATATATATAACTTATGAAACTATAAATATATTAATTTTACTTTACCTATATATCTATATACACACTTATATACTTTTACTATTTAATCCCATAAGTTGTATGAACACACCAGATGTACATGGCAAAATATTTCAATTTGAAGGAACATATTTAGAAACAAGATTGCCTAAATTACTTATTTTAGCATCAATCACGCCCATAATTTCTAAAAGTCAAAAACTCAGATAAGACTACATAACCACACAACATTGAGGAATAAGTCAATCAAGATTGCAAGTCAACATGATGTTGTATGAACTACGTGAGTGTGTACATGCATCAGGGTTTTATCTTGCCATTCCAGTGGCTAGGGCGCATCTACCTCAACCATGTTCCTGTATTCAACATGTTCTTGCACTCAGTCACACTCAAACTCTCATCAATAGGTTAGTCCCAATAATCATAGCCGAAGCAAGAAAACATAGATCTGTAATCATAAACATTTTAATCCATCATTATAACTATGCTCAAATTTATGCATTAATAAAATCATGACAATTTACCTTTTATGCACACACAATTTACCCAATAGTAAAACAATCATATGTAATATCCAATAGTTCAAATTATAAATGAATCAAAAAGTCGAGATGTGACACCAAATCTTCATAGAGTATCTTGGTTGCAAAAAGATCATAAAATTCTAATTAGTGAACAATGCCTAGTGAAATTTAATATTGAAGTTTATAAAGACGAAGTTTTATGCGATATCATGCTTATGGATGTATAATATTTTGTTGGATAGACCATTGAAATTTGATAGAAAATCTATATATGATTGTACAAAAAATACTTATATGTTGATAAAATATGGAGTTAAACATTTACTTTTGTCCTTGAAAGAGGAAGGTGAAAGAACGAATGGTATTGCTAGAGTATTGTTGGTAAATGGGTATGTGCACAAAGATGGGAGGCCAAAAGGTGGTCAAATTTTTTGTAGGAAAATAAAATATAGCACAAGAACATTAATAATTAGTAATGTTATAAACACAAACATGTTTAGGTTTGGTTCATTATAACACAAGCACGTTATGGTCCTATTATTTAAAAATTGCAATTGTGAGCTACCCTTTCTCAATCTATTTTCTCTCTTGGTAGAAAAATATAAGTGAGGAAAAGTGTGACTACATTTCTAAGCCAAATTCAAACCATCTCCACCTCATCAACAATGCCTCGACATGCAAGAGGTAATTTATATCAATTTTCCAATAATTTTAGTCAAGATTAATTACTTTTTCTTGCATTGGTTTTGATTTGTTGAATTTTCATTTTTACTCAATCCAAATCCTCCACCTCAAAATCCCCCTTCACCTAATCAAATATATGAAGAAAATTAGGTAGAAGAATATGACCAACAAACCCCCCATCAAACTCCTATTGCAATTCGCATGCATCCTTATAAAACACAATAAAATATTTTAGAACAAATAAAATTTACCTCAAAATGTTAATAGAAATGTTAAAAAGTCCTAATGCCACAAGCATACACCACCAAGTTCTTGCAACATCATTAGAATCTTTGATATCTCACATTGATTCCATCACTAGGAAAATAAACACATGGGCAACCCATAGAGAAAATTATCATTAATTTTATAGCACAAATTTGTCTTATGATATGGTCAAGGATAAAAAAATTACCAAAAACAAGTTTTTCGTATTATTCACTAACCCAAAAATTAATGCACCATTGACAAGTTAAAAAATATTCTCAATCCATTGGTGCAAGCACAAGTAGATAAAGAACAACTTTTGGGATAGATGGTGGATAGTATTTGACCAGCTCTCATGTAATAACCATAATGTGTAAGAGTCACTGATTGAGTCACTGATTGACTCAAGTTTCTAAGATCACCTGCAAAACCTAGGATTGCCTTCTACAAAAGAAAAAAAAGTATAAAGGATAAATTTGCACAATATTGGATGTAATAATAATTTGGGTTAATAAATTAGATATGGCATCTTGCTTTTATAATTGCAAGATAGAAAACCCTAAGTGCTTTAAAAATCCTTAAGTAAACTTAATAAAGTGTAATTAAATATTTAATTACACCAACACCCCCCTTAAGTGCAACTTAGGGAGAATGAGAAACATGCAATTGATGCAAAAATGGGTCCTGGATATGAGGCCATGTTAGGTACCCATGTACAAGAAGTCTCTCACAAACAAAGCCCAGTGGGAGAAAACTCCTCTCCAAAAGAGAGAAAATACAAAATAAGTGATGGAAGGACTCAATATCAAGACCTCCCAATGACTACATCCATCATGGAGATACAATCAATAAATATGTACAACCCCCCATAAGAGAGGATATAGAGAGAAGGTCTAGAGACCCTCCCAGAAGTGAGAAGGATGGAACCCCATGTGAGGAAATGCTCCCTCCCAAAATAGAGATGAGAAGAGAGACCATGCAGCCACTCCTCAAGATGACTCTTGCAGTGCTAGTAGATGCTCGATAAAGAATGAAAATGAAGATCCACAAACACCAAACAACATTCTTCCCCTTGGGAAGAAATAGAACTATAAATGTGTGCATAATTTCTTCCCATTTTGGATAGGAATATGCAGGAAGAAGGATAAATGTCTCTAAACTCAACACATGATCTAAAGACAATAATGAATCTCTTGAAAACTGTTCAAATGTCTCCAATCCATTGTCAAATTGTGACTAAATAGGAGGACGAATAACAATCTTCGAAGAAGATGGTGATGTAAATTCATTGAAGCTATCATCAAAGAGAATATGAATACCCTCCAAAGTATCTCCCAAATCTGTAATGTGGGACTCTACAAATAATGATGAGATACCTGGTAGAAATGCATCTTAATGAGCTATCTCTGGAAGACTGATAATGTAATGTTGCAAGGAATCACTAGAATCTCTCTATGAAGTAACCCTAGACTTAGATCGAGCAACAGGTGATGATGAAATGTTTGCACATGCTAGGTTAGAAGAATCTAGAAAACTGATGTCATTGGCATTGCACAACTCTCTCAATTGATGAAGCTCAATTAGCAATTTTAAATAATCAATTTTCTTCTACATGCATTCATCTATTGTATACCTTTTTCTCCCACGATAATCACATTTTAATTCCCACACACTAGGAGACATGATTACACCAGCAAACTAATGTGCAGAAATATAGAACCTGATATGAAGCCCACCAAAAAATAGAACTTCTCAAGATGCCAATATGTCCAAGTTATCAACCAGAATGCATAAAACTAATAAACTGAATAAAAGATACCTAGGGATGAATCTATAAAAGTGCATGGATGGATGTGTAGAGCTCCTCAATACCCTTTCAACACCACAACAATCACGAAAATCAAGGATTGTGGAAAAAAGTTATGAGCTTAAAAGCCAAAACAATGATATGTACTTCAAACAACAATAAATTACACTAACAGAAAAATATAAGTACTAGTGAATTGTTCTCGAAACCATCTTTCCAACACGTATTTGTTTACAAAAATCTAACTCCATTTTCCCAAGTTATACCAAGAATTTAAAAAAACCTCTTTTAGGGCAAAATTAGGGCCAAAAGGGCCCCTATGCACTATAGAGATGGGTGGATGGTGGCGTCATCGATCTAGCTGAGTGCGAGCAATGAAATGAGTGGTGTTTAGGTGGTGTATAGGTGGCCCTCTATTGTTGAGGGGTGGAAGTCAGACGGCAGCCAGTTTATGCGAGTGGTGACCTGTAAAGGGTCCATGGGGCCCAATTTTAGCCCCGACTAGTCAAATTTACAGGCCAAAGGGGTATCCACAAGCCCCTTTTAAGGGCCTGGGTACCCTATTTTGGGTCTACACAACCCAAATTTAGGCATACACATCCTGATTTGGGGCCACAAGGCCTTTTAATATTTAAAAAAAAATCATATAGAGGTTGTACAGGTGTCGTACATCCCTGAAGGCAAAAAAAATTTCCCCAAATGCTACCAAGGCAAATTTTGACAATTTGACAGTTGTTCTTAGGGTGTTGGGCCTTTTGAGCATGATGGAAAGGTTGGATTTGACCCAAAATGTTTTGAAAATTAGCTTTCCTTCGGATCCTAAAAAAAAAGCACTCATTGAAACCCTTGCAAATCTGGCCTCTAAAGCTCAAATTGAGCCAAATAAAAGGTGAATCTAACTATTTTGACTATTCTAAATCTAATGAAGCAATGAGATATCTATTTATCAAATCAAGCGACGAGATATCACTCTACTCTAACTACCAATTTATCTATGAGATATCATCAATCTCTTATTCTATCAATTGTTTAACTCCAGAGTAAAATCATGCAATTGAGATAGACTTTAGTGGTACAGCATTCCCACTAAATCTGAAGTCTTAGTTTAAATACAACTGGGTAGTGAGGCCCTGAAAATATAGGTATTTAATAAGTCTTTTGGGAACTCATGCAAAATCAATAAAAGAGAAATTAGATCTCTAGTAGTCAACCATAATCTTCACCTAATCATTCAGGTGTTGACTAAGTAATCCCCGGAGCACTCCAATTGCCCCCGTAAGTGTTAACTAATAGCAGCACTGAAGGCTCTGCACTATCTTAAGGACTCTGAAGAGGTGTGTTTTTGTCTGGAGCTCCAAAGATGTGCTTATGACTTCTATCCAGCTCTGGGGATGATCCACCCTTGGTCCTCCTATTTCAAAATATCTCCAATCATATTAGAAAAAAATTGAAGTCTGGTGTAGTATCCCTCATGTCAGCTCCGGAGACTATTAGGACCATCTCCAGAGATGATCAAAATTGCCTTTCCCCGTACAACTGCACATGTAGACGTAAAAAGAGAATTTTCTGCATATTTCCATTAATTTGTTGCACATTAGTCTTTCAATCAAAAATCATGACTTTTGGTAATTCATCTCTCATTAACGTAATTAGAACAAACCTTATCAGTCTACTATGGTGCAATTACCAGGACAACATAATAAGAAGGGTGGAAAAGAGAGGTGAAAAGGGTATATTTTTATGGGTGCTACCTGACACTCATCACATATGACATCTTACTTTTATAATTGTAAGATAGAAAACTCTATGTTCTTTAAAAAGCCCCAAGTAAACTTAATAAAGTGTAATTAAATATTTAATTACACCAACATAATATGCCTTAGTATTTCTTGAATAAAATCTATTGCGATTTTATCCTTAATGAGATCCTAAACTATTTTCATATTCAATATTAACAGGGTAGAGGCAAAGGCTTTGTGCAGGACAAAAAGGGTGTACATCATGCACAAGACTAGCTGATGAGACCTCTTGGTCAATCATCCATTCATTATTTCAGTCCCTTTAGTTGTGAAAGAGAGTATATAGATTAAGACACTCCAATCTATTAGTTCACTGACATAGACCTTGGTTGAACATAACATGCATTTATCCCAAGGTGATGAGATTGAGCCTTTGAGGCATCACATATCACCACAAATTTGTCATGCTTATACCTAGGTTGTGTGTAGCTATGAGTCAAAGGACTCTATGATGAGGTACATAGCGCATGGTGTATATTTTTATGAGGTTGCTACATAGGCTAAGGAGGATGCTCCATAAAGTGAGCAGAATTCTCCACACACTAAGTGTTGCAAGTATGGGCCTAACCGATGTTGTCATTGATGTCAACATACTCCTGTTGCATTGATGTCAAGGATTGGATGAGTTGTGTGTTGAGGATATTGAGAAAATTAGTCCTATTAGAAACTGAGAAGAATAATGAGGACAATAAAGCTCTATGAAGTGAAGATCCCAGCTAGATGAAGTTCAGAGAATGAGCATCAAAGGGTTTGTATATATATGTTTGAAGATGATCCAGTCAAGATTTGAGAGGTCCACATGAAAATGTGAAAGAGTTATGGCCATGAGAGTAAAACCGGTTCTGGCAACTGTTCAGAGGTGACAGAGTGACACAAATAGGTCCCGTGAGATCCAGAAATACAATATCTTGTTCTACGGATCTGGTAGCATGTTTGGGAGGCTAATTTGAATTGACAACTCAATTGGTTCATGGTTTGGAGGTCCACAAGCAATCCTTCTAATGTGACAATGATGGGCGACTGTGTTCTTGAGGTTTCAGATGAAGATACGAATGATTACAGTAAGTAGAAGTGGTGCAGATGTTCTTTGTGATTCAAGCAAGCTTGTGAGGGTCTCTAGATTGTGTCCAGTTCGTGTTGGCAATCTGCATTGAAGATTGAGCTCGTGATTGAAGATTTACCTTCGGGTGATAGTGTTCTTCCTAGTCTTGGCCGACCAGATGATTTACGCATGTTGCAAATGATCTTAAAGATGTTTTGCGAAGCATGGCATGTTCCTCGAAGAAGATTGAAGTCCTAGATATGTGTGGCCGACAGTGTAGTGATGCACATGAAGTTTTTGTGATAAGTCAAGTTATATTTTTGTAATTACTCTTTAATAAAATAAGTGTATGTTGTGCTGACTTTGATGATCATTCCAAAGTTGATATCATGTATAAATAAGAGTTGCGAAGTCACTCAAATGTATCCTTGAGGTGATAAAGAGAAAGCGGTAGTGAAGAGGAGTAAAAAGCAGAGCAGAAGTATTGAGCTTAAATGGAACTGACTCAAGCATAATGAAGATGCTAATCTCCAGTTCAAGTATGTGATACTTATATTCTTCTGTAGACAGTGTGTCTTCTATAGGTACTGGGCCTTTTGTGAGCAGTGTGCTTGGGCAGTGAGCCCTAACTGGCAAGTGCCATTTTATTCATCTTATTCTTTTAACAGAGTATACAATCTTGGGTTAGTAACCCCGTGGTTTTTCCCTTAACTGGGTTTTCCACATTAAAATCTGGTGTTAGATGTGTTGAATTTGTTTCTTCTCTTGAGTTATTGCATTATCCTTTCATGATTGAATATTTGATATGCTGTTGAAATATAAAAAGCTTTAAAGTGAATAAGGAACGAGATTTTTGGTGACAACTGATTCACCCTCCCTCTTAGTTGTCTATCCTAAATCCAACAATTGGTATCAGAGCCAAGTTCCTCTAGAAGAAGGTTAACCGCTTGAGGAGATCTAGGATGTCAACCTACAAGAAGGGTAGTCCAAGGTTTGATGGAACAAACTTCACTGCCTGGAAGAGTCGCATGGAATGTCACTTACAATGCATGGGAGATCAGTATTGGAACATAACCACAACTAAATATGTTCCCCCAAAGAATGGTCCAACAACTATAGATGAAGTCAAAGATGCAGACAATAATCTTCAAGCTAAAGAAGCCCTACTGAGTGCCTTGTCTAATTTAGAGCTGACAAATGTCATGGGATTGAAGACTGCTTATGAAATTTGAACAAAGCTTGAAAATATTTATGAAGGAGACAAATATGTTAAGTGTGCTAAGCTGCAAAGTCTGCAAGGAAAGTTTGAAAACTTGAAGATGAGTGAAGATGAGAATATCACTTTATATATGTCAAAAGTAAATGAGCTTGCATGTCGCATTAAATGTGCTGGTGGAATATTGGATGAAGATGAGATTGTTGCCAAAGTTCTCAGATCTTTACCTCCTACTTACAAACACAAAGTTGTTGCTATTGAGGAAATTAGATCTTTAACAACTATTACAAGGGATCAATTGGTTGGTAAGATATCTACATTTGAGTTGGCTGAGTTTGGTGATGCACTTCCCAAGACTGAATCTACATTCAAAGCTAGTGCCTTTACAAAAGGCAAATAGAGATATGATCCAGGAGAAAGTTCCTCAAGGAAATCAACTTGGTATGATAAAGCAAGGAAAGATCTGGAAGAGGATGAATTAGAAGCTAAACAACATGAAGCCCTTATTGCAAAGAGACTACCAAGAGGATCCGGTAAGTATGAAGGAAAATTACCTTTCAAATGCTTTGCCTACAATAAGAATGGTCATTTTGCCTCAAGATGTCCAGAAAGGTTTTCAAGGCCAAATCCTAATAGATCAAGGTTTCAGAAGAAGTGTTACTATGTTCAAGAAGATGATGATGAAGGAGTAACAGATGATGAATTTGAGATAGGAAACAGACCCGGAAGTGACTGGGTGTTTATTTCCATCAAAGAAGAAGATCCAATGCCTATTGAATCTGCCAATCATAAGATGATAGAAAGTGCTTTGGCTGCTCAGGTTGAAGAAAAGGATGAATGGGTTATTGACAGTGGATTCTCTCACCATATGACTAGTGGCAAGAGTAAGTTCTTAAGCTTGGAAAGATATGAAGGTGGAGTTGTAAAGTTTGGAGATAATTCTGCTAGTAGAATTAGAGGCAGAGGAACGATTTCTTTTGATGGAAAGAACAAAACCAGTGATGTTTTGTATGTTGAAGGTCTATAGCATAATCTTCTCAGTGTTGGACAATTGGTGGACAAAGGCTATGATCTCTGATTCAAAAATGGAAAATGCAAAATTTTTGAAAGCTCTAGAACTGAGATTGCCTCTGGTACTTAGACAAAAGGTAACATCTTCCAATTGGTTGGTACTGGAAAAAGTTGCTTATTTGTTCAAACTAATCAGAGTTGGTTGTGGCATAGGAGAATGTGTCATGTGAATTTTGATAATATCACCAAGATAAGCAACACTCAAGTTGTAAGAGATCTTCCAAGACTGGTGTAACCTACTAATAGTTTGTGCAAAGAATGTTAGTTGGGTAAGCAGAATAGAGTCACATTCAAAAGTAAGGAACAATCTTCAACCAGATTGTTAGACTTGGTGCACACTGATCTCTGTGGTCCGGCAAGAATCAGGAGTCTGCAAGGAGATAGGTATTTCATGTTGTTGATTGATGACCACTCCCGAATGATGTGGGTGACTTTCTTGAAAGAAAAATTTGAAGCACATGAGAAGTTCAAAATATTCAAGGCTATGGTAGAAAATGAAACTGGCATAAACATAAAATGATTCAGTTCTGATAGAGGTGGACAATTCACATCCGGTGAGTTCATATCATTCTGTGAGAAACATGGGACAAAGAGAAAGTTATCTGCTCCAAGGACTCCACAACAAAATGGAGTAGTGGAAAGAAAGAACCAGACCATCCAGGAAGCATCTAGGACCATGATGATGGAAGCAAATGTTCCTCAAATCTATTGGAGAGAAGTTGTAAGCACTGTTGTCTATACTCTTAATCGGGTACAAATCAGAGGCAATACTGGTAAGACCCCTTATGAACTTTGGTTTGGCATCACTCCTACTATAAAGTATTTTAGAGTCTTTGGTAGCAAATGTTATATCAAAAGAGATGAATACCTTGGCAAGTTTGATGCTAGAAGTGATGAAGGAATATTCTTGGGATATTCTACTCAAAGCAAAGCATGCCGATGTTATAACAAGAGATTAAAAAAGATTGTAGAAAGTACAACTGTGAAGGTTGATGAAGGCATGGAAAGTCCCTTAAGGTATTATGAGTATGAAGCAGATGATCAGAATGATGTCTTAGACCAAGGAGAACAAGTCCCAACTCTAGTTCAGATTCAGACTGATCTGGAGAATCCTGAAACACAAGAAGAAGAGACAAGTTTGCATGAACTTGTCCAAGAATTAGAAGTGCAAGATAATCCCAAAACTCCTAGGTATGTAAGGCTGAATCATTCTAAAGATCAGATCATAGGAGATAGAAGAAAAGGTGTTCAAACAAGAAGAAAAATTTCTCAAGATTCAGTGAAGTATTGTTTGATTTTAAAGATTGAACCAAAAACAGTAAGTGAAGCATGCAATGATGAAAGTTGGGTTAAAGCAATGGAGGAAAATTGATGCGGATTGAAAAGAATCACACTTGGGATCTTGTTCCCAGACCTAAGGACAAAAATGTGATTGGGACTAAGTGACTCTTCCAGAATAAACTGAATGAAGATGGTGAAGTAGTAAGAAACAAAGCCAGATTGGTCTGTAAGGGTTATTCTCAAGTAGGAGTTGACTTTGAAGAAAATTTTGCTCCGGTGGCAAGAATTGAAGTAGTTAGATTATTTCTTGCTTTTTCTGCCTTCAGAGATTTCAAGGTGTATCATATGGATGTCAAGTCTACTTTCCTAAATGGTGATTTGGAAGAAGAGGTATACATTGAACAACCAGATGGATTTCAATTATCTGGTCATGGAGATATGGTCTGCAAGCTGAAGAAGGCATTGTATGGACTCAAACAAGCCCCAAGAGTCTGGTATGAAAGATTGGACAAACATCTTTTGAAAGTGGTTTCAACAAAGGTACCGCTGACAGTAATCTGTATTTTAAGATTGATCATGAAAATATCTTGATTGTTGAAGTATTTGTTGATGATATCATTTTTGGAGGGAAAGATAGTATGTGCAAGGCTTTTACAAATCAAATGCAAAGTAAATTTGAGATGTCTATGTTTGGGGAAATGGATTTCTTCTTGGGTCTACAAATCACTCAAACAAATAAAGGAATCTTCATATCAAAGACCAAGTATGTGAAAGAATTGTTGAAGAAAATTGGGATGGAAGATTCAAAGGCAATGAATACTCCCATGGAAACCAGATGTAAGCTGAGTATAGATGATGAATCCCCTAACACTGATCAGAAAAATTACAAGTCAATGATTGGAGGGCTGGTCTACCTTACTCAAACTAGACCTGATATTATGAATGTTGTCGGTCTTGTTGCCAGATTCCAAGCTGATCCTAGAGAGTCCCATGTCACGGTAATCATGAGAATTCCTAGATATCTATAAAGGGAATAGTTGAGTATGGATTATGGTATTCTAAGGATCATGATTTCTCTCTTCATGCATATATAGATGCTGATTTGGAGGAGATGTGGATGACCGGAAGAGTACTAGTGGTGGTGCATTAATTTTGGGAAAAAGATTGGTTTCTTGGCTAAGCAAGAAACAAGAAGCAATATCTCTATCCATTGCAGAAGCAGAGTATATTGCAGTAGCAGGCAGTTGCACTCAAGTATTGTGGATGAAGCAAATGCTAAGGATATCAGAGTAGAGTATGATGAACCTATCAGAATCTTCTGTGATAATTCAAGTGTAATAAACATATCAAAAAATCCGGTGTTACATTCAAAGACAAAACATATATCCATCAAGTTCCACTTTTTGATAGAGCAAGTGAACAAGAATGAAGTCAGATTGGAGTTTGTACCCTCAAGGGATCAGATTGCAGACATCTATACATAACCTCTACATAAGGACTCTTTTGAGTATCTCAGGGAGAAGTTAGGGGTTATTACCCTCTAATTCTGAATTAAGGTGTACTGATGTGCATCAGTCCAGTGGATTCCACAGTCATATCTTGTGATCTAGATTGATGTTAGGAGGCTACTACTTAGGGGGAGTAGTTAGTATGATCCTGAAGTATGAGAAGTGGTTGCAAGTATGTGTCCTTTGCCATTGATGTCAAAGGGGGAGAGAAGACATGTGAAAAACAAAAAGTGGTTGTTGATCAAAGGGGGAGCTATAAAGGAAGAGAAGACATGTGAATGGTTATTGTTGATAGGGGAAGCTATGTCAGTCAGTGAGGAAAAGTTCTTGTCTTGATGGTTAAAACAGTTTTTCACATTATATGTTGCCATCAATGACAAAGGGGGAGATTGTTGCAAGTATGGGTCTATGGTGCAGGAGCACCCCCTCAACAAGCCAAATATACATCAGAGGGAGAAGACTAAGGTATTAATGTGTTATCATATTTTATGCATTTCTATGTTTGTTTGTGTTGTCATGTGGGACTTGTGTTGTGATTTCATGTTTGTAATAAAACCCCATCATGTGAACCAGTGTTACAAATTTGGCATCCTGATAAGCCAATTTGAACATCTTGGGTAATTGGGGTATGTGGATGTTTAAATCAAGTGTGTTATGTTTAGGTGTCTTGTTAATGTGTTCACGTCATGTCGCATGAAAACATGTGTCGTATAATCAGTTAGATTTTTGGTATTCCGATTGGAAGTTGTAACGACTCCAACTTCTTGTGTTCCGGTTAGAACTGAATGGAGAGAGATAAAAACATTTTTCTGGAAAGAAGAAGGGAGAGATATGAAATTGGAAGGAGGAATAGAAAAGTCTGTCAGTTTGTTTTTACAAGTTCTGTGTTCTGTGTAAATTTCCTATGGATCGAATTGCTCTACGCATATTTTCTGTGTCAAAGTGTTCTGTATATAATCTAATTTCCTATTGTCGAAGATGCCTGATTGAGGCCATTCCACTGGTGGATTTCTGTGAAATCAGTGGAATGGATTATGTACATAATTTTCTACTTTGTTTTCTTTTTGTTTGTGTTTCTGGCGGGTTGGAACAGAGGATCCAATCTCTGGAGGAGTTTTCGCAGTAGAGAACCTAGCATTTCTATGTGCTAGGACTCAATTGAATAAGGACTACAAGTCAGGTTGCAGAGGACCTCCTTCGTGTTAGATTTTGGTGTTATTTCACTAGAGGTATATTTTTTGTGTATATCGCAACTGTATGCGAATATACATTTCCTGTAGAGTGTGTCAGAAGTTCACTTTATGCGGATATAAGTGTCAACCAGCTGTAGCGGTCAAAGTGTATGAATATTCATTTGGTGACTGGCGAACAGAAGGTTAAGTAGTGCATATTCGAAATTGAAAGTATCAGGTTGGAAAACATTTGGTTGAACCGATGATTGAACCAGTTCAATGGTTCAACGGGTGCAGTGGATTCATCGCCGATAGTAATAAGGGTTGTTGATAGTTGAACCAATGGTTGAACCAGTTCACCAGTTCAACGGTTCAACGGTTCATTTAGTTCATTTGGTTTGACAGGTTCACGGGCTCAATGAACTTGGAGGTTTCAAGTGGTTCAAAGGTTCAACCACAGTAATAGTTATAGATTTAAATTTGTTTTCACCGCACCGTTGCAGACTCTACATCAAGTGGTATCAGAGCAAAGGAGTATCCTTTAGGTAGAAGAAAAAGACAAGATGTCAGAAGGAGAAGGGTCAGAAGAGTACCCGGCGAAGATGACCAACGCTGAGTTGGTTGTTCTAGTGAAGAAACAATTGGCAGAGAGCAAAGTCATTAGGGCTCAGAATCAGGCCTTGAGAAATGAGTTGGAGAAGTTGAGGGAAAAAGTAGAGAAGGGAGAAGAAAATTCTGGTGATGATGAAGACGGGGATGAAGAGAGGATCCCTAGGCAAGAAGAGATGGAGGTTCCTGCAGACCAAAGACCCTTGCTCAATGCCCTCAAATCCATGGAGAGAAGGACCATGGATATGAAACTAGACCTGCTCATGTTTGCAGGAAAATGGATCCAGATTCAGTAATGGAGTGGATAGACTCCTTGAATAATTTCTTTGAGACCGAGGAGATACCAGACCATCAAAGGGTGAAGATGGCACAATCCAAAATGAAAGGGGCTACACTAACTTGGTGGACTTTCATCCAAGATGACAGGGTGAAAGAGGGAAAGAATAGAGTTTCCACTTGGAAGAAAATGATGGCTTTAGTGAAGGAAGCCTATGTTCCATTGGATTACAACATCCAATTACAGAAGAGGAAACAAAACTTGAAGAAGAAGGAGTTAGATGTCAGTTCATACAGTGAAGAATTCATGAAACTCTGTGTAAAGGCAAAGGTAAAGGAGGGTGAGGACGAGAAGGTGGCAAGGTACCTCAATGGATTGAGGTTTAACATCCAAGAAGATTTAAATCTGCATAGCCTAGATACAGTTCAAAAGTGCTACCAATTGGCACTCAAGGTGGAAGAGAAATTAAAGAGAAGACAAGAGCAGAATAGTAGAGGAAGAGGGAGACAACAAAGAGGGGGAAGAAGTCCTTTCAAAGGAAAAGGAAATGGATTTGGATACCAAGGTGAATCAAATCAAGAGAGCAGCAAAGGAGACATCGGTCAAACTCAAGGAGGAAGTTATAATCAAAGAAGAAATTTTAGGGGCAGAAGACCATCATTTAGAGGGAGATCTCAAGGCAGAGGACCTCTCAGATGTTACAATTGCAATCAAGAAGGCCACATAGTTAGCAGATGTCCAAATAAGGCAACAAGTACAATGGGAGAAAGGAGGACAAATCTAATTCAAGAGTCTGATTGTCAAAGTGTAACAAGCTCAAACACTTTTCCAAGTGTGAATGCTCCTGACAGTTATGGGTATCCTGAGAGAGGAGAAGCTTTGATGATGAGGAGAGCAATGACCACCATGAAGGTGCCTGACAAAGAGCCCCCACAGAGGAAATCTCTCTTCAGAACTACTTGCAAGGCAGGAGGAAAGGTATGTAAAGTTCTGATTGACTCTGGATCTACTAAAAATTTTGTATCCAGTGAAATGGTAGAAAAGCTTAAGCTTAGAATATTGCCACATCCATGCCCATACAAAGTCTCATGGCTTACTCAAGGTCAACAAACAGTTGTGGAAGAGCAGGCTTGGGTAGAATTTCAAATTGGAACATACAAGGACATATTATTGTTTGGCATTACCAAGATGGATGCTTGCCATCTCCTATTTGGAAGACCATGGCAATATGACTTGAAAGCACACCATGATGGAGTTAGAAACACATATTCAATCACCAAGGATGGTAAGGTGATAGAGTTGCTACCATTGATGGAGAATGAGGAGGAATCAAAAGGGAAAGAAGTTAAGGTGATGATGGTAGAAGGCAAACAATTCATGAAAGAGATAGTGGAAGAAGGTACAGTTGCATATGCTCTAATTCCATGCCTAAAGGTGAACAAGGAGCAGCAGCAGAAAGTCAAGGGAGAGAAAAGGCAAAGGTTCATAGATCCTATTGTCCAAGAGTTATTGGACAAGTACAAAGGCATCATCTCTGATGGAATGCCAAGGTCCCTACCACCTATAAGGGACATCAGCCATTGCATAGATCTGATCCCGAGATCTACACTTCCAAACAAGGCAACATACAAGCTTACCCCAGAACAGAATGCAGAGGTAGCAAGGCAGATTGAGGAGTTGTTGGAGACAGGCCTAATTGGCAAGAGTTTAAGCTCATGTGCAGTACCAGCTGTACTAGCACCGAAGAAGGAAGGCACTTGGAGACTTTGTACCAATTCAAGGGCTATCAACAAAATAACAATCAGGTATAGGTTTCCAATCCCTAGGATATAAGACTTGCTTGATTGCTTGGGGGGTGCTAAATATTTCACAAAAATAGATCTAAAGAGTGGCTATCATTAGATTAGGATTAGGCCAGGAGATGAATGGAAAACTGCATTCAAGACCAATGAGGGGTTATATGAGTGGAAGGTCATGTCTTTTGGTTTATCCAACGCCCCTAGTACTTTTATGAGATTGATGAATGAGGTCTTGAGGGAATACATAGGTAAATTTGTCATAGTATATCTAGATGACAACCTGATTTTCAGTAATACAAGGGAAGAGCACCTCAAACATATAGACCTAGTCCTCAAAAGGTTACATGAAGAACAACTAATGATCAATTTGGAGAAGTGTTTGTTCATGTAGGAGGAGATCATATATTTGGGTTTTATCATCTCACAAGGAAAACTGAAAATGGATCAAGAGAAGGTAAGTGCCATATTGTCTTGGCCAACACCTAGAACTATGAATGATGTTAGAAGTTTCCATGGGTTAGCAACCTTCTATAGGAAGTTTATAAAGGGATTTAGTCATGTTTGTGCACCCATGCTTGACACCATAAAAGGAGGACAGAAGTGCAGATTCACTTGGACAAAGGAGGCAGATGATTCATTTGAAACATTGAAGAAGAAAGTGGCAGAGTAGCCAGTCCTTGCACTTCCTGACTTCAACAAGATTTTTCAGGTAGAATGTGATGCAAGCCACATGGAAATTAGGGCAGTACTCAATCAAGAAGGTAGGCCTATTGCATTTTTCAGTGAGAAACTAAATGATGTAAAGAAGAGATACTCATCATATGATTTGGAGATGTATGCTCTAGTACAGTCACTCAAAAAGTGAAGGCATTATTTGATGCCTAAAGAATTCATAGTGTTCACGGATAATCAGGCCCTTAGTTTCATAAACAGTCAAGAGAAGCTGAACCATAGCCATATGAAGTGGGTGGAGACTTTGTAAGCTTTCACCTTCACACTCAAGCACAAGAAAGGGGTCAAGAACAAGGTAGCAGATGCTTTGAGTAGGAGGGCTCTAACCATAAATCAAATCCAGTTGGAAAGTGTTGGCATTGACTCTTTGAAGGCCATGTATGATGCTGATGGAGACTTTGGGGAGATATACAAGGTATGTATTTCCTTTGGTGATAAATATCATGTTGAGTTCTCTGAATTTCTAATCCAAGATGGATTACTTTTCAAGGGTGGACAGTTGTGCATTCCACGGTGTTCTATGAGACTGAATATTATTAGGGAGAAGCATTATGGGGCCATGGCAAGATATTTTGGTCTGGATAAGACTCTTGATCTTGTGAAGAGGCATTACTATTGGCCCAAGTTGCAGTCGAATGTGAGGAGATTTGTGGAGGAATGTGTGATATGTCAGAAAGTAAAAGGGAGATCCACTAATGCAGGGTTGTATCGGCCATTGCCCATTCCTTCTAGACCATGGGAAAGCATAAGCATGGATTTGTATTGGGTTTGCCTAGGACAAGGAAGGGATATGATAGTGTTTTTGTTGTAGTCGACAAATTTAGTAAAATGGCACACTTCTTACCATGCAAAAGCACTTGTGATGCTTCATATGTTGCTGATCTGTTTTTCAAAGAGATAGTGAGGATACATGGATTGCCATTGAGCATAGTGTCAGATAGATATGTGAAATTTATTGGCCACTTTTGGAGGACCCTTTGGAAGAGGCTTGGAACAAATTTATCCTTCTCATCAACCTACCATCCTCAAACGGATGGGCAGACTGAAGTTGTTAACCATTCATTGGGAAATCTGTTAAGATGTGTGACAAGATAGCATGGAGAGAAGTGGGATAATATCCTACCTCAAGCAAAATTCTCCAATAATGGCACCATCAATAGGAGTACAGGGAAGTCACCTTTCCAGTAGTATATGGAATTCATCCAAGAGGTATTTTGGAATTGAGAGATCTACCTATAGGAGATTCTATTAGTGCAAATGGAGAAGCTTTTGCATCAGCCATCAAAGAAGTGCATGATCAAGTCAAGACCCAACTCCAACAAACTACATTGAAGTACAAAGCATATGCTGATAAGAAGAAGAGAGATGTACAATTTGATGTTGGAGATTTGGTGTGGGTAAATCTGAAGAAGGAGAGGCTCCCAAAAGGTAAACATACCAAACTAATGCAGAGGAAGATTGGACCATGTCAGATTTTGAAAAAGTGTGGGCAAAATGCTTATGAGATTCAACTCCCTCCTGATCCTGGATTATCACCCATTTTCAATGTATGTGATTTAACTACATACAAACATAATGCAGATATAGAACAGGAATGATTGCAGGATACAACAGATGATGATATTCCTAAACATGATCCACCAAAATTGAAGAAGATAATAGACTCAAGAGTGACAAAGAAGATAAGGAACAAAGAGTACATGGAGTACTTGGTAGCTTGGCAGGGGAAACCTGACTCAAAGGAAGTTTGGATGACTAAAGATCAGATCACAAATCATGGTACAGACCTTCAAACTCTCATCTCAAGTGGGCTTGAGATTTCTTCTCCCCGGGAGTATGGTGCAGGAGCACCCCCTCAACAAGCCAAATATACATCGGAGGGAGAAGATTAAGGTATTAATGTGTTATCATATTTTATGCATTTCTATGTTTGTTTGTGTTGTCCTGTGGGACTTGTGTTGTGATTTCATGTTTGTAATAAAACCCCATCATGTGAACCAGTGTTACAAATTTAGCATCCTGATAAGCCAATTTGAACATCTTGGGTAATTGGGGTATGTGGATGTTTAAATCAAGTGTGTTATGTTTAGGTGTATTGTTAATGTGTTCACGTCATGTCGCATGAAAACATGTGTCGTATAATCAGTTAGATTTTTGGTATTCTAGTTGGAAGTGTAACAACTCCAACTTCTTGTGTTCTGGTTAGAACTGAATGGAGAGAGATAAAAACATTTTTCTGGAAAGAAGAAGGGAGAGATATGAAATTGGAAGGAGGAATAGAAAAGTCTGTCAATTTGCTTTTACAAGTTCTATATTATGTGTAAATTTCTTGTGTATCGAATTGCTCTGCGTATATTTTCTGTGTCAAAGTGTTCTGTATATAATCTAATTTCCTGTTGTCAAAGATGCCTGATTGAGGCCATTCCACTGGTGGATTTCTGTGAAATCAATGGAATGGATTATGTACATAGTTTTCTACTTTGTTTTCTTTTTGTTTGTGTTTCTGGTGGGATGGAACAGAGGATCCAATCTCTGGAGGAGTTTTCGCAGTAGAGAACCTAGCATTTCTATGTGCTAGGACTCAATTGAATAAGGACTACGAGTCGGGCTGCAGAGGACATCCTTCATGTTAGATTTTGGTGTTATTTCACTTGAGGTATATTTTCTGTGTATATCGTAACTATATGCGAATATACATTTCCTGTAGAGTGTGTCGGAAGTTCACTTTATGCGGATATAAGTGTCGACCGGCTGTAGCGGTCAAAGTGTATGAAGATTCATTTGGTGACTGGTGAATAGAAGGTTAAGCAGTGCATATTTGAAATTGAGAGTATCAGGTTGGAAAATGTTTGGTTGAACCGACGATTGAACCGGTTCAATGGTTCAATGTTTCAACGGGTGCAGCAGATTCATCGCCGATAGTAATAAGGGTTGTCGATAGTTGAACCAATGGTTGAACTGGTTCATCAGTTCAACGGTTCAGCAATTCAACTGATAGTTGCCGACAGTGTTAAGACTGCGCGATGGAAGTACATTGAACCGATAGTTAGAGGTTCAACAGTTCATTTAGTTCATTTGGTTTGACAAGTTCACGGGTTCAATGAACTTGGAGGTTTCAAGTGGTTCGAAGGTTCAACCACAGTAATAGTTATAGATTTAAATCTATTTTCACCGCACCATTGCAAACTCTGCATCAGTCTAACCGGTGTTGTCATTGATGTCAACATACTCTTATTGCATTGATGTCAAGGATTGGATGAGTTGTGTGCTAAGGATATTGAGAAAATTAGTCCTATCAAAAACTGAGAAGAATAGTGAAGACAGTAAAGCTCTATGAAGTGAAAATCCCAACTAGATGAAGTTCAGAGAATGCACATCAAAGGGTTTGTAGATATATGTTTGAAGATGATCCGGTCAAGATTTGAGAGGTCTGCATGAAAATGTGAAGGATTTATGGCCATGAGAGTAAAACCGGTTCTAGCAACTGTTTAGAGGTGACAGAGTGACACAAATAGGTCCCGTGAGATCCAGAAATACAATATCTTGTTCTGCAGATTTGGTGGCATGTTTGGGAGGCTAATTTAAATTGACAACTCAATTGGATCATGGTTTGGAGGTCCACAACCAATCCTTCTAATGTGACAGTGATGGGTGACTATGTTCTTGAGGTTCCGGATGAAGATGCGAATGATTACAGTAAGTGGAAGTGGTGCAGATGTTCTTTGTGATTCAAGCAAGCTTGTGAGGGTCTCTAGATTGTGTCCAGTTCATGTTGGCGGTCCACATTGAAGATTGAGCTCGTGATTGAAGATTTACCTTCAGGTGATAGTGTTCTTCCTAGTCTTGGCCAACCGGGTGATTTATGCATGTTACGGATGATCTTGAAGATGTTTTACGAAGCATGGCATGTTTCTCGAAGAAGATTGAAGTCCCAGATATGTGTGGCCGACAGTGTAGTGATGCGCATGAATTTTTTGTAATAAGTCAAGTTGTACCTTTGTAATTACTCTGTAATAAAATAAGTGTATGTTGTGCTGACTTTGATGATCATTCCAAAGTCGATGTCATGTATAAATAATAGTTGCAAAGTCACTCAAATGTATCCTTGAGGTGATAAAGAGAAAGCGGTAGTGAAGAGGAGCGAAAAGCAGAGCAGAAGTATTGAGCTTAAATGGAATTGACTGAAACATAATGAAGATGCTAATCTCTAGTTCAAGTATGTGATACTTATATTCTTTTGTAGACAGTGTGTCTTCTGTAGGCAATGGGCCTTTTGTGAGCAGTGTGCTCGGGCAGTGAGCCCTAACTGGCAAGTGTCATTTTATTCATCTTATTCTTTTAACAGAGAATACAATCTTGGGTTAGTCACCCCGTGGTTTTTTCCTTAACCAGGTTTTCCACGTTAAAATCTGGTGTTAGATGTGTTGAATTTGTTTCTGCTCTTGAGTTATTGCATTATGCTTTCATGATTGAATATTTGATATGTTGTTGAAATATAAAAAGGTTTAAAGTGAATAAGGAATAGGATTTTTGGTGACAACTGATTCACCCCCCCTCTCAATTGTCTATCCTAAATCCAACACTAAGGAGTATGCCACACAACATGAGCCACATCATCATTTTATGTTGGAGAGTATGGTCATGACAAATACCTTACTAGATGTGACCTTTGGTATTGACCCACATGTAATTTTAAATAAATTTATGCAATTTAGTATATTTCCTATTGATATTTATAATTAACTATATTAATCCATGTTATGAATGAAAAATAATGAAAATTTTATGTATTTATCATAAAATTTTAGGGTTAAACAATGCATCCTACATCCCATGCAATTTCATTGCTTACTTCTATGGGTATAACAACTCCTCAGGTATATCTGCAATAAATTAGTAAATATATTACATGTCAATTTTTTTTTCATTTAGAATTATTGATCTTAAAATGACATTTAATGTTCAATAGGTGGACATTGGACCTTCCACATTCATACATGTTGGTGGTAGTAGTCTTTTCTCAACTTTCACTAATGTAAGTTTTAGTATTTTTTATTATCATGTATGTAGATAATGAACTATGTGATGTATGTAGATAATATTATATACTATATTTATGTAAGTTTCATTATTTTGGTAAGATAACCTTGTTCTTGTTTTCAATTGATGACTTTATTAGAGACCCCTTCCCATCTTTGTGGTTCACTAGAGATGGGCATTTTTGTAGCAGTATCATCTTCTATGTCTTTTACACAAGTATGAGCTAGTAATGTAAATATCATTTTAAATTCTATTGTATTAACTAACATCATTTAGTGCAAATAAATGGCATTCATCTTTACACTAAACTACTTCTTCTTGCTTGTCACAGGAGGAGGTGAGAACTCTGTTTCGTGCATCTACCCCTTAGATGGATGATAAGCAAAGGATGATTGAGAAGGATCGTTAGTTTGTAGTAAGTGATTATTTACATATATCATTTTATATGTCATGTGTTATATACTAATGTGTATATTGTTTATTTATATTAATAGGTGAAGCTACAATCTAGTCTTGAGCATAGGAAGTTTGGTCACTAGAGGCTAGTTGTCAATTATGAGATTGGTTCTTCATCTTACCAGTAGTCCAAGAGAGATTGATTGTTTGATGAGACTCCATAATTTTTATGTATATACATTTTTTGCATGCCTTCATGGCATGTAGGTGTAGATTTGTATTTGGTTGATATATATTAGTGTATGTCTATATGGTTTTTTAGGCATAGATTTGTATTTTACCAATGTATATTATTGTGCAATTATATGGCTTTGTTTAGGCATCCATTGTATGTCTATATTCATTGTTGGCCTTATGGCACTATATGACATTTTTGAGACAAAATTTACATCCTTAATAAACAATTTCCATATAACCCTATGAGAGATAAATATACAAACAAGTATTCAAAAATCCATATGCAAAAGAATAGACAAACATACCATCAAGATGACAAAATATGTACCCTAGAAAAACCCTCCATGAGGAAAAAACCTAACCTCCAAAAGCATCCACCCCCATTGTATTATCTCATGAACAAATATTACAATACATAGCCTCCATGAATACTTTTGAATCATCAATCTTTCTAACTGCACTCCATGTGAACAAGCAAATGAGAATCATGTAGCCACACATCTCAATCCATGCTTCCTTTCCTCACAAATGCAACCTACAAGAGAAGCTCAAACTAACCAACAAGCCAACTAGCCAAATAGCCAACCCCAATAACTACGTTTTCTTGCTAAATTATAGAAATAAGCTTGCACAAAACCACTAAGTGGTATTACATAACCATGTCCCTCAAAACCATGAGCTCACTAAACCATGTCCCCCTCATTTACTTTTTGGTACTAAGTTTTCCTTTTATGGTACTACGTTTTCCAATATTAAATATTTTCTCAATGTGCATCCCACATTAAATATTTATCCCAATGTTACATACAACTTGCAAGTGGCACCAAGAATGCCTAACCCATTTTGAAGTCCACATCTCTAGGATGTGCCATAATTAAATATTACATTTTATAATTATTCATATTATGCAAGGTGTACAACACACCTATCCCAAAATTCTCCTACTTGTATACATTGAATAAGGGGTCAAAGAAGTAAACTCAAACATCAAGGAAACAATTCATATGCCCAACATGTACCATGTAAACATTCATGTGCTCCATCAAGATACCTACAACAATAATCAAGGTGACCACCATCTCAAGAAAGAATACTCTCATCTTGCATCATGCCAAACCATGAAAGATAAGATCCTCCAAAGAGATGTCACACTAAACTATCACAAAGAAGCAAGAAACCCACCTCAATTGATATCCAAACACAAACACCAAATCCAATGGTAATAAATAGGCTCGAGTAGCAGTCAAGATTTAATCACCATAGCTAGAATAGCAACCACAGCTAGTTGCTAACACGTCCAACTAACTATACCTCCAATCCAAGGTATATGAATGATAACAAGTAGACCTTATGCCATCAACATATCCAACCCAAACCATAATAATCACAAGTCCCTGTATATACTCTATCCTGCATAAATAAGTCCTCCAAGGTAATAAAACATAAATATGCGATAACAAACCTCAAGACCCTTAATACTACAGTATAATGAGAATATCCAACAAAGGACACACATATATCTTGGAACTTCCACTGCATAGGTGATGTCAAATCTAAAAATAATCAAGGCATCCAAAGATCCACCAATAGCACTCACATAGAAGATGTGGCTAAATCCTCTATCACATAGTGTTAAAGAACACACACATTGATATGCAAAACCTACAAACTAAAACAATTGCAACATAACTCTCACCTCAAGTCCATATCTCACCCAAGTTCTCCACATCATAGAAGATAGTAAAACCAACTCCAATGTCATGTGAACACAAATATTCAAGAAAAAGCATCAGACCAACAAGAGAGAACTTACAAATCAAAATCATGTCCTTCTACTAACACCAATGTGCTATAGTTATGAAAAAGTATAATCTCCTTCCTAAAACCCCAAATCAAGAAGCATCCTCAACATCCAACTAACCACGATGTAAGCCTCTCAAACCAAAGTAAGATAAAAAAAAAAAACCTCCATTCCCTAAACAAGGAATATGCCCAAAGCCACTAGCCATATCTTTTAAACACAATGACCTCAAAACAACTCAGGACCAAACATAAGGAGATAAAAATTAGAACCATGCATCTCCTCCTTAGACAAGTCCTCAGAACTAACATTCATAGCTCAAGGCTCAAGCATACATGAGAAGACAAGACACAAGGAAAGATGCATCTAAAAATCAACTAGGCAATACCTATCAAATCATTCACCGCCAAGAGGATCAAGAGTGGGGAATGAAATTACTCCTCCAAGATAAACCAATCCTCAATGACTCTCTCCAAGAAAAATATCCTCAATAGGTCCATGTTGAACATATGTCCAACCCAATTGTAGGCTCCTCAGTCTTCCTATTGAAACCTCATCAATGAGTAACCATCTCAACACACAATTTCTAAGAAACAAGAGATCTCTGGCCTCATTCAAATCTCCAAGTATCCATGAGCACCTCCAACTGATCAATCCATTCTAATCTCCAAATGAAACACTACACTATCATGAATCTCCCAAGCAAATGACCAATGTAATCAATACCAAGAGAACCAACAAGATCATTGTCAAAGCTCCCACTACATGTCTGCATAATCTAGGAATACATCATGACATCATGATCTAACATCTCCTCAAAGGAAGATCATATATCTCAAATGAACATATCATGCTCCAAAGAGCATGTGTATCATTCCATAATTCTAATGTGCAATGAAGAGTCCACCATGGAACAACAACATCCATCCTATAAATAAGGATCGCCTGTCAAAATTGACAAATCATAACCAACACCTCAACCAAAGACTCCAAGAGTTCTCCATGGTACTAAGATGCCAACATCTCTGAATCACATGAAGATAACCATCCCCTATCAATAGAACTCAATATGTCAAAGAACTCCCACTGCATACAAAAATAGGATCCAAGAACTCCTCCATGACACTAACAACCACTTCAGAAGATCATCGATCACCAAGTGATGAATCCATATCACTGCCAAAGCTCCCATTGAACTGTGATACCGAGCTACACATGGCATCATGATAACCATCTCCTAAATGAAGATCATCCATGTCCCCAACACAATCAAGGAATTCAACTGGAACATTAGCATCTCCCAAAGGGTAGAGTAAAACCATGATCTCCAAACTAAGAAGATAAACCACCACTTATAAATCAAGAATCAATCCAACACCACCAACAATGTAACTGCATAACAACCATGTCATTCCAAAGTCCCCAAGGGTACAAGGAACCTCCATGACACCATGATCACCACCCAATTACCTACATCTAACTCCCACCAAGTCTCACACAATTGTACCATATAGTCAGCAAGTCTAGGTCCCGACAACACAATTGTATTAGGTAACACCATCTCTCTTTATCTCATAATGAAAACCAAACCAATAAACCAAGTGACCAAACTAAGCCAACCAAATAGAATCTGCATAAACACTAAAATATCTTTGGGTATAGACAACCCATGTATTTGAGTTATCCATGCAACCTGCAAGTGTAGACAACCTACAACGCTGCACAACTTGTAGATCTCACAATACAACATACAAATTCAATAATACATTGGCAACCATGTCAACCAAGGATAATTAGAGATAAACATGTAAGTTTCCCACGACTCAAACACCAAATCACCCCTTGATTCAATTTGCCATAAACTCATAAAGTACCATAGTCAAAGGAACCAATAAAAATCTCAAATAGAAATGTAAATGAACAAATCACATAACAAAATCTCCAAACCTGATCCAATATGTAGTGCTCATAAAATGCTCAATCGGACACCATATGTGCACAATATATGACCATCCAAGCACAAAAATCAAACTTGGCTTCCAACTGGCATTTCCTATCCAAAATAGAAAAATTTAGAAAAATCTATAACACCACAATGTAGTACTCAAAAAGAGTTTTCTGTCGACTATAAGAAGTTGAAAATTTGACATTTTGGACGAAAATTATGCCCCTCAGGAAAAATCTACCCATTTAAGCTTAAGGACTGAACTTTGGTAGCTCCTGGGTGGTGGGTGGGCAGTCCACCTATGGCGGCCTAGAAGAGGTTGCACTCTACCAATTCTTTCATAGTTGCACAACCCAAATGGATTAAAGGCGGCTCCATGAAGGTCTTGACTAGTGGAGTTGAGGCCGGTGCCACCCAAGTGGTGGCCTGTCAGTGGTGACCAAGCTCAACCCCCACAACCAAGGGCTAGCCCCACTTGTGACTAGGGATTAGTCCCCTACACCCAAGTGCATTGTCCCCCATGAGACCTGAGGGAAGCCCCTTGCAATTTAAAAAACATGCACCCTTCGTCCTTTGCATGATGTCATCCCTACATGGGACTTGTACCTACCGACCAATTCAGCATTTTAATTTTTTTTAAATAAATTTCTACCACCCTACTGGTGCCATGCTTGTGTAGGCAATGCATATTTTGTACAATATTTTGTAAATGTGCCTGCTATCGACTATATCATACTGTACAAAACCATACTTCTGTGCAGATTCCATATTGTATGAAATATTCCTTAGGGCATCAAAAATAACCAAAAACTTTTGACCCTGAATATAGTTGAGTTATATATGGATCCATAGGTTTTTGGACCTTCTAGACTCAATGGTGAGGTATTTTTTTGTCCAAGAGTCCTCCAACAAAATCTCACCCACAAAACCCTCATAGAAAGAGCCCAAACAAAAAACCCACTTGTCAAATCTCCATCAAACCCTAGATCTGCAACAACCCAAGTCTGCAAATACACCTATAACCTTGAAAATGTCTTCTTTTTTCCTACAAGGCCATGGATTCAACTATACACAAAATATACCCATATCAAGGGTTACAAATACCTAGGAGATCTCCTCCCACAACTTGGTAACCAAGCTCTAATACCAAGTGAAAGGAAATTTACAACCATAATAGACAATTTCCACATAACCCTCTGAGGGATAAATATGCAAACAAGTATTCAAAAATCCATATGCAAAAGAATAGACAAATATACCATCAAGATGACACAAGATGTACCTTGGGAAAACCCTCCATGAGAGAAAAACCCAGCCTCCAAAAGCATCCACACCCATTGTATTATCTCATGAACAAAGATTACAATAAATAGCCTCCATGAATACTTTTGAATCATCAAGCTCCCTAATTGTACTCCATGTGAACAAGAAAATTAGAATCATGTAACCACATATCCCAATCAATGCTTCCTCTTCTCACAAATACAACCTACAAGAGAAGCTCAAACTAGGCAGCAAGCCAACTAGCCAAATAACCAACCCCAAAAACTACGTCTGGGCTTGCTTTTATAGAAATAAGGTTGCACAAAACCACTAAGTGGTATTACATAACCATGTCCCTCAAAACCATGAGCTCACTAAACCATATCCCCCTCATTTACTTTTTGGTACTAAGTTTCCCGTTATGGTACTAAGTTTTTCTAATAATAAATATTTTCCCAATGTGCAACCCACATTAAATATTTATCCCAATATTACATACAACTTGCAAGTGGCCCCAAGAATGCCTAACCAATTGTGATCTCCACATCTCTAGGATGCACCACAATTAAATATTACATTTTACAATTATTCATATTATGCAAGGTGTACAACACACCTATCCCAACAATTTTCATGGCATTATGTATACCTTCACGGCCCTATTGAAATCTATATATATTGTATGTATTCATGGATTAAAGGTTTAAATGGTTTGAATAATAAGGTTTAAGATTACTCATTGTTGAGAGTGATCATAAATGTTTTAAATAATTTTAATGCTCACTTCAAACTTAAGATTGTTTTCATTGTTGATAGTGATCAAAATACAATTATTTTCTAATACTATGCATTTAAGGCTTCTATTTGGTATAAGATAGAAACACAAAACTTTGCTAGCACCTAACAAGAAAACCATTAGGAGTTGGGGTAAACCAAGAGAGGATTTTATAGATTGACCCAATGTGTAGCTATATGTTCAAATAGAACATTCATAGGTTTCACAGATTGGAAGAATGCTCCCATAAAAGTTTTATAGTTTTTTGCTCTTAAGGCTCTTAAGAGACATCATCAAACCGATGTACTCTACAAGGATAAAGATGCCTAGGAAATTAAATGAAACCTCCAATAGCATATACCAAGCCACTTGGATGTGTTAGAACTATTGATTCAATACCATGAGGTGTGGATTGCAAGATAGCACTCTTAAGACCCTAACACTAAAGCAAACTTATGTTTTTTGCAAAATTGTGTTCACAGCCACCGTGATGAAACTATCATGAGTTGGGGAAACTAGTAGAGGATTATATAGTTTGACCCAATGCCCATATCTAAGTTCAAACAAAGCATTTGTAGGTGTCATGAATTACAAAAACATACCCATAAAAGTTTGATAATTTTGTACTCTCGAGGCTCTTAAGAGACATCATCGAATCGATGTAGTCCAAATGGATCAAGATGCCTAGGCAATGAAATGACACCTCCAATAGCATCTACCAGGCCACCCAAATGTGTTGTAATTATTGGTCTAATTCTATGAGGTTCAGATTGCAAGATAACACTCTTGAGATCCTAACACTGAAGTAAACTAACCCTTAAATTGCTACCATTGTGAGAAAACTGTTAGGAGTTGGGGTAAACTAGGAGAGGATTTTGTAGATTAACTAAATGCCTTGTTGGTTCAAATAGAACATTAGTAGGTGACTTAGATTACAAAACTTGACCCATTAAAATATAATAATTTTTGCTTGTATGGTTGTTAAGAGACATCATCAGACCGATGTAGCTTGGAAAGATCAAGATGCCTTGATAATGAAATCATGGCTCTAGTAGCATCTACTAGCCCACTTAAACATGTTGGTGTTGTGTTTATCTAAATCCACTCACCACTACTATGTATGAGTTGGATGTGGGATAGCAAATGTGTTGCACTCATGTGGCCTGTGGATGGATAGATCACTCTTGCTCATGTGGAAAAATTTAGTGGAATGGGAGAGGACTACCCTCCTTGTGAGGAAGGAGAGTTCTATGAGTGTCAATGATGTTTTTTCATGGGGTAGTTGGTGTATTGGTTTGATCACTCACTTTTCAAGGAAGGAGTGCTTGATGATGAATGATTGTGTTGATGTGTGGTGTTGTGGTTGGAATGTGAGGGTGATCTATAGTGAACCTCTAAACAAATGTTGTTATAATTATTCTTGTGTGGTTGGGTGTATTGTTAGCAAGGATTATTTTTATCTCTTTTTGAGCATTACTGAGAAAGGTGTTGAGCTGATAGTTTTTTTCTTTAATCAACTTTTGGAGATGAGCTAACTCTCTCTTGTCATCTAGTCTTCTCTTCCTATATCTATTATAAAATGAGAGTTTGCTCATTAACTTTTTTTTGGTCAATTACTTCCAAGTTTAGAAGAGTTTATATCAATTCTCTTAGGATGGATTCTACCGAGTCCTCTATAACCCCAAGACATATGAGCCTAATGATGGGAGAGAGAAGAGACAAATATGTCCAATCCTAGTGTGTTACTACATTGTGTATTTGACTTGTTTGGTGTTTGAGTTGGTTGTTTATTTGATTACCTTGTTTTATTTGATCACCTTGTCTAGTTAGTAAGGGTTTTGATTGCTTTGTGTTTTTGTTTGGTTTGGTTGATTGCCTTGGCTTGTTAGCAAGGAATTTGACTTCTTGATGTTTGAATGAGAATGAACTAAATGAATGTTTAATATAATGTAAGAAATAATCAACTACTCTATTTTTTTTGTATTTTTCCAAATTGAAAAGTGAATTAATTAACTAATTTGAATGCAAGAAAAATGATTCTAAATGCAATGTGAGCAAAAATTTTGATTTGTTGGTTGTCATGTCTTGTTAGAAAGGGCTTGATTGCTTGTTACCTTGTCCTATTAGCAAGATCTTTATGAAATTGATTGAAAACAACTATGCTAAATTAAAACTAAAATCTACAATCTAATTTAAACTAATCTAATACAATAAAATAAGTAAATCCTATCTAACTACTATTATTCCATGATACAATGATAGAATGTCAAAGATCTAGGCAAGGTGAAGATAATTTAATATATTGTACTTGCTACTTTAATTCAAACTTTTGAAAGTAAACTACTTAACAACTTGAAAGAAAATAAACTAAAGCCTCACACCTGGAGATTGACAATCAAGATTCTTGGTGAAGATGCTCACGACATGTATATCCTCGATGGCTCAACTTATGTAGTCTCTTCTCTCCTCTCTAGCCTGGGGTACTCTACTTGATGTAAGAAGGATAGGAAGATGAGAAACTAATAAAATAGGAAATGACAAAATACTGTGTTGCTATAATGGAATTTTTTAATTTTCAAAATACCTATAGAAAGAGCCTAGTAGTTGTACAAAGCATGGACCCTATAAAGGAAACTTTTAATTTATATTGGATACCTCATAATCGACCTTCTAGACTACTCAAACAGTTATGAAAGGAAGAGAAACAAAATCACAATTCTTATAGGAGGCTTCCAATGAACAACCAAAGAACATTTGGTATCTAAATTGGGGTACTTAAATAGGCCTGAAAACTCAATCAGATTCACAATTAGCAGGTAGAACTCAAGAGTTAACAAAAGTAGGTGGAGTTAGGACTAAGCTAGGCTTGAGTTTAGGTCCAAAAATGGGTAGAATTTATGGTTTCACACACCAATAAAAATGTCAAGGTTGCTCCTTTTACCAACCAGTATCACCCCTTTGGCTAGGGTAGGTCACCCAAGTGACCCTGAGAATGTTCAAGTGACCTTGAGAATACTTGAGTGACCCTAAGAACATGCTTAGATGACCCCATCATTTGAAAGGTGAAAAAATAGTTTTTAAAGATCAAAAGGGTACACAAGCAAGGTGGAAGGTTAGGTAGGCCAAGACAGGAGCAAGGGAGGGTCCTAGAAACTAAGAAAACACTTTCAGGTTAAAAAGATAGAGGGATTATAGTCATGCCACATGGGCCATGAGTTGAACTACTAGATCATCATCACATTTCCATGTATACCCTATAATGTTGAGCATTTACATATTTACCCCCTTAGGTATGGTAGTCTACATGGAAAGTAAGTGTCATTTTTTAAAATAGGCATGTGAGACCCCTGTAAGTATGAAAAAGGTGCACAGGCCAACATGGTAGTCTGATGATGATATAGAAGTCCAAATCATGTCCACAAAGACAAGAATTATACTCCTCTCAGTAGTTTCTTTCTTGGTGAAGTGTTTCTTAGTGTTTTCCCCTTGATCATTCCTCCCCAACCATCAAAGTAACTTTCCCAAGTCACGTGTACCTCCTAGTCACCTATTTGATCCACTTTGAGTGGATCACCCATCTAACTTGTAGAGTCACCCAGGCAACCCACTTCCTATAAGGGGTGACCATGTCATCTTTTCCATGCAAATTTCTTCTAATTTAGCCCAGTTTACTTTCATTTCAAGCTTACAATTGAGATTTCTTCCATGCACAACTAAGCCTTGACTTCCCCTAACTAATTATGCACTCTTAATCACTCTTTTGTTACTCCCAATCAAATTGTTGTCATCTCCCAATCAATCTTTTGTGATCTCTTCTCCAACCTTTGTTCTCTTCCAATCAGAACTAGATCACTCCCTAATCAATCCCATTTATATACCCAATCACCACCACCATTGATGTTGATTCTAGACCTATAAATACCCCATCCCTGATTAATTTGAGGAGGCTAATTCATTATTGCCATTCTTGTATTGCTCAAGCTTATGCAAAGCAGCCCCCATTAGCATTCTTATGTTCTACACAAGACTTTGTGTGCCTTTTCATTTTTAAAATAGCTTCAAATCACAATCTTTTCATTTTTGCAATAGCTTCTAACCTCAATCCATTTCCTTCAAGTCCCCATTTTTATCCCTATAACCAAGAGGAGGTCTCCACTACTACAGAGGAGGAGACAATTGCCATAGGACTTTTGAGGATAAAAGTCTAGCATTGATGCCCTATTTATACAAGTTTTTTTTTCTTAGTAATTAGATCATAAATCTTTCTCTTGAGGAAGTAAAACATTGTTTGTCTTTCTCTTGATAGTTAGAATTTATTGGTTTCTTAGAGTAGATTTGCTTTCATTGTGCTTAGAATTATTACAATTTCAGTAGCTTACAAGAAAATCAAAACATAAAAAGACAAAAAACATAGATTAAAATGGATTAGAAAAACTCATATACTTGCATTCATCTTTATTTTTTCATAGTAATTAGTTCATCAAAATAATTGGGAAAAGAACCAAAAGTTTCTTGCATACATATAGATTAGTTGCATTTAGAAATTCATCAAAATAATAAAAACATCAAAAAAAGAGAAAAAATAGGAAGAGCCCTCAATTCCATCATGAGGTACAAACAACAACCCTCCCCCTTGGCCTAAGAATTCAATGTACTTGAGTATAAGGGAAGATTGGGTTAGATCCATCTTGGACAAGATTAGGGAGATCATTCCCTTACCAATTCCCACTGAGGAAACAACCCAAGAACAAAAACTCATGTCGAGGCTCATACAAAAAGAAAATTAAAAAAGGAGGTGAGTAGAAGAACTTCACAACCAAGAACAAAGATTCCTCCAGCAATTCATTCAAAAGAGCAAAGGAGGTTAGATAGATTTCACCTCTATACAATTAATGAACAAATCAGGCTTAGAGCTAGCAACCCTCTAAGTCATAGAAGAATCAAAATCACCACACCCATTTAGGGTCAACAACATCACAATATTCGCAACAATCAACCCAACCGTGATCCATGACATTCTACTTCCTCACAAACAGAACAACCCCCCAATTCTACCTCCACTTGACTAGCTCCTCCCATGAGAACGAGAGTGACTGAGTGGGCACCAACTGCAAGGATATGGTTCATGTGCCATATCAAATTCTAGCTCACCTACATTGTGTCTAAGTCACATTTTGAGCAACACATATTTTGGTGAACCCGGTGAGAGAAAATCTTTTTGGGTGATCTTGTATTTTTGTCTTGTTTCTTCCAATCTTCCATTTCAATTTCATCTTCCTCTATTTTCATTCCATTTATTATGCGGTGTTTATGACACCCCCGAGTATGATGGAATCAAACAAAACTCAAGGGAGCATTCCCTCAAATGAACCAATAACACCTTCATTCAATAGATACATACTGTCAGATCCTTTAGCACCCATCTCCAACTAGTTTGACTACGAGGACTCTAACTATGACAATGACAAACAAGAACATCATTGCTCCTTAACATTTGATAGTCCCACATGGGAGAAAAACATAGTAATATGTGACCTAGTCATTCCAACCAAGGCAAAGCACATCAAGTACTCATTCGGTTTGAAATACATCAATTAGACTATCCTATGATAAGTTACACTGAAATAGCCATCCAACTAGACTGTGAAGTAACTCATTTAGAAAGACATTTACAAGAACATAGGGAATCTTAAAAATATTTTCATGTCACATGTCAAAACATCTTAGAAAAATAAACAAATGGAGCAAATCAATAAGGAAACCCACCTTATGGTGGAGAAGTTCAAAGAATAGATATTGCAACCCTACAAATCTTATAGACACCTTGTTCCAACAAATCAAGATGCTAGAAGATGGAGTGGAGAAACCACCCTAAAATAAAATTAAACAAAAAATTATAGCACAAATGGATCCATTTAGTGCTAGAGTTGAATAAAACCAAGGGACAACTCAAACCCCACCATACTTGAACTTCTATTCACACAACACTAGCAATGACATGGTGCAACAACTATAGCAACCTAGCAGAGCCTATCTAATGCAAAATTATAAAGATCCTCAAACATACCAACAAATGTAATTGATATATCCATCCATGCCTAGATATTAGACAAACATTCAACACCAACAAGTCCCATCCATGGGGCTCATCTTTTCAACACCAACATATCAAAGTGCATTCTCTAGAACCTACCTAAAGTATCTAAACAAACCTCTCGATTATAACATTCACAAAGTTTTATTGCCATGTCCTCTCCTAGATATGCCAAAATTCAAAGGGGAGGGAGACCTGTGATGAGGTCATTGTAGTCATTTTTAATTTCCCATCATTTAATTTTATCAATTTGTTGGTGTCTGGAGCTATCTGTGGTAAGGTTCACTTTTATTTTGGCATGTTCAAGTGGTGGTCCTATTCTAAATAAATGTAAATATAGTGTTGAAATCCAAATTATACTATTTGCCAAAAGAAACACACTTGAAAAATTGAAATGAAATGAAATAACTATACTATTTGCAAAAAGGAATTGTGTAATCAAAATAAACTAATGAAATCAATTGCAATTTACTCTATCGCTAAAGGGAAACACACAACTAAAATACTTGACTAAAATGGAATTAGAGAACTATTTAATCTAAATCAAAGCATAACCATTTAACCTATGCTTCAACAACCATGATCAATGGAATTTAAACAAGGTTACTATTTCTTTAAAAAGGAACATTTTTTTGTTCTTTTTGATTTAAAGAATAACCTGCAGGTGAACAACAACTAGGGATAACACAGATTTATTCTAAACGTCTAATCTTTTTAACACAAAGAAAGAAATGTAATTAAAAATAGAGAAATACTGAGAGAGATCTCTTACATTGGGTGAGCAGGCCCTACTCCCCACCTAGAAGGATCCTCCTATGCAAATACAAATTCAAAAGAATTTCTCCTTTATTTTCATAGAATGGAAGCTCGAATGGGCATGCTTACATGATGAAAATAGAAAAGACTTCATTGCTTGAAGAAAACAATAATTTATGAATCAAAAGGAACTAAGTTCTAAGTATCTATCTAGCTCATCTTTATACATCGAGGCTTATTTCAAAACTGAACTAGTACTGAGTTGTGGATTGCTACACAACTTATGCCTTTAGTTTTATCTCTTAACTAAGAGTCTCTTGACTCAAGACTTGGAGACAATGTTACATTTACCACAATTAGCGGTATGAGACTCAAAAGACATCCTAAAGAGAACTTGAATTAAACAAATTTTTAGTGTTTCCACCAAAAATCCCCTTAACTCTTACATTTACCACAATTGGCAGTATGAGACTCAAAAGACATCCTAAAGAGAACTTGAATTAAACAGATTTTTAGTGTTTCCACCAAAAATCCCCTGAACTAGAGTTAAGGGGCGTAGAGAGAATTGAGGTGACAACTGGGAAATTAGAGTTGCCTAGATTTATGTGGGGTATGTGCTAGAACTGGGAATAGCATGGATCTTGTTATCTAATCATCAACTCAAGGAGAGGATGATTCAAATCTAGTGTTGGGGGTACTCTAGAGCTGTCTGGAGCTAATGGTCTTCAACTGGAAGGTGGCTCTAGAGATATCTGAGTCACCCTGTTCATGAATAGAAAATATAGCAGATAACCAACATATTCTACCTATAGAAAATAAATAGCAAAGCACAATATTTATCCATTCATAAAACAACTATAACCATTAATAATGTACTTATATATGCTAATTCATAGAAATAAAGGTTTTTTTCAGTGTCTGGTATAGAAATTAAACATAAATTTATCATGACTCATCATTCTCCCCCTACTGGAATGGCACCATGTCCTCATGGAAAAAGATCCACCACATAATCCTTAGTCAAGTTCTTCTCTTCTAGGATCATATTGCAATCATATTCCTTTTCCCATTTGTATAAAGCATAATGCCTCCCTTTGGCTACAAAGTCATCATTTTTAGTAATCTTGGCATACCACTTGTCAATTTTCCTCTATTGCATAAGTCCTACAATTAATAATGGGCCAAGAATGAGAAGCAAGGGAGGTTGAAATCTCAATTCAATCCAGTCATGTTGGCGCTCCTAGATGAATGTGATGAGGTGATGAGCTTAGTTGAGCATCCATCACAAATTTAGTGGATAAATGGGTTCCCTTCACCTAAAAAGTTGTGGTAGATCCTCCCATCATCCCAGATAAGCCCTGACGATTGCAGATGTGAGGTAACCCTCATGATCCTGCATGGCAGCAATGTTGGACTATAGATTTTCAATAATTCACTCTTTAACACCTTTCCTATAGGCATGTGCCTTAAAGGCTTTAGTATACTAGGTGGACTTGGGGCATTTTTGACGCATAAAAAGACCATTGTTGGTGGAAGTTGTATTGTATTCTTCCATTTTAGCTTCCCATTCAGTAAGGTAGCATAAAAATGACATAAAAATTCTGAGTTGGAGCTCCTCAACATACAAATTCAACATGGAAATATTGTTATGCCCCATTAAGTATCCATGCTAGAAAAATTCACACATGTCCTATTGTTCCTTGGGATTTTTAAAATAGTGCTCCAGAAATTCTTTATCATCTTCAAAATCATAGGGCAAATTACAACTTATTCCCAATAGCTTCCACCTTAAAAAAATTTCCCTCAAAAAAAGAGCATACACATCTGCAGGCTGGCATTGGGCAAGGAGGGCTTCCCCTATTTTGCATGCAAGTTTGACCCACTCCTCTATTGCTATCTTCTCACCTTGCAAGGTCTCCAGATCTTTCTCGAGCCTAGCATTTTCTTTTCAAAGTGTGACATTGTCCTCATGGAGCTTAGCATTTGCCTCATGCAGTTGAAATGTGGTAGGTGCAAGGGTAGGTGGAGCTTGTCATTGAGTGAGGGCAGATAGTTGGGCATTTCTAATTTCAATATTGGCCCTCTCCTACTCAAGATTATGTCATAGTTTTGAGACTAGTCTATCATTTTCCTCCTTGTCTTATGTAGATTTTCATTGAATCTTCTCTACCTCAGCAATCCTTTCCTCAAGAAGTTGATTCAAATTGTCTATTTTCTTCTTAAATTCCCATATATTGAATTCAACCTTGGAAAGGGCTAGGGCCTATATGGTTTGTGCCTCCTCCTCTGCCTTTGTTGTTTCCTCAATTTGGGGTTGTTTTCCCTCTCTCTGGAGGGCTTTGGAGGCTTCCTCCTCATGTGCAAATAAGATAGACATATTGTCTAGAATTGTGGCTTCTCCCCTTTCTGCCTTAGCCTCTTCTTTATCATTAGGTTGGACAACAAATGTCCTGGAACATCGCTTAGGTTCAGGGGCTGAGGCAATAGTTTCTTCTCCTTCCTCCTCTGGAGAAGGGTGCTCCACCACTCTCTGGAGTTGTCTGTGGGGATGGGCTACCAGAACTACAGACACTGAGACTGTGGAGGACTTAGCTTTCTTTGATTTCTTCTTCTTGGGCTTGAACACAAGGAACTCTTCCCATTTACTATGGTCATCTTCCTACTCCAAGAAATGGTACTTTATTATCAAATGTATTAAGCCATGGTGGCTTATCTGGGTATTGTTCCTTCTCACCTTATTGACCATTGTTTACAAACAATTATATAGATGAGCCGACAGGTTTATAAGGCATTCAGACCGGTTGGCATTGTGCCTTAAGTGATTTAGCATGCACATTCCTAGGCCCAAAACAATGCCAAATTGTTCATCACATGTTAAAAATTTCATTACCCATAGGACTACAGTTCCCTAGGGTTCAAGAAGACTGGTCCTCTCAATCCTTTTTGTGGCTGCCATGCTGACTATATATCTAGGTAGGGCCTCTAGAGCTACATGAAAATTTTGAATAAGCTCTTCATAAGAGGGTTTTGTTTAGGAAAGGTCTTCACCTACCCCTGGAATGCTCGATAGCTGACTGATGACCGCAAGGCTCATAGGAATTCAAACTCCTTTGACAGTCGAGAAGGTAAGATGGAAGTTTGAGACAAACTCCTCAACTAATTCCACTTCGAATCCTTCAAATTTCTTCAATAATTCTAGCCAACTTGCCTGCTCGAAGTTGTCGCACTGGCCTGATTAAAGATCACATTCTTTGGCCCAACTCTCCTTTTCTATCCCATCTTTGTTGCAACAATATTTTTTTTTACTATATGAGTTTGGACCAGATGGCTGCAGAGATAGAAGAGAGGTGTTTTTTCAATTGTGAAAATGAAAATGGTAAGTTTTGTGTTGTTTCCCAGTTGCTTTGGTATTGAAGTTTGGAACATGGGAATATAAAAGTAATGCCTTAATCATGATTTGTTGAGTTATGGCATGGAATTTGGAACAACTTGGCATGTACTGTAGGTACATCTCTCATAAATTCTTGCATGCAAGATATTCCATCCTTAAGTGGCCATTTATTACCATTATCATTTGAATGTGTTGCTGACAGAAGCTCCTTTTTCCAAGATCTTTGCAATCATGATTTCACAATATGTAGCATTGATGATGTGCTCTAGCCATAATTACATCTTAAATACATTTATTTCCATAAATAGCATATTTAAGAGAAGTATGGTACCATGATGAATTGATATACACCATTGTGCAAGTTGTCTATCATTATTTCCTTCATGTCAACTGTCCTTTATTGACGAGCTGTCGCTGTACCTCATCATTTAATCTGTTTTCAGATGTCAAAGAACCAGGGCTGTGTCCATGGCTGTCTGCAACTAGGGATTCTAAGTGACCAGTTTATAGCTAATCCTAAAGCTTAAAAGAATGACTAATCTACCTGCTTGTTGAATAAATGTAATGAATGTTGTAAAACATAATAAAACAGGAAATGTACTCAAAGCAAAGAATGATAACATGCATCTATCTACTAAAACAGGAAATACTTTTATAAAAGAAACTTGAAACAGTAAAACAGAGATACTAGCCTCCTGTCTAATTGGTGAGAGTGGGACCTTGCTCCGCACCTTTGAGGCTGAAGGCTATTGCAGGAAATCAGCACTAAAGATGATCTAACCAAATTCAATCTAATTCATTCATTTTTATGTTCATGAGAAATGTATGGCTATAACAGAACTGAAATCTCTGAAAATCAGAATAATCTTATCATTATTATTTTTTATTACTGTTTCTGAGAGTATATATAAAAAGAGTGATGATATATCACTGAACTTATCTATCAGTCTTTCTAGGAGATGACACCATCTCTTATTTGTACTTATCTATCAAACTTATGAAAGATCATCATGCAAGAAAGGTAGACTTGAGTGGAACAGAAGTCCACTCAGAGGTCTAAGTTTAGATCTTAATACACTTGGGCATCAAAGCCCTGAAAATTAGTTTAATTCATAACTCATGCAAAATCTTTGGAAAGATAAAACTTCAGCAGTTTAACTGATAGTCGACCCTTCACCACTCAGGTGATGATTTGAGTGAAGTGCGGGGGTATTAGGATTGCTGCTGAAGTGTCTGATTGGCGGCCCTCACTGGAACATGCTCTGTTCTCGGGAGGCTCCGGAGATCGTTGTTCCTGTCTGCAGCTCCGGAGATATTCCAGACACTCGCAGAGCTCCGGAGAGTCATTCCCCAAATCTTCAATCTCTAGGTGTCACTGTTCTTTGTCATGGTCTCCAGAGATCATTGAAGACGATCTCCGGAGATGCACAAAACTGTTGTTTCTGATATTTACACCTGCGGATTCAAAAAGGAAGAGAAATTCTGCATTTTTCCATTAATCCCACACACATTAGTCACCAAATCAGAAATTCTAATCTCAAGTAATCTATCTTAATTAATCACAAAATAGAACAATCTTGCTTAACTAATTTGAGTGCAGACACAAGGGAGATGAACTGAATAGGGAAAAAGAGAGGCAAAAAGGGTGTATTTTATGAGTGCAATTGGACACTCATCATCCCCCCCATACCTAAGGTTTGGCAGGTCCTCCTACCTTTCACATTCTGGATTTGTTTAGACGAAGCAATCTGTCAGTCAGACTATACTCCTGGAGATAGGTTGTCCAAGTAGTTCTATTAGTGGTACCATTCCCTCTGTACTTGTCAACTTGCTTCATCCAATCTTGCAGTTTTTCATCTTCCAGTTGTTCTGTCCACATGGGGAGTGGTTCAATTATCAGAGGAGGTCTGAAATGCCCACCTAGCCATTCATGTTTATGCTTATCCATCAGTTTGGATATCATCTTTGCCTTCCTCATGAATAGTCTCATGTTTGTAGGGGTGACCACCTCTCTAAGTTTTTGCTCTGGTGTTAAAATACTCCATCTTTTCTTTGCTACAGCAAGGACAGGATTTGCTGAGTTAATCATAAAAAGTCCAAAGTCAATGGAGCATTCTTGCAAATTCTTCAAATATAATGGCAATATGCTGGTTGCACTGGCAGGATGATAGATGATGGATCTGAATTAGGTATGGAAAGCAAAAGGATTGGGACATTCTTTTCTGAGGAGGAGCTCTGTTTTTGAATCCTTTTGAAGATGAGCTTCCATCCTTTCATCCCAAATCTGGTGGTTCCTCATGAGGGACATGAATGCCCTAAGCTGGCATTCTCCCACAAAGTGATTGATCATGAAGGCTATATCATTAATGCAGAACCCATGTAAGTACAGCTCACATAGGAAGTTTTTGTCTTCATCATTGCTTCTGGTGTAAGCAGTCATGAAACCTTCTGTTGTTTCTGTATCCTCATTCATGTTAGATAAGACTAAGGAAAGTTTCCTTTGCAGTATCCTCTCTTGTAGGAACATTGCATAGCTGGCACTTGGAGGTCTGCAAGATAGAATTTCTGAGGAGAGGGAGGCCATTTGAATGATTTTGCTCTCCAAAATTGGTATCCTTTCTACTCTGGCAGTAACTGCCCTTTGCAATTGCAACATTGGTTTGGAGGCTTCATATTCTCTGCACCTTTCCTCCCAATGAAACAGGGCTTTAGGAATGTCGATGGGGATTGGACCCACATAGGCATCTGTTTGCACTTCCTGTTCACTGGTTGCCCTTGGGCCAGACAGTTCTTGGATATACTCTTCTTGGTCATCTAGTCTGTTATTGGCCCAAGTTAATTGTTTGTCCTGGCTCTGTACCTTTTCAATTAGTGCTGCTATTACTGTGAGGCCATTGTCTCTGGCCATGGTGAGCTCAGAAACCTTTTGTGCTGTTTCTTTGTCTTTTTCTTCCACCACTTTTGCTGCCTCACCTTTCTGTGTTTCCAACTCTGCCTCCTTCTCCTGGATGATTCTGTCCTTGTTTTGGAGGTCTATTTGGATTTCTACAATAGTTTGCTTCAGTTTCATCTCCATTTCCACCCTGACCTTCTTGAGGTCAGTAATAATTAAATTCTTTCCCCAGAGCAGCCTTTTCAAATTCTCAATTTCTTCCATTAATTGTTGCTCTGTTGAGACCTCTATGTCTTCTTGGTCAGAGGGATGTGATAGAGTTTCTACCTCTGTTTCTGTGGCTGGTGGCTGATTATCAAGATTATCCATGGCCACCTGCCCTGCTTCTCCCAATGTATCTGCGTGTCCTATTTCTCCTTCTGCAATGCCCTTGTCCTGAGGGTCCTCTGCTGCTGTTGGCACAACTGAAGGTCCTGCCTTGTCCTCATATGTGCTCAATTCAAGGAGTGCCTCAGCGAGCAGGGCAGTATCCTTCTCAGCCTGTGAGAGCTGCCTCTTTCTTTTGCTTCTCCGGAGCACAGGTGGAACTGGTGCCTCCAAAGCAGGTCTTCCTTCCTTAGAGTCTGAGGAGATAGTAACAGTTGGTAAGCTTCCTGTCTCCGGAGCACATGGTGGTGTTGAGACTGGACTCGACTCCATATGAACAGATGGTGCAGGAGAATGTTCCTTTTGTTTTCTCTTTCGGACCAGAGGTACCTCATCGGAGTCATGGGATGGCTCATCAACCCGCCATTTCCCTTCAATTCCCTACCCTGCTTCTTCCTCTGTTAATTCCCTAGGCCTAGATCCCTCAGGTGAAGTCATTTGTCACCTGACTGAGCGAGTCATATATAGAGGCCGTGCAGGAGCAGGCTCTACAATTTGTTTGCCTTTTCTTTTCTTGTTAGGAACAGGGACTGCAGATGATGTAGCTTCCTATGAGGGTGATATCATTTTGTGAGAAGCTGTGGAGGAGGCTGTAGGCTCAGTTTCTTCATCATGGTGAGAGGGAGAACTCTCATCCTCTGTTTGTGGTATCTCTGGTGCTTTGACCTGAGGGTTATGCTCAAGAAAATTCTGTAATAGTTCATCCCCATTGGCCTGAGATAAGAAATGATGCTTGACTATCAAGAAGATGAGGCCATGATGTTTCATGGGCCCCTTACCCTACTGGTATTTTTCTGCAGTTGCTCTGATGGCAGGATAGAGGAAATTGGGGATATTTATGTTATATTCGGGGTGCCTATTTCCATGTCTAAGAAAGATGAGCATTTTCATTATGGGCCCTAAGACTATGGAGAATTGGCCATCACAGGTAAAGTATTTCATTAGCCAGGTAGCAACAGTTGCCCAGGGATTTGGGAGAGTGGACCTCAAAATTCCTTTGACCTCATTCTTATTCATATACAATTGGATGGCAGGCTCACCACGAACAGAAAAATTTCTAATTAAAGCTGTATACAAGATTTTCAGGTGGTGGAACCTCTCACCTTGTTCGGGGAGTCCGGAGATGTGGCTGATAATGGTGGAGGAGAGACTGATTTGGTTCCCTCTCACAGTGGTCTGGTCGTCTCTCAAATTCCTAAGGAATTTGTCCACAATGTCCTCCTGAAACCCCTCGAACTTGTCTAGGAAATCAAGCCATCCAACAATCCTTAAAATATTTGCTGCAGCTGCATCCTTTAGAAGACCCGCAGTACTTTCTGGCTCGGACTTTTTCTTGACCCCCATACCTGAATTGATGGCAGTTTCTGTGTTTTATTCTTTTCTTCTGCGATCTGCAGTCTATCTGTCCCTTTGATCTCTATGGGCTCCGGAGTGCTATTCAAATTACTCCGTAGGCTCCGGAGTGCTGTTCAAATTACTCTGTAGGCTCCGGAGAGTTGTTTATCTTATGCTTCAGTCTATTCCGGAGGTTTGAATGAGGGATGCAATTGTTTTCAGGTTGGGTTTATGCAGATGGGTTAAGGAACCAAAGCAGCCATAATTGTAACGGACTGATAGGGCGCTCCGGAGGTAAGGTGGCATTAATGCACAGATGGCGGCATGCGTGGAGGTGAGAAAGGAAATGACGGCAGAGGGATGTGTCATCACGGCAGCACTCAAATTAGAAAGACAGGACAGTTACTAATTAATGACTAATTAAAAATAGATTTACCTGGATCAGTTTTAATGATGAGGCAATCGTACGCGGGAGAAATGCTGCGCCGCCTTGAAAACTGCACGCGTCGTGGCATTTAAGAGGTGGTCGATATGACATCCGCTTCCTACTTGCACGCGACCTGTAATCATTGCACTGAGTGGCACTAAAATCCACGCCCATGGGTGATGTCAGCACCAGCTTGTGGACACTCCTGCAATTATTAGTTTTCTAATTTGTAATTATGTTGTGCAATCAAGTAGAAGATGATTCATGATGACCTCATTATAGGAGTTGTCTACTTTACCACCTGGCGAGGTAGGTCTCGCCCTTATTATGGAAACTGTCGGCGTTATTCACAAAGCGCTGGAGGTGCTCCTAATTGGGAAGCGCCGGAGGTGCTCCTAATTGGAAAGCGCCGGAGATGCTCCTTATTGGAAAGTGCCGGAGGTGCTCCTAATTGGAAAGCGCCGGAGATGCTCCTTATTGGAAAGCGTCGGAGATGCATTGGCTAATTTCTGGCAACCGATCATGTCCGGAGCTTGATTATTACAACTGTCCTGGAGAAGGGAACCGCCATTTTACTTGTTTTCAACTCCCTTGGTCGAGAAGACAGCCATTTGCTGGTTTTCCATCTTTCTCTAAATTTTTTTTTATTTTTTTTGGAAGGCCGCCATTGCTGGTTTTCAACCTTTTTTTTTTTTTTTTTTATTCCAACACCGTGATAGAGGAGGTATCCCCTATATCAAAACATAGATCACCAAGAAACTCTTCTTTAGTAGACGGTCTTTTGTAGAGCTTTATCCGGTGACCATTTACTAAAAATGTGTCTATACTTCCATCAATTGGTTGCAATGATACAGTTCCATTTTCAAACACTTCCTTTATTTGATAAGGACCCAGCCAGTGAGTCTGTAATTTCCCTTTGAATTCTTTGAATTTAGAATCATAAAGAAGAACCCAATCTCCTTGTTGAAATGTCCTCCTCTTGATATGTTGGTCATGCCATTGTTTCCTTTGGTACTGAACCAGTTCTGTTTGCTGAATGGCCTCTGTCCGAATCTCATCCAACTCATTGAGCTGAAGAATCCTGTTCTGCTGAATTGTAGATTGCGGCAGCCCAACATCCAATACAGTTTTAAGTGTCTGGAGTTCAAATTCAATAGATAGTATAGGCTTTTTCCCATAAACCAATTCATATGGTGAAAACTTTGTTGTGGGCTTCCAAGTGATGTTGTAAGCCCAAACTGCTTCAGGTAGTCTATTAGCCCAATCCTTTCTATTCATTGCCACTGTCCTGGTTAGGATATTCTCAAGTTCTCTGTTAGTTACCTCTACCTGCCCATTTGCTTGAGGATGGTAAGGTGAAGTTTTTCTGTGCTTGACTTGGTACAAATCTGTGAATGCCTTGATTACCTGTGAAGTAAATTGAGGTCCTCTGTCTGAAACTATTGATTTTGGGGCTCCAAATCTCAAGAAAATCCTATTGTAAAGGAAATCAGCAACTTTTTCTTCCCTTGCAAATTGCAATGCTTGAACCTCAGCCCACTTAGTAACATAGTCTGTGCATACCAGGATATACTCCTTCCCTGATGATGGCAGTGAAATTGGTCCCACAAAGTCTAGACCCCATTGCTCAAATGGTTCCACCATGACTTGAGGATGTAGCAGCATTTCTTGGGTAAAGGTGGGCTGCCCCATCCTTTGGCACTGGTCACAGTGCTGCACATACCTCTTTGTGTCTTTATGAAGAGAAGGCCAGTAGTAACCAGCTCCAAGGATCTTGTGGACTGTCCTGTGGAAAGAGTAGTGGCCACCAGATGGTTCATCATGGCATGCTCTCAACACATCAAAAGTCTCCTCAGCCTTCAAACACCTGCGTAGAATGAAATCAGGACCACATTTAAATAGTAAACCATTCAACCATTTGTAGGATAAACTTTCTTTAAGCAAACGTTTTCTTTGTTTTGAAGTAAAATGGGATGGATACAAGCCTGTAGCTAACAAATTGGCTATGTCAGCAAACCAAGGTGCAGTAGTGGATATGGCAAAAAGATGTTCATCTAGAAATTTGTCCTCCACTGGTTGATCTTCTCCTCCTGTATGTAATCTTGACAGAAAATCAGCAACCAAATTAAACTTTCCTGGATTATCAACTATGGTAATATCAAATTCTTGCAATAGCAATAACCACCTGATGATCCTTACACCTACTACTGGTTTATTCATTAGGTACTTGATGGCTGCATGATCAGTGTGCACAAATATTTTATATCTGGTAATATAATGTCTGAATTTGTTTATAGCATAGATAACTGCCAAGAATTCTTTCTCAGTTGTTGTATAGTTTCTTTCTGCAGAGGTAAGGTTTTTGCTGATGTAATAAATGGCGTGCATACTCTCTCCTTCCTCTTTTTGTCCTAAAACGGCCCCAATGGATTCATTTGAAGCATCAGTTTGTATATGGAATGGTAAAGTCCAATTAGGTCCCCTTAAAACTAGTGTCACAGTAAGTTTCTCCTTCAAAGTTTCAAATGCTGATTGATAGTCTGCTGTCCAAAGAAATTATGTTTCCTTGTTAAGCAGGGTAAACAAGGGAGCAGCTATTCTGCTAAAATTTTATATGAACCTCCTATAGTAGCCTGCATGACCTAGAAAACTCCTGACATCAGTCTGATTTTTGGGTGAAGGCAACTGTGTGATTACTTCTATCTTGTTCTGATCCACTCTGATCCCTTTTTCTGAAATATGGTGTCCCAAAACAATTCCTTCTTCCACCATCATAAAACATTTCTCATGGCTAAGGGACAGTCGATTTTTATCACAACATTTTAGTACTTTTCCAAGGTTTGTGAGAGCTTCCTCGAAGTTATTCCCATACACAGTAAAGTCATCCATGTAGACTTCCATGCATTCATTAGCCAATTCAGCAAAAATAGCTAGAACCAGTCTCTAAAATGTAGCTGGGGCGTTGCACAGCCCAAAAGGAAGAACTTTGTAAGCGAAGGTTCCCCAAGAGCATGTGAAGGTGGTTTTGTCTTGGTCTTCAGGTGCTACTTGAATTTGATTATACCCACTGAATCCATCTAAAAAAGAAAAATACTTTCTCCTAGCAAGGTTGTTCAGAACTTGGTCAATAAATAGTAAGGGAAAGTAGTCCTTTTTTGTGGCCTTATTGAGTTCTCTATAATCAATACACACCCTCCATTTCCCATTCTTTTTAGGCACAATGACAAGGGGTGAGACCCACTGACTGTCTGAGATTGGATATATGAACCCTGCCTGGAGTAATTTTTCTATTTCAGTTTTGACAATGTCCTTTAAGGCAGGATTCAATCTTCTTTGTGGTTGTCTGACAAGTTTAGTATCCTCAGTGCAGATGTGATGGGTATAGATTTCAGGAGGTATGCCTTTCATATCTTGGTATTCCCAGGCAAAAGATGCTGAGTGGGAAACCAAAAGTTGAATGAGTTTTTCTTCATGATCTGCTGTCAACCGAGTATTTATATTAAGTGTTTTCCCTGGCAGAATCATGACCTGTTTTGTAATTTGATCCATAGATGTGGTGGGTCCATACATTGGTGTCATGGCATTGAGAGGACAAGAATGTGGGAGTAACATGTGGAAGGTGGCTAAGTCCCTGTAAAAGGTTTCCCCACAAGGAATAATGTTGGCAAGGGTACAATGAGAAGAAACAAGAAGTTCTCTTTGAGGATCTTGGGTGAGTTCCATCACATCTTTGTTGATTAGGATGTGAGTGAAGTCTTCCATTGTATCATAGTATACCTCTTCTTCTAATTCTCCCAAATGTTCCTTAATGGTTACCATAGCCAATGAGGCACTGTTGTTCATGTTATCTGGTTCATCCACCCATACTCTTCCTGTGTAATGCACCGATGGTTTAGCTGGAGGATACAGAGATATTTTCTTTAAATCTATCCCATTAGAAATGACCATATCTCCAGTTCGACAATCAATAGATGCTGCTGCAGTAGTTAGCCATGGCCTTCCTAAGATCAGAGGATAAGCATTTCTCTGGTTTCTAGGTTCCAGTATTAAGAAATCCACTGGGAATTCCCATGAATCTATTACAACAGGTACATCAGTGATCACTCCCTTTGGAACAGCTACTGACTAATCAGCAAGTTGAAGAATTGTAGTCGTGGATTGGATACCTGACAGAGCTAACTTGTCCATTGTATGAACTATCATCACATTAATTGCTGCTCCTAAGTCAACCAGAACATTTGAAATTTCTACCCCTGAGATGAAAACAGTTATGACAGGGTTCCCAAGATCGCCATATTTTGGGAGTAGAATTTCTCCCATCAATAGATCCATTACTTTTCCTTCCACCTGTATTATGGAGGGAAAACTTTTCTTTCTGCCCTGAGTTTTGATGCAATACTGTTTGATGAATTGATTTAGTTCCGGTACATCTCTGATGGCCTGGAGGAGAGGAATTTCAATGTTTAGCTGCTTGAGTTCTTGTAAAAGTTCTGATTCCTGATTGGGTTGGATTTGTTTTTGTAAAACCTTTTTCTAGGGAGCATTTTGTTTAAGTTGTTCTGGGTAGGGTGCTAGTTTTTCCATCTCCAGAGCATCTCCGGAGCTCTTATCAGAATTGCGTTCTAGACTGTTCTCCGGAGCTGGCTTTTTAGGAGGAACTCTGGAGTTGTCTGTGGTTGATTTTTCTAGCACTTTTTTGTTAGTAATCTCCTCTGGGGGTTGATTGGATGGATTTTCAGGTTCCTCATCATTGGTTATTTCAACTATAGTTGGAGGAGAAGGTCTTGGGAATGCTTTCCCAGAATGCAGCTGGAGATTATTTGAATATATGGGATTAACTCCAGCCAGATTTTCCTGATCTGTCATATAGACAGCTGCTCCCTGTTTATTCCGTGGGTTTGGTATAGGCTGAGCTGGTAAAGGTGGTTGACTAACTGGTTCATTTTGCGTTTGACCCTGTGTGTTGGAGGGTCCAGTTAGTAAAGCTTGCTGTTGAGGTTGGAAACGTCTAGGTTGTCCTTGGTATTGTTGATGGTATCCCTGTTGAGGACCCCATTGAGGTTGCATGCCTTGTGACCCAAACTGTGGTGGCCATTGTTGATTTCCCCAAGGCTGGTTTTGCCAGTTTTGGTTTTGCCAATTTTGGTTTTGCCAATCCTGCTGTCCCCAAGGAGGATTATTTTGAGGGCCATACCAAAGTGGATTCCACTGATTATTTCCCCAATTAGTAGGACCCCTGTAAGAAGACTGGCTTGGGTACTGATTATAAGGGAAATTTCCACCTTGTTTTTGTCCCACATAGTTCAACTCCTCCTCTATCACAGCATTCTTTTTACTCAATCTTTTCAAGGCTGGAAGTTGACTACACTGACTGGTAGGATGTTCCCTGTCACAGATTTGATAGATCTCTGATTTGTCCAGGGGGCATTCTCTCAACAGGTGTTTGTTTCTACACCTAGGACAATAAATGGAAAGCGGTTTAGTTGCTCTACTTTGATCAGTTGTCCTGGTTTTTGCTTGAATCCCATCCAAAGTGGTATTTAGTTGGACCAAAATATCTGTTTTTAGATTTGCAATTTCCTCCATCAACTGTCCTATCTCATTCTTCCCCTTAAAAGTTTTGGATGACCTTACTCCATCTTGAGTTCTAGAATAATTCCTGTAGAGTTCCTCTATGTCAGGTATTTCCATTTTGTTAATGTTCCCTTTTCCCATTAGGTCCAGTGCCTGTTTTGATTCTTTATCCAATCCTTTTATAAACAGGGTTCTGGCCAAGGAGTGGTTTACCGGATTGCCATACCTTCTCAAGGCAAAATTAAACCTATCCACATAGTCTTCTAAGGATTCTTCCTCCCCCTGCCTAATTTTAAACAGTTCTTCATTTTTATTATTGGATCTGCAATAATCTTGGTATTTTTCCAAAAACTCTATTTCCATTTGATCCCAAGAACGGATAGAACCCTGGGGTAAACCCATAAACCATCTCATCGTAGAATCTTTCAGGGTTGAAGGGAACAGTTTAAGTTTCTGGTTATCTGATCCATAATCATAGGTTTGGCAGACTACTTTGAATTCAAACAAGAACTAATCTGGATCCTCAGAGGAAAGTCCTCTAAAATTTGGCAGATGTGCTGGTGAGATATTCTTCATGGGAGCATTGTCTCCAGCAGCCAAAACAATAGGATAAGAGAAGGTTCTTGGGGCCTGATTTTCCTCTTCCTCATGATTATCGTTTTCCATGTTTAATAATAGCTCTTCTTCCTGAGGTTCTGAGGAAGTAGGTTCTACCAAAGGATCTACCTCAACTTTTGTTGCAATTCCTGGATATAATTGGCAAATGGAATATCTATAGGATCTAAAGGATTGTTGTTTTGAAATGTAGGTTCCAAATTAGGATCCAGGTTTCCTTCTTCAACAAGATTTTGTACCACCTCACTACTTTCCCCTATGGTGTGTTGTTGGGGTGTCTATTTAATATATCTTCCTTTAAAATCTCTAGCTCGAACCATACAGATCTATTCTAAAAACTATTTTTAACTCAGTGTCCCTAATTAACACAAACTAGTCCCCGACAACGGCGCCAAAAATGACGAGCTATCGCTGTACCTCATCATTTAATCTGTTTTCAGATGTCAAAGAACCAGGGCTGTGTCCATGGCTGTCTGCAACTAGGGATTCTAAGTGACCAGTTTATAGCTAATCCTAAAGCTTAAAAGAATGACTAATCTACCTGCTTGTTGAATAAATGTAATGAATGTTGTAAAACATAATAAAACAAGAAATGTACTCAAAGCAAAGAATGATAACATGCATCTATCTACTAAAACAGGAAATACTTTTATAAAAGAAACTTGAAACAGTAAAACAGAGATACTAGCCTCCTGCCTAATTGGTGAGAGTGGGCCCTTGCTCCGCATCTTTGAGGCTGAAGGCTATTGCAGGAAATCAGCACTAAAGATGATCTAACCAAATTCAATCCAATTCATTCATTTTTATGTTCATGAGAAATGTATGGCTATAACAGAACTGAAATCTCCGAAAATTAGAATAATCTTATCATTATTATTTTTTATTACTATTTCTGAGAGTATATATAAAAAGAGTGATGATATATCACTGAACTTATCTATCAGTCTTTCTAGGAGATGACACCATCTCTTATTTGTACTTATCTATCAAACTTATGAAAGATCATCATGCAAGAAAGGTAGAATTGAGTGGAACAGAAGTCCACTCAGAGGTCTAAGTTTAGATCTTAATACACTTGGGCATCAAAGCCCTGAAAATTAGTTTAATTCATAAATCATGCAAAATCTTTGGAAAGATAAAACTTCAGCAGTTTAACTGATAGTCGACCCTTCACCACTCAGGTGATGATTTGAGTGAAGTGCGGGGGTATTAGGATTGCTGCTGAAGTGTCTGATTGGCAGCTCTGACTGGAACATGCTCTGTTCTCGGGAGGCTCTGGAGATCGTTGTTCCTGTCTGCAGCTCCGGAGATATTCCAGACACTCGCAGAGCTCCGGAGAGTCATTCCCCAAATCTTCAATCTCCAGGTGTCACTGTTCTTTGTCATGGTCTCCGGAGATCATTTAAGACAATCCCCGGAGATGCACAAAACTGTCGTTTCTGATATTTACACCTGCGGATTCAAAAAGGAAGAGAAATTCTGCATTTTTCCATTAATCCCACGCACATTAGTCACCAAATCAGAAATTCTAATCTCAAGTAATCTATCTTAATTAATCACAAAATAGAACAATCTTGCTTAACTAATTTGAGTGCAGACACAAGGAAGATGAACTGAATAGGGAAAAAGAGAGGCAAAAAGGGTGTATTTTATGAGTGCAATTTGACACTCATCATTTATCCTGAATTAATTAATTTCTTTTGCCACATTGCCAAGTGTGCCATTTGGAAAGTGTGACATGGTTTGCATGTAAAGGGGAACTTGGCATTTAAATACATTAAAATAGTTATAATTATTTTAAGAGAAATAAACATGTGTGATGTACTTACTTCACAAGTATGACCATTTTGATTATTACCAAATCTTCTAAACTAGACAGGGAGCATGATTTAAGGTGTTGTTCTTGGATACTGCCACAATGTTATTTAGTTCCATATGGATCCATCTGTAGCCATCTAGAGCCATCTAGAGCTTTGAGTATCTCTCTTATTTGTAATTCTTGAGTAATCAATAGCTTGTCATTGCATTATTAAGAAAGCCCTGCAAGGTGCTTCAAAAAGTTTATTTAGTTCAAATAGGGGAAATTGATTAAAGAGAAGTCGTCATTCCTGGTTTTCAACCTTTCTTCTAGGTAAGGCCACCATTTTTTGTTTTCAACCTCACCTTTTTTTTTACAGGAAAGGTCGCCATTTATGGTTTTCAACCTTCCTATTTTATTTGGGATTATGATTTTATTAAGGGACTAAGACACTACACCCATGGAAGAAAGGTCTTCCAATGTGAAGTGTTCAATCTACGCTTGCAACTCAGTAGAGAATTCTTCTTTAGACGTCAGCTTGTGATATATCTTCAATCAGTGCCCATTGACTAGAAGGGTCTAATGATCCCCATCGATTGGAGATAGTTGAACATCACCATTGCTGAAAACTTCATCTATTTCATAAGGTCCCAACCACCTAGTGTGTAATTTACCTTTGAAATCTTGATATTTTAAGTCATATAGCAAGGCCCAATCCCCTACTTTGAAGTGTTTGTTGAGGATGTGTTTTTCATGCCATTCTTTTCTTTATTGTTGGATCAACTCTGTATGATGAAGGTCCTCTAACCTCATTTCTTCTACTCTGTTTAGTTGTATAATTCAGTGTCGTTGGGCTTCTGTCAAATCAATCCCTATTTCTAAAGTTTTTTTCAATGTTTCCAATTCATACTCAATAGGGAGTCCTGGTTTCTTTCCATAAACCAGTTCATAGGGAGTGGAATTAGTGGTAGCCCTCCATGTAGTGTTATAATACCAAACATCTTATGTCATCCTGTCTACCCAATTTATTCTTTTGGTTGAGATTGTCTTTGTCAAAATATTCTCTAGCTACTGGTTAGTTACTTCCACTTGTCCATTGGTTTGGGGGTGGTATGGAGAAGACTTTCTATGACTGATTTGGTACCTACTTAGAAATGTCTTGATCAAATTAGACACAAATTGTGGCCCTTGGTCAGATACAAGGACCCTCGAGGCACCAAATCTCTACAGAATGTTCTTATATAATAAATCTACTACCTTTTCTTCCTTTGCAAATGGTAGGGCCTTCACTTCAACCCATTTGGTAGTGTAATCAATGCAGACCAAGATGTAGTGATTACCCTTGGAAGTTGAATCAATAGGTCCCATAAAATATATGCCCCACTTTTCAAATGGTTCAAGAAAATCACTTGAGGTTGTAGAGGCATCTCACTAGACAATGTAGGTCGTCTCATTCTTAGGCACTAGTCACATTGCTTAACATATTTTTGAATGTTATTTGTCATGGTGGGACAACAATACCCAGCTCTAAGGATCTTATGCCCAGTCCGAAGAGCTAAAAAATGTCCTCTGGATGGTTCATCATGGCATGTGTGAATGACATCATAAACTTCAATTTCTTGCATACATCTTGACATCACATGATCAGGGCATCATTTAAACCAAATATCATTCAACCATTTATACCTAGAGTTGTTCCTGATTAGTTATTGTATTTCTTTTGGAGTAAAATATGGTGGACACTTCCCTGTGGCTAAGTAGTTAGAGAAATCAGTAAACCATGATGAGTGAATTGCAATGGTAAAAAGGTGTTCATCTGGAAATGCATCATCAATTGGCTCATTATTTCCCTACACAATCAATCTTGACAAAAAGTCAGCAACTACATTATCTTTCCCTAGTTTGTCAACTATGGTTATGTTGAATTCCTACAATAAAAGAAACCAATGAATGATTCTCCCTCCAACGACAACTTTGTTCATGAGGTACCTAATGGCAGCATGGTCTGTATGCATGAACACATTGTATCCTATAATGCAGTGGTGGAATTTGTTAATGGCATACACTACTGCTAGGAATTCTTTTTCTATATTTGTATAGTTTTTCTCTACAGGTTTTAGGTTTTTGCTAATCTAATATATGGCATGCATACCTCCAGATTTGTTTACTTGTCCCAAAACATCTCTAATTGCTTGATTGGATGCATCCACATGGATGTGGAAAGGTTCTCCCCAATTAGGTCCTTTGATAACTGGTGTGGTGATTAGTGATTTCTTGATGGATTCAAAAGCTTTTTTACATTGGGTAGTCCAGTTTAACTCAGAATCCTTCTTTAGCAGGGTAAACAATAGATCAGCTATTCTACTAAAATTATCAATAAACCTCCTATAGTAGCCAACATGCCCTAATAAACTTCTCACTTCAGTTTGATTCTAGGTTGCAGGAATTTGCACTATGATTTCAATCTTCTTAGGGTCCACTTTAATACCCTCTTGAGAAAATGTGTTGTCCAAGAACAATTCCTTCTATTACCATAAGAAGACATTTTTCATGATTTAGGGATAATTGATGTTCCTTGCATCATTCAAGTACTTGGTTAAGGCTACTCAAAGCTTCATTAAATGTCTTACCATGGACTATGAAATTGACCATATACACTTCAACGCATGTATTGGTAAGATCGACAAAAATTGCAAGAACAACACATTGGAAAGTAGTTGGTGAATTGCATAACCAAAAAGGTAGAACTCTGTAAGCAGATGTACCCCATGGGCAAGTAAATATGGTAATTTCTTGATCCTTCAGAGCTACCTAGATCTATTTGTAGCCACTAAACCCATCTAAGAATGAAAATTATTGCATGCCAGCTAAATTATCTAGAACTTGGTCAATAAAGGGAAGGAGGAAATAATCCTTTTTGGTAGCTTTATTCAACTCCCTATAATCGATACAAACATGCCACTTTCCATTCTTCTTTGGCACAATTACCAATGGTGAAACCCACTGGCTATCAAAAATATGATGGATGAATCCAACCTGCAATATTTTCTCTATCTCCTCTTTCACTATTTCCCTTAATGCAGAACATTCTTCTTTGAGGTTGTCTTACCAGTCTAGCATCCTCTGTGTAGATATGATGCATACAAACACTTGGATGAAACCCCTTCATATCTCTATATTCACGGGTGAAAGCTTGTGTATGGTTTTGCAATAGCTCAGTCAACTTTGTTTCTTTGATATCTGTCAACTAGCTATTGACAAAGAGTAATTTATTTCATTGGACAATGATTTGCTTCATCCTAGAGTAGTCAGAATGGACTTCCCTGTAAGGATTGATTAGTTTATTTAAGGGATAGTAGTGAGGTAGGATTTGGTGCAACATTTTTGCCTGTTGGTAGTTTAGTCTAGAAGATACTTCAAAGAATGGACAGTTAAATGCTCTTAGTGAGTTTCTCAAATCTCTCTGGAGCCATCTAGAGACATCTTGTTGTGTATCATTATGGAATGATAGTTCAGATTTGTTCTCCTGCTCATTTAATTCTTGTAAATGTTCCACAATTGTGACCATAGCTAATGTGGAAGCATCGTCTTCGTCATATTTTGTAAGGTCATCTAACCATAGTTTGTTTATATATTGTAGGAATGGTTTAGCAGGTGGGTAGATGGAGACCTCCTTTAATTTATTTCCATTAGAAATAGTCATGTTCCCAGATTGACAGTCAATGAGGACTACTATTGTAGCTAGCCAAGGTCTACCCAATATGATTAGGTATCCTGATTTCTTCTTTCTTGTTTGGAGGATAGGGAAATCCACAGAGTACTCCCAAGTGTCTATTGTGACAATGACATCATCTAACACTCCCTTGAGTTTGGTGATAGGTAAATCAGCAAGTTGCAAGACTGTGGATGTAGGCTGCATATTTGTTAAAGCTAATGCTTCTACAGTATCTATGGTCATCACATTAATAGCAACCCCTAAATCAATCAACACGTTTGAAACTAACATCATTTTTCTCATTACTGAAATGACAATACTACCTAGATCTCCATACTTCTCTGTAATTAATTTCCCTACCAAGACATCTACAAGTTTTCCCTCAACCTGGATAGTGTTTGGCAACTTCTTCTTTGTTCTAGGAAATTTTAAGCATAAGCTTTTGATCGTTTGGTTTATTTCAAGGATATCTTTGATGGCTCGTAATAGAGGAACTTCTATGTTTATTTTTTCAAGTTCTCTAATCAATTGGGTGTCATCCTAAGTATTCTCGAGCTCTTCAGATCTCTTTGGAGCAGATTGTCTCAATCACTCTAGAAATGGAATAAGCACAACTTTCAAGATTTCTTTGAAATTTCCTATTTTTGGTGTTTCTCCCTGAGGTTGCTCCTTCTTATCATCATTGAGTAAAGTCTCATTTTCCTTAGGGATTTCCACAAAAGGAGATTTTACTAGAATGTTTTGAGAACGTAATTGAATTTCATTAATTTCCACCATGTTCAAGGTTGTTGTGTTAGGATCAATGTTATAGACCTGCTATTGAGGGAGATTATTTTTGGGATTTGGCACAGGTTGAGCTAGGAGTTGAGGTTGATTTACTTGTTCATTATGGTTTGTTGGCTGAGATAATCTAGGAAGTAAATATTGAGGCTAATTTTCATAACATCTTGGCCCTTGGTTATATTAGGGTCCCCATGCCTGTTGATATTGATTTTGATTTTTCCACTGGGGAGTAGTCCAAGACTGGTTCATGCACTCAAGTTGAGGACAAGGTGGTCCCTATTGAGGCAGCATTTGCATTTGTGGAGGTGGGCCTCCCCAAGGTCCAGACCATTGATTTTTTCCCCAATTAGAAGGTCTTCTTGGACCAATTTGTCCAACATATTGGTTAAAACCATAATTTGATTATTTTTGCCCCATAAAATTTGACTCTTCTTCAACCTGTGGGATCTTTTTCAATTGATTTTTGATCTCAGGAAACAATCCACATTCATTTGTGGGATGAATTTTCTCACAGAATCCACATAGCTCTATTTGATTTAATGGGCATTCTCTTAGTGGATGCTTTTCTCGACATCAAGGACACTAAATGGCTAATGATTCAGTGGTTTTCTTGCTTGCTTGAATCCCATCTAGGGTAGTGTTCAAATGGAGCATAATATCAGTTTTAAAATTAGACAACTCTTCCATGACTTAAGTGAGATCTCCACCACTACTCTTCCCTCTTTTTTTTATTCTATTACTAGCTCGAGTACGGGAATAATTCATGCTGAACTCAAAAATCTCCTCAAAACTTGCTTTGTTGACATCTCCTTGCCCCATAAGATTTAAGAATTCTCTAGCATCTTCATCAATTCCTCTCAAGAAGATAGTTTTACTCAGTTCTTCATCTAGACTACTACCACATCTTCTATGAACAAACAAGAAGCGGTCGACATAGTCTTCCAAATTTTCATCCTCCATTTGTTTCATTCTAAAATGTTCCTCCTTTGTATCCTGAACTCTACAATAATATTGATAGTTATCAAGAAAACATGTCTCCATTTGTTCCCAAGTGTGTGTAGAATTAGCAGTCAATCTCATGAACCAACGTAAAGTTGATTCTTTTAAAGTGGAGGGAAATAGTTTCAGTTTCTAATTGTCTATTCCACAGTGGTAAGTTTGACAGAGGATCTTGAATTCAAATAGAAATTGGTTTGGATCTTTTGAAACTCTCCCCCTAAAAGTTGGTAAAATCAAGGGAGAGGTATTCTTCATAGGTGGTTCATTTCTCTTAGGGGTTATGGATATGGGATATGAAAAGGTCCTATTGACTTGTTCATCTCCATCTAAAAGGTCTACCATTCTGAAAGGAGATTCAGAGGCTCTAGAGGATTCTTAATTCAACAAATGGTTTGGTAATTCCTCCAGATTGGATTTTGATGGTGAATGTGGCTCTCTCAGTGTATTGATCGAAGATTTTTTATGAAGTGGCCTAAAGTATCTCTAGGCCTACTCATAAACTATTAAGTTCTTGATGCACTTGTTTGATAACCTTACCAACACCTTAACCTACAAGATTTGTAGATCAATTCCCTAGCAATGGCATCAAAAATGATGAGGTCATCGTAGTCTTTTTTAATTTCCCATCATTTAATTTTATCAATCAGGTGGTGTCTGGAGCTATCTGCGGTAAGGTTCATCTTTGTTTTTGGGTGTTCAAGTGGTGGTTCTATTCTAAAGAAATGTATAGACAGTGCTAAAATCAAAATTAGACTATTTGTTGAAAGAAACACACTTACAAAATTGAAATGAAATGAAACAACTATACTATTTGTAAAAAGGAATTGCGTAATCAAAACTAAACTAATGAAAGCAATTGCAATTTACTCTATTGCTAAAGGGAAACACACGAGTGAAATACTTGACTGAAATGGAATTAAAGAACTATTTAATCTTAATCAAAGCAGAACCATTTAACCTATGCCTCAACAACCATGATCAATGGAATTTAAACAAGGTTACCATTACTTTAAAAAGGAACTATTTTTGTATTTTTCTAATTTAAAGAATAACCTGTAGGTGAATAGTAACTGGGGATAACATAGAATTTATTCTAAACATTACTAATCATCCATTTACACCATAATTTATTTGTCCGTTATCAATCACGGCTTGATCTATTCTCACTGCGCTCTCTAATGCTTCCTCATAAGATTGATATGGCAAAATTTGCACCTTCTCCCTAATATCCTTGTTAAGGGTGTGCAAAAAGAGGTCACATAATTCTCTATGATCCATATTTGGGGTGCTAGTTGATGAGTAGAGGGCTTGCCTCCACCATGTGATAAAGTGTGCTATCAATTCATTTGCATCTTATTTGATTGTTAGGAACTCTCATATGCCTAATTTAATTAGTTTGTTCATGTCAAATGTTGTTACAAACTTACCAATGAGCTAACAAAACGAATGTATTGAATCCTTTGGGAGATCATAGTAGTGATCTAAGGTGATTCCTTCGAGGGTCTTAGGGAAGATTCTAGCCACAACTCCATCCCAAGGGAGGAGTTCCTTTAAAACGTTGGTGTAGTCTTTGATATGTGAGTTTAGGTTGATGAGTCATGATAAATTTCTATTTAATTTCCATACCAGACACTCAAAAAAAACTTTTATTTCTATGAATTGGTATATATAAGTACATTATTAATGGTTATAATTGTTTTATAAATGGATGAATATTGTGCTTTTCTATTTATTTCTATAGGTAGAATCTTTTGGTTATCTGCTATATTTTCTATTCTATATGCATGTATAATGATGGTTTATGTCAAAGATAGCCATTGGATTCATGAACAGGGGGGCTCAGATCTCTCCGAAGCCACCTTCCAGTTGAAGACCATTGGCATCCCTTTTATCATTACTGAAATGACAATACTACCTAGATCTCCATACTTCTATGTAATTAATTTCCCTACCAAGACATCTACAAGTTTTCCCTCAACCTGGATAGTGTTTGTCAACTTCTTCTTTGTTCTAGGAAATTTTAAGCGTAAGCTTTTGATCGTTTGGTTTATTTTAGGGATATCTTTGATGGCTTGCAATAGAGGAACTTCTATGTTTATTTTTTGAAGTTCTCTAATCAATTGGGTGGCATCCTAAGTATTCTTGAGCTCTTTGGATCTCTTTGGAGCAAATTGTCCCAATTACTCTAGAAATGGAATAAGCACAACTTTCAAGATTTCTTTGAAATTTCCTATTTTTAGTGTTTCTCCCCGAGGTTGCTCCTTCTTAGCATCATTGAGTAAAGTCTCATTTTTCCTAGGGATTTCCACAGAAGGAGATTTTACTGGAATGTTTTGAGAACGTAATTGAATATCATTAATTTCCACCATGTTCAAGGTTGTTGTGTTAGGATCAGTGTTATAGACCTCCTATTAAGGGAGATTATATTTGGGATTTGGCATAGGTTGAGCTGGGAGTTGAGGCTGATTTACCTGTTCATTATGGTTTGTTGGCTGAGATAATCTAGGAAGTAAAGCCTGAGGCTAATTTTCATAATGTCTTGGCCCTTGGTTATATTGGGGTCCCCATGCCCATTGATATTGATTTTGATTTTTCCACTAGGGAGTAGTCTAGGACCGGTTCATCCACTCAGGTTGAGGACAAGGTGGTCCCTATTTGAGGCAGTATTTGCATTTGTGGAGGTGGGCCTCCCCAAGGTCCAAACCATTGATTTTTTCCCCAATTAGAAGGGCTTCTTGGACCAAATTGTCCAACATATTGGTTAAAACCATAATTTGATTGTTTTTGCCCCATAAAATTTGACTCTTCTTCAACTTGTGGGATCTTTTTCAATTGATTTTTGATCTCAAAAAACAATCCACATTCATTTGTGGGATGACTTTTCTCAAAGATTCCAGATAGCTCTATCTGATTTAATGGGCATTCTCTTAGTGGATGCTTTTCTCGACATCAAGGACACTAAATGGCTAATGATTCAGTGGTTTTCTTGCTTGCTTGAATCCCATCTAGGATAGTGTTCAAATGGAGCATAATATCAGTTTTAAAATTAGACAACTCTTCCATGACTTAAGTGAGATGTCCACCACTATTCTTCCCTCTTTTTTTGATTCTATTACTAGCTCGAGTATGGGAATAATTCATGCTGAACTCAACAATCTCCTCAAAACTTACTTTGTTGACATCTCCTTGCCCCATAAGATTTAAGGCTTCTCTAGTGTCTTCATCAATTCCTCTCAAGAAGATAGTTTTACTCAATTCTTCATCTAGACTATCACCACATCTTCTATGAACAAACAAGAAGCGGTCGACATAGTCTTCCAAATTTTCATCCTCCATTTGTTTCATTCTAAAATGTTCCTCCTTTGTATCCTGAACCCTACAATAATCTTGATAGTTATCAAGAAAACATGTCTCCATTTGTTCCCAAGTGTGTGTAGAATCAGTAGTCAATCTCATGAACCAACGTAAAGTTGATTCTTTTAAAGTGGATGGAAATAGTTTCAATTTCTGATTGTCTATTCCATAGTCATAAGTTTGACAGAGGATCTTGAATTCAAATAGAAATTGGTTTGGATCTTTTGAAACTCTTCCCCTAAAAGTTGGTAAAATTGAGGGAGAGGTATTCTTCATAGGTGGTTCATTTCTCTCAGGGGTTATGGATATGGGATATGAAAAGGTCCTATTGACTTGCTCATCTCCATCTAAAAGGTCTACCATTCTGATAGGAGATTTAGAGGCTCTAGGGGATTCTTGATTCAACAAATGGTTTGGTAATTCCTCCAGATTGGATTTTGATGGTGAATGTGGCTCTCTCAGTGTATTGATCGAAGATTTTTTATGAAGCGGCCTAAAGTATCTCTAGGCTTACTCATAACTATTAAGTTCTTGATGTGCTTGTTTGATAACCTTACCAACACCTTAGCCTACAAGATTTGTAGATCAATTTCCTAGCAATGGCATCAAAAATGATGAGGTCATCGTAGTCATTTTTAATTTCCCATCATTTAATTTTATCAATCAGGTGGTGTCTAGAGCTATTTGCGGTAAGGTTCACTTTTGTTTTTGGGTGTTCAAGTGGTGGTTCTATTCTAAAGAAATGTATAGACAATGCTAAAATCAAAATTATACTATTTGTTGAAAGAAACACACTTACAAAATTGAAATGAAATGAAACAACTATATTATTTGCAAAAAGGAATTGTGTAATCAAAACTAAACTAATGAAAGCAATTGCAATTTACTCTATTGCTAAAGGGAAACACACAACTGAAATACTTGACTGAAATGGAATTAAAGAACTATTTAATCTGAATCAAAGCAGAACCATTTAACCTATGCCTCAACAACCATGATCAATGGAATTTAAACAAGGTTACCATTACTTTAAAATGGAACTATTTTTGTATTTTTCTGATTTAAAGAATAACCTGTAGGTGAATAGTAACTGGGGATAACATAGAATTTATTCTAAACATTTGATCTAAGTTCTAACACAAAGAAAGAAATGCAATTAAAAACAAAGAAATACCAAGAGATCTCCTCTATTGGGTGAGTAGGCCCTACTCCCCACCTAGAAGGATCCTCCTATGCTAATACAAATTCACAAGAATTTCCCCTTTATTTTCATAGAATGGAAGACCAAATCGGCATGCTTACACGATGAAAATGGAAAAGAATTTGTTGCTTTAAGAAAACAATAATTTTTGAATCAAAAGGAACTAACTTCTAACTATCTATCTGGCTCATCTTTATACATCGAGCCTTATTTCAAAACTAAACAAGTACTGAGCTGCAAACTTCTACACAACTAGACTCTGTCTTTAGTTTTATCTCTTAACTTAGAGTCTCTTGATTCAAGACTTGGAGAAGATGTTACATTTACCACAATTGGTGTTTTGAGACTTAAAAGACAAATCCTAAAGAGAACTTGAACCAAAATGGAGTTTCAATGTTTCCACTGAAAATCCCCTGAACTGGAGTTAAGGGGCATAGAGAGAACTTAGGCAACAACTGGGCAATTAGAGTTGCCTAACTTTATGCAGGGTATGTGCTAGAACTGGGACTAGCGTGGATCTTTTTATCTAATCATCGACTTAGGGAGAGGATGATTCAAATATAGCATTGGGGTACTTTGGAGCTATCTGAAGCTAATGGTCTTCAACTGGAAGGTGGCTCCAGAGAGATCTGAGCCCCTGTTCATGAATCCAATGGCTATCTTTGACATAAACCATCATTATACATGCATATAGAATAGAAAATATAGCAGATAACCAAAAGATTCTACCGATAGAAATAAATAGAAAATCATAATATTCATCCATTCATAAAACAACTATAACCATTAATAATGTAGTTATATATACCAATTCATAGAAATAAAAGTTTTTATTCAGTGTCTGGTATGGAAATTAAATAGAAATTTATCATGACTCATCAACCTGAACTCACATATCAAAGACTACACCAACATTTTAAAGGAACTCCTCCCTTGGGATGGAGTTGTGGCTAGAATCTTCCCTAAGACCCTCGAAGGAATCACCTTAGATCACTACTATCGTCTCCCAAAGGATTCAATACATTTATTTCATTAGCTCATTGGTAAGTTTGTAACAACATTTGACATGAACAAACTAATTAAATTAGGCATATGAGAGTTCCTAACAATCAAATAAGATGCAAATGAATTGATAGCACACTTTGTCACATGGTGGAGGCAAGCCCTCTACTCATCAACTAGCACCCCAAATATGGATCATAGAGAATTATGTGACCTCTTTTTGCACACCCTTAACAAGGATATTAGGGAGAAGGTGCAAATTTTGCCATATCAATCGTATGAGGAAGCATTAGAGAGCGCAGTGAGAATAGATCAAGCCGTGATTGATAACAGCCAAAGAAATTATGGTGTAAATGGATGATTAGTGACTCAAATGAGTGATAACAATGGAAGCAATCCTTCCACAATCAAGATCCTAAAAAATAACCATAGCACAACTACAAATGGGGTAACTAACATACCCCCACTAATGAATAACCCTGATAAGGGATATAATGATGGAAGGAGTTATTTCCCTCAAAATGTCAATTCCATAGATTATCCTCAAAATAACAGTTATTACCAAAGGGATAATCAACAATTAGGGAATCAGAACTGGAATAAAAATATGAGCCATATTGTCGGCCATTCAAATATAATTAATTATGTGCCTTCTATAAACTAAAAGGACATAGTTTCAAATCATGTTGAGAGTATAATAGGTTCATAGCAAGACTTCCAGAAGATCAACAATGCCTATTCATTGAAATGTTCCTCAACTCATGGGAAGTAATGACAAATAATGATAATGATGCTAGGAAAATATCTGTCACACAATAGAATACAAACATGAAGATCTTTCAAGATCCCTTCCTTGTCCATCATAGTGGTGATACAAACCATCAAAATCTAACAATTTTAGGATCAACTAACACACCAAGTGCTACTAAGCCAAATGCCCCTGGTCAATTGGGACCAAAAGGAGAGACAAAATATTGTGGTTAGTTGAAATAATCCATGATGACGAAAATATAGAACCCAACATCGAATAGGAGGTTAAATTCCATAGGAAGGCAATCTTAATGGAAGAACCCACGCCACCCCCGATTCGACCATATGATCTAATAGAAGATCTCAAGAAAACTTACAAAAAAAATCTCTTTCATAGATCTCCTCAAGAATTCACAATCACATTGTGTTGTCCTTCTACAAGAAATTGGATCAAAATGTCTTGCACAAATCACTCCCCCACTAGATGAACAAATCAATCAAGTGGATCTTGACATGAATCCACCCAACATAGAACTTCAAGATCCCAGCTTCTTCTTTGACCTAAAACAAATGCCAATAGAAGCCAAATAAACTAAAATGGGGGTCTAGCCTTGTATCTACGAGAATGAATCTATGATACCTACACCAAGAGAATGTTGATAAACAATGGAGCAGCAATAAACATAGTCTTGTTTTCTGTCCTCAAAAGGATGGGATATGGGCATACAAACATAACAGTGTGTTAAGTTAACTCTAGAGGATATGTAACTTAAAAGTAGAAATGATTAGTAAAATCATGCTTCTAGTCTCCTTAGGATCTAAACAATCCCGATAGTGTTTTATATCATTGACAAGGACACTAGTTACAACTTCTTAGGAAGACCCTAGATTCATAGAATGAAGGCAGTACCTTCAACCTTGTTTCAGGAGGTTCACTTTCTACACCTTGAGAAGATATACATTGCTAAAGGAGACCCTAAGCCATTTAGCATTCTCAAAATTGATACGACAAATAAAAGGATATGCATTTTGATTGATTATGAACTATCCATAAATAAAATTGTCATACTAGACTTGACCCCTCAATCCATACACCTAATAAAGCAAGAAGATCAAACCAAAACCATCAACTATGTGGAGATAAAGACAATATGAAAATGGGAGTTTCTTAAACAAGGGCTAGTTATTTTGAAGGAGACAATGGTTAAAACTATGGAGCTACTAGAAAAGGATAGTCCCATGCAATCTCCTCTTGATGTTTGCACCATCAATGTGTCCATTGATACAGAAGAGGAAGAAACAATTCAATTGACCAAGCCAAGACAAGTGATAAATAAAATTCCTCCTATCTCATGATGTCCCACACCTGAGAATAAATTTCAAATGAGAACGATCGATCTAACTAAGATAGATCTAGGTGCCTTTTTTGAAGCCCAAGAGGGATCATCAAAAATTACACTCCTTTAACACCACCGAGGGAAATCTCGTCAAGTGAGTTGTATACCCCTTTGACCCTGACCTTACGAAATTCCTACACACCCCTTAAACACCCTAATGAGGCTTACACTCCTTGCAAATGAACTCTACCAATCATTGTCATTCCTATTCAATCAACAATGAGTCCACAAATTACCTTGAAATTTCATCCAAGGATTTCAAAGCTCCCAAATCACATGAACCACCTTCAACTTCAACTTCAATACAATCAAATGACATGTGGGAACCCCCACAAGTCCAAATTGAGATGATTGAAATGTTTCTAGAGGAAGATGAGGTGAGTGTGGGAGAGTTTAGAAAAGAAAAGAGGTTGCAAATAACTATTAGAATAGAAGACCTTGTTGTCCTTGAACTACCAGATAAATATGTAGGGTATTCTATGGACCTTCAACCTAAGCCAAATAGAAAGATGAGCATAATATTTGTTCCTCCACAAGGATAAATGAAGCCTCAAACTCCCTTTGAATTATTTCATTTCTTATAGAGCATTCAAGAACAAGTTGAAGTTAAAGTTTACATGCAATATAAGCTTGACTTACTCACTAAGTTATTGAATAACTATGGGACCTTGTATTGGACCCCTCTCACTAGAAGGCATATCAGTCCTTATCTCATCTTACATTACCTTAGGTCACCACAAACATACCTAAGAACTAGAAACTACAACTAGACCTTTTAGGGTAGGAGATATAGTCCTCAAAAAAGGAAGCACTAAAATAAAAAGCATAGGAACAAAAGAAAGTTTCAAGAAGATTGGAAAGGGCCATATATGGTTAAGGAAGATGTTATAAATGGTTCTTACCTCTTGTGTGCCATGGAAGGTGAAGCATTCGATAAAACGGTTAACGTCTTTCATATGAAGAAACATTACATTTAGAAAAATAAAAAATCATAAAAGCATAAAATACAAAAAAATGAAATTTTCAAAAACCGTAAAAGTATAAAACTCGTGAAAATCTTAAAAAACATGCATTATCATTCTATTCACCATGCATTTATTAGTGATATGCTCTTGTCTAATTTTGGTCTTAGAAAGGAGTATAAGATTGTCCAGCATAGGTTGTTTTGTCTGAACCTTAGAAATTTCCAAATACCATCATCCATTCCCCTGTACATTCTGAACAAGTTCAAAATAAAGTCAAGATCTTATCTTTATACTGATCTTGGTCTTAACAAATCATGTTGTCAAGTCTAAGAGCAGCAAGCACTCAAACCTATAGTACCTAATAGAATCTTGCGAGTAGACCTTCCCTAATCCTCCCTAGCAAGAGAGAAGTCCTAAAGGTAGTGAAAGATTTTTGTGGTGCCCAACCCCTTATTCATCTTAGCCAAAAATGTCAAAGGGATCATAACTCTACAATGCAATAAAAAATACAAAAAAGGAGTCAATCAAAAGATCACCAAAAAAAAGTCAAAAAAGAGAGCAAAAAGAATTACTACAAAAAAAAAGTAAAATGAAAAGAGAGGATTGTTGATGTCTATACTCTTGGGTGGAGATAAGTCTAAGCTCGAAGCTACAAGTGTGGCATCCATCAGAGAAAATAAAAAAGAGAGGTACAAAGCACACACAAGCACTAGTTGGGCAAAGCCAAGAGTCTAGTTATCTTTTAGGGCCATCTTTTACTTTGGAGCCTTTCCTTTACCCCAAGTCTAACTTGTTGGCCATCTTTGTAAGACCCAACCCTTTTTCTTGCCCAAATTATTCTTTCTCCCACTTTCTTCACCCAATATCCCAAGAATCCAAGAATAATAAAATTGAAGAAAAGATGCAACCAAGGTGAAAAATCCCCCAACTCACAAAATTCTAATCAATAAATAATAATCCCCAAAAAGAATTATTTTTCCTCCAAAAAGAATTCATTAAAAACAAAATAAAGCTCAAAATAAATAATTAAAACAAAATAAAGTTTTAATATAATCCAATAAAACAAATTCAAGTTTTAAAATAATCAATTAAAACCAAATAAAGTTTTTCCATAAATAAATTTAAAAACAATAGAATATTGTTTTAAAATTAAATCAATTATCCACAAGAATTACCCATGCAAACTCAAAATAATAAAATTTAATTTAATTTACCAAAAATATAAAGAATAAAATAATAAACAAAGTTGACCAATACCTTACAACACATACACACATACATAAGCCATTATTCCTCAATACATAATAGGCTTAGGATAACAGGTTTAACACATAAGATGTACTTGGAGTGATCTTCAAATTTTATTGCCTTGGCCACCCATTGCAAAACTCAAATTTTGAATATCAGAATGTCATGGTAATTATAGCCAAAGAAACATTAAAATAAGCATAGAATTAAAATATTAAACCAATCATTTCTCGTCACATATCAATTTAATCTAAACAATTTTTTCTTGCACATTCCACTATATATATTCAAATTAAATCCATCCGCATAATCATATAATTATCCTAATATTCAATTTTCCAAGTCAACATATGTCTAGTAATCAAAATCACATAATAACATATATAAAATGTCTAATCCACATATATCATAGTCTCCTACTCTAGGCATAATAGTATCACCATAATAATAAAAGAATTTAGTCCACTAAATAAAATTTCATAAAAACATAATAAAATATCTAAGTGAATAGGTGGGCCTTACATCCTCCCCCCCAAGATTAGGCTTCCTCTTGGAAGCCCTCAAAGAGGTGAGGGTACAAGGTCTAATCCATAACATCCAAATCTACAAGTACCACAACTATATAAATCTATCAAAAAGAGTATCATCATAATCAAATAACACAAATCATCCAAAACATAAGTATCATAGTCATGCAATCACTAAAGTATCCACATAAAAGAAAAGGGTTGGGTCTTACAATGAGTAGGAGCTACAAAATTCGTGTGCCAACCAGTTAAAGAGAGCACCTGAGCATCAACTTAATGAACCTCTCTAGTTTGTCCTGTGAAATGGATCAACACATCTAATGAATTATTTCAAAAAAGATCCCTCCATTCATCAGTAGTGCCTCTGTAAAATCATGAAGAGATAATTAGTTCAAGAATTAGAATTGAAATATTTTCAAAGAACCAAGTGTGAGAAAGAAAAGAGTAGGTTAGTGTAATACTCATGAGGATCTCCTAGCTACAATGAGGGATCACCAAGTCTCATATCCTCCTCTATCAACTCTGATAAAGGAACCTATCCATGTCTAGGTGGGGCCTCTACAGGTGCTACTTCCTCATCCTCAAGAATCTCCTCCTCCCCTCTTGATGTTACCTCACCATGCACCTCCTCAGGATCATATTCGTCATCTATGGAATCATTGGTCTCCTCCTCCTTAATAGAAATAAGTCTCTGAGATTGACGAGCTCTCTCCCAATCATGTAATGTGGTGAGTCTCAACTAAACCATTTATATATGTTAAACGGCTCACCTTAAGCTTCAATACTGTTATTACTTGGCCACAACCCATCCATATTTTTATAGGGGTTTGAAATGAAATCTATGTCTGTAAGTGTGGCCACAGCTCGTGTGGAAGCATCAAAGTGTAATCCATCCCCATCACATAGCTCTCGAAAGCCTAGGATTAAAAAGGGGCACCTCTCTAAAATGGTATAATATGCTCAAGGATCTAGGTCATAACAAGTGAAGGGTGGTGACAAGGGTTGTTGTACCTCAGCATTTAATCATGTTTTAAGGTGTCAAATCCAGGGTTGTGTCTTTGGCTATTTGCAATTAGGAATCCTATAGTTGCCAGTCTACTTAACTAACTCTAATGATCTCTACTGATTAAAGAAACTAATACTATTGATCTATCTGCTATGAAGATGAATTCTAGAAATGTTGGAAACAGAGCTGAAACAATGAATTTGCTAATGTTGATCTACACTATTCCATACAATTGAAACATACATTTATCTATGAGAAACAGTAACTATCTTACTAAATATAATCTAAAATAGAATAGCAAACAATCAAAATCTAAAACAAAATAACAAACAAACAATACTAGCCTTCTGCCTTGGTGGTGGGAGTGAGCCCTTGCTCCACACCCTTAGGGCTGAAGACCAAAGCAATGAATCAGCACAAGAAGATAATATCACAATTCACTTGCAGTCCAATTCCATCAGCTTTTGTATTCAGGAAAATGTCTATATCAAAATAAGATTACAATAACAATAAATTTGTTGTGTATTTTGTTGCTACCTTTGTAAGTTTATATCTAATCTAGTGATGAGACATCACTTACCCGAACTACTAGTTCATCTGTGAGATAGTACCAATCTCTTATTCTACTAACTATTTAACTACAGAGTAAACATTCATGCAATTGAATTAGATTTAGTGGAACAACAATCTCACTAAATCTGAGTCTTAGTTTCAAATACAACTGGGCAGCGAGGCTCTGAAATATAGGCATTTAATCAATTTATCAAGAACTCATGCAAAATCAAAAAGAAATATGAAACTTCCAGTGGTTAACTACAGTCTTCATTCGATTACTCAGGTGTTGATTGAGTAATATCTGGAGCACTGCAATTACTACTGGAAGTGTTGACTAGCAGCGGCACTAGAAATCTACATTTGTGTTGAGGAGACTCCAGAGGTGTGTGCTTCTGTCTGCAACTCCAGAGATATGCTCATGACTTTAGTTCATCTCCAGAGATGATTCACCCCCTTCTCTCAAAATCTCTCCAATCATATTGCAAAATATTGGAGACTGGTACGGTATCCATATGTCAACTCCAAAGATTATTAGGACCATCTCCGGAGATGACCAAAATTGTCTTTGCCCGAACATCTGCACTTGTAGATTCAAAAAGAGGGAATTTCTGCATATTTCCATGAATTCAATGCACATTAGTCCTTCAATCGGAAATCATGCTTTTAAGTAATTCATCTCTCATTAAACATAATTAGAACAATCTTGTTGCAGTCATCAGGACAATGGAATACGAAGGAAGGAAAAAGAGGAGTAAAAATGTGTATTTCATGGGTGCTACCTAGCACTCATCATCCCCCCGTACTTAAAGGTTAGCAGGTTCTTCTACTTCTTACAATCTAGACTTATTCAGGTGCAATATTCTATCAGTCAAGTTGTAGTCCTTTTCATAAGTAGTCCAAGTGGTGCGGTCTGTATTACCATTTCCTCTAAACTGATCAACCTGCTTCATCCATTCCTACAATTTATCATCTTCCATGTGTTTAGCCTAGATAGGTAGTGGCTCAATGATGAGAGGAGGTCTGAAACGGCCACCTATCCACTCCAGTTGGTATTTATCCATCATTTTGGACACTAACCTAGCCTTCCTCATAAACAACCTGAGGTTGGCAGGGGACACCACTTCCCTCATCTTCTGCTCTGTAGTCAAGGTGTTCCACCTTTTCTTTGCCACTGGAAGCATTTGACTAGATAAATTGTTTATGAGGAGACCAAAATCAATGGAGCATTCCTGTAGATGTTTTACATATAGAGGCAAAATCCTGGTCTTACTGTCTGGGTGGTAAATGTATGCCCTGAATTGGATCTTAAAGGCATTGGGATTTGGGCATTCCTTCCTGATAAAAAGACTTGTTTCTACATCCTTCTTTAGATAGGCCTCCATCCTTTCATTCCAAATCTGATGATTTCTCATCAGTGACATGAATTCCCTGAGTTGACATTCTCCTACATAATAGTTGATAATGAAGGTAATATCATCAATGCAGAAACCATGCAAATACAACTCACACAAAAAAACTTTGTCCTCATCAGAACTTCTCATGTATGCTTCCATGAACCCTATCCCTGTCTCTGTATCCTCAGTCAAATCAGATAGAACCAAAGATATTTTTCTCTGTAGGACTCTTTCTTGTAGAAACAGAGCATAACTTCCACTTGGGGGTCTACAAGATAGGATCTCATATGAAATGGAAGCTACTTGAAGGACCTTATCTTCCAAAGTTTGTACTCTTTTTGACATGGCAGTTACTGCCCTTTGTAATTGCAGCATAGGCTTAGAAGCCTCATATTCCCTACATCTTCTTTCCCAATGGAATAGGGCTTTAGGAATATCTATTGGAATTGGGCGTAGATATGGATCTATTTGCACCCCCTGTTCCATGGTTGCCCCTAGGCCAATCAACTCCTAAATGTTCTCTTCTTGATCATCTATCTTATTGTTGGCCCATGTTAATTGTTTGGCTTAGCTTTGTACTTTATCAACAAGTGCTGCAATTATTGTGAGAATATTGTCTTGAGCCTTTGTAAGGTCAGAGATATTTTGTGTTGCCTTTGCCTCCTTTTCTTTGATGCTTTGGGCTGCCTCTGTTTCTTTTTCCCTCAATTCTGCCTCTTTCTCCTAAATTATTTTCTATTTATTCTGGAGCTCTACTTACAGTCCTTCAATTACCTGTTTTTGCTCCATTTCTTTTTCTCTCATGACCTTCTTGAGTTCAGTAATAACTAGGTTCTTCCCCCATAATAATCTCTTCAGATTATCTATTTCCTCTAACATTTGTTGTTCCCTTGAAATCTCAATATCCTCCTAATCAGAGGGGTGAGAATAAGTCCCTATTTCTTCTTCTGCCTGTTCCACTTCAGGGTTTTCCACAGCTCTTTGCTCTTCACTTCCAGCTACATCCACTTGCCCTATTTCAATTTCCCCTATAGTCCCCTTGTCCTGAGCTTCTTCTTGATTCCTTTCTACAATTATTGGCATTGATGAAGGCCTAGCCTCATCTACAGAAGTTCTGAAACCCAAGAGAACTTCAACCAAAAGAGCAATATCTTTTTCAGCTTGGGTGAGCTACCTTTTTCTCTTTCTTCTCTGTAGCACAAGTGGAGTAGGTGCCTCTGTAGCAGGCATATTATCCTCAAAATCTGAGGAAATAGTAAAAGTGTCTCTCTGTTGTGTCTCCGGAGCAGGGGGATGTTGTGAAGTTGGACTATGGGAATCTAGATGAATAGATGGCTCTAGGGAAACTTCTCTTTGTTTCTTCTTTCTCACTAGAGGAATTTCATCCAAATCATGAGATGCTTCCTCAGCCCAGTAGTGTATTGTGGAATCAGTTTTCTTTGAAGTTGTTTTTGTCTTCTGACCTTGCCTTGTCTTCTTCTTCTTCTTCTTGGGGTCAGAAGTCTGGGTGAAGGTCTGCTCTATGATAATTGTTTCCCCTATTTGTTTAACTGGAGTAGACTCCTCAGCCAAGGTCATCTTCTGCCTTGCTGAGCGAGTCAAATATAGGGTTTGTTCTATAACAAGATCCACAACTTCTTTCCCTTTCCTCTTTCTTCTAGAAACAGGGGCAGCAGATGAAGTTTCCTCCAATGAGGGCATTTGAACTTTAACTCTCTCAATAGTTGGAGAGGAAGTTGAAGACTTTGCTTCCTCTTCCTGATGGGTAGAGGAAGCCTCTTCCATTCTCTATAACCTCTCTAGTTTTCTATCCTAGGGTTTATTGTCTCAAAATGTTTACCATAATGTTTCCCCATCAACTTGAGACAAAAAGTGATGTTTCACAATCAGAAAAATGAGGCCATGGTGTTTCATAGGACCTTTCCCTTGTTGATATTTGTCTACAGATGATTTAATTGTAGAGTACAGAAAGTTTGGAAGGTTTATGCTAAATTCTGGGTGTGCATTTCCATGCCTCAAAAAAATTAACATTTTCATTATTGTTCCTAGAACTATGGAAAACTGGCCATCACATGTAAAGTATTTCATCAACCATAATGCTACAGACTGCCAGGGGTTTAGAAGTGAAGACCTAACAATTCCTTTAACCTCATTTTTGCTTAAATGTAATTGTATTGCAGGTTCACCATCTCCAAAGAAATTTTTAATTAAATTAGCATATAGGGTTTTCAAATGGTAAAACCTCTCACCTTGTTCTGGTAATCCAGAGATATGACTGATGATGGTGGTAGAGATATTGACCTGAACCCCTTTCACAATTGTTTGATTATCTCTCAGTTTATGTAGGAATTCATCAACAATATCCTCCTGAAAACCTTCAAATTTCTCCAGGAACTCTAACCACCCTGCATTCCTTAGAATGTCTGCCACAGCTTCATCCTTCAGCAAGCCTGATATATTCTCTGGCTCTAATTTCTTCTTGACACCCATCTCTCTGTCCTATTCCACCTCCTGTAGCTAAAATTCTGCTCTCTGTAGTCTATTTTTTTCTTTTCACTCCGGAGGACTGTGTCAATAGACTTGAATTTTACACTCAAAGATTTTTAGAGAATTCTACAATCTTGAGTGAAGGTTGATATGTCATTTTGTTTTACTACTCAGATTATGGGAAAGGAGGTTGAGAGTGGTTCAGCGTGTTTATGCAGTCATAATTGTAGGAGAGTGATGGGACACTCTGTAGGTAGGTCGACAGTGTAGCAAATATGGCGGCATGCATGAGGTGAAAAAGGAAATAATGGTAGGGAGATGTGGCACGATAACGGCACCCAAAAATAGAATTGACAAGACAGTTACTAAGTTAATTAAAGAGAATTACCTAAATCAATCTTAATGATGACGGTCTGATGTACTTGGCTACAACGTTGAGGCCTTAATGAGACTTGATGCGACCCGGCACGTGAGCAGCTCCTACGTGGCTTTGAAATGGCGTCAGCATCCCTGTTGTCACATATTCTACAATTATTCTTGTTGAATGGTCTGGGAATGCCATGTTGTCAAGTAACGTCAGTGCAGCAATTTGTGATGGTTTGCGTATGCGAAAGTGATGGCTTTTTCGACTGCTGACGATATGCATGTTGACTTCATCTTTGTTTTTATCATAAAGTGGAGAATGAGTCATGTTGACCTCATCAAGTAACATCTCCACTTTATTACCTAGAGAGGTGGGTCCCCTCCTTATTATTCTATATTTTAAAATGGATCTTTATTGGTGGAGCACCGGAGGTGCTCCTAGTTTGTGAAGCACCAGAGGTGCTCCAAATTTGTGAAGCGCCAGAGGTGCCCCTAGTTTGTTACAGAGATGTGTTTAGTAACTCTTGGCACCTGATTACCTCTGTAGCTTGATTATTCCTATCTGGCAAGAAGAAGGGAACTAGCATTTACTAGTTTTCAATCCCCTTGGTCAAGAAAGACAGCCATTTACTAGTTTTCCATCTTTCTCTTCTTTTTTTTTTCTTTTTTTTTTAAGAAGGCCGTCATTTGCTGGTTTTCAACCTTCTCTTTTTTTTCTTTTTATTTTTTCAAGAAGGCCGCCATTTGCTCGTTTTCAACCTTCCTTTTTTTTAGTCCAAATCTATGACAGAGGATGTGTCCCCTATAACCAAGCACAAATCTTTGATGAATTCTTCCTTAGTTGATAGCCTTTTATAGAGTCGAATTATGTGGCCATTCACTAAGAATGTATCTGTGTTTCCATCAATGGTTGCTAGCAAAATTGTCCCATTTTCAAAAACTTCCTTTATCTGATAAGGACCCATCCAATGAGTTTGTAGCTTTCTTTTTAACTCCTTGAACTTAGAATTATATAGGAGAACCCAATCACCTTGCTGAAATGTCCTCCTTTTGATGTGTTGATCATGCCATTGCTTCCTTTGATATTGAACAAGTTTTGTTTGTTGTATGGCCTCTGTACAAATTTCATCCAACTTATTGAGCTAAAGAATCCTGTTCTATTGTGTTATAGATAGTGGTAGACCGATATCTAATGAAGTTTTGAGTGTTTGCAGTTCAAATTCTATAGACATGATGGGTTTCTTTCCATAAACCAATTCATATGGTGAGAATTTGGTTGTGGACTTCCAAGTGGTATTGTAAGCCCAAACTGCTTCAGGTAACTTGTTAGCCCAATCCTTTATGTTCATGGCCACTGTCCTTGTCAGAATATTCTCTAGTTCTCTATTAGTCACCTCTACTTGCCCATTGGCTTGCGGATGGTAAGGTGAAGATTTCCTGTGCTTAACTTGATATAAGTCTGTGAATGCTCTGATTACCTGTGAAGTAAATTGAGGTCCTTTATCTGAAACTATTGATCTTGGGGCTCCAAACCTCAAGAAAATTTTATTATAAAGGAAATCAGCAACTTTCTTTTCTCTTGCAAATTGTAAGCCTAAACTTCAGCCCATTTAGTCACATAGTCTGTGCATAATAGAATGTACTCTTTGCCTGATGATGGTGGAGAAATTAGTCCCACAAAGTCTAGACCCCATTGCTCAAAAGGTTCCAGCATTATTTGAGGATGAAGTGACATTTCTTGGGTGCAAGTTGGTTGTCCCATCCTTTGGCACTGATCACACTGTTGTACATACTTCTTGGTATCCTTATGAATAGAAGGCCAGTAGTAACCAGCTCCCCAAATTTTGTGGATGGTTCTGTGTGAAGAATAGTGCCGACTAGATGGTTCATCATGGCATACCCTTATGACATCAAAAATTTCATCAGCTTTTAGACACCTGCATAAAATGAAATCGGGACCACATTTAAACAGTAAGCCATTTAACCATTTGTAAGATAAGATTTCCTTAAGTAAGCATTTATTTTGTTTTGAGGTAAAATGGGAAGGAAACAAGCCTGTAGCTAAGAGATTAGCTATGTCTGTAAACCAAGGTGCAGTAGAGGAGATAGCAAAAAGATGTTCATCTAGAAATCTGTCCTCCACTGGTTGATTCTCTCCACCTGTATGCAATCTTGACAAAAACTCAGCAACCAAATTAAATTTTCCTAGATTATCAACTATGGTAATGTCAAATTCCTGCAATAGCAATAACCACCTAATTATCCTTGCACCCACTACTGGCTTATTCATTAAGTATTTGATGGTTTCATGATCACTATGTACAAATATTTTGTATCCAGTGATATAATGCCTAAATTTGTTTATAGCATATATGACTGCCAAGAATTCTTTTTCAGTTGTGGTGTAGTTTCTTTCTGCAGAGGTAAGGTTTTTACTGATGTAGCAGATGGCATGCATACCTTCTCCCTCCTCTTTCTGTCCTAAGATTGCTCCAATAGACTCATTTGAAGCATCAGTTTGTATGTGAAATGGTAGAGTCCAATTGGGTCCTCTTAAAATAGGTGTGACAGTAAGCTTCTCCTTAAGGGTTTCAAATGCTAACTGACAATCCTTTGTCCATAAGAATTTTGTGTCTTTGTTAAGTAGGGTAAATAGAGGAGCAGCTATTCTACTAAAATTTTCTATAAATCTCCTATAGTAGCCTGCATGACCCAGAAAACTTCTAACATCTGTCTAATTTTTAGGTGAAGGTAACTGTTTAATCACTTCTATTTTCTTTTGGTCCACTTTGATCCCATTTGTTGAAATGTGGTGTCCCAATACAATTCCTTCCTCTACCATCATGAAGCACTTTTTATGGCTTAGGGATAGTCAATTTTTTTAACAGCATTTTAATACTTTCTCTAAGTTTATGAGAGCTTCTTCAAAGTTGTCCCCATACATAGTAAAGTCATCCATATAGACTTCCATGTACTCATTAGCTAGTTCAGCAAAAATGGCTAAAACAAGCCTTTGAAATGTAGCTGGAGCATTACATAGTCCAAATGGAAGAACTTTGTAGGAAAAATTTCCCCAAGAACAAGTGAAAGAACAAGTGAAAGTGGTTTTATCCTGATCTTCAGGTGCTACTTGGATTTGGTTATATCCATTGAACCCATCTAGGAAAGAAAGTACTTCCTCCCTACAAGGTTGTCCAACACTTGGTCAATGAATGGTAAAGGGAAAGTAGTCCTTCTTTGTTGCTTTGTTTAGATCTCTATAGTCAATACACACTCTCCACTTCCCATTCTTCTTAGGCACTATGACTAAGGGTGAGACCCATTGACTGTCTGAGATTGGATATTAAAACCCTGCTTGTAGCAATTTTCTATTCCAGTCTTAACAATGTCTTTTAAAGTAGGATTTAATCTTCTCTGGGGTTGTCTGACAGGTTTGACTTCTTCAGTGTATATATGATGAGTACAGATCTCAAGAGGAATGCCCTTCATATCTTGGTTTTCCCAAGCAAAAGTTGTTGAATGGGAAATTAGGAATTTGATAAGTGCATCTTCTTGTTTTCTGCTAACTAGGTATCGATATTCAATGTTTTCCCAGGTAAAATCATAACCTATTTTGTGATCTGATCCATAGATGTATTCAATCCATATCCTGGAGCCATGGTATTGAGGGGGCAAGAATGTGGAAGCAACATGTGAAATGTGGCTAAGTCTCTGTAAAAGGTTTCTCCACAAGGAATGATATTTGCTAGGGTATAATGAGCTGAAGTGAGAAGTTCTCTCCTTGAATCTTGGGCTAGCTCCGTTATATCCTCATTAATCAGAATGTGGGTGATATCTTCCCTTGTGTCATAGTAGATTTCTTCTTCCAACTCACCCAAATGTTCTTTGATGGTAACCATAGCTACTGAGGTCACTGTTTTCCATGTTATCAGGCTCATCTACCCATACTCTTCCTAAATAATGTATTGATGGTTTAGCTAGAGGATACAAAGATATTTTCTTCAAATCTATTCCATTAGAAATGACCATATCCCTAGTTCAACAATCAATATATGTTGTTGCTATAGCCAGTTATGGTCTCCCTAATATCAATGGATAAGCATTTCTCTGGTTTCTTGGTTCTAATATCAGGATGTCTATTGGGAATTCCCATGATTCTATCACAACTGGCACATTAGTAATCACCCCTTTTGGAATAGCTACTGACTAGTCAGCAAGTTGAAGAATTGTAGATGTGGATTAGATACCTATTAGGGCTAATTTATCCATTGTATGAATTGTCATTACATTTATTGTTGCTCCCAAATCAACCAAAACATTTGAAATTTCTACCCCTGAGATGTAAACTGTTATGATAGAATTTCCAGGATCTATATATTTTGGGAAGAGCAATTCTCCCATTAGGAAGTCTACTACTTTTCCTTCCACCTGGATGGTGGAGGGAAAGTTTTTCTTCCTATCCTGGGTCTTAACACAGTGTTGTTTGATGAATTGGTTCAGTTCAGGCACATCCCTGATTTCTTGTAGGAGCAGAATTTCAATGTTCAGTTGTCTAATTTCTTATAAAAGTTCTGATTTCGGGGTAGATTGGACTTGTTTTTGTAAAACCTTTTTCTAAGGGACATGTTGTTTGAGCTGTTCTGGGTATGGTGCTAGTTTTTCTATCTCCGGAGCATCTCCGGAGTTCTTATTAGAAATGTTTCCAGGGGTGTTCTTCGTAGTCATTCTTTTAGGAGGAACTCTGAAGTTATCCAAGGATGATTCTTTTAGCATTGTTTCGCTAGTAATCTCCTCTGGAAGCTGAGTGGATGGATTTTCAGGTTCCTCATCATTGGTTACTTCAACTATAGTTAGAGGAGATGGTCTTGGAAATACTTTCCCAAAACATAGCTGGAGATTATTGGAATAAATGGCATTAATACTAGCCATGTTTTCTTGTTATATCATGTAAACAGCTGCTCCCTACTTATTCTGTGGGTTTGGTATAGGTTGAGCTGGTAAGGGTGGTTGGCTAACTGGCCCGTTTTGTGACTGTCCTTGTGTGTTGGGGGTCCAGTTAGTAATGTGTGTTGGGGGTCCAGTTAGTAATGCTTGTTGTTGAGGTTGGAAATGTCGAGGTTGTCATTGGTATTGTTGATTATATCCCTGTTGAGGACCCCAATGAGGTTGTATGTTTTGTGATCCAAACTGTTGTGGACACTATTGATTCCCCCAGGGCTGATTTTGCCAATGTTGGTTTTACCATTGTTGGTTTGGCCAATCTTGTTGTCCCCAAGGAGGATTATTCTGAGGCCCATGCCAAGTTGGATTCCATTGATTATTTCCCCAATTTGAAGGACCCCTATAAGAAGCCTGGTTTGGATACTGATTATAAGGAAAATTCCTAGCTTGTTTTTGTCCTACATAGTTCAACTCCTCTTCTATAATGGCATTCTTTTTACTTAGCCTTTTTAAGGCTGGGAGTTGACTGCATTCACTGGTAGGGTGTTCCCTATCACAGATCTGACAAATCTCTGATTTATCTAAAGGGCATTCTCTCAACAGATGTTTGTTTCTACACCTAGGACAATAGATGGAGAGTGGTTTAGTTGTTCTGTCTTGATCATTTGTTCTAGTTTTTGCCTGAATCCCATCTAATGTGGTATTCAGTTGGACTAAAATATTTGTTTTGAGATTTACAATTTCCTCCATTAACTGTCCTATTTCATTCTTCCCTTTGAAAGATTTGGGTGTTCTCACTCCATCTTGGGTTCTAGAATATTTCCTGCAGAGTTCTTCTATAGCAGGCATATCCATTTTATTGATATTCCCTTTTCCCATTAGATCCAGTGTCTGTTTTGATTCTTTGTCTAATCCTTTCACAAACAGGGTTCTAGCCAAAGAGTGATTTATAGGGTTGCCATACCTTCTCAAAGCAAAGTTGAATCTATCCACATAATCTTCTAAGGTCTCTTCCTCTCTCTATTTAATTTTGAATAATTCCTCATTCTTATCACTGACTCTATAGTAGTCCTGGTATTTTCCCAAGAATTTTGTCTCCATCTGATCCCAGGAATGGACGGAGTTTTGGGGCAAACCCATGAACCATCTCATTGCAAAATCTTTCAGAGTTGAGGGAAACAGTTTAAGTTTTTAATTATTTGATCCATAATCATAAGTCTGGCATACCACTTTGAATTCAAACAAAAACTGATCTGGATCCTCAGAAGCAAGACCCCTAAAATTTGGCAAATGTGCAGGGGAAATATTTTTCATAGGGGCATTGTCTCCAGCAGCCAGAACAATGGGATATGAGAAGGTTCTTGGAGCCTGATTACTTTCGTCTTCATGATTATCATCCATGTCTAATACTGGTTCTTCTCTTTGAATTTCTGCCTGGAATTTCTGTTGCAATTCTTGGATATAATCAGAGAGTGGAGGAATCGGAGGGTCTAAGGGATTATTGAATTGAGGTGTAGCTTCCAAGGTAGGTTCTAAGTGTCACTCTTCAACAAGATCTTGTGCCACCCCACTGCTTTCTCCTATAGTTTGTTGATGGGGTGTATGTTTTATGTATCTTCCTTTTGAATCCCTAGCTCTAACTATACAGATTCAATCTATCCTAAAACTATTTAACTAAGTTTCCCTAATTAACACAGAGGTCCCCAGAAACAGTGCCAAAAATAACAAGGGTCGTTGTACCTTGACATTTAATCATGTTTTCATGTGTCAAATCTAGGGTTGTGCCCTTGGCTATTTGCAATTAGGAATCCTATAGTTGCCATTATACTTAACTGACTCTAATGATCTCTACTGATTAAAGAAACTAATACTACTGATCTATCTTCTATGAAGATGAATTCTAGAAATGCTAGAAACAAAGCTGAAACAATGAATTTGCTAATGTAGATCTACACTATTCCATACAATTGAAACATACATTTATCTATGAGAAACAATAACTATCTTACTAAACAGAATCTGAAATAGAACAGCAAACAATCAGAATCTGAAACAGAACAGCAAACAATCAGAATCTAAAATAGAATAACAAACAAACAATACTAGCCTTCTGCCTTGGTGGTGGGAGTGGGCCCTTGCTCCACACCCTTAGGGCTGAAGACCAAAGCAATGAATCAGCACAAGAAGATAATATCACAATTCACTTTCAATCCAATTCCATCAGCTTTTGTATTTAGAAAAATGTCTATATCAAAATGAGATTACAATAACAATAAATTCACTGTGTATTTTGCTACTACCTTTGTAAGTTTATATCTAATCTAGTGATTAGATATCACTTACCCTAACTACTAGTTCATCTGTGAGATAGTACCAATCTCTTATTCTACTAATTGTTTAACTACAGAATAAACATTCATTCAATTGAATTAGATTTAATGGAATAGCAATCTCACTAAATCTGAGTCTTAGTTTCAAATACAACTGGGCAGCGAGGCTCTAAAATATAGGTACTTAATCAGTTTATCAAGAACTCATTCAAAATAAAAAAGAAAGATAAAACTTCCAGCAGTTAACTATGATCTTCATTCGATTACTCAAGTGTTGACTGATTAATATCTGGAGCACCGCAATTGCTACTAGAAGTGTTGACTGGCAATGGCGCTAGAAATCTGCATTTGTGTTGAGGAGACTCCCAAGGTGTGTGCTTCTTTCTACAACTCTAGCGATATGCTCATGACTTCAGTTCAGCTCTAGAGATGATTCACCCCCTTCTCTCAAAATCTCTCCAATCATATTGGAAAATATTGGAGACTGGTGCAGTATCCATATGTTAGCTCCGAAGATTATTAGGACCATTTCCAGAGATGACCAAAATTGTCTTTGCCCGAACATATGCACCTGTCGATTCAAAAAGAGAGAATTTCTTCATATTTCCATGAATTCAATGCACATTAGTCCTTCAATCAGAAATCATGATTTTAAGTAATTCATCTCTCATTAAACATAATTAGAACAATCTTGTTAATCTACTTTGGTGCAGTCATCAGGACAATGGAATATGAAGGAAGGAAAAAGAGGGGTAAAAAGGTGTATTTCATGGGTGCTACTTGGTACTCATCAGGTAGCTGAAGGCAAGTGCCCCCCATCATGAGATCAAATATAAGTCTCGATAAACCAAAGTAAGAATGTTGATTACCCAAGCAAAGACTTCCCCTAACTCAAGTTGTTGAATGATTGGTGCTCATCACCACCTAAGCATAGGAGCCTTCTTACCTCCTGACAGGCGAGAGGCAATCAGGCTGATAAAAACCTTCTGTAGAGGTACAATAATGACCATGTCCAAGATGAGTCTCACCTATGATGGTGGCCAAAGCCAATCTCTCCCTCTCAGAATCACTCTCAGGAAGTGCAAGCTGCTCTCCTCTGGTAGGAACTCCTAGAATACGATAGACATCATAGAGAGTGATAGTCAACTCTCTAGAAATAGAAGTAAATTAGAATGTGTTTCAATCAACATCCCAATAAGTTAGGATATCATAACATATGTGAGACAATAGATGAAAAAAATCAAAAATCGTGCCACTCTAGCTAGCCCCATCCTCTACAAACTAGAATGATCAACAACTGATAATGCCTCAAGGGACTTTGTATACCAAGCCTACTCATGGGTGGAATTCTATCAAATATAGGTGTCCTATCAAGAAAGAAAAATCTAAGTTAGATCATCTAAAACTCAAAAAATCATTAAAAAGTAGAAAATCAAAAATCACAAAAAAGTCGTAAAACTCACAAAACCCTAAAAATTAAATACATTCGCAAAAAAATTGTAATAAATAGAGAAGTTAATGCCAAAATCAAAGAAAATGAGCATTAAAAACATTATTTTTTCCCTTGGTTCCTACAAACAAACCTCCTAGTAGGGTCACCTCTTTTACTTGATATATCTCCCAGTGACCCAGGATGAAATGGCAAGGTTGCTTGGGCACCTACCCTAGAAAAATGGGTGACCCTATGCCACGCCTTGACTGTTGGCAAGAGACACTACTAGGCATGTCAAGTTTTGTCATTGATGGCAATTGAATCTATCTTACACATCCACATTACATCATTTGATCATACTGGAAGTCAGAGTGCAGATTTATCTAAGTCCGAATAGATAGGAATAGAGCATTTGATAGGGTTCAGCATATTAGTCCACATTTCTCCACAGTTGATTATATTGTGCTGTGGATCTAAGGGAATGTTAAGGGATGTCAAGACTACCTAAATCCAAGATTTTAGCCTCCAGTAATGAAGGGATTGAAAGATACATGCATCTGAGTATCGGGTTTTGTTAATCAGTTCAGTCTAGTGAAGAACAGGCTAACTTGTTGTTTGATCATTGTACAGATTAGGAAAAGTTGTTGGTTAAGTAATTTGTGAGATCTAGTGGTATTGGACAACATGTGTGATGACTTGAATGCATAAGTTTTGGTCAACATTAATATGTGTGCATGGATTCAGCTGACAGAACAGTGTTCTTGAAATAGTTTCCAATTTTTCTCAAAGCTTACTGTAGTTGATGTTATTTCATATAGTGGATATATATGATTGATGGATTCAAGCATTTGAGTCTGTAGATGTATGAATATGAATGGTGAGGTGTGAAGGAGAACAGTATCAAGTGCGAAGTAAAGAGATCTAAGCCCCAAATCATGGCAAAGCAGTGAAGCAAGGTAGAGAAAGATGAAGTGTGCAAAGTCAATGTACTGAACTCAACCGGAACTATAATCTTGCATTGTTAGATGTTATTCCTCAGTTCAAACATTCTAGTGAACTTTTGTAACTGATCTGTAGGCAGTGACCCTCTTTGAACAGTGAGCTTTGGGCAGTGTGCCCAAAGGCATATGCCTTCCTAATTTGTAATACTTTTAACAGAGTATAAATTCTTGTGGGTTAACCCCCACTGTGGTTTTTCCCTTAACCAGGTTTCAACATAAAAATCCTGGTGTTATGTGTGTTGATTTTGTTTCTTCTCATGTATTGTTTATTCATGCTTTCATGGTTATATCATTCATCTATTAATAAGTGGTGAAGAAGTTTAATTGCAACAAAGGATAAAAGTTTTTGTGACAACTGATTCACCCCCCTCCCCCCCCTCTCATTTGTCTGCCCTTATTTCAACAATTAGTATCAGAGGTAAGTTCCCTGGAAGAAGTTCAACAACTTAAGGAAGATCTGGGAAGGTGGTTCAATGGGTTCATCTAGGTATTATGATGGTATCAATGAACAACTTCAACTTGCTTTAGAAGATCTTGATCAGTCTAGAGTAGAAGTTAAAGAACTGCAAGAGAACCTTAAAGATGCTGAAGATTTTATTAAGACCTTAAAAGGACAACTAGGCAAATCTAATGAAAACAGAAGGGAGCTACTTCAACAGTTAGAAAATCAGAATGAAGACAATGGCATGGATGGAGATCTGAAAGAAAAGACAAAGGAATGTGAGAAGCTGGCTAAACAGGTTGTTGTCCTAAAACATGAGATGGAATCCAAGGTGATGAGGCTAACCAAGGAAATTGAGGAAAGGAAGAAGACTAAGGAAAACCTAAATCAATCTCTAAAAGAAAGAAAAGAAGAGTGTTGCAGATTGGATAGGATAATTGGCCATCTAGAGTCTAATCTACAAGAAATCAAGGACAATGAGGAAGAACTTGAAAGACAAATTATCATTCTCAAACATGACCTAGAAGTTGCAAATGAATATAAGGAGAAATTCAAGATAAGCTCAGCTAAACTTGAGGTGCTGCTTGATAGTCAGAAGATGGCAGATGATAAGCATGGTCTGGGATTTGAGAAAGGTGAAAGCTCTGAATCCAGTCAAAGAAATCCTAAAATAAGAAATCAAGGAAACCTAGAAGGCTTCCGATAAGATAACCTAATGCTCAAAGGTATCCATCTTTCAATGGCAATTATTTCAAATGCAATAGGTATGGTCATAGAGCTAATCAATGTAGAAGTAAAGAGAATCAAAATCCATCATCTTTCTCTAGTCAATGCTTTAATTGCAAAAGGATAGGTCATAAGGCTGAGGATTGCAGAAGTGGATCAAGGAACCCTCCTAAGGACAAACAAGTTTTCAATGGAAGATGTTTCACTTGCAACAAGTTTGGGCATATGGCAATGCAGTGCAGATCTAAACCTACTCCAACATGTAATTGTCAAAGAAATAAGATTGTATGTTTCAACTGCAACAAATCTGGACATATTGCTAAATTTTGCAGAAGCAAAAAGGTGGACTCACAGGCAGAAATAATAGAGTAGAAGATGGACAAAGGCAAGGGCAAAGTAGATGTGAACAAGATCCAAAAGGAAATGAATAAAACATGGGTCAAGAAAGATGCAAAGAATGAAGGTGGTGGATCCGCACTGGAATCCGGCGTTGACAATTCCTCTAGGAATTAAAATAGGAGTTCTAGCTCAGGGGGAGCTGCATTGAAAATCTAATTCCCCCTGCCAGTAAGTGGGTGCCTGAATCTGGCATGATGAATGAAGATAAAGAAGCCTATTGCAGATCTATTGAAGAAAATTCTAGAAGAAAAGAAGCTAATGTGATGGATTGCAGAGCAATTGAAGATTGACCGTATTCAAAAACAGTGTAACCAGATGTATTAGGGTAGAAAATTTATTACAATGAAGAAATAGGTTTTTTGAAGGATAAAAGGTCATTCATTCAAACATTTGAATCACTTTGCATTCGAAGAGAACAAGGAAAAGAGCACCTAAGCTGATAATTCAAAGATTTGAAGTGTGAAGAATGAATTCAACAACTAACCCTAATTCAGTGAAGAAAAAGGTATTTCTCTGCGAAGCCTTGAACTTGAAATCTTTTAAAATGGCTACACCTCTGGTTGTGAACATCACTAGCGACCCGGGCTGAAGTTTAAAAAGCACCCCTTCAAGTCCACCCAAATCGATCTGATGGGAGCATTTTCTGGGAATCCATATGGAGTTCTTCACACAGAAGACATTAGGGCTTACATTCACGCACCTCTAGAGGAGCATGATGACTCAAGGTTTGTTGATATATTCATGAAACGCTTAAAAGGTGATGATTTTGAGCTCAAACTGGAATACAAAGTCCTGGAAGACAAGAAATTCATACAATTTGTTGAGTTTCTGACTTTTGCAGAGGACAAGTGGGTCTGGTATGTCTTGAGCCATATCCATGATGAGTTTCTATGGTTGAATCATATATTCAAAATCACAAAGGATGCAATAAGGGTAGTTATAGGACTGAATTCAACCAGTACCTTGCCTCAGTTGAAGGCTGTGAAGAATCAAGAAGTTACCGAGGCAACCGGATCGAAATTTGACAAAAGAGCCATGACTATAAATGACATAGAGGATCATGGGGTTAGATGTGCATCAATGGTGTTAGGATACATGATATATTACTCCAGCAAAGAAAATTTAGTTTCCAGAACAGCCATCTATATTGCATATCAGATGGTGAAAGAAAATGCAAACTATGATCTCTGCGAACTGTTGCTAAACCAACTCATGGAGAACCTAAGCAAGATAAAGAAGGACAAAAAGTACTCATTCAAATATGGTATGTTGATTCTGTGTCTCTTCTTCTATTTCTTGAGTGAACTTCCAGGAAACAAAAATATAATTTGGTTAAATGACAAACTGGTAGTAATCCAGATTAGGAATCATTTGAGTTGTTTGGGTAGTTATGATGCACAAAAGACTGCACTATGGGGATTCTTCAAAAACTTCTAGAGTATGATGCAGGCTAGGGATAGAATACCTAGGTCTATGGTTAAAAAATACAAGGACACCATCTATTTCATGGTTACAGTTGATCAATGCAAAATGGAAGTAGTAGAGCCCAGAGTTGTGTGGATCATGCCCATAGGGTATGAAGTGGATGGGTGTCTGTTGGAACTGTATGCACAACATTTGTTAAGTCAGCCTAGGGATCCAGCTGAAGAGAGATTTGGAACTTATGAAGAAATTTCTCAAAAATTGTATCTTGAATTCAAGGCTCCTGAAATCAATAAGAGTGAGAAAAGAAGTTGAACAATTGGCTGAGAATTTTGGCCTTACTAAGGAAGCTGTGCGGCAATTCATGGAAAGAACAGAGAAAGATAAGAAGGAGAAGCAGGACAAGGAATAGGAAAGTGTTCTGACAGAACCTCCTGCTAAGTCAAGGACTACTAGGAGTTCTAGTTCAACCTCCGGTGCATCACCTTCTCCTATTGCAGAAAAATCCAAAGAAAAAACCACCGGTAAGGAAGGAAAAAGAACAAAAGCAATGGCCAAGAGGTCATATGGCGGTGTGAAGAAGGAGGATGAAGAAAAGACTAAATCAGATGATGAGGTTAAAGAGTTGAAGGCCTCAGGCACTAAAGTTGTTAAAGTGTCTAAGGAGAAGACCTCCAGAAGCAAAAAGCCAAATAAGAGGCATACGTCAGAGGATGATGTTGAGAAGCCAACTCCTTCTGTGGAGGACATTGTTAAGACAATCACTATAGATGGAAATCTAAAACCAATGACTGAATTTTATGATCATTACAGTGATGCTGACAATAGAATTTTAAAGGATGCTACTGTAAAATATTTGAATATATTCAACAGAGCATTAGTGGAGATTTTGTCAGAAGTTCCTAAGAGTTTAAGAGACATTCTGGAAATAAGAAAAGAGGCTGCTAAATCAAAGGATATGGAGCTGAGGGAACATGTAATGTCCAGTCTGTGTCCAGTGATCTCTAGAAAAGAAGCAGATAAGATTATTAGAGAAGTCAAGAATGAATTCAGAAGCAAGAAAAGGATGAATAAGTTGATGATTGGAGACATTGATGAAATTGTTAAAGAAATAGAACAGATTCTAAGGAAAGCATTGGATAAGAACAAGTTCTATGTGGTTACAGAAGAACTTATTGATACTGATGACACATCAATTCTGGATGATGAAGAGCTATAGAAAAATGAGCAACAAACTGAAGCAGATGATGTCTCAATTCCGGAAGAAGAAACATTGAATAAAGAAGATGGAGAAATGATGAAGGAAGATCAAGAAAAGGAAACTGATGTTATAATTGATTCCTCCACTCTGGATATTGAGGAATTTGATAATGTTGCCATTGAGGATACACCAAATCCTCCAAAAGAGAATGTAGAAGATATTTCTGATATAAATAAAAGCAAGGATGCCTCTGATGATGATGCAGAGAAAAAGAATGAAAGTGATGAGAAGAACATTGTGGTTGACTCTGAAAAGGGAGAAGATGGAGGCCCTAAAGAGCACAAGTCTAAAACATCATTTTGGGCAAGAGACACTACAGATGCAGTGAAATAAATTTTGGAAAGAGATAAGCAAATTGTAGAAGATCAGGACATAATACAAGGACCAATCAATTTTGATACTTTATCACTGGTGCAGAAGATAAAGTTGCCCTCTATTGCACAAGCTAACACAGAGAGGAAATTTTGAAGTCCCATTTAGAAGATAGCAAGCTGCTTGGCCTTGCATCTAGGATTTTGGAGAAAATCATGCCCACATTTCAAAAGGATTCTTCAGCATCTCCCTCTAGTCAGTTGAAAAGCTTGATAAACTCTGTAAGTTCTCATTTTGAAACCTTAGAGAAGTCAACAGAAGTTAAAATTAAAAATGAATTTAATGAGAAGAGGTTTGCTGAAATAAAGAAAATAATTAGCTATGATAGATCTGAGCTTGATACCAGTGTAAAGAGTATTCAAAATGCCCTATCTGAAGGTGCATAGATCTATAAATTTTGTCTAAATAGATCTAAAATTGTTGAAGATATTGAGAAAAAGATTAAGGACATAGAGCTCAAACTATCAAATATTTCTCAGTCATATAGTCCTTTAACTGAGTCTGTAATTACCAAAGAATGCCAAGTAGTGAGTCTATGGAATGAATTGAGTGATTTGGAGAAGGAAAAGGCCAAAATTCTGGGCAGATTGGATGAGCTACGAGGACTGATCTCCCCTAAGTTAGAAACTGTGTATGATATATTGACAGAGTCCCAAGTAGCAGCTACTACTAGTGATCCTACTGACCTTCAAAACACGGAATCACTGGCATTTTTGTTCAGTGGGCACATATCTATCTTGGGGAGTATTAAAAAGAACTGGGACAATGAATTGACAAAGTTGAAAAACATTTTTGGTGATATCTTTTTGCTAATGAACAAAACCTAAGAACTGTATGTTCATATGCGGAAGTATGTAGAGTTTTGACCCTTATACATAAAATTTTTGCATGAATTTTGGTATGTGGATCCCAGCCTTTGCCATTGATGTCAAAAGGGGAGAGGAAAAGCAGTGAAAAATGAAGAATTAATCTAAGGGGGAGCATTGGAAATCATAAGTGTATAAAGTAAGGGGGAGTTGTTTTAACACTTAGTCATTTTTCACTAAGTGTTGCCATCAATGCCAAAGGGGGAGATTGTTGGCAAGAGACACTGCTAGGCATGTCAAGTGTTGTCATTAATGGCAACTGAATCTATCTTACACATCCGCATTACATCATTTGATCATACCGGAAGTCAGAGTGCAGATTTATCTAAGTCTGAATAGACAGGAACAGAGCTTTTGACAGGGTTCAGCATATTAGTCCGCATTTCTCCACAGTTAATTATCTTGTGTTGCGGATTTGAGGGAATGTTAAGGGATGTCAGGACTACCTAAATCCAAGATTTTAGCCTCCCGTGATGAAGGGGTTGAAAGATACATGCATCTGAGTATCAGGTTCTATTAATCAGTTCAAACCAGTGAAGAATAGGTCGACTTGTTGTTTGATCATTGTGCAGATTAGGAAAAGTTGTTGGTTAAGTAATTTGTGAGATCCAGTGGTATTGGTCAACATGTGTCATGACTTGAATACATAAGTTTTGGTCCGCATTAATATGTGTGCATGGATTCAACCAACAAAACAGTGTTCTTGAAATAGTTTCCAGTTTCTCAAAGCCGATTGTAGTTGATGTTATTTCATGTAGCAGATAAATATGATCGATGGATTCGAGCATTTGAATGTGTATATGTGCAAATATGAATGGTGAGGTACGAAGGAGAGTAGTATCAAGTGTGAAGTAAAGAGATCTAAGCTTCGGATCATGGCAGAGCAGTGAAGCAGGGCAGAGAAAGATGAAGTGTGCAAAGTCAGTGTACTGAGCTCAACTGGAACTGTAATCTTGCATTGTTAGATGCTATTCCTCAGTTCAAACATTCCAGTGAACTTTTGTAACTGATCTGTAGGCAGTGAGCCTCTTTGAGCAGTGAGCTCTGGGAAGTGTGCCCGAAGGCATGTGCCTTCCCCATTTGTAATTCTTTTAATAGAGTATAAATTCTTGTGGGTTAACCCCCACCATGGTTTTTCCCTTAACCGGATTTCCACATAAAATCTTGGTGTTATGTGTGTTGATTTTGTTTATGCTCATGTATTGTTGATTCATGCTTTCATGGTTATATCATTCATCTGTTAATAAGTGGTGAAGAAGTTTAATTATAGCAAAGGATAAAAGTTTTTGTGATAACTGATTCACCCCCCCCTCTCAGTTGTCTGCCCTTATTTTGACATTGACATGCTCCAATAGGTTCAAAAAATAAGGAAAAAATTCAAAAACAAATAAACATAAATATGGAAAATGACAAACACCTAAAACCCAGACAAATGCGACAAGAAAACAAGAAAATACCAGATATTTTCAAGCAAAAACAACAAAAGAAAATCTAGGGTTTTAGAAGAGGGTTTTTCTTATTTCTCATACCTAGGGATCCATGAGAGGTTTATTAACATCCATATTGTTAACCTCCTCATTGTTAGTTCTCTGTCAACTATCCACTTGCGTAGTTTTGTTATCGTTTGCTCGCTTCCTCTCAATTTTCCTCTGTCTTCTCCTCTCTTTCTTAGCTTATTTGCATTTATGTAGTTTGTCTTCTTAGTTTAGCTTTTGTAGTGCATGCTTTGCCCTTATTTTGTGTCTCTCCATCACTACATGTCTTCACAGCAATGCAAGGTGACTCAAATATAAATCACACTCACATATTGATGGTATGTTTCCTTGTCTTCCTTTTAGTACTTCAAATTTATCATAAAATCAAACTAATACTTGTTATTTCAGGTCTAGATGCATGATAATGATAAAGGTAAAGGCCAATTTTGGTAACAACACCTGCCTTTCATGGAGACTATGATACTTGAGAGGGCAAATATGTAAGTACGAAAAAACTGTACAGGCCAACATGGCAGTCTAAGGATGATATAGAAGTCCAAATCACACCCACCAAACCATGAATTATACTCATCTCAGTAGTTTCTTTCTTGGTGATTTCTTTTCCAATGCTTTTCCCCTTAATTATTCCTCCCTAACCATGAAATTGACTTTCCCATGTCATACATACCTTCTAGCTATTGTTTGATCAACTTTGAGTTCATCACCCATCTGACATGTAGGGTTGCTTGGGTGACCTTGTAACTTAAGTGTGAGTCACCCGGGTGACCTACCCTGCTAAAAGGGGTGACCCACCTTGTAAGGGAGACCCTATCATCTTTTTCCATGCGAGATTTCTTCTAGTTTAGCCCATTTTAGCTCCATTTTGGCTTGTGATTGAGAGTTCTTCCATGCACAACTGAGCCTTGGCTTCCCCTAACTAATTTTGAACTCTCTATCACTCTTTTGTTCACTCCCAATCCATCTTCTATGTCTTCTATCTGGCCTCTATTCTCTTCCGATTAGAATTAGATCACTCCCTAATCAATCCCAATTATCTACCCAATCACCACCACCATTGGTATTGATTCTAGACCTATAAATACCCTGCTCCTTTATTCATTTGAGGAGGCTAATTCATTCTTGCATTCTTGTATTGCTCAAGCTTATGCAAAGCAACCCCTATTAGCATTCTTATGCTCTATGTGAGACTTTGTGTGCATTTTCATCTTTCCAATAGCTTCAAAGCTTAGCGTTTTCATTTATTCAATAGCTTCTAAGTGCAATCCATTTCCTTCAAGTCCCTATTTTATCCTTGTCACCAAGAGGACCCTGCTACTGCAGAGGAGGAGACAATTTCCATAGCATTTTTTAGGACAAAAGCTTGGCATTGGTGCCCTATTCATATAGGTTCTTTAATGTTTTCTTAGTAATTAGATCATAAATCTTGTTATTATAAAACATTATTTGTCTTTCTCTTGATAGTACAAATTTATTTCTTTCTTATAGTAGATTTGCTTTCATTGTACTTAGAATTGTTACAATTTTAGTAGCTTACAATCAAATCAAAACACAAAAAACATAGATTAAAGTGCATTAGGAAAAGTCATACAGTTGCATTTATCTTTCTTTTTCATAGTAAATAATCCATCAAAAAATTGGGAAAAGAACCAAAAGTTTCTTGCATACATATAGATTAGTTGCACTTAGAAATTCATGAAAACAAAAAAATGTAAAAAAAAAACTAGGAAGGCCCTCGATTCCATTATGAGGCACAAACAACAACCCTCCCCTTGGCCTAATCATTCAATGTGCCTACGTGTTATGGGACTTTTTCCCCAAAATGAAAAAGAAAGCTATTTTATGATCAACCTTTTAAAATTATAAGAGGATATAGTTTATTTATCCCTTTATAATTAAAAGTGAGATGGAAAAATAAAGGATATTATGATCCTTTGGTTAAAATGGAGATAAATAAATAATATTTATAAAAACCCCTTCTAAAAGGGAGGAATTATTATGTTTATTAACTAATTATTAATGACAACCTTTGTGAAAGGGTGTGATGGTTTAGAAACCACCCCTTAAAAAAGTTATATAAGGCATTCATGTGAGACTTGGAAAGAGCATGGAGATCACTCAAGGAAGAAGAAGGTGGTTTAGGTGGGCTATGGGCATTGGAGAAGAGGCACACAGAGTGTGTCCAACTCAGGGTACAGAGTACACCCGGGATTGTCTTGGGTAGGGCTTGTGTGTGCGCTTGTGTTGAGCATTTGTTCTATTGAACATGGCTCTGGAGCACTTGTGTTGAGCATGATACATTGTGTTCTGAATAAGAATTGTTTCCTCTTGGAGTGCCCATAGACATAATGAAGGCCAAGACCACTGAAATCTTCCTAGGGTGAGAGTGACCAATCCAAGTGCTCAGTGATTCAGATAAGTACTGAACTTATTATTAATAAAAATATTGGAGTTATTATATATGTGGGTTTTGTTGTTAATCTGATTATGAGATTGTGTTATTCAATTGACTATGTTAATTATTTACTTTAGAGCTCCTATTAAATTATCATATGTTGCAATTTACATTGGAATTAATAACTTTACATACATTAAATCATTTAATTATATTATATTTAAATCCACTACAATTAATTAAATAACTCTGGGGAAAAGTAACGATACACCAGGTATAAGGGAAGATTAGGTCAGAATTATCTTGGACAAGATCAGGGAGATCATCCCCTTACCAATTCCCACTAAGAAAAAAACCCAAGAACAAGAACTCATCTTTAGGCTCATACAACAAGAAAATGAACAAAGGAGGCAAGTAGAATAACTTCACAACCAAGAACAAAGACTCTTCCAACAATTCATTCAACGAGAACAAATGAGATTAGATAGATTTCATGTCTATACAATCAACAAACAAAACAAGTTGAGCTAGTAATCACAGTGACCACACCCATTCAGAGTCAACAACATCTACAACAACAATTGACCACACACATTCAACTCAATCAATCCAGGGTGTTTTGCTTCCTCACAAATAGAACCCCCCAATTCTGCCTCCACTTGACTGGCTCCTACCATGATAGCAAGAGTGATTGGGTGGGCGCTAGCTGCAAGGATATGGTTCATGTGTCATATCAGAGTCTAACTCACCCACATTGTGTCTAATTCACATTTTGAGAAACACAACCCCAAACTGGCCTATACTTACTCTTGTCATTGTCTTGCATTCAGTCTTGCAAAATAGAAAATAAAGATCGTGCATAATATATAGTAATCTTAAAAATATGATTGATACTAAGATCGAAAAAAGTTCTTATCATTGACACAGGGTTAGAGGGATACTACCTTCCCCATTTTCTCCCATTGTCTATTTCAAAACTTGCAAGATGGAAAATGAAAATTGACTCAAGTGCGTGTAATCAAAATGTTGGCTTAAATTATGCAAAAAACATAGATAAGAGGATGTACCATGATGGTGAGGTGCAAGGTATAACTATGTTGCTTTGTTTTGCATGAATGACCTACCAAAAGAGTGAAGAACTAATGCATATATGTTAAATTAACTCATTTTAGACTTCATTTGCATTCCTAGTGGGGGAGAAAATTGGGCTTTGGATCAACAACAATGGAATAGGGTGAAGGTTGTAGTAAAAAAAAAATTGATGAGGGGATTGCAATTATGGTTTCAATACATCCTCCAATAGACCCATGAGTATGCAAAATGAGAAAAACCCCTCTCAACCCTAGTTTGAGTTGTCAATTTTATGCTAAAACAACTACCAAATTTAGGGTCATCAATTGCAAAGGGTAGGTGTATAGGTAGGGAATGTAGCCATGTTTTTATTTTCTAATTTTTATGCTTATTTTTTTTATTTTAAGTGATGTGGGGTGTGGGGGGCATGGCTACCAAATGGTGTCACACTTTAGCAAGGTAGGTCACTCGAGCGACCCGAGAGTTTCCCAAGGGACTTGTTAGGTCACCCCTTTTGCCATGGGTGAATTTGAAGCCTATATTTTCATATTTTAGTATTTCTTGGTCATTTGGATTTGGCTTTTTCTTCTTTTTTGACATTTTTTTACTTCTTTGGCCTTTTTTGGTTTTTGCATTTTTATGAATTTTTAATTTTCAAAGTAATGAGTGTGTGCTTGTGTTAATGTAACATGTACATTCACTAGAACATAACATGAGAATAGGCCTGGTTCGTTAGTGCAATGGAGGAGCTCTCTATGGTAGATCAAACCATCCTATTGTGAGTAGGACTAGATAGAGTGGTGTGAGTCCCTATTGTGTGATCCTCAACATGCAAATACTATGACATTCTAACCTATTGGGACATAGACTGGAACACTTTCTAGTTTTCTAGCATTTTTAGTGAGTGGACAATTACACTATACTACATCTGTTATATCCTAGGTGTCATTATCTAGGGGAAATACTAACACAAGTAGAGTGGGCATCACAAGATGAGAGACACTATCTAGGGGGAAAGACTAACACAAGTAGACTAGCCTAGCCTACTTTCATGGATGTCAAGAGATTAGGAGATAAGAGGGGAGTTCATCTAATATTAGTTTTGACACTTTTCATTCTACCCCTGTAGAAGTCCTTATTGGCCTAGTAGCCTCCCACTTGTCGTAGGCTAAGAAGGTCCGTTTTCTCAAATGGTCGTGAGCTCCCATCATCCAACAGGTGGAGCAAGGTAGAGTTTATGCATTGGGGATTGGTATCTCATTGTTAGTCTACCATGACTTGTATCAAATTAGGTACCATGTGTCATTAGTATTTAGTCACCCTTCATTGGTTACGGTATAAATGTTTGAGCACATTAGACCTTATCAATGATCCATGCTTGCACTTGAACCTTCACTTCCTAGATCCATTAGGTGATGTTGATTAAGACACTATGGCACATATACATGGGTGGGGGCTACTCTGACAAATATAGACATTATTGCAAACGCCTATACAGAGATGGAGGGGAGATGGGCAGGAGATGGATTGGCTAAAGATTACTATAGAGGCATGAGCCGCTTGGTTGACAGGTATGGTTTAGTGGAGATTCATCCCATCACACGAGTTCTCTAGTAGCTTGGAGAGGACTTTCTAGAGGATTTGCCCCTTGTGCCCCATGCCATAGATCTACCCAGGAGGTAGTCAAGGTGGGGCGAGGGACACTCCCATGGACTCCCATTGTAAGGTTGGTATGAGGATAAGTGCAAGGATAGGGTCAAAGGTAGCTATGACCATGTTGAGGTCATTCAATTTTTAATGCAAAGTACTTGATGATAGAGAGGATTATGGATATGATGATGACTACTATCCCGAGGCAAAGAATGAGGAGACATCAAATGATGTTGCTCCTTGCTCATAGGTGATTCCTCTAGCTCAATAGATAGATGAGTAGATGTGAAAGATTAACCCCTCCTAATAGGTAGGAGATCCTCTTGAGTATTTCACTTCTAAGTCCTTTGTTTTACTTTGCCTAGCACATTATCACTTAAACTCTTACTAGGACCTAATGCTCTTCTTTACTTTGTGCTTAGTGACACAAGTACCATGGATGGATGGAGGAACTTGATTAGCATCTTTGGATGTCCTTGCTCCTACCATGAGGTGAGATACAGAGGAACTCCTAGTGGATGCAAGGGTACCTATAGTGGAAAGTCATCATATAGACATCTTTACTCCTACCTACCATGCTAACCAACATATTGTGTCTATGAGGGTAAGATTGACACATTAGAGTGTGAGGTTGCTTTACTACAGGAGATAATTGGGGTAGGGATTAGCCAACAACTAGCTTCTCACTCACAAGCTAGGACACCAACCTATGCTTAGTCATAAGTTCGAACACTTGTCCCATCCTAGGTTCTATCATAGAGGGATAGGACTCCTGTGTGATCAAACATGGTAGATAGCAAGAGGAGATGGTGAAGCGGGAGCCCTAGTGGATCAAGAGCTCAAAATTGACTAGAGGCCCTTTTGATACATTCACACCTTGACACTCACATAAATTTTTGCCTTGCCCCCTTGTATGGGGAGATTTTGTACTCGTGTACTTATTTTGATATATGGATTATTGCTATTGATGTCGACATGTATCTTGTTATGGTTAATCTCATTTACATTGCTTTCCCTCTATGTCCATGGTTAGATTAGAATTTGATTTCATTTATTGATGGATGCTTATATATGTTGTGTTATGTCATGCTTTTCTATTTTACGATGCAATGTACGTATGGATGCACATGGACTAACATTATGTTTTTTTCGTGATCATTGCTTTGACATGTATGATTTTATTATGACATGATTTTATTTATTACGTAATATGTTTATGATATTGACAATGAGGTTGTTCTTTATAAGATTTTTGACTTAGAGGATTGTAGGCTGCCTGGCATAGGAAAACTCACTAAGCTTGCAAGATGCAAGAATTAGGGGATCAAGTGGGAACAAGAAAGATGATGGGAATGATTTTGGTATGGATTTACAAAAGGCTATAGGCTGATCCTAATCTAGACTTACCATTTAGACTAGTGCTAGACAACAAGAAGCATTTGGTTTTATGAGTGCCTTCTAGACTTAATGATGGCATAGGTCAAGCAGTAAAGGTGTTCTCAAATTTTAACCCTCCCATTTTAAACTTTTGAGTCCACCAAGTGTTTGTGCTTCTACTTCAATTCATTTGTAAACTTGGCTCTGCAACTTCTGCCAATATCCTCACAACCTTTTGCAAGATGGGAAAACTACCCTCTAAAATGTTTTCCATGTGAATGGAATATAAAGCATCTAGTTGTACTAGATTTAAGCTTCAATAAAGACATCGAAGCAATGTGGCCAGAATAATCAAACATAGAGGGGCCTAAAAATATTAAAGTACTGGGATGGGTGACCTCCCGGGAAGTCCCGATGCTTCACCCCTGTGAGCATCACCTAGATGCAATGAGTGCTAAGTGGACCATTCATTAACATGAGAGATGGGTTCATGTGAACCACTACTCATGAAATATGGGTCATGTGTTTGACTCAAAAACTACGCAGTTAAACCCTGAAATAAAATATCATAATTTGACACGCTACGAAAAATACCTCCTACTTATCAATATTAAAGTACTTAAGCTAAATGGATGCACAACTCTTTGGGTGCTTCCAGATTTAGCCAATCATACATCACTCATACAATTGGAGCTATGTGGATGTAAAGAGTTAAGGGCTTTACCAAAGTGCATTAGACTTCTAATAGATCTTAAAGTGCTTGGATCTATCAAATTCCTGCAACATAGACAACTTCCTAACACCGTAGCTAACCTCAGCTCTCTAGAGGTGCTCTTTCTATCTAACTGTCACAGCGTAAGAAAGTTACCTGACTCATTTGAAGAGCTAAGGGTTCTTAAACAAATTAAATTGGATGGAATGCCTTTGAAGAATTTTCCTAAATCTTTGAGATGGTTGTTTCATTGTTGCTATGATTTAAGAAGCCTTCCTTATAGGATAGGTGAATTGAATTTCTTGCAATATCTAGATGTACTTGGTTGTTCTTGTCTACAAGCTCTCTCTGATTCAATATATAAACTCAAAAGCTTATGCTAGTTCGATATGGCTAGTTGCAATAGAATCATCCTAGGAGTATAGGTAGGGGACCTTGGTAGTATGGAAAGCTTGATTCTAGGTAATTGTGAAGCCATAAGGAGCTTGTCTATATCGATAGGCCAACTTAATTACTTGTGACATCTAAACCTCAACCACTACACATCTTTGTCTGGACTGTTTGAAGAATTGAGAAATCTGGTCCATTTAGAAGAGCTACTGCTCAACGAATGCTACAACCTATGTGAACTTCACAGATGCACTGGGAAACTTTCTTGTTTAAGGATTCTGGATATGGCAGAAAACTACAGCTTATATGTTCTTCTAGCTAGCTTTTCTAGACTTACATCCTTAAAGCATCTAAACGAAGGTGGTCCTCCTCTACCACAACATATTGGAGAGTTTTCATCATTAGAAATTCTGCATCTTAAATCATACAAAATGTCCTCTTTGCCACCAACTTTTGGCACACTTTGCAACAAAGAAAATTCTACCTACATCACTACATAGAGCTTTTGGAACTTCCGCATCTTCCAATGAAACTCATTGAACCATATATTCAAGACTACTTGAGACTAAGGAAAATCTCATACATGTCACGTATGACAAGGCTAAAGACTTTGAGTATACAGAACTACAGGAAACTTGTTGAAGTGACATACTTTGGATGCTTGCAACCATTGTAAGAGCTCTCTATCAGAATGTAGGAGTGTTAAGCATATTCAAGGAGTGGAAAGATCTAAAATATTCAAGAATGATTGATTGCCCTTGCTATAATAGAAGAGGAATCTAATGTTTGCACAGTTGCTGGCTTTACAACAGTGGGAAAATCCTCATAATTTTCTGCAGCTTATCAACCCAGTGCTTCAAAGTCAACAAAACAATCACTTATGTCTTCACTATTGAACAAAACACTCAAGAAATTTCATGTCATCAAAGCTTCCCCGACCGGTTGTCCCCAAACCCTTTCAAAACTTGATGCGAAAACAAAGTTTGAAGCAATTCCATTCCTTACCTGGAGAAAAGTGAGAGTCTCAAGTGTGTTTCATCTTACCAAATGCAAGATTTCTTGGTCAAAAGGCACTCTCTGTCTAGTTATGATCAATCTATAGAGAGCAAGGTTTCTCGACGGTCAAAGTAGCATATTAAAGCATTAGTCCAACTTCCCAAGAAGATTAGCTCTGTTGTAATGCATCCATAGTCTATTCCTTAGGGTGGGGATATTTTTAAGAAAGTGTTGTTTGTAGTATTTCTTCTACAAAGAGGATTGTTTCAAAAAGCAAATGTCAGAATGAGAGATCAAATTTACAATCAATACGTGCATGTGCACTAAATTATTCACAAAAGAATAATACAAAGATATACATTCGCATTTGTCAAAAATAGACAAAGCAGAAAAGGAGAAAACAATCTTTATCCTATGTAAAGGAAAATGCTTTCCTAATAAACTCCCTAATTAACTTATACTAATGTGTTACACCAACATCAGCAAATACCAAACATTAAGCATGTGTGAATCTTGTATGAATCCACCTCAAATTGGCTAGGAGGGTTTTTGTCCTCGAAATCAATCTTCACCTAGGCTTTTCATCCTAGAACTAAAAGTTGAACAAAATGCTCAATCTCCACAACTGGGGTTTTTAAAAAATAAAATGCCAATAATATGAATTTCTCTTTTCACAACCCTTTTATACTCTCCTTGAGAAAGTTAAAGAAATTATATTTTATTTTCCCCATAAAGTGACTTATAATTTTTATTTGCTTTTTGGACCCAAAATAAGTCACTTTATAATAAAATGTCCAACTTTACTAAAATAATTAATTAAATATAAGTTCCTTGTAAAGGATAATTTAAGACAACTTAATTTAATTAATTAATTATTCCCTTACCAAAATCTTAATTAACCTATAGGATTTAAAATGGGCTAAAGGTCTTCACCAAATGCTCATTCCTGAGAAGAAGACATTACAATCTCAGTGTCGCCCTAGAGGCTCCTCCTAAGGTGGCTCCCCCTAGGGTTGGATCGGCTCAGATGTTATCCTCGATTCTTGCTAGGACTTCTTCAAACCCAGTTTAGGCAACTTCTTCGACAGATCCCATTGCTCTCTCAACAAATCGTGGGGGTACCCTTGCTCCTACTTTGTCTACATATTCTATGTAGCATCTGTCATCTTCGGCTAGACATTCTTCTTCATCAAGAGAGGTGACTCAAGTTGAGGCAACAATAGAGAATTCCCCTCTTTTTTCTCTTCAATCTAAAGATTTAGATAATGGTGTGTCTTGGACGATTATTCAAAGAAAGAAGAGAAGTCTTCCTAAATCAGTTTCACAATCACATACGTAGGCTAAGGATGTGTAGATTGCAAGGACGGAATCACACGTTGTGTAGGTTGTTGACTCTTTGGTTGTTGTTCTGTTGCGGCAACTTGGCTACAACTATGTTGTAAAACGACTTTTTTGGTGGTCGTTGTTCTACTCATATAAAAGGTTTGAGGCCCTTTCAAAACCTATTTTACCTCTTAATCAAAAAACATATCTATAACATTTTGAATTATCCACCTAGATTTTGCATTATATCAAATGAAATGTAAATGAACCCTTTCCAATTATTTTTTGTCTCAGGTTTGAGAACAACGTAACTATAAGTGCACATCTCAAAGTACATTTCATTCATTAAAGTCTGTTTATTGGAATTTTAATGTACCCAATACTCAGGCATGAAATTACCACCATTGACACTACAGTACCAACTTTATGCCATCCAAGATTTGTTTTACTTCATGCAAAACTTGTTTTTGAGCTCTTCACCAAAAGTGAAGAAGCCTTAATTAAACGTATATAAGAGAAGAAAATTGATGATCTTTGACATTACAATGATATTTTTCATATTCACAACAATCTTTAACGATTCGGACAATCCACCCAAAGCATGTGAGCACATTAAATCCATACCTTTGGATCGGGCACCTTTGTGACCCAAGGATGTAAGATCGGAATAAATATTGTCCTCGATCATGCTTAAGAAGACAAAATTGTACAATCCAATGCCAATGGACAAATCTGCAAATCCATTCCTAAAAATAATTATTTAAGAGATGTACATCAAATTTGTGGGGTGACATGACTATCAAAATGATGTTCTATAACGAAATGGGGTATGAGATTTTGAGCAATCTGTTAAAATTATGGCCAATGTTCCTCCAAGATTCGAGGATGGTTAGACATTAAGGTCCTGATAATGAATTTTTGGGACACATTTTTTTCTGGATTTTGGAAATGGCTGTTAAAATAATAAATAATTAATATTTAAAAAATTAATTATAAAAGACAATTATGTAAACAATATGAGCAATAGAACCTAAAATGTATATGAAGTTCGACAATTTGACAATCAATTGATTAAAGACATGGTATTTCCACAGTCCATATAAGTAATTGAAAGAGTTTTTGGTAATAACAATGTAAATGTTTTTTAATCAAAGTTTTAGATCACACTCTGTGATCTATCATCTAGATCAAGATTTTGTAAAAGATTACAGACTTAGTTCCTTAAATAGATAGGGAGGGCAGATAAGGTTGATAAGTGGAAACATTAAATGATTTGAGAGTAATAGATGTGTGTGAGAGATTTAAAGAGCTTTTGGTAATGACAATGTAAATGTTTTTTAATTGACATGCTGGATCACACTCTGTGATCTATCATCTAGATAAAGATTTTGTAAAAGATTGCAGACTTAGTTCCTTAAATAGATGGGGAGCGCAAGGATGAAAAAGAGGAATGGAAAATGACAAAGAATAAAAGAAAGACACCATAAGATTGATAAATGAAAATATTAAATGATTGAGTTATATATGTGTGTGTTTAACACAAAATTAGAAAGATAATCCAATGAATTAATGATAGATAGTGACAGCAAGTAGTTGAAATATTAATCAATAATAATAAAATTATGTTATAATTAAACAATTTAATGCACTAACAATAATATTAAAAAACCTGAGTCTGAAAATGTTGCAATTGATTTGATGATAACCACAAGCATCTATATAGTATAAGCATCTATACTATAGTATTTATATTATTTGTCAAGTTCAAGATACATACTACAATACCAGAAAGTAATGCTGACACATAATACAATTTTTGATGCAAAATGTCATGTCATACATGTACCTTGATCCTCATCAATTTTTGATGATGGATCATTGAGTATGATCCGAAACGTTGAAACAAAAACTTACACAGTTGAATCCACAAGCACTCTCAAATTTAACCTCTTAAATTTTGTCAAACACTTGAGGCTTCACATCCCGCTATGCTAGGGTTTTTGCAAAAAACCATTAACAAAAGTTCTTTCGATTGGGAGGCCTTGGTGGACCCCTCTTTTAGGTTTCGGTTGAAGGTAAGACATTTTTTTTCTATTTTTTTAATTTAAAATCCTATTTTTTGCTGCTAGGGATGCTGACATCCCCATGATGATCAACAAACGCCTAGGTGTCCTCATGCTACCATCCCAGACAGTCTGATCTTCATTCATTTGCATCGACTCCTTAGGCTCTACATCCTGCCATGCAAGGGTTTTAGCAAATGAGATGGGCTAAGGATTTTATTAGGTTGGAAAGCCTTGGTGGGCCCCCCTTTTAGGTTTAGGTTTAAGGTATGACATTTTTTGTGTTTTTTTTTAACTTTAAAAGCCTCTTTTTGTCCACTACGGACACCCTGATGTCTCCAAGATGGTCAAGGACCGCTTAGAAGTCCATTAAGTCATCCAATGGATGACAGAACAAGGAAGTTCCAAGGGATGTCTCCATGTTGGAGCTCAAGCACCAAGGACTGCAAGGGGGCATTTTGTCCCCATTCCACCATCCTAGAGACATCCCCATTTCAGGGGGCATAAAAACCCCACAACACATCCCCAAAGTACACTACCTATGACACATGCATGGGAATGCAAGCTAGGCAATCAGTAACTTACTAATAGCTGTGTTATACCATAGTATCATCTAATTACTCCAAGGATCAATCTATGTTGCACCAAATAACTATCGTAGTTGCTTCCGGGAAAGTAACACAACTAGCTAGTTTGCACCAAAAAAATAGTCGCTTCCATTGAAAAGACAAATAAACGTGATTATGTTAGGATTTGTGCATATCTCTTGTCCCAAATATCCGATGAAATAAACTAACTTATATGATGTCACATAATACTATGAAGTCATCTCTATGCACTTGCAATAAAGTTCGTGACTCAGCCTTTACAGTGCTAGTCTATCATTTCCCTTTGCTTTTCCCTTTCCCTTTACCCTGCCCTTTCTTTGCATCCAATTTTGCCTGCACACGAGCAGCTGCTGCTGCTTTGGCTTCTTCCCTGCGTTTTTTTTCTTCTTCTTTGTTAGCTGCAGCAATTTCCCTCTGTTTTTTCAGCTCCCTGTAGAAGCCATAAATATTGTATTAGTGAGCTATACACATCATAAAACAGGTAAATTTCCAATCCAATAATACGGAATCCAAGATGGATAGCATCAAACTTACTCTAGTCTTGCTTTCTCGTCTGAGACACTGCCCAATGTTGAACCTTTCCGTGGTTTGCATGCTATCAATTCAATTTCAAAAATAAGCGTTGCACTGCCAGAAAAGGAGAGATACATAAAAGTGAAGTTAAGTATTTGGCACTTAATGGTGAATAACAGAAGACAGTCCATTATAGAATATCATCAAACATGAAATTATATTACTCTTCTGGAATATCGGGTGGACTGCCAGCTTTTCCATAAGCGAATTCAGGTTTGCAAGTAATTTTTGCAATCTCACCAACCTTGAAGCAGTACAAAAATAGCATAATGTAAGCATTTGGTGCACTACTAATTATGGAGTAATATACAGATTCATTTAAAACAGTATCAGGGAAATGAACATATGATTACCTTCATGGATTTCACAGCTATCTCCCATGCCTTGATTACTGTGCCTTTTCCCAACTCAAAGGAGAAAACAGTATTGTCTTCCCGAGTAGTATCAAATACATCACCAGTATCTGCAAGTGTGCCCTCATATTGCACTGTGGGAAGACAGCAGAAATAAATGTCATTCAAACGATAACCATAATCCTAACAGCAAGAAAATTATTTTCATATATTTAATTTCATTACTAACGTTGTGCCTGACAAAAACAAATATCCAGAGTCCAATTTATAATAATTATATGTATAGGTCAAGTTTCATATAAAGATAAAAGCCATACTTTGGTAGAAAATCATCTTGCCAATCATGCCATAGACCACCCCAATGAACTTATTATTTCCAATAATGTTGAATTGTGGGTTGGCTTAGCAACCAAATGTGATGTGGAGAATAACTAACGCTACCTTGTTTTTTCCCATCCTTCCAATTATGGCTTTAAAATCTTTCCTTCAATTTCATTTATTTTGCCATCTCTACTAGCATGGGCAGCAGCTTGGTTTGAGCTTCATATGTGTGGTGGCAATCTATAAAGTGGTCATTTGCTTGCATCCTCGTGTTCGCTTCTTCCATTTTTCTCTCTGCTTCACCCATTATGGAGCCAAAATTCCATCTATATGCTATGAAGAGGAAGATGTCGTTTTGCAGCCCGGTCACTATCATTCGACTACGGAAGGTCTTTGTGATGAATAATGACTCCATGGTGAACACCATTAAACACATTTTAAGGGTAGAGTTTGTGGCAAGTTGTGACTCACCACAAGTGAATTCAAACATATCTTGTTTTCATCTCAAATCTTCTAGGTTTCATTCAAGATAAAGAAGTGGTTCAGGCTTTGGCAGTCGTATATGTCAAACCTGAGTTCAAGGGTGGCCTCGAGAAAGCCCTGGAGGCTATGGAGGTGGCGTCTACCGGAATGGCCCTCATGAATTTTGTGCCACTAAGCCTCTTCAAAGAACTGGAAGGAAGATTTTTCTCTTAACTGGAGGAAATGGAGCAGATGTAGAGACACCTGGTGCATGGTGAGGGGGTTTTCTCACCCAAGTTAGATCTTATGTGCCTTGTTAAAATATAAACTATATTTAATCACAAAGAGCCATGTCTCATGTAAGAGACACACCTGTCCATGTATAATATCTATTTAAGGGTCTTTGGATCCATATTTTTTATAGTAAAGAAAATCTATTCAAGCTCTCCAATTTTAACAATTGGTATCAGAGCCAGATTGCAGCATTGATTGCAAAAATCATGGCTGAATCTTAAAGGAAGAATTGCAAAAAAAGTTTTTTGATAGAAAAGGTTTTTGATAGCAAAGATCATTGCATAAGATTTTTTATTGCAAAGATCATTGTAGAAAGTTTTTTGATCACAAAGATCATTGCAAAAGGTTTTTGATTGTAGAGAACATTACAAATGGCAAATAATTTATTGAGTGCCATCTCTATTAAGTTGATTGGTGCTGAGAATTATGGAGAGTGGCATCATCAAATGAAAAATATTTTTCTTTTGGGGGACCTCACCTTTGTTGTCAATGGAACTATAACAAGACATCCCACAAATGTTTGTCTACAAGAAGAATTTGATAAGAAATCACGCCAAGCACTAGCCTTAATAAACTTGTCTGATGGTGGTACATTAATAGAAAAAGTGTGGAATGCAACCACACCAAAGGAAGCTTGGGATGCAATCACTACAATCTTTGAGCACAAGAATGATGTGAGAAAACACATGCTCCAAACTCAGTTATATAATCTAAGAATGGATGGATCGGTAACTAACCATCTATCAAAAGTCAAGGGTATTTTAAATCAACTCGTTAATGCAGATGAGACTATAGCTAATAAAGATATTGTCTCCATAACTCTTAATAGTCTGCCAAAATCATTTGAGAATTTCAAGGCTACACTTACATTAAGTGGAAAATTGGCAACCCTTAAATTCAATGATCTGGAGGGCCTATTATTGCAACATGAGGAAACGTTTAATAGAGATAATGAATCAGCAAATGCTTTTGCCTCTAAGTTCAAGGGCAAGAAGCCTCAATGGCAAAGAAAAGCTAATATGGATAATGATGGACAAAGGAAAGCAAGGGTTTGCTATTATTGCAATCGTCCTGGTCATTTTGAAGAGCAATGTTTTAAAAAGAAGAAAGATATGAAAAAAAATAAACAAGGAAGTATGATGGTTGATGTAGATATTGAAAATGATGAAAGTCACAGACTATTTTCAGCAGATGCCTCTAAATATATTCAAAATGATGATGTTTGGATTATCGATTCAGGTGCTACTCGCCACATGACTGGTGATGTTGACAACTTGAGAAATGTAGTAAAGCAATCAAGAGACACGGTTACATTGGGAGATGATTCACAATTACATGTTGAAGGAGTTGGCAAAGCTCCTCTACATTTTCCAACCCAAGGTAAAACAAGTATTGATAATGTCTTATTTGTTCCAGGATTAAAGAAAATTTTTATCTCAGTTAGTCAAAACATTGCCAAAAACATGAAAGTTATTTTTGAAGAAGGAATTTGTAGAGTGTTTGATAGTGATTTGATAGTGAGGGAAAATTAGTATGTGATGGATATATGAAATGAGGCCTATTTTATTTGAGGACAAACTCCTCGAAAACCTTAGTTTCAAGTGTTGTTTCAAGAAATCAATTATGGCGTGAAAGGCTTGGCCATATTAACCTTGAATCACTAAAGGAAATGATCAATCAAAATATGGTATATGGACTTCTGCCCATCACTACAGAGAAGTGTTTTTGTGAAGCTTGTGTTATGTGGAAACAACATAGAGAAAAATTTGATTCTGGAAAAGCTTGGAGAGCCTCCAAGAAATTGGAGTTAGTTCATTCTGATCTTGTGGACCTATGAAGACAATTTCTGTAGGGAAATCTTGATATTTCATGACATTCATCGATGACTTCACTCGAAAGGACTGGGTTTATTTTTTGAAGAACAAATTTGAAGCATTTGATGTTTTCTAAGAGTTTGTACACCAAGTTGAGAATGAAAGTGATAAAAAAATTAAAATGCTAAGATCAGATAATGGGGGGGAGTACAACTCAGATGAATTTGTTAATTTTTGCAAACAAAAAGGAATTAAGAGGCAATTCTCAGCTCCATATACTCCACAACAAAATGGAGTAGATGATAGAATGAATAGGACACTTCAAGAAAAAGCTAAATCCATGCTCAAGGCTTGTAATCTTGAAGATAAATTATGGGGAGAAGTAGTTCATACAGCTGCCTATTTGATCAATTGGAGTTTGACTAATAGCTTAGAAGGAATCTCTCCAAAAGAAGCATGGACAGGAAGGAAACCAACAGTCAACCATTTGAAAAATTTTGGGAGCATTGCCTATAGACATATTCCAAAAGAGAAGAGAAGAAAATTTGATGATAAGAGTCAAAAATGCATCCTTGTTGGATATGATGACTCTAGTAAAGCATATCGGTTGTATGATCCTAAGGCGAACAAACTTCACATCTCTAGAGATGTCAAGTTTGAAAAAGAGTGTCACCTTCCGAGTGTTCGCCGTGTTGACTTGATAGAAGAGAAAGATGATAGTGACAAATCATCATATTCCCCCGAAAATGTTGAGCCAGAATCAAAAAGTCCTATTGAATATATAGAAGAAAGAGAAGAAATTGATGAGCCAAATTCAAGCTCATTGTCCACTCCACAATCTAATGTTTCCTCTGAGGAGATCAGAACAAGCAAGAACACCCATCAAATTGCAAGACTATGAGGTCAATTATTCATTAATGACAACTATTCTAAGTGCTAATGAACCAAGCAATTTCGATGAAGCAATAAAGGAAGAAAAATGGCAAAATGCTATGAATCAAGAGATAGATTCAATTCATCGGAACCAAACATGGGAGTTGATTCCTTTACTATTGGAAAGAAGGCCATTGATTGTAAATGGGTATTCAAAATCAAGTTTAAATCCAATGGTTCAATTGACAAGCACAAAGCAAGATTGGTAGCTAAAGGCTATAAACAAATTGAAGGTGTTGATTATAAGGAAATCTTTGCTCTAGTTGCAAAGATGATCACTATTAGAATGTTTATAGCAATTGCTTCCCATCACAGTTGGGAAATACATCAAATGGATGTCAAAAGTGCATTCCTAAATGGAGATTTGACAAAGGAGGTATATGTCACACAACCTCCTAGTTTTGTTGAAAAAGGAAAGGAACATGTTGTGACCAAATCACACATCACCCCATCAGACTGGGGACCCCCTTTTTTGAGCTCAGATGTTTTGCACAGGAAGTTGTTATGTGTCATTTTGGCTAAGGTATTCCGTAGCAGTGAAGACGTTAGGAAGGAGATGATCGTTTGGATGGTTTTGAATGCTTTATCTCTCTTTGTTCAACTAGGCATCACGTCAATCAGTGTTTCCGAGGCCATTAGGAAGATGACCGCCTTTGAGAAGAGTTTCCAGAGGGCACCTAGTGTAATCTGGCGCCTAGTGGTGCAGGTAAGTCCAATGGAGCGCCTTGGTGAGGTGACAGTGATTTGAGTGCCTTGGACCTGTTGGAATATCTAAGAGTTAGAATGCGCCCTAGGAGGAATATGCGCCTCAAGGTGAAAACACTTGGATTCTGGCGCCTAGGTCTCTAAGGAAGGATTGAATGAGTGCCTTTGGAGTCCAGATGGGCGCCTTGGACAATGATGAGCGCCTTGATACCTTGTTGATCATAAAGTGCGCCCTGAGTAGTGAGGAATGAATGGTAAACGCCTTGGAATGAGCGCCCACATACAAGGATGAGTTTTTTGAGCGCCTTGGATGACTTGTTTCTGGCGCCTAGGGGAAAGCATTGTGGGAGCGCCTTCATCTAGTGCCCATGTTGAAGTCTAGGAGGTTGTGGAGGAGTTAGAATGCGCCCTTGGAGTCAAAATGCGCCTTGGTCAGGTAAGTATGAATGAGCGCCCTTGCAGAGATGGAGGAAGAAATAATAACAAAGTTGATGAAAAAGCGCCTTGGATATGTTGGAGGGGCTTGGCAAGGAAGGAGCGCCTTGAGTTACTTGAACAATTAGTGAGGGTGAGTAGAAGATTTGCACCTTGAAGCTATGTCTAGTGCCTTAATGATACCCAAGATGGAGCCTTAATGATGTTGGAGCGCCTAAAGTATGATGAGGTAGCACTGCTAATTCCAAGATCATCATAAGAGCGCCCTGAAGTAAGAATTGGCGCCTAGACTAAGGAGTCACCTTAGGAGCGCCTTGAGTATTCAATGAGCACCTTGGAATGTGCGCTTATAAGAAGGAACTATCCAAGTGCGCCCTGTCTTAAGGTTGAGATTTTGGCGCCTAGGGGAGTTGGAGTTCTTACTTCATAATAGCATTTGGATGTTGACTTTTGTGAGTTCATCTTGGCAGTTGGGTGAGCTAGCGCCTTCCCTTGCAGACACTTTGCGCGCCCTATATCAAGTAGACTTTGGTTGCCATTATCCTTAGCGCCTTCATGGAGAGTGGTTTGAGTGCTCTGGACATGATTTGAGCGCCTAGAAGTGAAGTTGGCGCCTCAATGGATGAATATGGGCGCCTAGATTGAGGTGATGTCTTTAGTGCTTCATTGAAGGTTGTTTAAAAGACAAAAACAGACTTAAATGCGCCTTGAACTTCTGGCGCCTAGAGTGGATTAGTGCACCTTGTGATGGAAATGCGCCTTGGTGAGGTGAGAGTGAGGTGAGCGTCATTGAAGGAAGGTTTGTGCACTTTTGATGAAGGTGAGCGCCCTTGGTGAAAGAGATTCCCCTTTTGCGCCTTAGGAGCAAGGTCAGATTGCGCCTAGATGAGGTTTTGGAGCCTTAGGATGTTCAGGAAGAGTAAATGCGCCTTTTGGGAAAAGGAAGTCCATGAGTTTGAAATGCCTTTATACCTTGCGCCTTAGTCCCAATGGCCTTGATCTAGCGCCTTGAATGATGATATGAGCACCTTGAAGATTTGCGCCCAAGCTATTCTTGCGTCTTGTCTTGGAGAGTTTGAGTCCGCAGGGATTGAAAGAAAGCGCCTTATGCTACAAGTTTGGATGTCTTGGTATGGTCTAGAGCGCCTTGGGTCCATTTTGGCGCCCTAAGGAAGAAGTATTTTGACCGCCAATTGATCAAAAGGATAAGAGTATTTATCTTTGAACGAAGAGCTTGACATCATTCTTTAGGAAGGAGTCATCATATAAGGAATACTCCAGGATCATCAAGAGTAAGTACCTAAATCACCTTCAAGCGAGGAGTAAGGAGCATCATGCTAGCCGCCTTTGAAGATCATCAAGTTGCATCATTGAAGGAAGGGGTGTTGGTGAAGCCAAGAAGTCATCAAGGGCAAGTACCTGAGTAGCCTTCAAGTTGCAAGAGGAAACATCAATGACATCATGTTAGATCCCATCAAGTTCAAGTATACTTCATCACTGGTATCATGTTCGAATACATTCATGCAACTTCGAATCTAAGAGCATCATCAGTGACTCTACTTCAAGTCTTCATCACCTACTCCTATCTGCGAGATGAAGAAAGGCGCACATCATATAGGTGGCAGTCCATTTTGGCACCCATTAAGACTTAAATTACCCTCTTTTTTTTTTTTTTGCGCCCAAAATTCTCCTTATATTTTTGAAGTTGCCAATATTTAATGCGAAGAAGGCCGACCTTAAGTTTGGCCGACCTCATTTAATAAAGGAAATCACCTATTTAAGGAGAGCGCTCCTCCTTATTTCATTCATTCATCAGCGAAATTCATCAAGGGGCAGCGAATTTATCCTTGGGGCAGCGAATTTTTATAAAAGGAGCAGCTTAGTGTGATAAAGGAGTATTGAATTTGTGAAAAGAAAGGCAGATCAGAAGTTGTAGAAGGCTAATTTGTTCTAAATTTTGCCATTTCATACTGATTTTTTTGCATTAAATTCCAGAAATTTGTATTTGCTAAGGCAGAAATTGGGTATAAGGTACGTTTTGGTCTCTTCTCCTTCGTCAAGTTACCTTGTATTTCTCTAAATTTGCAAACTTATATTCAGAAAATCAGATAATGCTTCTATGAAAATAATTTAGAAAACCTCTTTGTACTTGCAAATTTGAATTAAAACATGATAACATGATAATAGTGATGTAGAAGACTCATAAATCTACTATTTCAATCCACTTATTCGAGTCTATTCTTGCAGATAGATGGGAATGACAGCCAAAGAAAGACAAGTACTTATCAAGATGGATGCCAAGTCCAGCATACCGGAGTCCAAGCTGGAAACGCAGTGGAAAGATGTCGGCGACACCAACATGGGCCATGTTAACTTGGAGGAAGTGAAAGACTTCTTGCTTGCGATCACCAGGAATGAAGACATTAAAGCCATCGCAAAGAGCGGGATTGTACAAGCGGCTTGCTTTCCACCTGCCTTGCCAAGCGCCGAGCTAGTGTTGGAGTGTGTTCAGCACTACGACAAAGAGAAAAGACAAATCATAGCAAAGGATGGAACCGTTCTCGCCTACCTGCAGAGGGAAGCTATCCAAGAGATCTTCAATATCCCGAAGGCGAAAGGAGTCTTCATCTGCCCTACAACTGCTCAGATGACGTTTGAAGGCAGCTCAAAGGTCTACATGCATGAAATCAGGAGGAAGTGGATGAATGATTCTTCGATGAAGATATACAATTTAGAAGATCCCAAGTATCACAAGGCTGACTTCAAGCAAGAGATAAGTTACTTGATCATGTTCCTGAATCGAGTAACAGGTAGGCCACAATCATCTACTTTCGAAGGATGGATGTACACTTATTTTGATCATATGTTTACAAAGAACAAGATGATTGACTGGGCTGGCCGTATAAGCCACTGCCTAGATGAACAGCTTGAAAATTTTGATGAAACAAAGTCTTTCTTCATGACTTCATACCTTGTGTATATCTTGGCAAGAAATGTAGTCTATAAAGGACTAACAGCTAAAGGGCAAGTAGGTACAAAGCCGGGACAGATTCTCTCTCATCAATGTTATCCTCAGCTCCACCTGAAAAACATCAATCACTATAAGAGATTCAATGATGCCTTCGCTATGTTCATAGTGAGGAAGTTGAGAGGTGAACTACATCAGAGACTAACAGGTGCAGCCAGGAACTTCATCAAGCAGTATGGAAGGTACTACATTCAGTATGATAAGTTCACTTATATCAGGATTCAAGGATTCACATCATTCCCATATAGATTGCCTAGATATCCTTCAAACAGGATGGTGTTGCTAGAGGTTTCCAGACAACTGTTAGAGTTTCATAAGATGCAGAAAGCAAGGAAGAAAGCAGGAGTTCAGTTCCCTCTGCAACTGGGTAGATACTATTCTTGGCCATCCTTACAGGCAGCTGAGCATTCAGAAGTTGAGCTTCAGGCTTATCATCTGCATCCACATGATTCGAGGAGGGAAAACTTTGATCCACATGGAGCCATCAAGCAGTCTTACTCTTCTTACAAGCATAAAGAACAACTAGAAGATCACTGGGTTGATGCTATAGATGATGACGACATCAGGATGCAAAAGTGTTCAAGATTGAAATGGGACCTGATAAGAGCTACAAAGGTATTGAGAATTCCTGATCAGTTAGAAGGTGATCGAGCTCTTCTTGGTGATGAATATGATAAAATCCGCAATTTGCCTTATGAAGTCAACTGGGCAGATAGAGAAAAGGTTGATGATGAAAGATTGATAAGGCCTGTTATTGCTATCACTGAAGAGCAAATAGACAAACAAGTACAAGCTTTGCTGGATGAAGGTAAGAAACTCACCTATACTAAGATGGGAGAAGTGGATCCGCAAGAACAACATAAAGCACTTAGTAAGGATTCACGAAGCAGAGGAAGTGAGAAAGATTCAGGACAGGGGAAGAAAAGGAAACAGCTTGAGATTGTTCAAGGAGAATCCAGTAGAAAGAAGAAAAGGATAAGTATTGAGACTGCTTCTTCTAGACAACCAGGTGATATCCCACCGAATCAAGACTTAGTGATTCCTGCGGAGAATGTAGTTCCAGAAGCTCCAATAGAAGAAGTACCTTCTAGCCCACATGATACTGAAATCATCGATGAAGCTAATACCGATGAGAAGGATGATGCTGAAGAGGAGTCATTACCTGCCCAAGGAAGACAATTACAACAGCAGCAGGATCTTTCATCACTGCCAGAATGGTTACAAGAAAGAATTAGAGAGAATTGTGAACTTGAAAGCTGTCCTCCCCTTCCAGTTGATGAGTTGCTTTTAGATATGTCGAAGGAGAAACCAAAGAAGAAGGCAAATATCCTTTCCAAGATCACTAAAGATGAAACAGGAGTAAGGAAAGTACATGTAGCAGTTCCTAGGTTTGAAAAGAACATAGAGGATGTAACACCTGATGATTATGACATCGATACAATCAATCTGGGTCCTTTGACTGGAATGCAAGTTGAAGAAGAGCTTCAGGATTCAATTGATAATGCCCGAGCTATCATAAGACAAGAAACAGAAGGCAGAATCAAGGCTGAGCAAAGATGTCGTGCCTTAGAACAGTACATTCAGCATTTAGTGCATCCTATTCATCAACAGGAAAAGGTTGCTACACCTCCATCTCTCCTTCCTCCTGAAACAGTTGGACACTTAGAAGAATTGAAGTCTTCATCTCACAGAATGAAGGATTGGATGAAAAGGTCAAAGGAGACTACATTCAAACATCTAAGAGACATTATGCAGGTAAATGATAAGATTACTAGCCTTAAGGACAGGGTACTTGTATTAATGACAGCTTGTGTTGAATTCAAAGACTTCAAGGATCAACATCTACCACACCTAAAGAGCTTGATGGAAACATCAGTTGATGATTTGTTACATGCTGAAGTTATTGAAGAAGGTAGAACATACAACTTTTCCTCCTGGTATTTTAGTCTTCGCATCAAAGGACAGTTGCTAGAAAAGATAGAAATAGACATGTCAAGAATTAGAAGTGTGCTTCAGAGGATTCAAGATGGAATTCATGCTTCTTTGATGAGGATCTGCAATCCTTTTGGGGAGATGACCTTTGAGAATTTGAAAGAACAAGTTCAAGTCTTCTATTTTCAGGAAAATGATGTTACAGATGAGAGACTTGATAGTATATTCTCACTTGCTGTCCACCTTGGCGACAACAAAGCAAGGATAACTGATTGGGAAAGGACACTTGGCCTTTATTCAATTGATGTACTTGAAGCCGAAGGAACCATTCAAAATGCGCCAAGTGTACCTGTGGAGGAAGTAAAGCAAATAGTGTCCAAATTCATTGAATGCCAAGCTTCTAGTGATGGATATTCACATGGGGATTCTTCATAGGATAATGATATATCATTTTTATCTTCTTGCGAGGCGTGCCTTTGTTTCTTTCTTCATGGCCTCCCTCATTTAATAAAGATAACTTCTTGTTAGTCTCCTTCATTTAATAAAGTTGATCTCTTTCATTTAATAAAGAGAAGTTTGTTACAACTACTTGTGATGTGGCTTGATCTGGTCCGCTGACTCGGCCGATCGATCTTGACCCTTCTTTTCTTTGAGGTCTATAAAAGAGCTCTTGTTGCTCTCATTTGTACGGTTGAAATTTCTGAAATTGTTGCAAGAGCTCTCTGAGATAATAAAAAGATTCATTGCCTTGGTGATTCTAATTGTGTTTCCGAGTGTTGCATGGTTTCAATTTTCAAGCGAACATTAAGTTATAAGTTTCTCTTTAAGTTTATGTTAGTTAATGAAAGGTTTCTTTATTGCTTTGTGGTGAAATCAGTAAGTTCATACCATTTGTAGATTGCGGCTTGCAAATTACAGTGCATGGTTAGTCTGAACAATTGGACATCAATTTGATCTATATGCTTGTTGAATCTTTCATGAGCATAACTGATTTAAACATCTTGTACCCCTAGAAGATTGCACCTATCCTGTGTAGTTGTCTATCTTGGTGAAGCAGGATCAGGTTTGATTTCACCTTGAGCGGTAATCACCCTTGCATTTAGGATTAGATTAGTGTTTCTAAACTTTACACCTTTTGTCCTTTTTTACCATCTAGTTAGAATTAAAACCAAGAACATCAATTGCTAAATCATACACCATCAGCTGTAGTACTTAGATTCTTCAGTATCCACTTCCATTGAAACAACAACTTTACTTTAACAATTGCGTAAGTCCCTTTGTGTGTTAACAGCAAAATCATACTTAGTCGCTGAGCTGTCTCTTACCAAAATCATTAGAAGGAACCTTGGAGTCATCTTGTTTGATCACCTAGTTCAGCATTCGAGAGGCTTTGCTCAAGAGGGAGTCAGATACTTTGTATTTCACTATAATTGTTGACTTGTTCAAAAACAATCATCAACAGAACACATGGTATGTCCGATGTCTGTCGCTTAAAAAAGGCACTATATGGTTTGAAACAAGCTCCACGAGCTTGGTATTCAGAAATCGATAAGTACCTTCTTCTAAGGGGATTTCAAAAATCTAATGCTGATCCAAATTTATACATTATGAATTCTGATCACAAGATATTGTTCATTGTGTTGTATGTTGATGATTTGCTCATTACTAGGAATAATCAATCACTTACACTTGATGTGAAAGAAGATATGAATATCAATTTTGAGATGTCCAATTTCGGATTACTTCATTACTTTCTTGGAATTGAAGTGTGGCAAACACCTAGAAAAATATTTCTCTCTCAAATGAAGTACACCAAAGAAATTCTCACACGGTTCAAAATGCAAGACTGTAAAGCTTCATCAACACCAATGGAGACAGGAACCAAATTGACTAAAGACCCAAATGGTAAATCAATTAATGAAACATTATATAGGAGTTTGGTAGGAAATTTGATTTACTTGACTACTACTCGTCCAGACATATCTTATGCTGTTGGAATCTTGTCTCGATTCATGGCTCATCCCAAACATAGTCATTGGTTAGCTGCAAAGCAAGTTTTGAGATATCTTCAAGGAACACAAAATTTTGGATTGGAGTATTTGAAAAATGAAGATTTCAAACTTGTTGGCTTTTCAGATTCAGATTGGGCAGGTTGCACAGATTCTAGAAAATCAACCTTTGGTTATTGCTTCAATCTTGGAGCTGCCATTATCTCATGGAGTTGTAAGAAGCAACCCTAATGTTGCTTTGTCATCCACTGAAGCAGAGTACAAAGCAGTTGTTGCAGTAACTTGTGAAGCAATATGGCTTAGACAACTTCTTGAGGATCTTCGACACCCACAACTTGATCCAACAATTATGTATTGTGATAATCAAAGTGTGTTAAAGATCTCTAAGAATCCAGTGTTCCATGCTCGCACAAAGCATATTGAAGTACACCATCACTTCATTCGTGAGCATGCTCTCAATAAGGAAATTGAACTAGTCTATACACCAACCAATGAGCAACTTGCAGATGTCTTCACTAAACCTTTGAGCAAGGATAAGTTTGTATACTTTCGAGAAGGCATTCTTCATTTGTACATGGGTAGCTAATAAACCTATTTTTTGTGGGTGGCCCCCATCATCTAGTTAAGATGTGATAAAATAAAGTTTATGGGGGGGTGTTAAAATATAAACTATATTTAATCACAAAGAATCATGTCTCATGTAAGAGACACACCTATCCATGTATAATATCTATTTAAGGGTCTTTGGATCCATATTTTTTTATAATAGAGAAAATCTATTCAAGCTCTCCAATTTGAACACACCTCAGAGCCCCTTTTAAGCACTCTTCTCATTGGGTTGGAAATTTCGACATGCAACAAATGAAGAAAGTGGTCAAGATGCTAGTGCATGAGGCCAAGATTCTGCCATTGTTGTAGTTGCCAACTCTTATGGCGCCACCCCTACATCGACTATGGAAGTAGACTAAGGCATGTTACCCAAGAAGATGTTTTTTTATATTAGCATACTATATTTGTTTCTGATGTTTCAAATTTTTTGGTTTCCTTTGAACCCACCTATTGTTTTCAGGTTATGTTGAAATGGGAGTTTTGCCAAACATGGTCACTCTATTTTTGTAAAACTTCTTTTATATAATATAAAGGGAGAGGACCCCACCCCTAATTTTACATAGATATTAATATATTTATTGTTAATAATAGATATAAATAAATATAAAATATATCACATTATTATTAACTATATTAAAATATTTATTATTGTTATATATAATCCAATAATCTTTTTTTTGATCGGTGAATGGGGGAATTTTTATCCTGGCCCCGAACCAAGTGAGGCCACAAACGGGGGTCCTCATCCCCGACATGAACACATTGCATTAACGCAACGGTCCAAACCCACAAGCTTAGTGGCCCAGTAGGGGCACAAAACCCGCGAGCTCAACAGCCCGGCGAGGGTTTGGAACATGAAGTCATCAACTTGAACGCTAACTGCTTCAACGCGAACAATTCAAACCCGTGAGCACAACGGCCTAGCGAGGGCACAAGGCCTGCGAGCACAATAGCCCAGTAGGGGTTTGAACCTTGGTGGCAACAACCATAATGCCACGTTTTAACCAACACATTATACCATGAACGGCTATATAATACAATAATATTAAATATTACAATTATAATTAAATTTTCCAATATTATAATTATATATTATGTGCGTCGCCATCCCTCCACTGTCCAAGTCTCCCTATCCATGAAACTCGTTCCCCTATTATGAAACTCCATGGAACAATGTATATCCCTAATTTTGATTAATGCCCAATCATTCTATACCAAATGCCATAATTTTTGTAGGGGGATTGAGTGAGCCAACGTCAGGGACATTGCCCCCAAGGACAAAGAAGTGTAGTCCTGCCACCCAAGCTTGGAGCTAGGTGTTCTACATGGATTTTAGGGATGGAGAGTAATCCCGCCTCACGATGGGAAAGTGAGGTTTCTGTCACGTTCCCCATAAAATGGATTTTTCTCATCCAAATTAAAGATTTGTATGAGAAGTCTTTTACATCAAGATATTACAACGAGCACCATGATCTATTAACTAAACACCTATCAAAGAAGACATCACGTAGAGAAGTAATACATGCAATGATCGGATGAAATTAACACAACATAATCAAGGGAGGTATCGACTATAATTAAATGGCATTGGTTACGAAGGAACAAAAGTAAGTTAAAGATAATGTAAGGGCGACTTAAGAGTTAACAATATAATTAACGATCAATGGAGGCACACGTACGATCATCATGGCACCCATTCTAAGTTATTTAAGGAATCGAGAGACATTGGGAAAGCATCGAACAATCATCTCATCGGATCTCTGCAATAGAAAATATATCATCGCCTTTCATCATCGAATCAGACCAATAATCATATCTCTCTCCAATATAAAACATAAAAAGGCAGAACCAATAACTTTGCAATCGATTCACTCCTATGCACTGAATCTGAGTATATCAATATCGACGGCCAGCATATAAGGCATATCGGGTCATCATTATATCATCTTACAGTCTATTGATTTGCCACCGATCCAGTATTGCATCTAGACTAAGCACAGCAAATTACAGGTATGTGACTTCCAGCTTATACTATGATTCATACTTCAAACTAAGTGGAAATAGGATTATAATAAACTGGTTTATAGTAATATTAGTGGAATCATGAGATCATCTTATAGGACACAATAAATGGAGTATAGAATGATCAATGCAATCATATACATAGAATGGGGTTCGACCATATTATTGTTACAGCTTCTAATATGTGATTGAACATGATCATAAAATAGGAGTGGAAATATAAATATGACATGGAAGAATAATTAGTAATGCTGTCATACATAAATAGAGAATAAATGTAATGATTAAGGAACAATTATATATAATAAGATGTAGCATAAGGATAGAATCAATCAGTAAGATCATTATAGAAATTGCTATAATAGAATAAATGAATTAATTGAAATATATGATAAGGATCTTATGGATTGAAAGCTCATAACTATGATTGAGACAAAAGAATGTATATTGCCAATAACGAGTTAATATAAAATCCTTATAAGTGCAATGCGTAGTCATGGAATACCCGGGATGAGAAAGTAGGCCTCATCGTTAATCCACCTACACACCATATAAGTTGAGACTGATGGTTAGGGTAGGCAATTGGCCTAACGGTGGGTAGTGCTCGAGCTGGTGAAATATCACCCCTCCGAGTTAAGTAAAGAGGCCCTTGTCTCAAGCTAGTGAAATATCACCCCTCCGAGACAAGTGGAGAGGCCCTTGTCTCAAGCTGGTGAAACATCACCCCTCCGAGACAAGTGGATAGGCCTTTGACTCAAGCTGTTGAAGCCCTTCACCCCTTCGAGTCAAAGGAGAGAAACAATGGACCCATGGCAATATTGTGCCCTAACAAACCCTCTCTTGTTGGGTGAGTGGTTTGATTAACGTGTAGGCCCAAGTATGTCTCTCCCGAGGTAAATCATGAAACATGTAGATATAGGGAAAGGTATAATGCATATAGATTATGATTATAAGGTTTGATTTAATATATACTTATGGTTAATGTAATTTGATAAGAAGGTTTGAATTCTAATGTACTCTTTTCCAAGTTGAAATTGTTTGCAAGGTTGTGAAAATTTTGACTTGCTAGAAGGGGACATTACAGTTTCCTAGTAGGAACTAGCATATAGTCCCAATGCCTCTACTAGTGAAGTGGAGTAGTTGGATGGTCCATGGGATGACTCCTTAGCGAGTTGTCCATGGTGGTGAAAGTGCTCATTGAGCTAGGTGAGCCCAAGAGGGTGTGATGCTCTTTGGGGAAGCTATGTCGGATTTGTGTTGAGCTAAGCTTGGGGATGCATGTGAAAGTTGGGTGTAGTGTTGGGCGCTCACTCAAGGTTGCCTAAGTGCGGAGAATACTAGAAGAGGTCGAAGATCTTGAGTCCCATGGGGAAGGGACAAACTGGCTTTGTAGATAGGTTTCCAATGTGAGTCTCTAGGGGAGAGCTCACTTGTACTCCAGGAATACAAGCTAAGTGGCAAGTCCCTGACGGGTAACAAAGTGGCAAGAAGTGCTAAGGCCTTTGATAGTGTGGTTTCGAGGCGAGTAGCTCAGGGAGCACTGCCAAGCTCGAAAATGGATCCAAAGTACCAAGGGTATCTGAATGGGCCATCGAGATTGAATTCAAGGAACTTAGTGAGGCAAGCACAGATGCAGAAGGAAGCCCATGCAAGTGATGAGGTTGGGCAAGTTGGACTTGCACATTGAGTCGGTATTGGTATCTAATGCATCTCTTATATTTTCTATCCAATTATTTCATGTGCCATCCGCCTACTACATAACAAGCAGTTTTCAACAGTGTTATTCCCTCATTTCCCATTCCCCTACTCCAAGAAATTTGATGCACTCTTGGTTGATGGTGATCCCCACTTCAAAGATTTCAATGCCTATACATGGAACTAAGCAAGAAACTATATATAACTTTAACGATGAGCTATATTTGGATAAGTATGATCATGCAAAGTTTGGCCTTACAAGGTACTTGAGTGACTTGCACCTATATCCATCTACAGTTAGCACCTATTTATTTTGAATGTTATATTTAGATAACTTAGGCCTAATATTCATCTTATATCCTTACAATGGTCAATCAAGCTAGCATTGTTGATTACATCCTCACTAACTAATTTGTCTTGGCCTACATACATAACCATTTTCTCATCTGCCAGACATATCTTTCCCTTCTCCAATCCAAATCCCATCTACAATCATCTATTTCCACTGCTGATGGCACTCACCTGCCTCGTTGCCAATGACATTGAGCACTTTTTACAGCAGTGCTTATAGGACAGCATTAGGCCACTTCTTACCGACTTCCATTCAACCAAAATAAACTCGAGTTTGTCACCTCGTCCTTTTGAGAAGCTACACATTTTTCCTTTTCTCTTGCACTGCTTCACCCCAACACATATTACCAACACAATGCATTATCCACAACAAGTTCTGATGATGATTGTGAACTTTCTACTTAAGGAATAGACCATGTCTTCCCATAACAAGAAGGAGATCATGAAATCTGAACCAAAATGCAAGTCCAGCACAGACTTAAAGCCAACACAGAGGAAGTTGAAATATGTTTTCAAGATGGAAGAGAACATGTTGGCTCATGGAAGAATAAATCAGTTTTCAAAAAACCATAGTTTAACCTAACACCTAGCACAGTTTAGGATTTCAAAAACATCATTGGTATTCTCAGATTTAGAGTACCTTTTTATGGAAAGTAATTGTATCTTTAGCATATTAAGTAAGCTTACACTTATAAAGTAGAAAATTACTTTGGTTTCTCCATTAACCAGAAAAAATATGCCCTAAATCACAAGACAGTATGCCTTAAAATAACAAGATATACCATCCACATAAGGAAGATCATCAGATGGTTCCAAAGAACCCGGCTTTGCTGACCTCAGAACTTGTTTCACCACACCTCCATCTCCAGATAGATCTATTACATCTCCCATGGTTTCTGTCAAAATTTATGAAACAAATACATGCCAAAATAAAAATTAGAAGGCAGATTGTTCAGAACTAAGAATAAAACAAACTCTATCATTACCACTTGCTTAAGTATGCTAATTGATGAGCTGATAAGCAACCAACAGATAAACTTGTAATTCCTGTTAGGTTGACCTTCAAGGTATAAGTTATTAAGATTGCTTAGGCATCTATTAAGCAGAAAGGAAGAGACAAATACTAGGAAAAGCAAAGCCATCTTAGGCTAAAATAGTCCAACAAAAACTGCACTGTGAAATAGAAATTTATGATGATGAGCAGAAAACCAATCAAAATAGAAATGTATGATAAAAGGCATAAATCAATCAGGTTACTGCTTATATCGTGTCGTGTCCCCATACCAATAATATATAATTTTATATATATATAAAATAATCGTATTATATAAATAATATTTAATATATAATATAGTTATTTATAAGGATATACATATTATATTATATAAATAACAAATATGATATATTTATAAATAATATAAAATAAATATAAATATAAATATTAATATTATAATACTAATAAATAAAATTACAATTATAAGACTGTCTTATGCAGCAGCAATCATACATGGTGGAGCCCACGGATAAGACTTCCTATTTCCAACGATAAGCATATAAGACAAAGACTTATTAGATGAGCGATCCAATAATTAACAAACGATTAGTATATTTCCTATGGCAGTAATTAATATATAAACAGCAGCGATTACAATATCATAGGACAGCGATGACATTTAAAGGAGATTTAAATTAAACTAAAGGTGACGTATCCTTGTGAAGAGGCGATCAACCAATAGATGAAGAGGCACTTTTCAAGAGTATAAAGATTGGATCAGTGAACAGCTATGTTACCGGATTCGCCTGTCAGAGGACCCGGTGCGGGTGCGGTGCAGCTCGGGTGCAGGTGCGGGTGCGGGTACCCTGTGGGTGCGGGCAGGGTGCTGCACAAAAGTGTTGGGTGCGTCCCGGACGCACCCGGGTTCGCTGGGTGCGAACCCAGCCTCAAAACATAGCACCCGGAGCGCACCCACGGACCTTTCAAATTTTTTTTATGTTTTTTTCACTTATAACACAATTTAATATTATTTGAAACATTCAAAAATGCAAATATAACCCTAAAAAGTCATTATAAACACTCTTTTGCCATTTTCAACTCATTCTTTCATTCCAAAACACAAAAATTGTCCATTGTGGCTGAACTAAAGAATTTTTTTGTGGTTGAAGAAAGAAGCTTGAAGATTGAATCCTGAAGGTTGGAAGTCGATTGCTCCACCATTCCTACTCATTTCCAACGGTTTAGAGGCTGCCAAGAAGATCAAAGGAAGAGATTTTTGCAAAGAGGTAGGTTTTCTATTCATTTTTTTTTTTGCATTTTTGAACAACAAACAAATTCTTTTCAACTTGTTTTTTTTTTAAAACTATTTATATGAATCATGAATGTATCACCATGCTTTTGTTTTTGTTTTGATTTTTGAAAGTTTTGAGTTTTCATTGTTTCCATTTTGTTTACAAAACTTATTGCCACACCCACAGGTGACAGGAATCACAATGGCAGCTAGTTCTAGCTCAGTATCACAATCAAAATTCAAAATCGATCCACACTCACCTCTTTGGAGGCATGTTGAAATGATTCAACAACAACCAGGTGGTGGGGGTTACCTTTGGAAATGCAATCGCTGTGATGTGCAATACAACAGTTCATATAGTCGGGTGAAAGCCCATTTGTGTAACATCCCTGGGATGGGGATCAAAGCTTGCCCAGGAAAGAGTAATAAACCTATACCACGAGAGCAAGTGCTGGCATATATCACCGAGCAAAAAGCAGCAGATGAAGCAGCAGGCCGTAAATCAGTAGCAAATGTGTTAAGGAAAAGAGGCAGAAATCAAAGAATGGGTCCTCCATCTATTCCTAGTTCCAATGTTGTGATAGAGAGCCACCCATTTTTGGTCACTCCTCAAGAGCAACCCACAAGCACTACAAACAAGAGACCAAAGGGACCTTTAGAAACATCATTTCAAAATGAGGCTCGAGATATTGCTGACCAACATATAGCCAGATGCATTTATGCAAATGGTATGTCATTCAATGTTGTTCGCTCACCATATTGGCAAGAGATGGTGAGAAAAATTAATGAGGCTCCAAAAGGGTATAAGAGCCCAGGTTATGAGAAGGTGCGTGGCACCTTATTGGAGAATGAGGTGAAGAATATAGAAGATGCATTGAAGCCCTTAAGGGATTCATGGAGTGAGACAAGGGTGTCGATTGTCTCTGATGGATGGAAAGATGCAAGAAATCGGCCTTTGATCAATGTCATTGCAGTGTCCCCTAAAGGGGCAATGTTTTTGAGAGCTGTGGATTGTGAGGGACAGGTGAAGGATGGTGAATTTATTGCTCAGATCCTCATTGCAGCCATTGAGGATGTGGGACCTCGTAATGTTGTTCAAGTGATAACGGACAACGCAAAAAATTGTAGAGCTGCTGGGTTGTTGGTTGAGGAACGATATTCACATATCTTTTGGACACCTTGTGCTGTCCACTCTCTCAATCTAATGCTACAAAAGATTGGGAAAAAAATTGATTGGATTAGAGAGTTGTATGCAGAGGCCGAGGAGATACGGATGTTCATCACCAACCACCACATGTCCCAAAGCATATTTAGATCATTTTCTACATTGGAGTTGTTGAAGGTAAGTGAAGCAATATATTTTTAAATTTAAATTTTTCATAGTGCTTTAAATTTTTAATTTCACATATTCTATTTCTTCTTAAAAGTTATAGTTTGTTTTCAATTTTTTCAATGTTTAAATTAAATTTTATTTATTGTACTTTTTATTTTTGATATTTCAATAGGTTGCTGAGACCCGTTTTGCCTCAAACACAATTGCCTTGAGACGACTTGTGAAGGTCAAACAGGCTCTTATCAGCATGGTAACAAGCACTACTTGGTCCGTATGGAGGCAAAGCAACACTGAGAGGGCAGCAAATGTTAAGGGGATGATCCTAAATAACTATTGGTGGGATCGTGTGGAGTATCTCCTTAGTTTCACCAAGCCCATTTTGAGCATGATTCGTTATACGGACATGGACAAGCCTTGCATGGGGGAGATATATGATGGCATTGATTCAATGATAGAAAAGATAAAGAACATCATAAATGAGAAGGAGAAAGATCCTCAAGAAATTCTCTTCAAGCAAGTGCATGAAATTATTGAGGCTAGATGGAACACAATGACAACCCCGCTACATATTCTTGCATTTGCATTGACTCCAAAATATTACAGCAGTGAGATTCTTTCGGCGACAAATAGGATTCCCCCATGGAGAGATTTAGAAGTGTCTGAAGGGTACAAGGCAGCATTTTGTAGACTCTTCCTTGATCCAGATTTGCATGATATGGTCACTGATGAGTTCACTGATTTTGTACACTCCAATGGTCTAAGCATTGAGGCTCTTCGTGATAGATTCAAGAAAGATGCTCACAATTGGTGGTACTTTCATGGCCAACAATTCCGGTGCCTACAGCCTCTTGCAGTCAAAGTTTTATCACAAGTTTACTAAATTTCTATGTTTTTTATGATTTATAATTTTATCTTAAAGACTTTTAAAAATTTGAAGTTTGAAGTTCCATAATTTTTAATTATTATAAATTTTATAACTTGTAACTTTATAAGTTTTAACTTTGTAAGTTTTTATTTTTAACTCTTTCTCTCTACTTTGTCATCATAGGTTGCTAGTTCCTCTGCATCTGAGAGGAATTGGAGCACGTACTCTTTTATCCACTCGATAAAGCGCAACAAATTGCACTCCAAAAAGGCGGAGAATTTAGTGTATGTGCATTCCAACTTGTGCCTCCTTTCGCACAAAAAGCAAGACTATAAGGAGGGGGAATCAAAGTTGTGGGATGTGGAGCCAGAGCAAATTGACTTGGATGCTTCTACTTCCCAATCCAAACATGTTGCACTTGAGGGATCAGAGAGCGAGCATACTTTTTCAGCGAGTGGCAGTGGTGCTGGTTGTGGTTCTTCAAATGATCCTGCTAATGTCCAAGAAGATGATGATGATGTGGAGGATTTAGCAAATCCATATGATGATTGACACTTGTCATTTGACATTGAAACAATGAAAATTGATTGTTGAACATGATATTATTATTTTGAATCTTGTTATTGAACTTGAAGTTCGAGTTTTATGTTTTATGATATTCAAGTTGATGGTGGTTTTGTTGATTATATGATGCTATGTGGTGTTCTACACTTTATTCTTGCATTTCTACACTTAATTCTTGCTTCTATGCTTAATTTTTTTGCATATACATATATTTTTTTATATATATAAAAAAACGAACCCAAAAACGAACCCAAACCCCAAAAAAAAATTTGGCCAAACCCGCGAACCCGAACCCGCACCCGCACCAGAACCGGCAACTTAGGTGAACAGCATAAGGGAATCATTGAACAAGCATTCCATGATCCACTCATAAGCAAGCAATCCATTGATCAGAAAAACACAACAAATACAGATCTATCAGCAATCACAGCAGCATCAGTTCACAATATTCATTCAATCACAGCAGTCATAATAATATAGATCAGAACCAGCAATACAATATAGCATACGACTGGCATTCTCAAGCATTCAAACCAGCATTGAATATCATTCAATAGCATTATTAAGTAAGCATTAATATCAATCTTCATCAGCGATTCATTCAAAGAATATATATATATATATATATAGTTAAATCTAATATAACAGAGGCAGTATACTGCCATATCTATATCCATCCAATAGTGGTGGAATATTATCTAGTTCCTAGTGAAGGAACTGCCTTGCATAAAGGAATCATTATTTTAGTGATCCATAAGATCACTTGAGCATCTCAAATCATCCAAGGAGACGAATCTCATATTGGTACGATCTCTCTAACTCATACGATTATCCTTAAATGGTTATACTTAACTCATGATATACGAGGGATGAGCGCGACCTTGCCACGTCTTTAATCTTTCTCCTTTGCCCCTATGAGGATGTTTAGGTTGTTAGGGACGTACGGTTTGTTATTATTATTATTATTATTATGGCTCACACAGTAGGTGACTCCCAAATGGTGGTATCGACGGGCATTTGTGACACCTTTGGGCCAAGTGGTGGTATTCCCGAGCAAGCATGAAACACTTGGGCCTACAGCAGTGGAGAATGATTATCTGACGCTCTAAATGTAATATTTTCCTCTCCTCTACTAGGGTAGATGATTGGGCTAGATTAACGACCAGGCTCGATGTCACCATTCCTAAAGTATATCATGAGGCCTAAACACGGTTAAAGTATAAGTATGAGGAAATACATCTGAATATATGTACTTGTTCATTATCCTTGATTATGATTATGATATCGCTAACCCTAATGATTATAAATGGATATATGTATTTGTATATGTTGTTAATGTCTTTGATTGCAGGATTTGAGTATACGTACGCACAAGTAACATTACATTCTTGTTCATTGTTATTGATTATGATTATGATGCATTGATTTCATTACTAAATTGATCTTTAATAGTGCTAATGTCCCTTTCTAGTAGTTATTCTTGTGTGCAGGTTAGGAAATCAAGATCATCCTAAAAGGGGACATTACATATCGGCTCCACTAATGTTGGAAAATATCAACACATTGAGTGAATTACATTGATAACAATAATAGAAAAATACCTACTCGAGTAGAAGGCCAACATTTAGTAGAGGAAAATCAATTCAAAACATGAAACCCATATCTGTTGTGGCAATAGTATTTAAAAACTTAGTGAAAGAACACAACTAATCCGAAAATCTTTAGCAACAAAAACAACTGAGCACACGCTTGAGTCCGAATACAAATTTAACTAAGAAAGTTTTCATCACAAAATACATAAGAGTAAAAGCCTCACAAATAATTTTCTGACAAAACACTAGAGGCTACTATCACATGAAATGAGTGGCATCTACAGACCACAGTAATTATCTGGCACTCATAAACAACATACTAACAAAAGAAGATAGTGCAATGGCTTCTGATAAAGTTTCCTATCTATAGAATATCCTTGGCCAATCCAAAACTCATGATATATATGAGGATATTCGTCATAAATTAGCATGTGCCATAGAGAATGAGTTAATTATATCTCTTTGACATACCCAATGGACAAATAAGATGATTTGGACGATTTGACAGAAAGAAAGCATTTATAAATAGGTGTTGACTATGTCCACAAAGAAAAACACCTAAAATCAAAGACGTAAGTTTTTCACAATCCATGAAAAAATGAAAAGAAAGACTTTGGAAAAAAATTGTGTAGGAGAATTTGCATCAACATTTCGGTTAACACTTGGCCCTTAAGGTGGACACGAAGAATAGTAGTGGTACTGCCTCCAGGAGACCCAATATCTGTCGTTCTAGCAAGTTGGCTGGTTTAAAAACTTTTGTGGTGAAAATTGTTGATTACTCAAGTACTTTTGATCCTGAAGATGAGGTCGAAATTAAGGAGGTTAAACTCACTCCTGAATAGTCAGAATTCCAGGAGGGGGCCAATTTATTAGAGAAACTTAATAATTCCTTTTATGACACGAAAGATGAAGAAACAGAATCGGATCAGAATGAGTTGGAACTGATGGAAAAGGAAGCCATGGGTCAAGATGAGTGTGGGAATTGCAAGCAAGTCAAAGGTGAAATGGCTGAGCTGAAAGCGAAGATGGACACTCTCGAGGACAAGATGAGAATCATGGCCACTGTGTGCTCGAGGGTCACTCACTGTGCTGCCACTACCTTGGCAGTCCTCCAAGACATTGATGGGAATAAGCATGGCTCTAGCTCGAAGACTTTTGCTAGCAATGATGAGTTGTTTGGCTTCCTCATGGAGGATTGGAACCAACATCTCAAGTAGTTTTTTCCTCTGTTCTGTTGTTAGTTTTTGGTTATGGTAATGGTTTTATTGTATGGACTTTATTATGCTTAGCTATTGTTAGTGTGTTGCTCATCTGCTGTTGGTGCCCTGTTGGGCATGTTTTGCTGCCCATTGTGGCTTTTTGTTATAGGGATTTGCACCCTAGTTTGCAGCTTACCATAATCAAAAACATTTTGGTTCACACTCCATGATCCATCATCATGATGAAAAACTATAATTAAGGATTGCAGAAAATGGCTTTTTAAGAATTAAATATAACTAAGATGCAAAAAATGGGCCACCTACAGAAAAATAACACGAAAGAATTAAATGATATAGCCACTATGACCATTATTTCATTTTAAACACCAATTCAAAATTATTAAATGCCCATTCTCTTTAGGCGGTAGGTATTTTTAGTAGGTCCTTTTATTAAATTAATAATAAGCCTCCAATAGAAGCTTAAGCCCAACCTGCCATTTCTATTCAAATTGTGAGTGTGTTTGTTAATCTCAATGGCCTCTCTCAAACAGCTTCTAAACAAACTTGCCTCCACTGCTAAGACTAGCATTTTCAATGAAAGTGTGGTGCTTTGTTTTCAAAAATGGCTCCACAAAAGCAAACTTGCTAACACACACATGCTTTATGTCTACACCATGTATATACACCTTAGTTTTGCTTCACTCACATTTCTATCATGCAGAACTTGTTGATACATTAATCGTCTTAAGCATATGGTCATGCATATGTTAGGATTGGGGTGGGCCGGCTTTCAGTACTTTGTGAGATGTGTCATCTGTCATATCACTATCATGTCACATCATCTCTACAAATCTATCCTCCTAACTCCTTGATTCCCTCTCTAATGCATTTTGTAGCAACTTTGTTTGAGACAAACATCATTGGCCTCCCAGATGTTTGCATGTAGCAGACATAATTGACCTGGTTGATGACATTTTGTAGCAACTTTGTTTTAGCCAACGCCATCAACCAAGCCGATGATGTCAACTAAAACTAAGATTTGGCATTAAGATTTGGATTCATATTTATAGGATTCCCGTTTTGTTGTTTCTAAACAACAAGAACACACATTATTCGCTTTGTTTGTGCATATACATCTGCCTTAAGAAGATGAAGATTTAGGACTAGAGCAGATTATACCAAAGGAAGACAAGTCAATATAAAGGCCTTGAAGATTTCAAGAATAGGAGTTATGCCAATGAGGTTTACCAGGGCTTTAGAATCCCCAACTGTGGTCTACTAAGGTCTTCTTCTATCCATCTTGACTTAACCTCCAACCATCTCTCACAAAGTATCATGAGCCAAGGAGGACATCAATGGGCTGACAAGTTGACCAAAGGTAAGCATCCCTAACCCTTATCTCTTTCTTTTGGTACTTTCATTTATATTGTGAATGTTGTATGATTTGTGTGGTAGATAGCCTAGTATTGCTCATTACCTTACTTCTATCTTGTACATTGTTGTCACTTGTAGCCCTTGCTTACCTCCTAATGGCGTTATAGTCTTCATAGCTCTTGCTTACTATCTAGTGGTACCCCTCTTACAAACAAATCTTGCTTACAGCCCCGAACCGCTTTGTGGAGGGGCACTCTTGAATTGTTGGATCTAGAATGGTCTTTTACATTTTCCCTATTTAGAGGATCATATTATAGAGACCTATTTTCAGACCAACACATTTTTGCTGAATCAAACATGATTTTTACCCCACTTTAATCAAGGTATTTTAATGTTTTCCTTTTTATCTTATTTTATGCATTTTTTACAAGCATTTTTTCAATTATGTCGCCTCTTAAGGATTTCCTAGCTAGCCTCAACCACCCCTTTAGATTCCATAGTAATTCTAAATTCACTGCTACGAACAACACTAAGGATAATACCTCATGGAGTATTTTTTCTCAATATCAACTTGGACCATCTATTCAATGTCATATGATTGAAACTACCAAGTATAACGAACAAGATCTAGAATGAATCTTCAAAATCAAACATCTAGACAATGGGCTTACTTACACCCCTTCAAAGGATAGGACTCTTACAATAATTTCCCTAGTGATTCTAACCCTACATCAATGGTAGGGACATCAAGCAATCTCCCACCCCATAGCATTCCTAGTACAAATCCATGCCAAAAAAACTCCATTAAATAGCACCGTAGAACTCCTAAAAGATTTCAAACGAATGACCCACTTTACAATGCTAATGAAGCATCTTTCAATGTGATGAATGGAATTATGAAACTTTTCCAAGACCCAATTGTTGTCACTCCTCAATCCTTTAGTTGATTTGGCATCTCTAATAAGAATACAACATACAATGAACACCAACACAAACAAGCTTGTACCATTCAATCCTCTTATGATGAGGACCATATCATCTCCCAAGCACAAGCTCGAAACCTAGATGTACTCCATTAGAAGAAAAAACTTGCTCAAATGCATGTCTTTGATCACGAAGTAAACATGGTCCAAACTTCTTATGAAGATTACAATCCCACTTTCAACACTAGTGACAACAAATGAACAACTGCCTTATATTCCACCCACAAATCCTCCCTTAGAACCAAGGACACACAAGACAGACCCTTCAAAAAATCTCAAAATATACTAAATCTATTCCTCACCAAACACAATCTAAAATCCTAGATAAAATCAACCCCAAATTAGACATCATCGACCAAGCCAGTGGCATTCCTAAAAACCTCAATAAACCTCACATCATCCACCATATCAATGAAGTTCAAAACAATTCCCAAGAATTGGACATCATTAGCCAAGCCAATGAAGTTCAACAAGGTCAAGAATCATAAATCATTAGTCGGATCGATGATGTCCATAAAAAATCAACTCCCTTCCCCAAATCATAAAATAGCCCTAAATGCCACAATCACTAACATCAAACTCGTCAGTCAAGAAAATGATGAAAAAATAGACAATCCCATAGACCTAGAAATTGACATCAAATACAATGGATAACTACCTCACCTCACCTCAAACTTGGGGGTATCTTACAATCCCTGCTCTTACTTCACTCCAAAGTTGGGGGCCACCTTATGATGCCCACTCTTACCCTTCTCTAGACTTTGGGGCAACTTACGATGCACTTCCTTCACTAATATCTCATATTCTAAAACAAGTATTAACTATGTTTCATATAGCCATTAAAGCCACACATTTACAACTCCAAGAAATCTACAAACAACCAATAATGCTTAATTTATGAAAAATATTATACCTAAGGTACGTTTCTCATTTATTGCAATTAGTTATGCATGTACCACAATTTGAATCACATTTTAGAACTACTTGCATGTTCATCTTAGTCTATATTACTTACACCTTGAATATCATTATAGCACTCATTTTCACTTAGTTTGCATCTCTACATGTAGCACCATGTAGTAGCATTTTCAATATTTTAAGCACTTTAACAAGATCCCTAGACACTCTTCCCCCACAACTAGCCCTCTTGGCCATCTATGTTAAACTACCATCAGCCAAATGGATCCTTATGACCTTAGCTCTCCTCAACCCTCTTGGCTCTCCATCTCCATTACTCCACCATTCGCCCCTTGGCTCTTTCCACGACATATCTGCATGCCTGTCGGCCCTATCTCTCGATCCCCCTCAACATAATCAGTCTTCACTTCCAACCATAGCTAAGTGCTTCTTAGAAGGATAAGATAAAGGTTGAGAGTGTTATTTTGTTTTCCAAAGTCAATTATATTCCTTCTATCTGCACTATAGTCTATTTTGTAATGTCCCAAACTGAAAAAAAATTATTCTTGGCAATTTCACAATATGAACGCATGAATTCTAGCACTTTCTGATCATCGAGATGCCGGATTGGGCAAGCTGAGAGCATTCAGTGCCTAGATTATCATCAATATTAAATCTACTATACTTGATGGCAGCAGGCCACATAGCCTATGAACATGCAATAACAAACTGAATTGATATTATGAAGGTCTTGGCAGCTATGCGTTCCAGACTCCACTTCAAAGATCAAATGCAATATCAATGCAAGATTTGGCAGAGTACCACACAGAGTTCCATGAAGATACAATACATTATTAATATCAGAAACACACAATTTCTGATTTAATGACTGCAGAAACCCTTTTGAAAATATATTTTAACCAGCAGAGATAATATTCAGAAAATTATGATATAATAAGCCAATGGACAGGTCTAAAACTAAACAAAATACCAAATTATAAATAATGCAGCAATGCAAACTGTATGGCTGAGGGGGAAAGTGTACAGCAAGTTGCAGCTATGAACAGCAGCATGGAACAATGGAATCGCCCAGCTTCTACATGGTACAGCAGTCACAAGTTAATACAACTCCTTTGTACAACAGACCTAGCACTATAACCACTGCAGACTTCTTTGGAATTGATACAGTCGCTTCACAGCCCCTCTATACTCAAGGCAGACCTTCCTAAAGGCTGCAATTGGAGTTTCCAAGTGGTACAGCTAAGGCAACTGGTATGGCTCCTCACAAATGGTACGGCCAGCATAAAGCAATTAGATTTGTTGTTGGACAACAAATGGATAATGATAGTCTTCAACAAAACTGAAACTAAACTGCACTTTCAACACAACACCCAAAAAATCTAGAAATCAACACAAATCAAAAACCGACTGATGCTAGAAATACTTCTGCAACTTTCAGCACAACTATGACCTCTAAATGAAACCACCGCAAAGGACCTAAGGGTTTTCATCCTCAAATCCCAAAATACCTAGAGGGTTTTCGTCCTCAGGCAAGATGATGAACACATGTTCAATCTCAAAGAAAGGGGTTTTGATTTCATAAAAATGGATGCCTTCTTCTGAGCCCAACTCCTTTTATAGTCCTTTTTTTTAATTTAAAAATCATTTGCCCGCCTTTTTCTATAAGTGCCTAGAAATACCTTTTTAATATAACATTACATTGGCCCTTTTCTAGAAACACTTTTTAATATTCGGTCCTCTTTTAATAATATAATATAAGTCACCTTTTTTATAAATATAACATAAAGTTACTAGTACAACTTATGTTACATTATTAAATCATTTCCCTCACCTTACCCCTTTAGCCTACGGGAAATAAAATAATAGGCTAGGGGACTCTCAATTACTTATGTCTAAAAAGGGGACATGACATATTTACATGTCTCTCATCCACATCTCCCCTCTTGTGACAAAATCTCAAATCTGTCCATCATTTTATAACCCCCTTATACATCTTCACTAGGGCAACCCACTCCTCATATCTCCCCTTTATATCACATTCCCTGACCAAGGTCGAATTCAAATTTCACTCTTGGATAAGGTGCAAGTCTAGGTGTGCCTAAGTGACAAACCTTTCTAGGTTCTCCTCTATACAGGCTAGGTGTAAGCTACCCTAGTGATGTCATGTTAGAAACCCATTGTTGACCTTCTAAATCTGTATGGAGGACATTTAAAAAATCAAAAAGAAAGAAAAAGTCAAAAGCAATATATCTCAAAAGGAAAAATCCAACTCAACTCCATAGTTGGCCTCACAATAGATTTGAAGGTCCTTTGGGATGTGGTATGCCAGTAGAATAAGATAGAAGGCCTCTTCACTTTAGTCGCCTGCCTTTTCACACAAGTACAAAATCCTTGCAATTGACTAATGACTTTGGTGGGGCCCTTAGGAATAGGGAACATGTCAAGGGAAGGTAGGCACCCCTTGATGCATATTTTAGCCTTCATGTAACATAGCTACTATTTCACTAGTTAGCCCAAGCCAAAGACTTCCAATATAGGGTTCTTAAAATTTTCAATGTTGAAAAATTCTAGTCTTGAGGAATTGATTAGAGTGTCTTCCTTCCAGTGAAGAACACATCTTTGCTTTAGTAGTGCCATGTTTTCCCTCCCTCTGTTATTTCCCCTTAATGTAGTCTTGATTCCAAGTCTTCCCAGCTTTTTTACATCCTTTTCTTCATCTCTTTCAGACATACCGACATCATTTCAACTATGCCAACATCATGACAGCATTAGGGTTCAAAGGTTTGTATTGTAAGACCTCCACGAATCAACCAAGCTTTCCCCATAAACCATACATACTTGAGTAGCAGTTGCATCTTTTTTTTTTGAGATACTCTCAATTATTATCTCATTCTTCATCTCTTTCCGACATGCCAACATCACAACAACATTAGGGTTCAAAGATTTGAATTGTAGGATCTTGGGGAATCAACCAAGCCTCCCCCATAAATCATACATACTTGAGTAGCAATTGCATCTTTGATTTTTAGGATACTCTCTCAATAATTATCTTATCCTTCAAAGATTCCCCTTGATTATGTTTAGAATCCTCAAGTTTTTGTCTACCTTCATTACCATCCCTTGGGCTTTCTAAACCTAATCTAGCCATTTCCCTTATGGCTATCCAGATCTGTCATAGTACCATTTTATTTTGAGAGCAATCACATCACATATACTTGCACTAGACTCATCTATGTGTGCAAGAATTGCATAAATGCATGTAGTTTTGCATCACTAATCAAGACTCAAGTACATGCATGCATCCATTTTCAGCAGAAAATTAAGTCAAAGGTATGTAATTTCAGTTTCAGCATCTCAATTATTTTATTACAATCACATATTATCCATGCTACTATGTTTTTCACGAAGCACCATAACTTGCTACACTATTGTGACAAATTATGGGCTTCAGGGAGGCATATGTATACACCTTATTCTTGCTTTACTAATATTTCTCTCATGCAAGACTTGATATTGCTCACACGTGGGGATTGAGGTGGGTCAGTTTTTGGTACTTTGTGAGAAATGTGTCTCCCATCATATTACCTTCATATCGTCATCATATCACTTTCATATCTGCAGATTAATCATCCTAACTCCATAATTCTCTTTGTGACCCTTTTTCCTTGAGGTTTGCATGTTGCTGATATCATCAAATGCCAATGACATTTTGTAGTCCCTTTATTTTAGCCAAAACTAACACCTAGGCTTATGACGTTAACTAAAATTGAGATTTGGCCTTAGGGTTTAGATTCATATTTATAGGATCCCCCTTTTGTCATTTCTCAACAATAAGAACATGCATCATCCAAACTACTAGCACAAATACATCTTTGTAATGACCACCCCAATTTTTTTGAAATTTTCAACTGAAGTAAAACTACAATGCAACGTCCTTAACACCTTTTAATCACCCAAATCCCAATGTGGGCAAGGTGAGAGCATACAGTGCGTAGGATCACACCCGAAAATCTAGAAGGATGCAGAAACAAGGAATGATCTAAATTCTAATCAACTAAAGCACACAAGGCGACAGAGCCAGCCAAGTCTACACTTCTTCAACAAAGTATGCTTGATGCAAGAAACTGAAAATGAACACACTAGGCGGCAGAGCCGGCCACATCTACGCTTATTCAGCATAGTGTGCAATTACAAACAAGTAAATAGACACACAAGGCGGCAAGCCATCCTTATCTATGCTTATTCAGCGGAGTTGCAATAACATAACATTGAAATGCAAACATGAAGACCACTGGCAATACTACCATCCAGAGTTTTACAAGATTAAAGTAGATGCATTATAATATTTCAAAGAACTAGATGATAACTGCAACAAACTGATATCATATTCTGAACAAAATAATTCACTGTTGCAACACACCATTAGTCCGTCAAAACTCATAGAAACATGCTCAAATTTACCAATAATGAAGCATACTAGAATATACCACTGAAGAATGATTGCAGAGGATGCTGCAGATCTGATTTCAACACTCAATCTACTGTTCACACTGTTCAAACTGTTCTTACCTGAAACTGTATCATGCTGAAAAACCAAATTTCCAAATGAATGGACAAATAGACCACCCAACCTACAATAGTTCTTCCTCAAACAGAAAGCTTGATATGCTCAAACCCAGACGCCTCCTTAGCAGCAAGAAATATTCAGAAAATAAGCAGCGCATGGGAGCATCATACATTCACACCTAGCTTCAGATTTTGTACGATTACCATAAAGAATGATGCAAACCAAAAACAAACTTCAAAGTTGAGCGCCTAAAGCAAGGAATGGCGGCCCCCACCCACTCACAATAGACAAGAATGAATCACTCTTATTGGATTAACCAACTAACAAATCCCACACTCCCAAAGAAGTACGGCCAACACTTATACAATACCTCAAGGAATGGTACGGATAAATATGGAAGCCACAAATTTTATTATTTCCTTGACACCTCCACAAGGATGCTCAACTCCCCTTAAAAAATGACAATTAGCTTGAGAAATAATAAGCGCCCAGCACTTGCAGATTATGAATTACAGCCAACATTAGGGGTAAGTACGGCCAGCATAGAAAATGGTGCACTTCCTTTGAAAATTCCCAAACTCACTTGTCATGTCCCCATATTAAGGCATTGTTTAATTAAAGATTTAAACATCATGATAAAGAAAACAGCGAAAGTGCCTTCGTAAAATGTCAATTCGTAATATGTGTATTATTAAAATAATATTATTATTATATGAATATTTTAAAAATATAAATAATAGCAATTTAATACTATTATAATCATAATTATCATGAGATAATATTATGATTATAATTATCTAAATATAAATATAAATAAGAAATATTATTATAACCATTTATTATAATAATAAAATAAATATATTATAGATGATTATAATAATATTATAAATATAAATATCAATAATATAAATATTATTAATTAATATTATCATAATATATATTATTATATTATAATAAATAATGCATATCATAAGATCCCGGCTATAAGAAGGAATCATGGAAAATGCATAGAAGGCAGCGCTTAAATACCTATCTCTTCCTTTTATTATTTACTAACTACCACCGCCTACATAGAGTAAAACAAATCAATAATCATAAACAGCGATTCATAAATAGAGGAATCGTTAATATTAAAGGCAGCGCTGATTGTATAAAGAAGAGTGGCAACTATTGAAAGGCCACATGAAAGATATGAGGAGGAAGAAACTCATTCAATAGGGGGACATTAGGGAATTATCAGCAATCCTTCATCATCCATCATCTCTGGAACGAACTCAGCAGTGATTACCATCTCCTCAATCAAGCAATTCATTCTCCCACCAAAGCAATCAATCTACAAATATTTATTATAGAATCAGATCTCATCACTTACAATCATCAAACCATATCATCTTACCCATTGGAATCATCGTAGCAATTCAAATCATATCTACCATTCGATAGGCAGCAGCGAATTCCAATCTTTGCAAATCGAACCATCTATATCATTCAATATTTCATTTGTGAAGGCAGCGAAGTATAATCAACTCAACCAATACAAGAGCAACAGTCATCCATCTAACACAACAACAACATCTATACCAGATCGGGCATTGATATCACTCAGAATTACATTCATCTTATCCAACGAATTGAAGTTATCACAGCAGATTGATTACATCGAATTGTGACAGCCGTTTAAAGGTATGCAATAATGCTCCTTCCCCATATAATGCCAAAATCTGATATATATGTTATGCTTTGCCTTCTATGAATAACGTATGCTAATTCCAATCCTAATATATATGTTATGCTTTGTCTTTATGAATAACATATGTTGAGTACTAATAATAATAAGGATAAGGAAATATATCTTGCTGACTGTATTATCAATTCATATATGCATTAGAAGTAATGTTCACATTTCCATTAACATAGATAGACTTACAAAGATAAATGATTGTGTTTATGATTAATGATTGATGTTAACCATGAAAGAATGTACATAGAATAATAGATTGATCTTAGATATGTGATCATGAATATGCATAGAAAGAATAGATTAATATGATAAATGAATATGGTTATGCATAAGGAATCAATGATGATGATAATGGAATATGATCATGTGGATATATGATTGGCCAATTATGATATAAGGCCAAGATGTCCTAATTATAAGGCATCATGTGCAAAATGTTAATAAGGACTTAGAAATCATAGGATTGTGTCATATCCGAAAGGAGGATTAGCCTCATCATTAATCATCTCGCCATCCTAGGTGTATGGGTAAGTTAGGAGAATGTTATTGGACCTAGGTAACCCCAAGAAGATGAAGTACCTCAGGGTGTGAGGCGAAGTCTCTTGGGCCAAGTGTCGAAGTACCTCTGGGTGTGAGGTGAAGCCTTGGGCCTCTGGTATGATGAGCTCATCAATGTGATTTGTGCACTACGGTGGGTGACTCTCCAATAGACGAAGTATGCTCGGGTGTAGCATTAAGTCTTTGGAGCCGATTGGTGAGGTGGGAAGCCATCGAGACTCCGTACGGGATGGTTAGCATCTCCTTAACGAACCATGCCTATGGAGTTAGAGATGGATTAATGATAGGGCATCACATGATCCTCTCGAGGATAGAACATAAGGCCTATGAATATGAATATGGACATGAATATGAATATGACTATGAATATGACTATGAATATGAATAATGTAATTATGGGATTATAAATTCAAGGATAAATGTGGAAAGAATATGGATCTATATTAATTATGATATGAAAAGAGAAAAATTTGGAGTACTAATGCATGTTCCCCTGGGACGCGTCCCCTATCCTTTCTCAGCCGTACCCGTCCCGAGGACGCGAGGACGGCCAAGAAACATCCCCTGGCCATCCCCGTTTCCCAAGGACGGCCCCTTTTTTTTTTCGGAAACGTAGGGGACGGCCAGCTGTACCCGGTACAGCCGGCACGTCCCCCGACCGTACCGGGTACGGCTAGCCGTCCCCTACGGCCCAACAACTTTTATACTTAAAAAACAAAAAAAAAAACTCACTAAAATAAAATTAAAAAAAAAGGGATGGGGGGGCCACAAGGACCCCCACATCCCTCATAAACATACCTAAACCTAAAAAAGACCTTATATCATCCAAAAACAAAAAAACATAAACTCATTACCTCATTTTGGCACTCTTGAACAGCAGCTTGAAGAGGAGAAATAACAGTTGGAGGAGGGTAACAGCGGTGAAGAGAAGGCAATAGGGCATCAAATCATCGTCATTTAAGGTCAGATTGACATTCTTTGTTTTGTTTTCATATTCCTTTGTATTTTTTTTAGTTTTTTTTTTCAATTTCAAACACATAGGGAGGGTTTTTAGTTTTTTTTTTTTTTTTTTATGTTTGCTTGCAGCTGTCTATTAGCATTTTTTCAAACAAAAAACAATGAGCAGCAATGACAATAGCGAAAGTTCTGAAAATGACATTGAAATTCAAGTGCAACGGCAACCAAGTAGAACTAGAGGCTGTAAAAAGAGTGGGGGTTCTGCTAGTGGCAATGGTACAGCAGAGAATGTCAATTCATCCAAATCCAATCCATTTCAATGCCCCTCCAAAACACTTGCCACTTATGCAAAAGGCCCATATAATCCTAAAAAACCTCTCTTACAATTTGCAACCCGCATAGACACTAACAAACAAAAGAATACTGGGGGGTCTAGAATATGGCTTTGTCACATTTGTAATGAAACCTATAGGGGCAGCTATACAAGAGCTTATTCTCACCTTTTGCACTTGGGTGGAGTGGGGGTAAAAGGTTGTCGAAAAATTACCCTAGCTGAGAAGGTCGAGGCAACTAGGTTGCACATGGAGGGGGAGGCAAGATCTAAGGGATTGTCAATGGAGAATATGCCTAGTATGCCTGAGTCATTGCCTTCACAAAGCCAGGTGGAAGAGGTTTCTAGTAGGGGAAAGAAAAGAGCTACTACTGTTGCAGGGTTGTTTAATGCACAAACACAAGAGGTGGCTGACTCTTCCATTGCTAAATTTTTCTTTGCTCATGTCGTACCATTTCATGTGGCACACTCTCCCTATTTCAAACAAATGTTAAAAGATGTTAAAGCTGTTGGTCCTTCATAAGTCCCCTCTGAAGAACATAAGCTATGCACCACCTTACTTGACAAGGAATATTCTCAAATGAGTATCTTGATGGAGGACATGAGGCAAACTTGGATTAGGGATGGTTGCTCTATTGTCATGGATGGGTGGACCGACATCAAACATCGGCCACTCATCAATATCATTGTCACATGTCCAGTTGGCTCTTATTTTCTTAGAGCTATTGATTGTACAGGGAGGAGGAAAGATGCTCACTTCCAATTTCAGATTTTGAAGGATGCCATTGAAGAGGTTGGGGCATCTAATGTTGTCCAAGTGGTAACAAATTCAGCTCGTGTATGTAAGTCAGTTGGTTTGATGGAGGGTGCTTATAAGCACATTTTTTGGACCCCATGTTGTGTTCATGCATTGAACAACGCATTGAAAGACATTGGGAAGATTGCTTGGGTGAAAGAAGTGGTGGCAGAAGCTAGAGATATACAGATGTTCATTTGCAACCATCAAACCTCACTTGCACTTTTCAGGACTTTTTCGAAAAAGGAATTCCTCAACCCTGTGGAAACAAGATATGCCAGTTATTTCATTTTGTTAGAGAGGATGGTTGAGGTGAAGGAGCCTCTACAATTATTGGTGGTTAATACAGAATGGAATAGATGGTCAGAGTCAAATTCAGCTAAAGGAAAAAGTGTGAGGCAAAAGATCCTTGACAATAATTGGTGGTCACAATAAGGTATGAAATTGAAATTTCAAATTGCTAATTTTCTTTTTATTTATATTATGATATTATCATTTTATTAAAAATTTAATTTTTGTTCTTAAATTGCTGATTTTTGTAACTCGTGTTCACTTGCAGCTATGTTTGCTCCTTCATTGAACCTGTTGTGGATGTCATATGATATGCTGACACAGACTCTCCGAGTCTTGGAGAGATTTATGAGACATTTGATAGCATGCTTGGGAAAATGAAGCAAGCCATTCCGAGCAAGGATCCTACTTTGGGATTTTATGAGGAGCATCTTAGGCCCATTGTGACGCAAAGGTGGGACACTATAAACACCCCACTTCATATGGCAGCATATGCTCTAAATCCCAAATGGTATGTTTCTAGACTTGGAAGAGTGCCTCCATCTCATGATGATGAGGTGAAATAAGGGTTCATGAGGGCCCTTGAAAAAATGTATACCGAGGAGGAGGCTTCTCTACTTCGCTCACAATGGATGGCCTTTGTCAATCTACGTGGTCCAAACTTCAGCAAAAAAGAGGCGAGGATGGATAGAGCTACATTAGCTCAAACTGACCCTATTGGATGGTGGATGTGGCATGGCATAGATGCACCAGAATTGAGGACACTTACCACTCGCCTGCTTGGACAGATTGCCAGGTCCTCTGCTGCAGAGAGGAATTGGTCCACATATAGCTTCATTCAGTCAGTGAAGAGGAACAAACTTACCTCTAGACGATCAGAGAAGTTGGTGGCAGTGCATAGTGCCTTGCAGCTACAGGATCGACAGAGACCTGAGTATCGTCAGACTCCAGCTACACGTTGGGATGTTGATCCAGAGGATGTTATGCAGATTGATGAGGAGGCACAGGAGGGATTGGTTGGGGTTCCATTGGATGAGGGTCTACTAGACCCTCATGGTGGCAGTGATTCGGATTCAGATTCTAATTTTGATGCAGTATTAGGAGAGGATGATTAGGGACAGCCATATACTCTATGTTTTTGACATTTTGTCATTTTGTTGTTGAAATTTGAAACATTTTGTTGTTGAAACTTGAAACTTCCAGCGTCTGAGCATTTTGATATAATATATATGCAGATTGTCATTGAAAACAATTAAATTTGGTTTATTTGTTTGCCAATTCTCATGTGACAAGTTGAAAACTAAGTTCAAGTGTAATGTTATGGTTATGTATGCATGTTTTAATGTTCTATAATGTCTAGAATGAATGCCTTATCAATGTTATCTAAATATTTGAAATTTCCTTATATTTTAAAAAAAAAACCTTATTTTTTTAGTAGCCGTCCCCTACCGTCCCTTAAAAAATGGCCAAAAAAATTGCCGTCCCCGAAACTCGTCCCCGTCCCCGGTACTTGGGGGAACATAGCTAATGCTTCCTTTTTGTAAGTTGAAATTGTGCAGGGTTGAGAACAATTTGAGCTTACTAGAAGGGAACATTACAAGTGGTATCAAAGCAGTCATCCTGCCATCCTATGTGTATATTTGTAACTTATGCAACTATGTGAATATTTTGTGTATGATGTGTATTCTTTATGACTGTTAATATATGTATTGAACTCATTATTAATTATGCTAGTAATGAATCTGGATATAATTAGTTTTTGTAATTCTCATCAAGCAATCATGAGGAAGAGCAGGAAAAATACTAGTAGGGCGAGGAGATACTAGATTTATTTCTAAGTACACCACTCCGAGCTGGCCACTTGGAGCCAAGGGGGCGAGTGACTACTCTTGGGCTTAGAAAAGAAAATCTACGGGCCTCCTATTGTAGCATTTCCCCAATCCCCACATGGATTGGTTGTTGAAGGAGTTTCAATCATAAAAGGTATGGATTAAGTAGCATGGATAGGGAAAGCAGGTACAAGTTTATCCACTAAGTTCGCCACCCCATGTGGGATAGCCGTGTGTCTGCCACTTGGGGCCAAGAGGGATGGTATATCTGCTCTTGGGCTTAGCACGGATAGCTTCGGGTGAACCTATCATGTTTCTCGTCCAAGTCCTAGTATGATTAAACTTCCACTATGCATTACGGATATGATGTAGTTTACATATTGTGTATGCTTTAGTATTACATGTGTTCATATGTATATTTGGTGACCTTGGAATGGTGGATGGGTCCACAATGTAGTATGGGATGCACCGATTCCCCTTTTCAATTGTCCGATAGTATACTTATATGTATTAATGTAAATTATGTGTATTCATTACTTTGTGACTTATGTATTCGAGTATATACTCTATAACTTGTATTTGCATGCACGGGTACGCTCCATGTATGTATGCTTCATGTGTATACTCCATGACCTACATCTATTTATATGTACCATGCTTTTATGGGTATTACTTTGTACTTTAAGCTTACTTGTATGATTCCTGTGTATGTTTGTGCATATTCTTGTGTGTATTTACGCTTCTTAATCTTGTGTATTTTCGTGTATTGATTCATACTTGTATGTTTCCTATTGGTATGCTTGCTCATGTTGATGAATGTGTGTTTCTCATATCTGATATATATCCTCGGCATGTGTTCATATGCATGCTAATTAGACATTCATGTGTATGTTTAATGTGTATACTTCATTGAGTGTATTTGTATGCAAATATATGCTCTATGACTTGCAATTGTATTCAAATGTATGCTCTATGATTTTGCAATTGTATTCAAATGTATGCTCTATGACTTTGTATTTGTATTTGAGTGTATATTGAATGTATACTCTATGATTGTATTTTTTTAATTCGAGTGTATACTCTATGACTTATGATTGTAATGGTATTTGAGTGTATATTCTATGAGTTGTATTTGAGTGTATACTTTATGCTTTGTATCTAAGTGTATACTCTATGCCTTGTATTTGTAATTGATTGTATACTCTATGACTTGTATTTGTATGACTTGTGATTGTGTACTCTATGATTTGTAATTGTATGACTTGTACTCTATGACTTGTACTCTATGACTTGTATGTTCTATGACTTGTGATTGTATGCTTGTCATGTCCCTGCATTATGTATTATTCATTCAAATCAAAGATATGAATGATATTATAAATTGAATATATTTAAATAATATTTATTTAAAACAATTAAAAGATATATTATTATTATATTTATAAATAACACATAAACAATAATAATATATTATAAATATATCTAATAATATAAATATAAATATTCTTATATTTATCTTATATTATAATATAAATATAAATAATATAATATAAATCATATATCATTTACTATGATATAAATGATATAATATAAATAATACAAAATAAATAATATATCATTTATTATAATGATATAACATAAATACAAATAATATAAATAAACTATATGTTAAGGGAGTTACGTATGGTTACCACAGGTCATAGAAGGGAATAACATAAAGTAATAAAAATTATGAAAGGGTAAGTATGTCTTTTACCACCAGGCATAATAAATATCCCTTGAAAGGGAAATAAATAAAGAAAAGAAGATGGGCAATAAATAAATAATATCCCATAAATAAATATATTTAGATCCGCATTATATTTATATATATTTCTAAGTCATAACTAGAAAAGATATCATAAATATATATAGGGAATTATTCAAGTAAAAATAAATATAATAATAATAATATATAATAGTAAATATATATTTATTCATTGCATAATATAAGGGCATTCATATATGGAATTGGGCTGTTGAGAAGATGCCGATCTCATAATAAGGAGCTCTTAACTAATACAAACAAATATCGAGTATCAAAGTTTAATAATATTTATTTATTAAGGGTGGTGACGGGCGGTGAATTGCACCCCTTCAAACTTATAAATATTAATGGGCCCATCTAACAAAAGAGGGGAAAGGAATAAAAAAAAAAACGAGAATAAATATCTACCGCATCCAAAAGGTACCTGCAGATCGTCTGAACAGCAGGTAAGTATTTTAATATATTTAATTATTAAGATGTAATATATCTATATATATGTGTGTAAATATATATATATATACAATAATATTAATAACATATATAATAATACAATATAGAGATATTATTAATATTATAACAAATATTATAATATATAAATATTAAAGAATAGGCAAAAGAGAATAGAATCCAGTGAGCAGATTCAACAAGACAAGTAGCATAAAGAGGTATGTGCACTTTCCTTATTAATAGGTTAGGCAATATAAATGTTGTAGAAGAATAATATGAATATAAATGGACTGTCAAGTTAATTGGTATAATTATGATGTTAACTATAAATAAATGCACTTAACTTAGACAAAACTATGAATGCACAGAAACTAATATAATGAATAAATGTAATGATATATGATCAATATTAATATAAGGCATCTTGTGTTAAATGCCAATAAGAACAATTATGATATTTATGAAATCAATTAAAGATACAGTAATGGTATGTTCATCTCATCACTTCTATTTCCCATAACCATAGGAGAGGCGGTCTTGTTAGGTAAAGGCGGGGTAATTCCATCACGATGGATTGGAGAGGGTTTAACGCGCCCTAGACAAGGATGCTAGGGAGAGGCGGAGTAATTCCATTCCCAATCGCATTGGAGAGGGTTCAACGCGCCCTAGACATATAATTTCCCCATCCATGGTTAAGGAATAGAAGGAAGATGATATGGGAAGATGAACTTAGATTATTACTTCTATATTTCTCTATTACTTCATCCTTAAAGGAATGTTAGGTCTTGTGGGGAGAGGCGGAGTAATCCCATACGTAAGAAGGCCCGTAGGCTGGGACAAAGTCTCCCGTAGGCTGGGTCAAGAGATAAGCCCGTAGGCTGGGACATAGTTCCCGTAGGCTGGGTCAAGAGATGGTTTCAGCGCGCCCTATACATGTAAAGCCTAGTTCTATGAGGAAGAGTAATAAGGAAAATATGCATGATTGAATTATGGAACGTATTATAGAATAGTTATCAATAGCAAGTAACAATTAGGAAATAAATAATCCTTGGAATGATGTGAATACATTATCATTGATCTTATTTGATCTATTCATCGAAAAATTATTAATCTATAATATTTCTAATGTCTCCTTGAGAAGCACTTTGAATGCAAATTTAGGTTTAAATGTTTCCTCTAGGAAGAGGGACATTACAATGCTCTATACCTTTGCAATTGTATGACTTTGTAATTGTATTCCAAGTGTTTACTCTTTGTGTGTGTATTTGAGTGCATACCTTATGTTTGTAATTATATTTTGAGTGTATCCTCTATGCTTGTATGTGTATTTGAATGTATACTCTATGGTTATTTGAATGCATACTCTATGATTTGTATTTGAGTATATTCTCTATGACTTGTGCATTCCATTGTATAATTGAACTGCGTGTATTCATATGTGTACCCCATGACTTATACATGTTCAAATACACACTCCATGACTTACTTGTATATTCGTATGCTTCATGCCTTATGTATTATGTGCATATACCTTGTATGCTTCATACTTTGTATCAAGTGTATGCTATATATTTCATGTATCACATGCATATACTTGTATATTACATACTATGTTCATGCTCCATATATTTTGTGTATCAAGTATTAAGTGTGTAAGCTCTGTGTATGTTTCATGCACTATGTGTATTTATGATTTGTGTTTCATACGTAATAGTGTGCATATACTTCAACATGGATTATCAGCACACTATTTTAAACACTTCTATGATCTACATTCTCTACAATATCATTAAATTTATCTTTCCAAATTCTCAAAATGTCTCGTCACTTGTTGAAATCTTGGAATCTCAATACTCTCAAATCCTCTTTAGCATCAAAGATATTTTCATCGCCTAAACCCACGTCTTCATCTATGATACTTGCATCACGTCATTACATCAAACAAATGCTTATCTATACATTGAACATTGATTAGACCCTTCAAGTATTCTTTGATCATAAAATCTCTTTCATGGAATCACAATCATTTTCTCTTCATTAAAGCACGTTCATGACAACACATCGAAAGGTGGCGTAAGGAAATCATGGTGCTTGCTTGAGGACAAGCAATTTCAAGTGGGGAGGGTTGTCATGTGCCCATATTAAGGCATTGTTTAATTAAAAATTTAAACATCATGATAAAGAAAATGGCGAAAGTGCCTTCGTAACATGTCAATTCGTAATAATATTATTATTATATGAATATTTTAAAAATATAAATAATAGCAATTTAATACTATTATAATCATAATTATCATGAGATAATATTATAATTATAATTATCTAAATATAAATATAAATAAGAAATATTATTATAACCATTTATTATAATAATATAATAAATATATTATAGATGATCATAATAATATTATAAATATAAATATCAATAATATAAATATTATTAATTAATATTATCATAATATATATTATTATATTATAATAAATAATGCATATCATAAGATCCCGGCTATTAGAATGAATCGTGGAAAATGCATAGAAGGCAGCGCTTAAATACCTATCTCTTCCTTTTATTATTTACTAACTACCACCGCCTACATAGAGTAAAACAAATCAATAATCATAAACAGCGATTCATAAATAGAGGAATCGTTAATATTAAAGGCAGCGCTGATTGTATAAAGAAGAGTGGCGACTATTGAAAGGCCACATGAAAGATATGAGGAGGAAGAAACTCATTCAATAGGGGGACATTAGGGAATTATCAGCAGTCCATCATCCATCATCTCTGGAACGAACTCGGCAGTGATTACCATCTCCTCAATCAAGCAATTCATTCTCCACCAGAGCAATCAATCTGCAAATATTTATTATAGAAATCAGATCTCATCACTTACAATCATCGAACCATATCATTTTACCCATTGGAATCATCTTAGCAATTCAAATCATATCTACCATTTGATAGGCAGCAGCGAATTCCAATCTTTGCAAATCGAACCATCTATATCATTCAATATTTCATTTGTGAAGGCACCGAAGTATAATCAACTCAACCAATACAAGAGCAACAGTCATCCATCTAACACAAGAACAACATCTATACCAGATCGGGCATTGATATCACTCAGAATTACATTCATCTTATCCAACGAATTGAAGTTATCACAGCAGATTGATTACATCGAATTGTGACAGCCATTTAAAGGTATGCAATAATGCTCTTTCCCCATATAATGCCAAAATCTGATATATATGTTATGCTTTGTCTTCTATGAATAACGTATGCTAATTCCAATCTTGATATATATGTTATGCTTTGTCTTTATGAATAACATATGCTGAGTACTAATAATAATAAGGATAAGGAAATTGTAATGTCCCCTTCTAGTGAGTCCTGATTTTTTCTTTGACCTTGCACAATTCAACTCACAAAAGAGAACATTAGAGTTTCATTTTCTTTTCACTTCATCATATTAGCAATATAATCATTATTCATCCATATTTAAGTTGTATATTCATGTCCATATATAATGTTTCCAACTTATCGTTTGTTTATACACTTAATTGTCTAAGGATTTTAGCTATCACATTCATTGAATTACAACATTCATTTCATTGTATTTAATTTAACAATGTTCACATCTATATCCATATTCCATTCATATATGTATGCAGATTTACCGCATTTCTACACTCTTATTTATTCTCATATTATTAGACCTATTCTATATGCATACTTATAAAGAATGAATGTATATACATCATTGATGGTAATATATTCCAATTATTATTATGCTGATATGAGCAATATTCATTTATTTATATTCATATTATTCTTCTACAACATTTATATCCCCTAACCTATTATTAAGGAAAGTGTACTTACCTCTTTATGCTGCTTGTCTTGTTGAATCTGCTCACTTGATTTTATTCTCTTTCACCTATTCTTTAATTTTATATATTATAGTATTTGTTATAATATTAATAATATCTCTATATTATATCATTATATACGTTATTAATATAATTGTATATATATATATATATATATATATTTTATTGAATAATTCCTCCCTATATGTATTTATGATATCTTTCCTAGTTATGACTCAGGAATATATATATAAATATAATGTGGATTTAATTATATTTATTTAGAATGCCGATATTCCTTTTTTAATTTATTTTGCATCTATTTATAATACTTCCTCTTAAATTAAATGCAAGCTATATGGTAATCGCTACCCATAATTGGAGACTATTTTATCCTTGTTGACTCATCGTTGTTATTCCATACTTTCTGTCTTTCATATTTGAAGACTTCTGTTTGCTTACTTTAGACTTCCTTAAATCTGATCCCCTTCATTCCTTGTTGCTGCTATTTATATTATATATGTTCCATTATGCCTCTTACAAAGAATAGTGACTCTTCAAAGAGTCACATACATTGGTTTCCTCTTATATTTAATATCTAGTCACTTATAATATTAATATATAATATATATATTATTTAATTAATTAATTCATATTAATAATATATATTATAATAATATTTATATCTATTAATATCTTATGAGTATAATACTAATAATATTTGATATTTATATTCATGTAATATGATAATATATTATATAACTTTTTAATATTTAATTATTAATAATTATGTGTAATTAAATGTATTGTTTAAATCCTCAATTTAGACAAGGCTTTAATATGGGGACATGACAGAAATATATCTTGCTGACTGTATTATCAATTCATATATGTATTAGAAGTAATGTTCACATTTCCATAAACATGGATAGACTTACAAAGATAAATGATTGTGTTTATGATTAATGATTGATGTTAACCATGAAAGAATGTACATAAAAGAATAGATTGATCTTAGATATGTGATCATGAATATGCATAGAAAGAATAGATTAATATGATAAATGAATATGGTTATGCATAAGGAATCAATGATGATGATAATGGAATATGATCATGTGGATATATGATTGGCCAATTATAGGCCAAGATGTCCTAATTATAAGGCATCATGTGCAAAATGTTAATAAGGACATAGAAATCATAGGATTGTGTCATATCCGAAAGGAGGATTAGCCTCATCATTAATCATCTCGCCATCCTAGGTGTATGGGTAAGTTAGGAGAATGTTATTGGACCTAGATAACCCCAAGAAGATGAAGTACCTCCGGGTGTGAGGCAAAGTCTCTTGGGCCAAGTGTCGAAGTACCTCCGGGTGTGAGGTGAAGCCTTGGGCCTATGGTATGATGAGCTCATCAATGTGATTTGTGCCCTACGGTGGGTGACTCTCCAATAGATGAAATATGCTCGGGTGTAGCATGAAGTCTTTGGAGCCGATTGGTGAGGTGGGAAGCCATCGGGACTCTATATGGGATGGTTAGTGTCTCCTTAACGAACCATGCCTATGGAGTTAGAGATGGATTAATGATAGGGCGTCACATGATCCTCTCGAGGATAGAACATAAGGCCTATGAATATGAATATGAATATGAACATGAATATGAATATGAGTATGAATATGACTATGAATATGAATTATGTGATTATGGGATTATAAATTCAAGGATAAATGTGGAAAGAATATGGATTTATATTAATTATGATATGAAAAGAGAAAAATTTGGAGTACTAATGCTTCCTTTTTGTAAGTTTAAATTGTGCAAGGTTGAGAACAATTTGAGCTTACTAGAAGGGGACATTACATCACTTCAAAATTAAAACAAAAAAAAAAGACAGATATCATCAAATAACTTGCACTCCAAAATCTATCAAAGAACATCAAAGGAATCCATTAACAACGACAACTACAAAAAAACTCCACTTTCAGCACTGATGTGATTTCTGAATGAAACCACCAATTCCAGCTAGGAGGGTTTTTGTCCCCGAAATTGGTATCTTCAAGAGGGTTTCTGTCCTCAAGAAAATAAAAGAGGAACACAGGTTCGCTGAAGCGGAAGAATAATAATATATCCAGTCTAACATTCTCTGTGCTCAACTCCTTATAAAGGCATTTTTAGGGCAACTCTTAGGGAGAATAAAATATTAATTTCCTTATTCCTCGATATTCTCCTCAAAATAATAAATGAAACATTTTATTGTGCAAAAGTCCCCCTTTGTCCCCTTGTGCCTAGCGCCACTAAACTGCACAACTTAAAGTACCCTTTTAAATAATTAAATAAGCTATAAAATAAAAATATAAAATAAAGTTACCTTTGACAACTTCAAATAATTATTTAACTTACGATATGAACTGCAAAATATAACTTCCCAACTTACGATCTGCAGTACATAACCTTGCAACTAACAATCTGGAGTACATAACTTCGCAATGAACGATCTGCAGTACATAACTTCGCAACCAACAGTCTGCAGTACATAACTTTGCAACCAACAGTCTGCAATACACAACTTCGTCCAAAGAAAGTTGGTGCTCTCCAAGGACGATGGAATTCTCCAAGAATCTTGGAGCTTTCCAAGATTGTTGGAATGGTTCCAAAAAGGGACATTACAATCTTCCTTAAGAATAAGAGAATTTGGATATCGGGGAAGACAAGTCAAATAAAGGTCTTGAAGATTTCAAGGATAGGAGTGCCAACGAGGTTTACCAAGTCTTTGGAATTGCCATCTATGGTCTATTTAAGTCTTCTTGTATTCATCTGGACTTCACTATCATGTACCTTTTTGAGCTAAGGAAATTGTTTAATAATTTAACTTAAGTTGTCCAAAAAGTAACTTCATGTTATATTTTAAAAAGGCAATTTATGTTTTATTATTAAAAAGTTGTTTTTAAAAAAGGGTCAATAAAGTGTAGCAAGGATTGGGGTCCAAAAGTAATGCACTTTCTAGACACTTTTAAAAAAATAAAGTTTTGGAGGGAAAAGGGAAAAGAATATAATATGTAACATACACCCCTGGTATATGTTTGGATTCTGTGTTATTTTTTTGTGTTTTTGTTGTTTTGCTGTTTAGGATTTTATGGGGTTTTCTTGCATGTGCGTTTTTGCATGAAATTTCAAATACATATAAAATGAACAATATACTGAAAACCCAGAAAAACTAAAAGAGATATCAACAAAATAACAATGACCCAAATTGTATTTAGCCAAGATATGAATTATGATAACATACCCAGATCAGGATTTACAACTTCGTCCGGATGCTGTAGTCGGACCAGCACTATGCACATAGAAAACTCGCATACAATGCAACACCAATGAAGAATATGAGCAACAAACACTATGAGCAACTTATCCTCTACCAATCAACCCCTTTTGGCAAGGAATAATCCTCTAATCAGCACTCAGCAACAAGTTATATGTGGTACTGCCATATCATGGGATGTACAACCTGCTGGAATGTTATATCAGCCACAAACTTCAAACAAACACTCTATAAACTCCGTTTTCTGCCTCTAACACTTCTGCAGCAATGAGAAGACCTCCATAGAATGAAAATACTTCACAATAATGCAAGAAATCTGCTGCAAATGAGGAAGTATAGCCCCTAAAGGGTACAACCAGCTGATAGGAAGTACGACCTGCACAAGAAGGGTCTGCAACAGCAATAAATCATCATAGAAACTCAAAATCTGTCTTTCAATGTCTTCTAACAGCTGCAATATCAAACTCCTCCGGATATCCACATTTCATGCTCAAATCAATTCCAAAATGTATTCCCTGAATGCACAGATGAGACCTATGGATGAAACCTCCCCAAATCCTCTCCTGATACGATCTTCCACGCACGAGGAAAGGGATCAATGCCGGGGTTTTCATTCCAACACCATCAAGTAAAACCCTAGAGCCAAGCTCAAAGCCAAAGCACAAGCAAACTCACAAGGGAGAGCAAATTCCAATAATCCTCGCATAAGCAAATGAAGTTCTTTTTGGTCCTTTTGTTGTTCTCCTTCCCAACGCCCAAGAGGGATTTATTTTTAATTAATTTATATTACAACTCAATCCCTTATCACTCCATGAGGGGCGCCCATCCCTAGGAATACAACTTTAAGTTACAACTTCACTTTATAAAATATCTTTACTTTATAACTTAAAGTCACTTTGAGGTATCATAAAATAATATAAGTTAAATATTTAATTTGACTTATATTATATCGATTTAAACTCTAGTCACATTGACACCATGAATTATGTGCAAAGGACCTCCACGACTGCCCTGCTAAAAATGGCAAATGCCCGACATCTAACTTACTATAAATAGTAAGTCCCCTAAAATGACCCCCTAAACATCTCCATTAGCCTACGAGAGTCTGGTCATAGGCTAATCCCTATCCACTGATCCAATGGGCTAGATGGGGGACATTACATAATATTCAATTATATTCTCTCAAAAGCTTATATAAGGAAGATTTGTGCACAAAAGATAACAATCTAGTTTATGAAATCAAAACCCCAAATTTTCAAGATCGAATGTATGTTCATTTTTCTTGCCTAAAGATGAAAACCCTTTTTAACAAAATGGATTGGAAGATGAAAACACTCCTATTCATCTAAGTAATTCCATCCAGGGATTACCTGTGCACTGCAAGGACTAGATTTGGGGAGGAAAACCCTCATCTCCATTAGAGTGATTCCATTCGGGGATCAACGGTGTACTGAAAAGATTGGAGTTTCCAGTTTGACTGTTGAAGATTCTATTAGTGCCAAAAGTTCGTATTTGATTTCCAAATTCAGTTGTTTCTGAGATTTATTAGAAGTATTTCTATGTTTTTGGTGTTGTGGTTTGTGAAGTTACAGTATGGATTCAGAATTGAATAGATTATCACATATTTTTATTTACTTTAGCAAAAATCTTATTTCAATTGAGTGGGTCGTACAAGTCAACCTTGTCGTACTTTTCTAAAATATTATTTCCAGCATTATTGGAAGTCCACTTTGGTCGCACCATCCTTGGTAATAGCTGTACCATCCCCTAAAGGAAGTCATAGCTATTTGAAAGCCTACCTTATATCACAAGGAGCCGTATGAATTATATTGCTGCCGTACCTTTTTAGTATAGAATTATTATATAAGCTGTCGTACCATTCAAGAAATGAATCGCATGCCTTTAAGTCAGCTGCTTGGTGTTTAAAAAGGGTTAAATGATGTCTTAATGTTGCCGTACCATCTTATATTGTGAATGGAATAAATTAAGGCAGCCGTACCCTTTTGAGGGGACAAGGTCTGTCACATCATTTTTTATTGTTTGCTGTCATTTCTCACACCTGTTGTAAATGTTAAGAGAAGGTCACCACAGATTAAAAGGAAAATCAGCTTTATGTGAGACAAGATCTGACAAGGTTAATGTTTGATCTGCTGTACCTCATAAAATCAGACAAATAATTCAGCTTTTTTTTTTAATAAAAATCAGCTTTATCAGCTTTATGGGTAAATTTACAGCTTTTTGAGGGAGTTGGGTATTTATACAAGCTTGTCGTACAAGTTAAAATTTGATGCTATTATTTCTGATATTTTGTTTTAGATTTTGGAGGTTGTTGATGCTATTTATTTCTAATATTTTGTTTTAGATTTTGGAGGTTGTTGATTATCATTTGTTGCTGAGTTATCTTCTATATCTGCACATATCTGGGTATGCATGTTCCATATTTTATATCAGATTTGCTTATTAAGTTCTGTCATTATTGCTTCCATTGCTGATAATACAGGTGGGTTTGGATTTATATATTATTCAATAACTGGTACGTTTGATGTATGAAGATTTTCAAAGGAGTTTGTTGCTACAGTAATCAGAAATAACAGTAAAGTTTCATTATTTGTCATTTGTCTTATTGAATAAAACTGGATTGATCTCCACCAATTTAGAATAAACTTATTGTAGTTTGGATGGCTATGCTGCCAAGATGCTAGTTGATTATCATTTCCAGCATTGCATTCATTTTAGATCTGTGTGGCTTGCCGCTAAAACATTAGTGTCCCAATCACCGTATGCTCTTGCCTTGCCCACATTAGGACCTTGGTGATTAGAAAGTGCAAGGGTTTATGCATTTTCATCCTAAATTTGTAAAAATCCAAAAATATTCAGTTCGGGACATTACATTCACTTACAACCATCTCTCACAAAGTGTTGTGAGAAAGGGGGGATTAACGTGTCGATGAGTCAACCAAAGGTAAGTATCCCTAACCCTAATCTCTTTCTTTTGGTACTTTCATTTATATTGTAAATGTTGCAGTTCACATGTTAGATAGCATAGAATTGCTCGTTACTTTAATCCATCTTCCACATTGTCATCACTTATAGCCCTTGCTTACCACCTAATGGCATTATCGTTTTACTTTTCATAGCTTTCACTTACTGGCTGATGATAGCCCCTCTTTCAAACAACTCTTGTTTACAGCCCCAAACTGATTTGTGGACCTATACTCTTAATTCTGATGGATATAGAATGGTTTCCTACATCTTTCCTATTTAGATGACAATCATATTATAGAGAACTATTTTTGGCCCAACGCACCATGCTCCTTAACCTTTTTTTGCGTTGAGAGAAATAGGTTGTCTGTTGCAAAGTTGTGAAATACTAGATGATCCACCAAACATGGAACATATGATGAGTCAACAGCAAATGGAACCCAATAGATGTAAGATTGGACCAAATATTGACATAATCTTCCCTTTCCTTTCTCTCCTTGTGTTATTGTGTTAGCATCAATCAATGGTGGCCATCTTATCCTATCAAGGGGCTCCATCATGTGGACCACCATAAGCAGCTCTAATCTTGCATAGCACTACACTAATAAATCTCATTCTTGAGACACCGAATAATTTTGATACTACCAACAATATTAGTGTGATGCTTTCCAGATATTGAATTGTAGTTAACACGGAGATTTCATAACTAATTCATTAACATGAACATTTATATTTCTGATAAACATCTTAGTTGAATTACTTAAGAAAATACTAAAATAGTCTATATGTGCTTAGAAATGAGTTGCTTAAATGTTGAAATAGATGTAGCTAATTGTATATGAGAACTGAAACAACACAAAAACAATGCTCAACTCAACGGATTGCCTTGGAGAACCCAATATGGGAAGAAACTCCAAAAGAATAAGGAAGTTTGCCTTCTCTTGCCATCATATCTACTACAAATTACAAGCTTACTAACTTCTTGAGACCTTCAAGAATACTAATTACCATTACAATAGTATTCTAACACCTGACATGCTCTACAACTTGCTCGTATGCACACCTCTATACTGCTCTCAACTCCCTGTGATCTCAACAAAATAATAACTTGCGATGAAGTTGAGAACAATGGAAAATGTGTGCATACAAGCAAGTTTTAAAGAGAGACTAAAGAAAGCATTTGAACAAGAATTCAAATTATTAAGGAATGATAACGAGATCCTTGCAAAAATCTGTAATACCCGAAAAGGTAAGCACGAGAATATTCGAGCCTATAACAAGAGGCTCAAGGAGTTACTCAACTAATTTGAAAGGGAACCAACATATGGAACTAAAGAAATAATTGTTTGTTGAAGGGTTAATTAATACCCACACTTTGGAAAAAGATGAAGATAGTTCCTCCCTCATCATTCAAGGAGGCGTGCAATTGGGCCATGGACATAGAGAGTGAAAGGAAGACATTCGGTCATACGAAGAAAACCAAAGAGGATTCCAGTTCAAGTGGCAATGAATCCAGATCAGTACATGCTCTTTGGAGAGACACGTTCAGTATGATGAAAGAACTAAAGGACACAAAAGATGGTAAAGAACTCTAGTGTACTGATTGTAAACTATGTGGCCTCACCAAAACTAATTGTCCTAAAAAGCTATTATGTGATATATGCCAAGTTGCGAGTCACTCAATTGCTGATTGTCCCTATAATTTGAATAGTAAGAGTACACAAGGAGAGCAGTCCACTCCACCAAGCACTCCACTAAAGCCGCACAATAACAAGAACGCATCTCTGAGTGGCTATCGGAATCAAAGAGGGGGAGGACAGAGTCAGATATAGTACAATTCCTGTTACATCCCTCTTTTTGGAAACAATTATGTTATTTATTTTCTTGCAAATTTCAGTAATTTAATGTGTTGTGAACGACATGGAAACTGATAATTTATTTTATAAACTTGTTATATGAAATTGTGGAATCTAACGATTGCGATCAAGGTGATATGTAGACTAAATGTCTTTATATTAAATGCAATGATGTTTGAATATATTATATTTGGATCATAGATGCTTTGACCACAAAATTGTATGCGAGTCTGTCGATGCAGGTACAGGTGGACCGTGTTCGACGGGAAGAGAAAGTATCTTCGAGAGGGAGTATAGACTCTGGAAATTAACCATGGGTGGTTGCTACTGAGATCGCCAAACTCATAGATAAACCTTGGAACCAACAAGTAAGTCTTGTTTGTTGGTTGGGTTAGTTGACTAGATGTCGACGTTAGAGGATAAAGTAGAATATCCTAGTCGAAAGTCGTCATATAGAATCTTGGAATCGACAATGTTGTCGTAAGTCCACTTGAGTGAGTCGATTTTGTTGACCATTATTTTATCGTTTATAAGTGATTAATGAATCTAATTGTGTCAGATCGTAGATCACTCCTCGTAGTTGAAGGATGTGAGAAGTCGTTTGCGCATTAAAACGATGTAGAAACCTTGCGATTTCGTTACGACCAATCCGTCGTGATTGTCAGCAAACCGCGTTAGTCTTGTGTTGTGAATTATTTTTCCTTTAGGTAAATCGACGGAAGTCGAATGGGAAGTTGATTTATGCTTCTTTTGTTCCTGTTGTCATATGGAAGAATACTCCGTAATCTTTTTAGTCAATTTAGATTCTTTACCTTTTTGTCAACCTCGAAGTCATCTTTTGGTAACTATTGGATATCACCTTGTGTGAATTTTACTCCACTAGCCTTGATAGGTTGCTACCGTCGAAGGTTAGAAGTCTTTCATGTGGAGGTATGGCAAAGTTGTTTTGTCGCGTCACCCTTTTTGAATCTCCATCTAGTTGGTGGTCGTTGTGTTTAAAGTGGTCAAGTATTCTTTTTAGTTAAAACAACCTCCATTAGATTAGGCATGTATTGGTGGTTGTGAAAAGAGTAACCGCAGATTGAATACGGAGGCTCCATCATGTTGGTGGGGCAAAAAGGTATCGGTCGCGGTTGGCAAGTGAGGTAAGATGCCTCAGTTCGTGGAGCTTTAGACGGCACGGTGTTAAACTGAGCCGGCGGTGGGATTAAGGCAGCGAATATAGCAGTTGAAGGGTGGCTCTTGCATCGTGGAATAGGGAGACGAAGTTGGGAGCAGTAGTGGGGGAGTAAAGAGAGTCACTCCGACGTGGAGGAGTGTGGGAGTGAGTTCGGAGGTCGTTGGAGTAGAATAGGGGAATCAAAACCGGACGGGAGAAGGTGGAAGGGATTATTCAGAAGGTGTGCAGCGTGGAGAAGGGAGAGAAGCAAGACCATTTGGGTGCAGGAGCAAAGCTGTGGTCGTGGGTTGTGAAGGAACGGGAAGCAGAGGAGCAAAGCTGTGGTCGTGGGTTGTGAAGGAACGGGGAAGCAGAGGAGTACGTGGGAAATCCACAGGGATTTAGTCAGGTTTCCATTTCCTCCTTTTGGACTGCATTTTGTATTTGCATAGTTTGAAATCGATGTCAATTCTTTTGTCACTTGGGTAGTGGAATGATAATCATTAAATGGAGAAAACGTAAAACTGGTTGATGCACAACCCATAATATCATCTATTTGAATCAGTTTTGATTATTCGAGTCTGAAAATAATGATGAAATATATTATGATCTTGATTCCTTTTTAATAAGACTGTAGAAGACCGAATATCTTTTGATGATGGGAGCTCGGTTTGAGCTAGAAGATTTAGTTTACAATGATATTATTAATGATAGATACCCTGCGGCTTAGTGCAGCAAGTCACTTCTGTTTTGTCGTGGAAATCCCTGCGGGTAAATGGTATTGTAGTTTGGTTAAACATTATTTATATATGATGAAAAACAAAAAGAAAACTTTTGCCTACTGCTTAGGATTTCTGTCGACGGTGATTATGTTATAAACCTTCTTCTGATTTCAGAGATGACAAGGTTAGTTCAATAAGGGTTCTAAATGGATGAAGTAATCTTGTTCTAGATAGTTTCTGGGTTTAAGTCTTCTGGAGGAGTGTAAATTGCGTATTACATCCAACTATGGAGTCGTAGTAGTTAGGAATCTCCACGTATTATGATGTAAATCGTGTCCCATATAGAACCAAGAGTTTTTATTTAGTCATGGGTAGCAATGTTTCGGCATTGATTTAAAGAAGTCCATTACGTTTAAGATTTTAAATCCCTATAAGACTGTATTACCAATTCAAATCTGCCTTGGTGCAATTGAAATGATAGTTCCATACTGAGAAAGCACATTACTCTATGTGCAAGTGTGAGGGAGTTAAAAACTTTCGATTTAAAACATGTTTGGGACGTAAACACTAACGTGATTGGCAACTGAGGAGATCGTTGTAACTAGCTTGTGACCTTTTTGTCTTACTTCTTTTGTTAAAGGTCGACCATGCGTTGGTCTTCTCTATTAATATAAGATATATTCCAAAACCATTTATATTTCATTTGCGACTCTCATCTTGACAAATAATGCGGAACTAATGACACGGAAAGTAGAGTAGGAAGTTATAGTACTAGAAATGATTAGGAAAACGTCAAGGTTCTGAGATGAACTTTTGGAGTTAAAACCCGCATTGGAATCGAGTTCACGATGTAAGCGACGGTACTAAAACCGTTTTACCTTGTAAACCATATTAGTATTGAAGTAAATATGAAACCACTTAGGAGTGGGCACTTATAAGCATTGTTTTTACATAAAAACGGATTGTGAAACTTTGAACTTGAGATCAGAGTAGAAGTTGCGCCATGCGCTACTATAGGAGGATATCCTAAACCCTTGAAGTCATCAAGGTCGTAAATTAGTTCAAAATATACAAATAGGAAACTGTAGGATTTCGACCAGTTCAAGTCGAGTAGGGTGGGTGAACCAAGTTCATGCGTCTTAGAACGCTAATTTAAAAACAAATCCTTTGGCCAAGGTGATGTACTGTCCTCGAGTGCATCGAACGTTCACCGTAACTGGATGGCGTTTCTTGTGGAGGGTCGTGCATGACTAGAGGGTATATAGGGATCTGCACGATAACAAGACACGTAGGTTACAACACCAGAGCTCAGATGGCAAACACCGATGGTTATCCTAAGTCTATCCTCTTGAGTAGGGTAGGGCCACTTCCAGTTAGGAAGGAGTGCGGGAGACCAACGGTCTGTGGTTGGAGGTTAAGCTCCTTGAAGATACTTTCTCTTCCAAATACTGAGGAATGCCGAGTCTTGAATGTGATGGGTCGACAATCGAGATGCATGATAAAGGTATGTTTCCAATATTTGTTGTTTCAAGAACAATTCATTTGTTAGAAAACAAAGTGTATAGTGTATATCATTTCTTTCAGCTTTATGAAAATGAGAACATGTTTATGTTAACATGTAAAATGTTGTATTGGTTTATAGATGAGTTACTTTTGTAATTGATTACTAGTTAAAAAAAAAAATTACCGTTGCGAAAACCTTAGTTTCTTCTTGTCTTTTTGGTTTTTGGATGTTACAATTCCAAAGGTCATCTCATTATACAATGTCAACAATGAGTGAATGGGGACACTTTGCAAAATTGCCACAGAAACCAAAACAAAATGGGACTACTTTGTAAATGGTGTAGACCTAGGGACCATGATGATGTCGAATGTCTAAAGCAAAAGGTGGGCATCAATATAATTGATGTGGAGAGACATAACAAAGTATTGGCCATTACTCAAGCCAAAGCAAAGAAGGCTATGTACCCAAACCCACATACTGAAAAAGAGAGACATTGAGAAGCAAGAGCCAAGGTGTAAAATGCTATGGATAACAAAAATTGCCACTCAAATGCAAATGCAAGTATGGTAATAGATCAATTCCAATCCGGTAAAATTATTGCAAGGCAAGTACTTCAAACCATCATACCAATTAAAGTAGTGGATTTATTACAAAGTATTCTTGCACCTAGAAATGCTATAACTTTAGAGATGAGACAATGCATGCCACCACCCAATTAGAATCTAGAAATAATGAAGACCCTATAACCAAACCTCCATTGTTGGGAGACCCAGTGATTGATCCCGTGCTACTAACGGTAAACATGGCAAAGACACCAACAGTGGTGCACATGGAGATCCTTCGAAGGAATCACACTAACACAATTATTAATTGCGAACACAATTATTAATGGCAAGTCTGGCATGAATGTACTTCCAAAAGACACGTTGCACATACTAGGTAAGCCAACTATTTGGCCACCAACTTTTCAATTGGTGGGTGCAAACCAACAAGAAATCAAGTTGCTTGGAGTTCTAAAGGCTCAAAAGGTACTTATTGGAACTCAAACATTTTCATTAAATTTTGAATGTGAGGTGTTGAGGAAGGTACTTATTGAAACTCAAACATAAGAAAGCATACAATGCATTGTTGGGTTGAGGATGGTTAATAGCAACCAAATCTGATCACAACTGAAAAAAGAATACTCTCCATTGAAAATAAGGGCAAAAAGTATATAATTGATCTAAAGAATCAAGTAGTGAGGAAGCAACTTCCTCACATTCCTCGAATTCATTAAAGTCATCAAATTCTACTTACAAAGAAGATTGGACAAACAAGCATGATCAAGGTCCCATGGAGCCAAACACCAAAGGAATCTTAGAATTGTAGTCATTTTCAAAAGTTGAAACAAACTCCCTTCATGGCTTGTTCCACTGGCAAATGGAGGACTATGAGGTATTTCCATTGAACTACAATTTTATTGAAGCTACAAAGGTTAATGAAGAGAAACAAGGATTATGAGATGACACGAAGCAACCATGTAATGTTGAGGAAACCTAGGGGCACGATTCTAAAAAGTTGAACAGTTCATGTGTGACAAACGAAGTATATGGTTCGCAGTTAACAATTTAATCTCAAAGCCAAAAGCTATAAATATGATACGCTTCAATGTTCTAGCAAAGGCACCAAACTCAACTAAAGAACATGAAATTAATGAAGGTACATCTCAATGTAATAATATTAAAAACATCAATTTAGAGCCTATGAATAATTGTTGTGCTAACGAAAGTTATAAGGGACCCTATTCGTGTTGTATATTTTGCAATAACATTGAAATTTGAAGATGATTGGAGCAGATTTTGATAGGAAAATAACAAAAAAAGGAAAAGTACCATATAATGGGTTGAAAAGAAAAGTAATGGAATTGGAGAGGAAAATAAAATGAAGTTAAAAAAGGTAAAAGCATTTTTAAATGGGCAAAAAAAGAAAAAATTAGGAAAATTAATGAAGTTCCAATTTTTTTGACTATATCGTAGGCTAAAAAAGACCCCACCGTACGGCATTCAACGGAGCAGCATATTAAAATTTAAGATAAAGAAATTCTTTACTCCTCAACTATACAGCCAAGTATTACCAAGCTCACCGTACGATCATTAGAGAAGAAAATCAAAAATTATATTAATAAAGTTCCTTACCTTTCAATTGTATGACAATATGCAGAAATAGAAAAATAAATTATGAAGTTTGTAAAGAACAAATTAAAGGCAAATTCTTTCAACCCCATGTTGCTTACGACTCCTCCATCATATGACTGGTCACCAAGAAATCTGTCATACGATTTCTTCCTATTGTTCTTCCTATACGACCTACAAACAAACTTGTGTTGGGGTTTTCAAAAGAATTGCAAGGATATTTAGAGCACACTGTACAATCTGCACAATCCAACTTTCAATCTTCATTTTATGTCGTACCCACTCATCAAATTTGTCTTCCACTATATAGACTATCTAGGATTTTGCTATACGGCCATTGGTTGCTGCTTCTGTTGTACGGTCTTCTAGCCTTCATTCCACCATTGTTCAGTCTACTCAATTTTTGTTCAATCTAGCAAATTTCACCATTCTACTGCTAATGTACGGCTTGTTCAGCATCTTCCTATTATTGTTGTATAGCCCTTGATTGGTTATCCTGTTGAAACAATAGTTGAATCTTCTATTGCAACTATCCAGCCTTCTGCAGTATTCCCAATCTTAAATTCTAACGTTTGCACAAACATGGAGTCATTCCAACAAGCTAGTAAATTGGGAGAAGGCAACTCCTTGGCAAATGATCAGCCTACTGAAGCATTTCTAAAGTCAAGGGCACATTCAAACTTGGTTCCTTGTTTGTTTGGCCCTCCAACACAATTCATTGAATTAAAAGGTCATTGCCAACTACATTCTCCATACAATGACCTATGTTCTAGGTATGTTGGCTATGTTGATCAGGGTATACTATGTAAGTTTTCCTTTGTACTTCCAACTGAAGAAACCAATGCAGATTTAAAGTAAGTCATACTAGAGGCTCAACATTTCCAAGAACTTCATCCATATTTCGTTATGGAACATTCGCTTGTGAAATGTTCAAGTTATGATAAGGCCATTCTGGCTACTAAAGGAAATCATTAGCTCAAAGGTTCTTCTTCCTCTACCATGCCATCACAAGTTTGGAAAACTTTACCTGATATTACTTGATCTATTGTTGTTCTCTACTTGTTAGCTCAGAATCCGACTTTTCTTTTTTGGGGGGATGATGTAGTTAGTGTAAAATGACACTGTAATGTTTCGTTAATTTGTTTATGTCCGACTATGTTCGTTTATTTGTCAACTTGTGGGTAGTTGTTAGGAGTCAGTTGTTAGTACTTGTCAACAGGGTTGTGTTCTACTAGGCAATCGCCAAGTACTTTAAAGAGGCTTCTTGTAGTCAAGGAAAGTAGTTTGATCTTTAGTTGATCATCCCCAGTCTACTTCTGTGTAAGAACTTCACACAAATAAAGATATAATTCTATTGCTCTATATGGTATGCATCGTTATTTATATTCATTTATGCATGTACTAGTTTTATCAAATAAAGGAGTAAACAACTTTTTCCTTTTTCTCTATATTGTACACACATACATTATAGATATTTAATTTTAACTAAATTGCACATGATAGAATCTTGATAAAAAATTATAATTTTTTAGAGCAATGGTGGGATTTTTTTGGCAAGGGAACCAAAAACATTTTATGGATAGCGATGTGCATTGAGCCAGCCATGCAATTCATCCACTTGTGAGTGTACTTGGAGTGTGCTTGAACACACATACACTCCAAGAACGGATAAATGATTTGGTGTTTCTTCACCATAACTTCCACCTTCAACTCAAAAAAAATCAAGGTTAGAAAAATCAAAAACTTGCAATTCTAATTCTAAATTCTAATTATTGTTTTGTTGCAATTTCTAATACTTATTCTATGTATGTCACTAATGCATTCAATTTTATTATATCAGGGGGCATTGAGGATGATCAGCCGATTGACCTTGATGAGATCGATCCTTTAAGCAAATTGACATTGTCAATAAGGATACAACACACAAGGAACACCAACACAAACAAACTTGTACAATTCAATCCTCTTATGATAAGGACTATAGCATTTCCCATGCTCAAGCTTGGAACCTAGACACACTTCATTACCAAAAGCAACTTGCTCACATGTATGCTTTTTACTATGAAGCAAATATGGTCCAACTTTCTCATAAAGACGACAATCCCAAGCTTGACACTAGTGACAATGAACATGAAGCACCTTATAATCCCCCCACGTATCCTCCATTGAAAGACTTAAGATAGATCATTCAACAAATCTCAAAATATACTAAACCCATCCCTCGCCAAACACAATCTAAAATCCTAGATGAAATCAGCATGAAATTAGACGGCATCGGCCAAGTCAATGAAGCTCAAAGACACTCCAACTAATCAAACATATCATCAAACAAGCCAATGACATTCAAAAATGTTCCCAAAAATCAAACATCATCAGTTGGGCTGATGAAGTTCAAAAGCAGTCAGAAAAATCAGACATCATGGCCGAGCTGATGATGTCCAGAAAAATCCTTAACTTCCCTTCCCAAATCGAAAAACAGCCCTAAATGCCACAATTACTACATCAGTCAAGAAAATGATGACAAAGGAGACAAACTCATAAACCCAAAAATTGATATCAAATACAATGGACCATTACCATACCTTACCTCAAACCTAGGGGCATCTTATGATGCCCACCTTTACCTTACCTCAAACTAGGGTGGTATGATGCCCACCCATACTACACCTTAAATTGGGGATATCTTACGACAATCGCCTTCCTCAACACCTCACATTCAAAAATTAGTACCAACCAAGTTTTATGTAGCCATTAATGCCACACATGTACAACTTCAAGAAATCTTCAAAGAAACAACTAATGCTCAATTTTTGAAAAAGTACCATGTGTGAGATACTTTCTTCTTCTTCTTTTTTTCATTTACTGCATTTAGTTAGGCATGTAGCTTATAGTTTACATCACATATTAGAAATCTGCATAATCACTTGCCTATTTTACTTAAATCTTGAATATCATTATAGCAACCATTTTAGCCTAATTTGCATAATTACATCTAACATCATATCAGTAACATTTCCAATAATTAAGAAATATAGGAAGTCCTCTAGGTGGTCTTTCCCAACTCCCAGCCCTCTTCTCTCCCATATACCTTACACTACCATTAGCCTATTGACTTCTTATGACCATAGCTCTCCTCAACCATCTTGGCTCTTCATCTTCCTTACCCTACTTACTATTCATCCCTTTGGTCTTTTCACAACATAATCAACCTACACTCCCAATCATAGCTAAGTGCTTCTTAGAAGGATAAGATAATGGTCGAAAGTGTCCTTTTTGCTTCCCAAAGTTAGTTCTATTGCTTGTAACTAAATTATTGCAATCTATCTATATCTCTCATCCACATCTCACCTCTTGTGACAAAAGCTCAAGCTTGTCCATCATTGTATGATAGCCTTATACATCTTGATTGGGGCAACCCACTCATCATATCTTCCTCTATATCACACTCCGTATTGGCACACCAAGGTCAAGTTCAAGATCCAACTCTTTAATAAGGTCCAAGCCTAACAGTATCTAAGTGTTTTGGTCTGTAGGTTTTTCTCTACGTGACTAGGTGCAAGCGCTCCTAGTGATGTCATCTTATAAACCCATTGTTGGCCTTCCAAATCCATATGGAGGACATTCAAAAATCAAAAGAATAAAGAGAAAAAAATTCAATTGCCATATGTCTCAAAAGAAAAGTCAAAAAGCAAACTCAAAATTCAATCACAAACCAAAAAAGACATGATCAAAATCATTGGCACAACCCCCACCCTAGTTGAAGCTCAAACTCCACAATTGGCCTCAAAGTAGAGTCGAAGGTCCTTTACGGTGCAATAGGCCAATAGACTGGGATAGGAGGCCTCCCATACATCATTCTTGCCACCTTCCTTTTTATGTAAGTACCCAGTCTTTGCAATTGGCTAAGACCAGTGTACCCTGGGGACGCGTCACCAGGGGTTTTCTGCCGTTCCAAACGTCTTGGACGTGTCGGGGACTCAAGGACGGGCACAGAACACCCCCCCGACGTCCCCAAAATTTCGTGTTTTTAGGAACATTCCCTACGAACGTCCTACAAGTTTGGGACTCTGCAGCGCTCCAGGGTCGCGTGGAAGACCATTTTTTTAAATCGACCCCTAAAAAGCGTTTAACAAATACCTAAAACGCATTGAATTTTTTGAAACCTAAAATGCATTGATTTTTTTGAAACCCTAAAACGTGTTGAGTTCTTTTGCGGCGATGTCTTTTCATTTGCAAAGGTCTTTCATCGGCGACATCTTCGGTCTGAGCATTGGCGAACTCTGAGCATTGGAATTTGGCGAACTCTGAGCTATCGTCTTCACACCCAGCACCGACCCTGAGCATTGGCGTCATTACCTGCAACATTACCTTCAACTTTCAAGGCTTCAACATTTCAGATTTCTCATTGACACTTAATCCAATTTGGATTCACGGAGACTATTTTCGATTTCCTTTCATTGACACTGAGAATTGAGAAATTTCAAATTAGAATTCACCAGACTCCAGAGGTATTTTATTTTTTAATTTAGTTTTAGTATTTAATATTTAGTAATTTATAATTGAGGACCATTCGATTTTCATTTAGTATTTATTTAGTATTTAATATTTAATATTTATAAATTATTATGATAATATATAATTTTATTTAAGATTATAATTTATTAATTTATGACTGTATAGTAATAGTATATACTATATAGTATATTAATATATAATTATAATATAGTATAATAGTTATACTGTATTATAAATTTAAAATTATAACATATTAATATATTTAATATTATATTATTAAATTATTTAACAATTAATATTATTATATTTGTGATTGAACAATTGAAGTGTATTATAATTTATAAATTATTAAATTTTAATATTAATGAATATATTTATTTTATATAATATTAACAATAAATAAGAATATTTAAACTAAAACAAAACCCAAATATCTTAAAATAGACTCACGAAGGTACAGATGAGAACCAAAATCAGAAAAATAGAAAAACATTTTATTGCAATCCTTCCAGTGCTAAAATTTGTCCAGTAAACTGAACCAGTTGACCTACAAATATTGAATTTCTAATTACTTGAATTGGTGATCTGCCATATATTCACTATCTGGACACATTAGAAAACATTTTTCAAACAGATTGCAAAACATTTAAATCTCTCTTGTGAGAGATTTAATAATTAATATTAGTTCCATTGTCAAAAGTATGGCACGTTAAGAGCTTGCTGGTCATCTTGTTGACCACTGAATGAAATCACTCTTAACAAATGATTTCCCAAAACAAGGCATCCAGATGCAAATGTAATCTTCTTGGGAAGTGCCGGCTGCCATGGTGAGTTTTCAGCTTATTATAGTTATCAAGAATTGGGTAGAAGAAGTTTCAGGATAATGTAACTGGATAATGTAAGTGTTTCCCAAAACCAAAACAGAGAAGAAGCAGAAACATTCAGTGTTCATGCATTGGAAATAGGAAAACTCAGATATCTGATATATAGTTTTTATTTTTAACAAGAAAGTTAAATGAATAGATATTTTATTATTTTTTATCAATGTGTGTGTATGTATTGGAGAGGAGATATCAAATATGTATGTTTTGTTGAATAGATATGTATAACAGTAACTAAACCTCTGTATGGCTGAATGTAGGTACTCCTCAAAGTTCATATTGATATTTGTTCAGTGAGGAATCCGAATCATTAATCAAGATGGATTCTTTCAATGTGATTGCTGATTTAGATATGGAAAATGAAATAGAAATACCAATTGATGAGGATGAAGAATCGGTTAGCCTAACAGAAACTCCAAGCACAAGCAGTTCAGGTACAGCTTCAAGTGTATTAAAATCTAATTGCCCTTCAGAGTTGTTGTCACGATATGCCAAAGGGCCTTTTAGCAAGAAAAATCCCTTACAGCAATTTGCAACAATACAGGACAGAAATAAAACACCTCATTCAGGGGGAAGTCGATTATCGAAATGCAACATTTGTCCAGAGGGTAAGTGGTATGGCAGCATAACAAGGACCAATGCACACTTTTTGCATATCCCTAATAAAGGAGTTGGGGGTTGTAAGGCTCTCAATCTTCAAATGAAGGCTGAAATGATCAAATTATATTCAGGGGAAATCACTTCACCATCAGCTGCTACTACACCGTCACGAAGAGGTTCAAGTTTACCACCTTCATATCCTAGTCCGTCATTTGGGGTGAGTGCAGTGGAGTCAAGGGGGAAATGGAAAGCTACAAAATCATCCTCACCAAACCCAATCACAGATATGTTTAATGTGCAAGCAAGGGAGACTGCAGATGAGGCCATTGCCAATTTCTACTTTGGCAACGGCATTCCTTTCCATGTTGCTCCATCTCCTTTGTACAGGGAAATGCTTGAAAAGGTAAGGCAAGCCGGTCCTGGTTATGTGGGTCCTAGTGAGACTAAATTGAGAACCACACTCTTGGATAAAAGTTATTCCAAGGTTAACTTGTTGATGGAGGAGATGAAGGCCAAATGGGTGAGATATGGTTGTAGCATAATCATGGATGGGTGGACGGATATTAGACACCATCCATTCATCAATGTTATAGTTTCATGCATTGATGGACCTTACTTCTTGCGAGCAATTGATTGCTCAGGAAAACGCAAAGATACTGAGTTTCAGTTTCAGATCCTGAGAGATGCCATTGAGGAGGTTGGTCCTCAAAATGTGGTGCAAGTGATTATTGATGCAGCAAATGTTTGTAGGGCAGCAGGTATGTTGGTTCAATCTACATATAGGCACATCTATTGGACCCCCTGTTGTGTGCATGCTATGAACAATGCACTCAAAGACATTGGAAAGATAGAGTGGGTGAAACATGTGGTGGCAAATGCAAAGGAGGTGCAAATGTTTATTTGCAACCACCACATGTCATTGGCATTGTTTCGGACCTTTGCAAAGAAAGAATTCCTCAAACCAGTTGAGACTCAATTTGCTTCCTATTTCATTCTACTAGAGAGGATGCTTGAGTTGCAAGAGCCATTGCAACTTATGGTTATGACACAAGATTGGAACAGGTGGATGGAATCAAAGACTGAGCAGGGGAAGAGGGTGAAGGAGATTGTGGTTACTGATACTTTTTGGTCGAATGTGAGATACATCACATCTTTTGTACAACCTGTTTTCACTGTTATCAAATTTGGGGATTCTGATAGTCCTAGCCTTGGGGAGATGTATGAGTGCATTGATAGCATGCTTGGCCAAATGAAGGCAGCCATTCCGGAGAAAGACCCCACCCTAGAGTTGTACAATGAGCATACTCACCCCATCATCCAAAAAAGGTGGAGTAAGTTGAACACCCCTCTACACATGGCTGCGTATGCTTTGAATCCAAAGTGGTATGTGGAAAGAGTTGGTAGAATTCTTCCTATTAATGATGATGAGGTGAAGAATGGCATCATGAAAGCCTTCAAAAGAATGTATAGTCCTGAGGAAGCTTCATTGATCAGAGTTGAGTGGATTAAGTTTACAGAACTAGATGGCTACAAGAGTTCGGCAAGGATTGATAGGCTCACCCTTGCACAGGATAAGCCAGTTAGTTGGTGGACACTCTATGGACCTCCAGGACCATTGCGCACACTTGCCATTCGTCTTCTTTCACAGGTTTCTAGTTCCACAGCTGCTGAGAGGAACTGGTCCACATATAGCTTTATTCACTCTCTAAAGAGGAATAGACTTACCTCTACGAGAGCAGAAAAGCTTGTTGCAGTGCATAGTGCCTTGCGTCTGGTTGGTCGCAAGGCACCTCAGTATAGGCAGAGCCCAACGCAGAGGTGGGATGTAGAGCCCGAGGACCCAGAACAACTTGCTGATGACCACAATGTGCAGGTGGCATTAGAGGATGCACTTCCTTCTGGCAGTTCCAGTTCTGAGAAGTTTCCTACATATGCTGCTGCTGATGATGATGATTCTGATTATTGAGTTTTCATTGTTCAGTTATAGTCTATAGATATCATTTTTGGCAATTTAATTTTGTCATTTTGATGTTTCAGTTTTTCACTTGTGTAATGAGATTATGAGACTCTAGTAGCTACTTTGTACTTTGAACTTTCAAAGTTCAAACTTCTTATAAGTTTTAAAGTTTATAACTTACTTGAATATTAGCACATTTCAATTTGAAGTTTAAAATGGATCACGATTTTCAGCTATTGGCAACTGCCTACTATGAGTATGACTATGAATTTGATTGTTGAATGATCATTGATATAATATTTGTTCAATTATTCAATGTTTAAAGTTTATTGTTAGTGTTTACTATAAGTTTAAGGTACCTCAACATGTATCTCCTTTTAGATTTTAACTTTTTAACTTATATATATTTTTATTAAAATATATTATAATAGCCGTCCCCTCGCCGTCCCCAAAATTTTGGAAATTTTTTGCTATCCCCAGAAACCCGTCCCCCCGTCCCGCCGTCCCGGAAACCTGAGAAAAACTGGCTAAGACCTCTAGTAGGATTCTAAGGAGAGGGGACAACATCATGTAAAGGTGCACCTTTACATGCATATCATAGCCTTCATGAGACATAACTACTACACTAGTTCACACAAGCCATAACTTGTTATGCAAGGTTCCTAAAACTTTTCATGTAAAAAATTCTACTCTTGAGGAATTTGATTGGAGTGTTTTGCTTCTCGTTAAGAACATAGGTTCACCTTGGTGGTGCCCTCTTTTCCCTCCCTCCATTGTTTCCCCTTGATGGACAATCTTCATTTCAAGTCTCCCCACTTCTTCACATCCTTTTCTTCAACTCTTTCGAAAATGCTAGCATCACAACAACATTAGGTTTCATGGGTTTGTATTGTAAGACCTTGGAGTATCAACCAGCTTCCCCATGAACCATACCTAGTTGAATAACAATTGCATATTCAGTTTTCAAAATGCTCTCTCGATCATTATCTTATCTTTCAAGGATTCTCCTTGATCGTGTTTAGGATCCTCAAGTTTTTGTCTATCTTCACTTGGGCATTCCATACCTAATCTAGCCTTTTTGTGGCTAGTAGCATCTTCCTTTGAGTGCAACATATATTTGCACTAGACTCATCTGTGTACGCTAGCATTGCTTTAGTCCATGTAGTCTTGCATTACTAGGTTAACATTAGCAACTTTTGATGACAAAATGAGTATTAGTTGTGCTCACCACAATCAAGAATATAATACATGCATGCATCCATTTCAGTAGAAATGGTAAGTCAAAGATATGTATATTTTATTTTCAGCATCTCTATTATCTATGTTTTATTACAATCACTTATTATCTATGGTACCGTGTTTTTTGTGAAGCACCGTCACTCCCTACACTATTGTAACGAGCAATGAGATTTGGCAGGGCATACGTAAAAACCTGTTTTTTGCTTTTTGACACTTTTCTCTTGCAGGATTTGTTAGCGCATTAAGCTCCCTCGGCATATGTTCCTGCATGTGCCCAGATTGGGGTGGGCCTAACGGACTTTGTGAGAGATGTGTCATCAACCACCCTTCCTAATATCGTCTTCATATCAACATATTTGTCCTCCGAGCTCCATGATTCTCCCTCTAAAACCTATTCTTCCTTTTTGCTTGCATGTAACCAACTTCCTCGGTCAAGCAAAAGACATCATCGGCCTGGCCAATAATGTACATTTTTCTTTGGAATTCTTTGTATGTCATTGGTTGGGCTGATGACATCCACTAAAATTGAGATTTAACTTTTGGGGTTCTAAGCCATATGTATATGTTTCCCTTCATCATTTCTCAAAGATAAAAGACACATAATTCAATTTGCTTGTGCAAATATATCTTCCATAAAAAGAAGAGGATTTTGGGTTAAGAGGAGCTTACACTAGGGAAGACAATGTAATGCCCCGCGCCTAAAATCAAGAGACGGGGCTAAAATTGCAAGTCAAAGAAAAATTGCCCAGTTTAAACCAATAAACAAGAGGCTGTCCGATGTATTCATATTTTTCATTATTGCGCCCAAATCAGATAAAAATAAGGCAGATTGCATTAAGCAGAAAACCGCCATTATCCAAGGGAATATGATCACAATCACCAACGGCCAAGGGGTAATTAAGGAAGTGCCTAAGGAAATACAATTAATAACTGAAAATAAATAAAGAATAGTTTAAGAATGGTCAAAAGGGATATGAAGGGTTGTGTCTCATGAAAAGATAAGATATATAAGGGAGATCAATCAAGGAGAGGAGACATCATTGAGAAGACAATTTATATCTTGTTATTACTCCTTGTAGGAGCATGAGATATGGTTCAACAACCTGAGGACGAAACCCCTCAAGGTTTGAAATTAAAGGATAAAACCCTTTCCTCCAGGTACGATAGGATAAGGATCTCTGCTTGTGGCTGGCCTTCCACACTTTAGCAGTTTACCAATGACTTAATCTTCCATCTAGAACAAGGCTCTTAGCTAGCATTCGAATAAATAAACCTTTGACCCCCACCAATAAGATGAGACCAAAAGGTAGCCAACTTTCATAAATCGTTGTGTGTTTTATTCCTTGCTTCTATCCAGGAATGCCCTCCTGTCTACATTCTTGCTTTTACAAAGCAAAATGGATGCCAAGGAGTTGATGTTTATCATTTTGTTTGCGAATACATTTTGGTTCAACAAGATTTTGTTTGAGGAAGGAAATGCATTGATGTTGTTCAAAAATAGCCTTGGCAAAGAATCACAGAATTTAATTGCTTTAAAGAACGAGTCTTCCCAGTTCTTGTGTGAATGGACTAGAATTACATGAGACAAATTCTAGCAAGTGATCATTGTCAGTTTGGCATTGCTAAATTTGGAAGGCTACCTAGATTCCTCACTCTCCTCTCTATTTCCAAATAGGCTTGATCTCAGTTACAACAAGCTCATAGGAAGACTTTACCACATTTTCTTTATTGGAATGTCTTTTTTTCAATGTTTGAGAGTCGTTGGCATGGGGGGACGCCCTGATGGCCAAGAGCCACCAATGTTGGGTATATGAAGTCCAACGAACTTCTTGTTCGTTACTCTCCCGTGCCTCTTCACGTCCTTCTTGAAGGAATGTTATTATTTGAACTAATGTATGTAAAGAGTTGTTTGATAAAAAGAGTATGTATGTTGTAGCATATGTATGTTGTAAGAAACAGAGATTAATAAAAAGACTTTCCCCTGCTTTCGATAGTGGACGTAGCCAATTTGGTGAACCACTTTAAAATTTTTTGTTCATCTTTTTATGTGATTGTATCTTTGAATCTATTTTTACTTTCTGCTATCTTCCTTTATTTGTTCTGCATCTTTTCGATCAACGGATGAGGGCTCTTGATTCTTTCTCCTCATGTCTTCACTTAGAAGTGTGGCTGCAACATCATCAAATTTTAATTTGCTTTTGGCAGCCACCGAAGTGCTAACTGCCATCACAACCCCTTCCCAGCTGTTCGGTAAAGAACATAACAACAAAATTGCTTTGATTTCATCATCTAATTTGATACCCACTGAAATCAATTGAGTGACCAAGGTATTGAATTCATTGAGGTGATTTGATATAATCCCACCTTCTCTCACTTTCAAATTGTATAACTTTTTCATGATGACTACCTTGTTCGAAGCCGATGCCATTTCATACATATCTGAAAGCTTATTCCATAGCTCCTTCTTTGTCGTCTTAGCTGAAACATTGAATAACACGTTGCAGGACAGTGAAAGAAAAATAGTTGCCCTGGCTTTCATATCCATTTTCTCCCTATCTTCATCTGACATTGAACCTTTTCCCTTGGTTTTCCAAGCAATGCGAGTGAGATACCCTGCTTAATCAGCAGCGATTCCATCTGTACTTTCCACAATCCGAAGTTCTGCCCTGCAAACTTCTCTACCTTCCATTTGTTTGCGTCGTCCATGCTTTTGGAAATTCTTCACCGATTTCCAAAATACCGTTTCAGCACTGAGCTTCTTTAACAAGCTCTGACACCAATTGTTGATCGAAAAGATACAGAACAAATAAAGGAAGATAGCAGAAAGTAAAAACAGATTCGAAGATGCCCCCAAGGTTTAGCTCGAGTGGCGCGGCTGCCCACTCTAAGTGCGTGGTAGTTCGCCCACCCAAGTTCAAATCTCGAATCACCCAGCCACGCGTGCCATGGGTTAGGCGATGGGATATCGCGTTGGCCCATAGGGTTAGTTTCGGCTCGCCCGGACTGACTTGGCAACACAGTCGCAATCGCTGAGCCGGAGACACCTCTGAGATATCAAAAAACAAAAAAAAACAAATTCAAAGATACAATCACATAAAAAGATGAACACAGAAATTTTAAAGTGGTTCACCAAATTGGCTACGTCCACTATCGAAAGCAGAGGAAAGTCTTTTTATTAATCTCTGTTTCTTACAGCATACATACTCTTTTTATCAAGCAGCTCTTTACATACATTAGTTCGAATAATAACATTCCTTCAAGAAGGAACGTGAAGAGGCACGGGAGAGTAACGGACAAGAAGTCCGTTGGACTTCATATACCCAACAACCAGGGCATTCCAATTTTAGCAAAAATTAAGGGAACATCCCGGAGACATCCCAGCCTTGTTTAAAAAGGGGGAAAGACTCTGCCTTTGACTCCTAAATTTCCTCTGCAGCACCTGCTGATAAAATTGCTCAAGTTCCCCACTCTAAGGGACCAGTACATTATCCTATTTCCTCTCTACCTTATATTTTCAATTATTAAAAAATTGCATTTTCTATTCAAAATTTCGCCTTGGCTGCTGGCTTGTTTCAACTGATGCAAGTTCCAGTTAATTTGAGAGACGCCATATAACCCTAATGATATGCCGCAAGGAGAATTTACTAAAAGCAATTAAAAAAACAACATAATCCCATAAAGCGTTTCATCTCTCCAAATCATTAGCTATGAGGTTGCATGTCACAGTAAACCTCGTGGGTATATCCCAGGGATGTACCAGATAAGCAAACCAACCAATAAAAACATAAGCATTCCAATTACTCCCAACGTCAAGAACACCCATATAGGGATAACAACAGGAAATCACATTAACCTGGAATCTACATAACCTAATTTAGCCCAATCGTACATAAATTTGACAAAACAAAAATGCTGGAAAGATTGTTACTCACATATAGAAAGTAGTGAAGGTGGAAGGCGGGATTTTTTATGAGGAGAGTCCGTCAATTGATGTGTTTGCGGGAGACGTAAAGAAAACACTTGTCGATGAGAAAATCAAGAGAAATAGCAAGAGGCGTTAATGGCGTGAAGCTTATAGCAAGTAGTTTAGCGATGACGTTGTGAGATTTACAGAGGAAGGCGTATGCCATATCACCACTCTCTTCTTTTTTTTCTCTCGTCGCCCACGCCCTCTCGTCTTGGAAATTATTAGATGGTCCGGAGGGGTTTCTCGGCATAAATATGAATAAATGTGCAATATCACTACAGTCAAAGGAGAGCATTAATTGTCAATTGTTGTTTAGTCAGTCCCTGTAAACTAGTTGTTCAAAACTAATTAGCTGAGCCTAGAAGATGCCGACCAAATTTTGTCGATCATGAGATTTGTAAAGAAAAATAACCTTTACCTAGAGGAAATCTAAATCTAGGTTAATTCAATAAATGCAAGCAATCAAGTGTAAATCAATTTATATTAAATCAATAGTAACTTTGGAAATGATATTTGAATAATAAGATATGCATTGTGAAGAGATGCATTGTGTGAGGTACCTGCAATTGTAATTTTAAATAAAATAAATGACAGTTATTGATAATAACTTTAAAGATTTAATAGCAATAGCAAAAGCCTCTCGGCTTAATAAATTTAAAGATTTAGTAGCAAAAGCATTTAGATTAACGATTAGTGTTTAGGGTATAGAGATTGGTGTTTAGTGTAATAACCTTTCCCTAAAGGAAATCTAAATCTAGGTTAATTCAATAAAAGCAAGCAGACGAGTATAAATCAATTTAGATTAAATTGATAATAGCTTTGGAAATGATATTTGAATAACAAGAGATGCATTGCGTAGGTTCCTGCGATTGTAATTTTGAATAAAATGAATGACATTGTCAGTGATAATAAGTTTAAAGATTTAATAGCAAAAACCTCTGGGCTTAATAAGTTTAAAGATTTAGTAGCAAAAGCATTTAGATTAACAATTAGTGTTTAGGGTATAAAAATTAGTGTTTAGTGTATAGTGTTTAGGGTTTAGACTTTAGGTTAGGGTATAAAGATTAGTGTTTAGTGTATAGTGTTTAGGGTTTAGAGTTTAGGTTTATGATGGAGAGTTCAACATTGAGGGTTTAGAGATTAAATTTAATTTTCAAGGTTTTAGTGTTAAAAATGAACTTTGTGAAAAAAATTTAATTCGTAAACCATTTAACTTTATTAACATAATTGTATAAATATCTAAACAAACATGTAATCTAGTTTAACAAAATTGATTGTAAAAATTTCAAATTCGTTAATCTAAATGCTTTTACTACTAAATCTTTAAACTAATACAAATCACTACACTATTGATAGGAATGACTCAATGTGCCCTTATTATATAATATATTTAATATTAATACTAAATATATTATATTATTAAATATATAATACATTGAATAATTGTCATTAATATATAATATTTTATTTAAACAATATTTATTATATCTAAACTATTATTTAATAATTATTAAAGAACATTAATTAATAATTAATACTTTTTATACTATATTTAATATGTATAATATATTTAATAATTATTCCATACAATTTAATTATAAAAGCACATTTAATTGTTTAGATTTTTAAGAATATAGTATATCAGTTATTTAAAAAAATAAAGTTGTCATTTAAAAAAAATAAGTCTATTTTATTAAATCAAATAGATAAACAGCATTTATCAAATTTTTAAATAAGAAAATTAATTATGAACTATATAACATATGTAAAATGAATTTAATACTTGATTGGTTAATGGGTAAAAGATATTGCATCACATGGATGCATAAGTAATCCTGATATCCTAACTAAATTAAAATGAATTTCAATAACATACTCTAACTTATACAAAGTATCATAAGTCAATTTGTTCTAACTAGTTAACAAAATAACAATTATAATCAACAAATGCATATACATTTTTTTTAATCTAAGTAATATTTATATGAGAATACAAGTGATCAATTACTTAACTTTATATAAAAGTCTATTTTAACTAATCCACTGTATTTAATCACCTATTTCAATTAAATATTCCCATAATCAAATGTTTTGACTATAATACTATTAATGATCAATTTAAATGAAATTGATATATTACCTTCAAAAGCAACTATTTGGTTAAATTCCAAAATTATTATTTATTGTAAACAAGTTATTAATATTTATAAATATTCTATAATATTATGAAAACAATGTGCTAATCATTTATTTCAACTAAATTTATGTATTTATTCTATATATTTTTAACTTTATAAATAAAATTTAATTTTAATACACATTATATATTCCAAAGCTATCAATAGATTGGAATACACTTTAACTAATATAAATTTGCCTTAAAATAATAATGTTTGTTTAGCCCAAAATAAATAATCTAACCTCTAATTTATTGACAGGTACAATAGATAATAACTTCTAATTTATTGAGAGGTACAATAGATAACTTGGCATTGAATGTTTAAAAATATAATAATAATTAAATAATAATTCTATTTTTTCACACTACTGTTCATAGCATTAACCAATAGGAAAATAGATAAATAGCATTTATCAAATTTTTAAATAAGAAAATTAATTATAAACTATAGCATATTTGTAAAATGAATTTAATACTTAATGTTGATTCCTTACTGAGGAAAAGATATTGCATCATATGGATGCATAAGTAATCCTACCTTCAAAAGCAATCATTTGATTAAATTCCAAAATTATTATTTATTGTAAACAAGTTATTAATATTTATAAATATTCTATAATATTATGAAAACAATGTGCTAATCATTTATTTCAACAAAATTTATGTATTTATTCTTTATATTTTTAACTTTATAAATAAAATTTAATTTTAATGCACATTATATATTCCAAAGCTATCAATAGATTGGAATACACTTTAACTAATATAAATTTGCCTTAAAATAATAATATTTGTTTGGCCCAAAATAAATAATCTAACCTCTAATTTATTGATAGGTACAATAAATAATAACTTCTAATTTATTGAGAGGTACAATAGATAACAAGTTGGTATTTGGCATTGAATGTTTAAAAATATAATAAAAATTAAATAATAATTCTATTTTTGCACACTATTGTTCACAACATTAACTAACAGGAAAATAGATAAATAGCATTTATCAAATTTTTAAATAAGAAAATTAATTATAAACTATAGCATATTTGTAAAATGAATTTAATACTTAATGTTGATTCGTTAATGAGGAAAAGATATTGCATCATATGGATGCATAAGTAATCCTGCCAGGAACTAATAAATGTGAGGGAATTAGGATACATAGTTTTAGCAACTAGCACTTGCATCCATAGGAGGTTCAAGGAATATGCCGATAGGAACAACTCACAAGTTTAGAAAATTTTCCGGTGTTAATTTTTTTTTTTATGGCGTGAAACAATTCTGAGCACTATAATGCTCACATATAAAAGCCTATCCGCTAATTATGATGAAGAATAATTTTTAATGTTACATCAAAATATGTTTGCCTCGAAATTGAAAATGGATATATTTTACCTAAAAATGTCTCAGTAGTCGTAATTGTTTACTTCTGCATAGGACAATCTTATGGTTATGGTTCACTGTCACGTAGCGCAGATATGTCTTGTAGCCCATAGATCTAATCTAGTGAATGTGCATTTTGGATCCTTGGTTTGTTGTGATCTTTGCATTTACTAATTGTTAAGGGTTGGCGGTATTTTAAAATACCTTGGGGAGATCATCAAATCACAAGGGTCATGTTCTCCTAGGTCTACCCCTTGATTAGACTAGCGTTACAATTGTGGAAATGATCAAAGAGAATAATCTTAGATAGTGCAGATTAGATTCCTTTATTGCTCAAAATCAAAATATTCCTATAATGATTCTTCTTTACAATGCATAGGATTTTTGTTTGATATTTTAATGATAATGAATGCACGTTAAATGCCTTTAAATACCAATACATGGCAATAAATCATGCAAAATGTGTACCAAGTTAGCTCATGAAAAGAATGAAATGGATGGGAGTTGACAGATTTTGAATTTGAATTTTTAAATTTCAAGGATCAATTCTTACATGGTGTGTGATTGATCTCACCATGTGGGATTGAACCAATATAAGGAAACACTAATATTGATGCGGTGAATGATGCCTTACCTTATTAACCTATTCCCTTAGTATTATTCATTTCAAGTATTTTGATAGGTTTGATGATGCTTATTTGTTTCAAATATAACCCTCTACCTTTGTAGCCAAGCTTTTACAAAATGTCATATCCTTTGCTATATTGACTAGCCAAATTAGATGAGGATAAATAATATTCAGAGCGAAGGCTAGTTTTGGATCCATGAGAAGTAACACCTTCATCAAAATGTTTGTCCACTTGAGAATCCAAGGGTGATTTGTCATGCATGTCAAGATCTATGATTAAAGGTGAAGAAGTTTGGTTTCATCTTATAGTTTATCTCCATTATGAAAATGATTCAAAAACTAGAGAACCCTAATCATCCTCTAAATTGGCATGATGTATGGGTGATCCAAGAGGGTTTCTAAAAGGTATCATGGATGTAATTCGATTTGGAAATATCAAAGCTTTGTCTTTTTTGACTATTTGACAAAATTGGTATGAGTTATCATTATATGTCACTACATGTCTCTTGTTATCATGGATAATCTTGAGATTATGATGAAGTGTAGGTGGGACAACACTCATTGGATGAATCCATGGATGCCCTCAAAGAATGTTATATAAAAAGGTTCCAAGCATCACATCAAATAGAGGTAAGTTTAACGAGCCCTAAAGTGATAAGAAAAGTGATAGAACCAAGGGAATTCTATATCACTATCAAACCCTTTAATGGTTACTTCAAATTTAAGGAGATTAGAGTAATTAACTCATATCACGTCTAGAAAATTCTTACAATAAATGTTCAATTTAGATCCATTGTCTACTATTGTTTTTAACTCCAATGTCCCTACACCTAACCACAATGTATAATGGCCTATATTCCTCAATCATGCATAGAGGTGGTAACACATGGAGCATACATGAGATTTGGTTTCTATCTTGAAGTATGGGTTGTAATATTGAAGGTAACTCTTTAGGAGTGATATTAGATAAATCTCTTTCAAAATGTTCTTATGTATTTCATAGGAACATGTAGTGGGGGTATTGTTGAAATGAGCATGTGCATTATACCCCATGATTGTATGCTTAATTGTAGAAGGATTCGGTGGTATAACCAAGGCATGAAAAAGTAGGAATAAAACTAGGCATAGTACCTTGCAAGTCATGTGTCTAGTCTAATTATTTAATATTTTGTAACATAATAAATAATATGCCCACGTGGAAAAGGTTGTCCCACTTGGATGGAGATTCTATAGATAACACTCTCTATCATGTGCCATCAATCTTATGGTGGCTACAAACAATTGTTGAATTAGGGGATTAAGTGGACTATGACTAGCATCTTTGACCAACTATTTATAGCATGTGTAAGAGGTGTGTAAATGATAATAACTACACCTACATGGAGTGCTTAGGAGTTAATTTGACCCAACTTGGTCTCAGGAGTCAAACTAATCAACACACGGGTTATATTCTATTTGTGAGGGAGTTGCTTCTATAGGCACGATGCATGGGTTGAATGTGGACTGCCTTGACTAATCTTTGGCTCATGGTTTTAATTCAATTGTTTTGGAAAACTATTTTTGGTTTCTTAGGTCTCATTTGCCTATATATAGGGCTTGGAATGGAGATATGACATCCATTTTTACACAAGGTGCTATCGAATTCCTCTAGGGTCAAAGCGTTGGTCTCGTGTGAAGTTCAAAGCTTGATGTTGTATTGTAACTTGTACTTGCTAATGATAAATTGGTTTTGGTGCTTCGAAGGCTAGATTTTATTGCATGAGGATTTTCCTAGGGTATATCAGTGTCACCATATTTGTGGTTATTTCAATTCTTCTTCTCATTCTTTCTTTCATTCTTGTTCTATTTCCTAACTATTGTTACTATATTGGAATGTTATTTAAATTTAGTTAGATCGGATAACTTGTAACACTCTCCTCATAGGATTAAGTAGGAAATTGTTTTTGCATATTTTCTTTTATGTAGATATCATAGGTTGGACAACTTGTTAGATCCATGGGTGTAGGGCCTATTTTCATAGTAATTCTTGTTTGAGTAGGAGTTTGTTGCAGTTCATCTTATTGTCAAGAAATAGATATGTGTAAGATTTGGTTGTGAAGCCACCCAAAATGCAAGCAATTGAAGGAAAGCATAAACAAGAAGTCAAAATTAAAAGAATAAACTATATTCTATTTAATCAAGAGTGCAAAGCATACAATCTTGAGTGATTACAGTGTGAGCTATAGGTGATTACATATACAATATACCATCGAAGAAACTAAAAACACAACCAATGTGGGATAATATGTAAAAAGTCTCTAATTAAACTTAACCTAGTGTAAAAAGAACCTAAATGGAGAACTAGTTAGGAAATATACCCCATTCACACTAACACCCCCTTAAGTGTAACTTAGGGGGAAAAGAAAGGATGGGTCCTACCTACAAGGCTTGATGAGGTACTTATGTACAACAAAATCCCCAAATAAAGAAGAGAAGGAGAAAACCCAAAGGGAAAAACTCCCCCATGAGAGGATGATGCAAGAATGGCTAAGTGACTCCCTCTAAAGAAATGTCCCACACCCCCAAGAGAGCTCTAAGATGGATGTACTTGCTCTTAGTAAAGGGTTTGGTGAAAATATCAGCAACCTTCCCTACTACTAGACAATAGTGCAAATCAAATGACCTACTCTTGTATCAACTCTTGAAGAAAGTGCATGTGGATACTGATGTGTCTAGTCCGTTGATAATGGCCTAGATTCTTTGAGATATGGATTGCACTCTAGTTATCACAATAGATTACTAATGGCTTTGAAAAGGAATTCCAAGCTCAGTGAGGATATTTTGAAGCCAAATGGCCACGTTGACAACCCCCCAATACTTAGCCTCAATCAATGAAAGAGTAATAACATGTTGCTTTATGCTCTGCCAACAAATGGGACCAAAACTAAGGTGAAAATTGTAGCCAAATGTGGACATACGATCATTAAGATTTCCAACCCAAGCAAAGTCTATGGATCCAATCAAACTTGAAATTATGCTTGTTGCATAGTGAATCTCATATCTTGAGTGCCCTGGATGTAGTGTAGAATGCATTTAGCAACCTTCCAGTGAAGCTTGTGTGGCTCTATCATGAAGCAAGAAACCATTCCAACTACAAAGGAAATGTCAAGGTGAGTGTCAGTCAAGTAGATGAGGCTACCAACAAGTTAACGATACAAAGGGGGATCAACAAGTGGAATAGAACACTTCACCTTGAGTTTGACTCCAAACAGAAAGGGAGTAAGTGTAAGATTACAATTAACAATGTGAACATGAGTAAGAAGATCAAGAGCATGCTTTCTTATGCAAGAGAGATACTAGAAGAGGCTTGAGTGATCTCGATCCCAAGAAAGTAGTGCAAGAGACCCAAGTTGATCATGGAAAACATGTCATGTAAAGTAGTCCTGACTCTATCAATGATGGATGATGTGCTCCTTATGATAATCAAATCATCAACATAAGAATCAAGAAAAGAAGAGCATCCTCCTATCTCAAGATGTAGGAATTTAGATCTAAGTGGCATCTAGAGAACCCAACTTAGAGAAGAAGGGAGTCCATCTTGTCATACCAAGTCGATGGAAACTATTTGAGTCCATAAAGAGACTTCCTCGGTCTACAAACCAATGAAGAATCTTGAATGAATCCCTATGGATATTCCATGTAAATCTCCTCCTATAGATCCCTATGAAGAAATGTACCCTTCACATCCATCTGATGTATAAGCCCACCCATGAGCTGCAATAATAGCAAGATTCAAGCGAATGAAGTTCCTCGTAGCAATAGGGGCAAAGGTCTTAGTGTATTCAACAACAAGAACCTATGAGAAACCTTTGGCCACATTCTATGCTTTGTACTTGTTAACAATTCCATTTATTGTAAATTTGGTTTGATAGATCCACTTACACTGAACTAGTTTTCTTCCCTTAGGAAGTGGAACAAGCTCCCATGTGTTTTTCTTGATCAAAGAGTTATACTCTTCCTCCATGGCTGAATTCCACTCAATAATACCTAAATTTTCATGAAATGATTTTGGATCTAAAGTTGTGGCAATATAAGAATGTGGAATATATTTGTGTTGTGATCAAGTCCTTTGAGTGTGTAAAGGATCCCCAACAAGAGTGTTTGTGGACTTAAGTGTCTATCGAGCCTAGTGATGCATAGAAGAAGGGGATGGAGGAAGAGAGTCCTTAGCCTCTAAATGTGAACTCTACTAAGGGGGAGGTGGAACATCATGATCAACCCTGTGAGTAGGAGCTGGAGGAAAATCATCTATGTCACTGTCATTTGAATATACTATGGAGAAAGAAAGAATGCGAGAGGATGAAATGGGAGAGATTTCCTCGAAATGCACACTTTACTTAATGAAGAGCTCATGTGTCTCAGGATCCAAAAGTCGATATCCTTTGACACCATCAGGATACCCAACGAAGATGCAAGGCTGACTTTAAGGTTTTAATCCTTATATTTCTTCTAAGGACTGTGAGCCAATGTAGGAGAGCCAAAAAATCTAAAATCCACACCAAGCTTCAAAGTGAGTGATGTCATTCAATGCCTTATGTGGAACCCTATTATGGATGTGAGAAACACAATTGATAGCTTTAACACAATTGATAACTTCAACCCAATATTTAGGTGCAAGGGAATGAGCATGGATCATGCAACCAACCATCTCTTTTAGGGATATGTTTTTCCTCTCTACGACACCATTTTGCTAAGGTGTGTAGGTAACTAAATTATAAAGATTAATCCCTTCAAGAGTACAAAATTGTTCAAAGCAATGGTTTACATACTTTTTAGGAAAGGTATCTCAACCTTGCAATTGCAAAGGTGTATTTTTTCAGTTATAAAAATAAAAAAACTCAATTTTTGGGCTATAGATTTGGTTTTTGGCTAAAATAAAAATTTCATGTTGTTTGGCGCTACCATTGGGGTTGCCCAATGCATATATCTCTTCAATATCTTCAATCTTAAAAAATGGGTCTAGTCGATCTTCTGGAACAAAAGTTATGGCCTCTAGAAGTTGGGCCTCCCATATTAGAAAATGTAAAAATGTGTTGGATATAGAAAATAGATATAAGGGGGAGTTACACGTGTTGATATGTGTTTTGACACATCATAAGGCATCTTTGATTGGACATAATCAAACCCTAAGAATTTGGGTCCCACTTTTGGGTGGTTTAAGCTCATGGTTTTGTAATTACCATTTGATGGTTTCATGTATTGTATCTCCTATATATTAGGTGCTTGAGATGGAGGTTGTGTGTAAGAGTCTTATAGAAGTTGTTGAGTTGCCTCCAGATCTCTGGTTGATACTCCTATGAAAGCTTGCTCTACAAGTATATTGTAATCAAGTGTTAAGATTTTTGAATAATACATTAGGTTGCTTTTGAAGTGTGGGCTTTTCTCCCAAAAGGGTATTCCCCACGTAAATTATTGTGTTGTGGTATGATTGCTATTTATATGTTTATTTCTGTATAATTTATGTAATTGTTGTAAAGATCTAAATTTCGTTGCATAACCCTCCTCTCAATATTAGTGTAGGAAGTTGTTTGCTACCTTAGCTTCATTTCAAGTGGTATCAAAGCCTGATCACCTTTGGTTTCAGTTGTGGGTTGCATTTTTTGAACTAATCTAGGTTTGAGTGGGAGCTTGTGCAGAAGATACTTTGTGATTTTGTTGCAAGAATTTTCATAGGGCAATTCAAAGAGAACATAGGTAGAGAAATTTTCTAGTAAATATTTTGAGACATGGAAGCTGAAGATGGAAGATTTGCTAAATGATCAAGATTTGTGGGATGTTGTTGATGAGCATGTTTCAAGGCCTATTGATGCTACTTTGGCTACTCAATATGATGTTATGGGATGTAAAGTCAAGGGTCTAATCAAATTGTGCTTAGCAGACTTTGTTTTAATCAATATCCATGAATAGTCCTCTATGAAGAAACTATGGAAGAAACTTGGTCACATATATCAAGCCAAATATTTAGTGAACATGATTTTTTTAGGAAGTTGTATTCCTTGAGAATGGAAGAGTTTGGATGAATTGTAGACCACCTAGAAGCATTCAATATGTTGGTGGCTCAATTGGCATTAGTTGGTGTAAAAATGGACGAGGAGGAGAGATGTCAAAACCTACTTTGTTCTTTGCCTGATTCATGGGATTCTCTTGTTATGGATATTGGGAGTACTTTTGTTTTCTTGAAAGTTGAAGATGTTGTGAGTTCTTTGCTTTTTGAAGAGACGAGGAGGAAGGTATCCATAAGTACCAAATAGGTCCTGCATGCTCATGGAAGACCTAAAGAAAAAGACAAGAAGAGTGAGAAGCGTAACAAATCCAAGTGCAAGGGGAGATCTAAATCTTTTGGAAAGTCCAAAGTTATTTGCTAGAACTGTGGTAAGTCTGGATACTTTTGGAAGGAGTGTAAAGAAGAAAAGAAAAAGAAAAAAGAAGAAATTTGATTCTGATTATGAGTATGAGAAGGAAGATGGTTATGTGTTCAATGCATCTTTGGCCACTTGTGTAGGTAATGATGCATGGTTAATTGACTTGGGTGCATCTTTCCATATGACCCCTAATAGAGATTGGTTTTCTAAATAAGAATAATTTGATGGAGGTGAGGTGTACTTGGGTGATGATTCTCATTTAAATATTGTTGGCCATGGTAATGTTAAAATTAGATTTCCCAATGGTAGAGTAAAAAAGAATAATGGTGTGCATATCCTTGGATTAGAAAGAAATTTATTATATGTGAGCAAACTGATAGATGTTGGTATGCAGGTAGTCCTTTCTGATGTCGGATGCAAGATGATTAGAGGTGCTACGATGATCTCTAGAGGTGTTATATTTGGTACATTGTATAAGCTCAATGCATATGTTGTTGAGTGCAATAGTACTTTTGTGAAAAGCAAGTATGTGACTATTTCGTTGGAAAAAGTGAGGGTTTCCTCTTTGATGAATGGTCATGGCTTCTAGGTACCTATGGGTGGTGCTCTTTCTTCTAAATCAAAGTTACCTGCAGAGAAGACTATGTTATGGCACCAGAGATTAGGCGACATTGAAGAAAAGGGTCTAAGGACCTTGAAAAATAAAAACCTTGTTGAAGGGTTGACTGATTTTAATCTTGATTTCAATTTCTATGAGCATTGTATTTATGGTAAACAAAACCAACAAAATTGTGTTCAGTTTTACTTGAGTTCTCATAAAACTTGTGTTGTATTGAATCTTATTCATTCTGATGTGTTTGGTCCTATAGATGTTCCTTCCATTGGAAATTCCACATATTATGTTTCATTTATTGATGATTATAACAAAAGGACATGGGTATATTTTCTAAAGAGTAATTCTAAAGTTTTCAATCAATTTAAAGAATTTAAAGCAATGGTTGAGTTACAAATTGGAAAGAAAATAAAATGTTTGAGAACTGACAATGGCGATAATTTTTTCTCTAATGATTTTGATAGATTTTATAAAGATTGTGACATTCAGAGACAAAAGACAACTCCATATTCTCCACAACAGAATGAAGTTGCAAAAAAAATGCACATGACACTAATGGAGAAGGCTAGAAGTATGCTTAGTGGTGTCGGTATAGAACAAAGGTTTTAGGCTAAATTTGTTACCACTACTTGTTACCTGATTAACAAGTCTCATAAATTAGCTCTTGTTGATAAAATTTCTACGAAGGCATGGTTAGGTAGCAAGCCTTAATTAAGACATCATAGAGTTTTTGGTTGCAAGGCATATGCACATGTGCCAAAGGAGAAGCGAACAAAGTTGAAAAACAAGGATGTGAAATGTATCTTCATCAGGTACAGTTATGGTGTGAAAGGATACAAGCTTTGGGATCCTATTATATTGAAGGTAATATATAGTAGAAGTGTGATTTTTAGAGAAACTAAGCCTTCTTATGTTACATTGCAGCCATAACAAAAAGTGAACAGAAAGATGTGATTCAAAATGCATGAGAAAGTTGAATCAAGGCCCCTAGATAGACAAGACCTTGAGGAGAGCTCATCTAGCTCTAGTTTTTTTAAAGAGGAAGAAGAACCTCCAACTCAGCTTGTTTGAAGATCTACAAGGCATAGACAACCACCTGAAAGGTATTCACCTGATGACAAGATGTATTTTTGCTTTGAATACTAACATGGATGAACCAAGATCTGTAGAAGAGGCATTAGATATGAATGTTGCAGGATCTTGGAGGATTACCATGGATGAAGAAATTTGTTAGCTTTGAAAAAGAATGATACATGGAATCTAGTACCATTACCTGAAGGATGAAAACATGTTGGTTTCAAACATTTTGGGTGTTCATGAAAAAAATTGGTTCAGATGGAGATATTGAGAAGTATAAAGCATGGTTGGTTGCAAAAGGTTACTCTTGGGTTGAGGGTGTTGATTACGATGAGATATTTTATTCTATTGGAAAAATTACATCTATTAGATTCTTGCTTTCTATTATTGTTGCTTATGATCTAGAGGTTGAGCAAATGGATGTGAAAATGACATTCCTTCAAGGTGATTTAGAGGAGCATATTTATATGACATAGCCGGAGCACTACGTGGTGAAAGGTAAAATTAATTTGGTTTGTAAATTGAAGAAATCTTTGTATGGCCTCAAACAGAGTCCTAGGAGATGGTACCAAAAAACTGATACACATGTGTTGAGTTTGGGATTTAAGTGTTTTGAATCTTATCACCGTGTTTACTATAAATAAGATGGTGATCATTTCCTATTTATTATGTTATATGTTTATGATATGTTATTTATTGGTAAAGGGAAAGGAATGATTTCAAAACTAAAGTCTCAACTTGCAACAAAATTTGAAATGAAAGTTCTTGGTGCAATTAAACACATTCTTGGGATGGAAATAAGAAGAGATAAAGTGAACTATAAACTATGGCTTAGCCAAAGTAAGTGTGTCAATTTAGATTTATAGAGGTTTAACATGTAGGATTGTAGACCATTTGTTACATCCCCAACTTTTGATTTAGCTTAATCCTACTTTTATGTGGTAAACAGAATAATTAATCATAGTTTAATGATTTGATGTTTGTGAAAAATATTAGGTAGAATCATTGAATATATGGATATTGATTAATGTTTAGTTTATACATGAGATTACATTTTGATAAGATTATTTTATCATAATGTTTTACGAATCAAACGATGATACACTAATCATGATTATATGGTTGTGAGTGTAATCAGGAAAAGAATCTTCCTCCAAGGATGGAAGGAGAGTATCAACCAAGAGGAGGAGATGTTTGGAAAAGGTCAGATTGTCATCTGAGTATCGAAGTTAATCATTCGTGAACCCATGCAAGATAGGGTGAGTATAAGTCTTTTCCTAGTTAAGTCAATTCCATTTTCAGGATGATTTAAGTTCTCTCGACGTTGATTCGACTAGATAATGTTCTCCGAACGTTCATTTAGTCGATAAGTAATCTTGTATGGTTGTCGAGTATCATTTGTTTACTTATCTATTTCTTTATTAGAATTCGTGATTATCATTTAAATATTTTATTTACGGCCTAATATGGCGAAGAGGGGGAGTGAAACTCGACCCCATAATCGCATATTATTGATGCCACCCTAATGATGTTATTATAATTTTATGATACCTTGGATTATTTTGATAACCCTATAACATCATATAGATGTAAAGGATTCTATGCGTGATATAATTATCCATTATTCTTATAATGGTTGAGCACTTTCTTATTATAACATATATGCCTTTTGTAGTCATCTGAACCACTATCCACAATAAGTGGAGTGAGTGGAGGCCGAGATGAAGCTTACCATAAAGCTTAATCATTGCAGCTCACTCCCAAATGGGAGGTATGGACCTTATGGTGCCTTGATACCCGCGGGGTGGCGAGGTTAGTGTAACTGTTTTCACCCACTTTCTTAAGGAAAGGTGGTGGTTTTGGTGTTGCATGCAGGGATAATGTGTGCAAAGCAAATTGTATTCAGGTCTTTTATTTTGTTTTTGAACTATTGTTATCGTTGTTATCACAATTCTAAGCAGGCAGCGAAGGAAAAAGGGCTACAGGAGTAGCAGGTTTGGGAGAACTGTAAGCTCATGGGATAGAGTAACTATCAACCACATTAGCTATCATCTCTAGCAGGTTGAAATTCAATTGCATTACATTTTATACACATGTATGATCAATAGGCACTCTCGTGTGCACTGAACTATGCATATAAACATTGGAATCACTGTGGAAATGTGATGTCTTTCATTGGAATCATTGTTGAAACTTTAAACGTCTATGTTATTCCTTTGAAAGCCTTTATGTTGGTATAAACTTGAAGAGGCCTTCGAGGCCATTCATCAAAGAACACTGTGTTTGTTTCTTGAAAGCTTTTCTTATAGTCTTTCGAATCAGTCAAGGCCGTGAGGCCGAATGCAATGATGTTACTGTAGCATGCATGAGACCTCGAATGTCGATATGGCAGAGGATGCAAAACATTTGATATATCCTTTGATATCATTTCTATCTTTTGTTTGAGACTAATATGTATCAAGATTGAGATACTACCAAATGATAATGACTATTTAAATGAGTAAAGAAAGATGTGGAATGTGTAGGCCGAGAGCCTTGCATAGAATAATGATAATTCTATTTTATAAGCCATTACCTTTGACTGTGCCCAAGGGCACTAAGTATGCCAAGGCACGTGTAATGTGAACATTGATACTTAACTATTCTCGATAGAAGATAATTTATGTTCGGTGTATCCTTTGTGTAAGAAAGGATAATATAACTCCTTAGTATTGATGGAGAATAACTAGTTGGTAACTGATGATGTTGTCTAGGCTGCATTAAGTGCATGCCAAACCCTAATTATTGAGGAAGTAAACCCTCAACTGATATTAAATTTCCATATAGGAAAGAAAACAATATCAAGTATGATGACTCATTTGATTAAATGTATTTGGATATTATTTCTTTCTTCTTGGTAGTGCTTCATGGATGAAGCCTAGAGTTTTAAGAATCCTTTTAAAACTCTTATGATTAAGGTATTCTTAATATTATCGATTTAATAGTACTACCGACTATGATAGTATGTGTTATAGTCAATGGGAATTTGATGTAAACCTTGAGACAAGGTACACATAAAGACATAGACTGGGAATGGTCATCAATACTGAAACCTTGAACATATATACTTGCAAAAAGAAAGAACGGGAATAGAGTGACATGGAGTCACAAGTTCCCTCTTGCATAGACAACAAGACAATAATGAATGCACTCCTGGAATCGAAGTCGAAAGTCCAAGTAAATGGACTAAGGGTGTTATGAACCTAACTTTTCTATGACCTAGAGGGGTCAAACTATGATCACTATAGGATGAGACAACTTCTAAGTCGAGTTGAGGTAGGTGAACAATAGACTATGTTCATTGCGAAACATATATGTATATAAATTCAATTAATATTATATGTTAAGCAATGATGTATGGTTTATATAAATTAGCGATGATCTATATAAATATAAATTTGTGATCATCTCAAAACCCTATTAAACATAACTATAAAATAAAAATAAAAACAAAAAATACTTTTGCCTAATCCTTTAATCCAAATTGTGATTGCTTGAGGACAAGCAATTTTGAGTGGGGAGAGTTGTCATGTCCCTATACTAGTAATTTATAATTGAATCGATTATGTATTATTCATTCAAATCAAAGATATGAATGATATTATAAATTGAATATATTTAATATATTTAAATAATATTTATTTAAAACAATTAACAAAATATATTATTATTATATTTATAAATAACACATAAATAATAATAATATATTATAAATATATCTAAAAATATAAATACAAATATTCTTATATTTATCTTATATTATAATATCAATATAAATAATATAATATAAATCATATATCATTTATTATGATATAAATGATATAATATAAATAATATAAAATTAATAATATATCATTTATTATAATATAAATACAAATAATATAAATAAACATCTTTTAACCTATCCTCTTATGATAACGGAGTTACATATGGTTAGAACTAGTTTTACCACAGCTCATAAAAAGGAATTAATATAAAGTAATAAAAATTATAAGAGGGTACGTATGCAATTTACTAAAGTAATAAAAATTATAAGAAGGTACGTATGTATTTTAGGCGAAGCATAATAAGAGATATGTCTCTTCGAACATATCCGTTGAAAGGGAAATAAATAAAGGTTATAAGATAGAAAGTAAAAAGAACAGGAAAAAAAGATATTTTTTAAGAGAACATTTCTGAGTTAAATACAACTTTGATATTGAAAATAAATAAATATAATAAAGAGTAATCGTATTTGATTTATATAAGAGCATAGCACACATTTAGAGATTAGAGGTAAACTTGTTAGGAAGAAGTAGCATTAATACCTCAAAGGTAGATAAGACCGGCGGTGGAATGGACCATGTTACATCATACTTAGGCAATGGATAAGACCTGCGGTGGAATGGACCATGCTACATCATACAAGGGCAATAAGTAAGACCTGCAGTGGAATGGGCATGTGTTACATCATACAAGGGCACTTAGTAAGACCTAAGGTGGAATGGGCATGTGTTACATCATACAAAGGCACTACCCATAGAGGATGATTCATGCAACCTAACAAGAGATAGTACCCCATCTCCACTAGGGTTTGAAAATAAATAAAATTAACATATAATAGACAACCCTAAGTATGAATCCACTTAAGGATTGAATAATTGAATTATTCATTTATGTTGATACTATTTATGTGGTTACCAACTCTGATTTGATTATTTTAATATGATTTTTTGATCTTATCTATTACTAATGTTTCCTTTAAGAAAATTCTCAGGTGCAAGGTGGAAAATAAGGATCTTCTTATAAGGGACATTACAATAAATCTTTGGCCAAAGTAATACATCCGTCTCTGCATGCATTAGTCGGTTCACTGTGCGCTAGATGGCATAATGCTTCCAATAGTGTCATACATAGTTAGAGTGGATCTATAGTTGTATGACTGCGAAGTATTATGAAGGACACAACACTAGATACTCAGATGGCAAACCTAACGATTCCTTATATCTATACCCTCCGTGAAGGGTAGGGCAACTTCTAGGAAGGAAGTTGTGTGGGGGACCATCGATCTGTGGTTGGAGGAAAAGCACTTGGGTGATGCTCTCCTTCCTAAGTAGAAGACAAGCCAAGACTTATGAAGACAGATGTCAAAGTTCTAGATACAGTACTTACTTCTATATGACTTGTTAGTCAAACTTTATGTGTAAACTTATCTTTGATGCTATGAGCAAACATTTTAAATGTAAAGTGAAAGGAATTCACTAGAATGTTATCTTTGGAATTGTTGTAAATTTTAGTTTTGAAATATTCAAAAAAGATATGCATTTGATTTTGCTAATGATATGGATTATTACTTTGTTCAATTATGATTATGTTAATCATGACCTTGTACTTAATGGTAATTAAGTTGGTTAATTTTGGGTAATGAGTGATGGCTTGTTACATATGGTATTAGAGCTACCGGGTTCAATACATGGACCTATGAGCTCACTACATAACGTTTTTCTCCAACATTAATAGTTGCTAATGTTTGGATGTTCTTATGACAGAATGGTAAGAATAAGAACAACACCCAGAAAGAAGGTAACGAGAAATGGACATTAACTTAAGGCTATGAGGGAGTGAGCCTCAAGAATGAAACGCCTTGAACAAACTAGTTGCTTGATAGGTGCATGGTTGGATGATGATGAAACTTTCGTTGATGCTATTAAACGCATCAAGCAGGAGATGGAGAAAGCAGTTAGGGTTACTTCTCCTATCTTTGAAAATGAATTAGTGAAACCCTTTGCACCTAAGTAACCAATCTTGGAAAGTGATCTTAAGGATCCTAATGTTACTCAGGAGCTTGTGGATGAGCACCTGCGAGTAAGTCCACCTCCTAAAACTAATTTGATAAACCTCAATGATGAGGATAATCTTGGGAAGATATCCCAATCTGATAATAACTTACAGTAGCAAGAAGTAAAGAAAATTTTGTAACTATGAAGGGATTATATGTAATCCATGGAAACTATAATGCATTTTGAAATTTTGGCAAATCTTTCCTTTCTTGTTAAAGATTACATGAATGAGAATGGATTTACATTTATGAATGGATTCAGTGGTATGAAAAACTAATTGAATGATTAATCTACAAACTTCAGGAGGAGTAGATTGCAGCCTAGTTCAGATAGGAACCAATATGGGAGATAGCCAGGAAGAAGGGCAACCTTTAGGCCACTCCGAATCTAAACTCGACTAGATCTTTGCTATGCTCTAAGAGATGAGAGAGAGAATTGGAACTCTCAAGCAGGAGGTCAGGGGTCAGTATGGACCCAGGCAGGAAGCCTATCATGGGGGTGATGACGAGGCACATCACGATGACACCACCCGATGTGAACACAGAGAGAATAACTCTGAGGCAAGACAGGAAGAGGATAGAAGAAGCCAATTGGCTTTGGAATTATCCCAAGATATGAAAAAGGTTACCCCACCCAAGTTTGATGGGACAGTAAGCAGAGATGCCACAGAGGCACGACTTACCGAAATAAAGAAATAGTTTGAAACAAGAAACTATTTTGAAATCAACAAAGCGGTATGGTGAGCATACTAGCTGGCAGGTGAAGCATACACTTGGTGGATGAATAAGAAAATGGAGTTAGGCTTGAGATCCACGAGTCTAACCTGGGAAAGGTTTGTGGAACTTTTTAGGCAAAGATGGTTGCCTCAGCTGTAGTATGACCAAAATCTTATAGATTTTCAAAATCTGAGACAGGGTGATTTAACTGTGAATGAGTACTAAGAAAAGTTCACTCGCCTACTCAAGTATGTTCCACAATATCAACAGGATGAAAGGTTTCACATCTGAAAGTTTATTATGGGATTGAACACCTAGATTGGGGGTGAAGTTGATGTGCATGGTCCCACTTCAATGGATCGAGTTTATGAGAAGGCCATCAAACAGGAACAAAAATTAAAATCTATGTCTGTTTACAGGGAGAGGAATCACAAAAGGTATAATTGGTCCCAATCCTCCCAATTTTTTAAGAAAAAGGGCAAAAAGCAGGACTTTTCTGAGAAAAGTGATAAAGGGTCCAAGAATAAGCAAAATGAATCCAATGGGGAAAAGAAAGGCAATAATAACTCTAAGAAAAATGGAGATAATTCTAGAAAGCCTCAAGAAAGGAGAGGACTTGTGGGAGGGTGTTATTCATGTGGCAGTGATCATTATGCTAACCAATGTCCTAACAAGACCAAGGAACTCAACCGTGAGGAAATCCTTTACCCTCTCAGCAGGTAGCATTCCAACAACGCATACATGTAGCCCTAGATAATAGGCAAGCTAAATATCAAATCACTCCCATTGAAACTATAGGTATTTTATTTGGTTTTCCAATTTCAATTTTGATAGATATTGGTGCAACATAATGTTTTGTTTCCCTAAAAGTTTTAAGTAAAATTTCTAGAAAAGATGGATACATGGCAAATACTTGATCAGTTGAATATGCAAATCAGACCAAAGCTCAGGTAGAGCAATGCTTGTTTGAGGCTAAGGTTGAACTCCCAAGTATCTCCACTTAAGTGAACCTTTGCGTAGCCCCATTAGGCTCATATGATGTTATCCTTCGGATAAATTAGCTATGGAGACATCGGGCTAAATTAGATTGTTATGCCAAAACAATAGAATGTCTAGATGACTTAGGGAACAAACTCTTTCTGCAAGGAAACCCTAGAGAGGTCAAACTAAGACAAATTTCTGCCCTATAGATGAAAAGAGCTCAAAGAAAGGGATGCCAACTTTTTGTTGTTAAAATGGAGAAACTAAATAATTTAGAGGAAACCAATTTCCAAGATGATTTAATATTTTATGAATCTCACAAATTCAAAAGAGTTGAGAAGAGGGAGACTATAGATCAAGAAAGATCAGATATGGATAAGTACCCTTTTCTTAGAGATTTTGATGATGTGTTTCCAGATGAGCTACCGAGATTGCCTCCCAAAAGAGCTTTTGATTTCTCTATAGATATAATTCCAGGATTGAAAGCTATATCTAAAGCTCCATATAGAATGACTACAACTGAGTTAATGGAGTTAAAGGCTCAATTACAGGAATTGCTTGATAAAGGACTGATAAGGCCCGGTGTGTCGCCTTGGGGAGCACCAATATTTTTTGTGAAAAAGAAGGATGATACATTGTGGTTATGTATAGATTACTGCATGCTAAATAAAGCAACAATAAAGAACAAGTACCCATTGCCCTGAATTGATGATCTGTTTGATCAAATGAGAGGATCAACTACATTTTCTAAGATCGATCTTCGATCTGGGTACCATCAATTGTAGTTAAAAGATGAAGACATTCACAAAATAGCCTTCAGAACAAGGTATGGGAATTACGAATTTATTGTCTTACCCTTTGGATTAACAAATGTACCTGTAAGATTTATGAACTTAATGAATAGTGTGTTCAGAGACTGTTTGGACAAGTTTGTCCTAGTTTTTCTTAATGATATCCTAGTCACTCTAAGAATGGGGAAGAATACCTTCAGCATTTAAGGATTGTTCTTTAGAGGTTAAGAGAGCATAAATTGAATGGCAAGCTCTCTAAGTGTACTTTCTTTCAAAAGGAAGTGCAGTATTTGGGTCACATAATTTTAGCTAAGGGAATAGCTATGGACCCGACCAAGATTAAAGCCATATTGGAATGGTCAGCACCAAGAAATGTACTTGAGGTTCAAAGTTTCATGGGCCTAGTAGGTTACTACAGGAAATTTGTGAAAAACTTTTCTAAAAGTGCTTATCCTATTACTTCTTTGCAAAGAAAAGGCAAGAGGTTTGATTGGTCAAACAAGTGCCAAAGGCATTTGACCAACTAAAGGAAATGTTGACTAAAGCACCTATCTTGAAAGTACCTGACCTAGAAAGTCATTTTGTAGTCATTACTGATGCCTTAGGGGAAGGCTTAGGTGGTGTATTAATCTAGGATGGACAAGTTATTGCATATGAATCCAGGAAACTGAAAACTTACGAACAAAACTATGCCCCTCATGATTTGGAATTGGCAGCAGTAATTCATGCACTGCAAATGTGGATACTCTGAGGGTGATGAGTTTTACGAGTAGGTAAAACAAGCCCTTTTGGAGAATCCCTAGAATTTGAAATATGATGGATTTTACCTTGAACCAGCTGGGTTATTGAGGTATAAAGGAAGGATGTATGTTTCAAACTCCGAGGAGTTAAGGAATATTGTGTGGAAAGAGGTACATTTTGCACCTTATTTAGGACATCCTGGAGTAACAAAATTACTGGCTGATGTGAAACCCTTATATTTCTGGAAAGGAATGAAGAGGGATGCTGCAAAGTTTGTAGTTGAATGTTTGGAATGCCAGAGGGTGAAGGCGGAACACCTTCACCTGAATGGCAAATCATTAGGATAGATTTTGTGTAAGGACTTCCTATGTCAAGGAACATGCACAATGCTATTCTGGTTGTGGTAGATAGAATCACCAAAGTGGCACAGTTTATTCCTAGGAATTTGACTGATGGGGCACCCATCATAGCCCGCAAATTTGTGCAAGAAATTTTTAGATTGCACGATATTCCTGAGAAGATTATCTCATATAGGGATGCCCGTATGACATCAAAGTTTTGGCAAACCTTGTTTTCCTCACTTGGAACCTAGTTGAATATACGCTCAACTTATCATCCCAAGACAAATGGCCAAACTGAAAGGGTAAACCAAGTACTGGAAGATTTGTTGAGGATGTATTGCATGGATCAATAATACAAATGGGAAGATTGCCTTCCTCTTGTGGAATTTGCCTATAATAATTCCTGTCATTTTGCAATTAAGATGGCTCCATTTGAAGCGTTATGTGGAAGAAAGTGTCGAACCCCTATAAGTTGGGATAAGATAGAAGATAGGGTTATCCTTGGTCTAGAAATGCTATCAGAAATGGAAGAGCAAGTCCATTTGATTAAGAAAAGGCTAGCGGAAGCCAATGATAGGCAGAAAAGTTATGCGGATGCTAAACACATCGCAAGGCATTTCTCAGTGGGAGAGAAGTCCTAAGGGTAAAACCCCAAAAGAGCTTCATTAATCTTGGAAAGGCATCTAAATTGGCTCCTAGATAAGTGGGTCCCTTCAAAGTTCTCGAAGAGGTCAACCCAGTTGCATACAGGATTGCTCTGTCACCAACTCTTGGCATGATGCATAATGTTTTCCATGTTTCCTATTTGAAAAAGTTTATTTTAGGAGATAATCATATTTTTATTCTTGATTGGAATGCTATATAGGTGAAGGACCCAGGGGTGGTAGTGATCGAGCCCATCAAGGTGCTCGAAACACATAAGCTACGCTTACATAATAAAGAGGCAACTCAATGCAAGGTCTAGTGGGACCAATATGCAAAAGAGAATGCCACCTGGGAGAACTATGAGGATATTTATTAAAGATTTCCCCATCTCTTTTAAAACTTTTTTACTATGATGAGTAAACACTTTTATTTGTTATGTTGATTTGATCTTGGAGACATTAAATCATCGAGGATGATGATTCATATGGGGGGAGATATGTTACATCCCCAACTTTTGATTTAGCTTAATCCTAATTTTATGTGGTAAACAGGATAATTAATCATAGTTTAATGATTTGATATTTGTGGAAAATATCAGGTAGAATCATTGAATATATGGATATTGATTAATGTTTAGTTTATACATGAGATTACATGTTGAGAAGATTATTTTATCATAATGTTTTACAAATCAAATGATGATACACTAATCATGGTTATATGGTTGTGAGTGTAATCAGGAAAATAATCTTCCTCCAACGATGGAAGGAGAGTATCAACCGGGAGGAGGAGATGTTTGGAAAAGGTCATATTGTCATCTAAGTATCGAAGTTAATCATTCGTGAACCCATGCAAGATAGGGTGAGTATAATTCTTTTCCTAGTTAAGTCAATTCCATTTTGACTAGTGTCGGTAGGATGATTTAAGTTCTCTTGATGTCGATTTGACTAGATAATGTTCTCTGAATGTTCATTTAGTTGATAAGAAATCTTGTTTGGTTGTCGAGTATCCTTTGTTTACTTATCTATTTCTTTATTAGATTTTGTGATTATTATTTAAACATTTTATTTATGGCCTAATATGGTGAAGAGGGGGAGTGAAACTCGACCCCATAATCACATATTATTGATGCCACCCTAATGATGATATTATAATTTTATGATACCTTGGATTATTTTGATAACCCTATAACATCATATATATGTAAAGGATTATATGTGTGATATAATTATCCATTATTCTTATAATGGTTGAGCACTTTCTTATTATAACATATATGCCTTTTGTAGTCATACGAACCACTATCCACAATGAGTAGAGTGAGTGGAGGCTGAGATGAAGCTTACCATAAAGCTTAATCATTGTAGCTCACTCTCGAATGGGAGGTATGGACCTTATGGTGCCTTGATACCTGCAGGGTGGTGAGGTTAGTGTAACTGTTTTCACCCACTTTCTTAAGAAAAGGTGGAGTTTTGGTGTTTCATGCAGGGATAATGCATGCAAAGCAAATTGCATTCGAGTCTTTTGTTTTGTTTTTGAACTATTGTTATCGTTGTTATCACGGTTCTAAGCGGACAATGATGGAAAAAGGGCTAAATGAGTAGTAGGTTTGGGAGAACTGTAAGCTTGTGGGATAGAGTCACTATCAACCATAATAGCTATCATCTCTAGCAGGTCAAAATTCTATTGCATTACAAATTTTATACACAGGTATGATCAAGAGGCACTATCGTGTGCACTGAACTATGCATATAAACATTGGAATCACTGTTGAAATCTTTATGTTGAAACTTTAAATGACTGTGTTATTCCTTTGAAAGCTTTTATGTTGTTGGTATAAACTTGAAGAGGCATTCAAGGTCGTTCATCAAAGAACATTGTGTTTGTTTCTTGAAAGCTTTTGTTATAGTCTTTCAACCTAGTCGAGGCCGTGAGGATGAATACAATGATGCTGTTATAGCATGCATGAGCCCTTGAATGCTGATATGGCAGAGGATGCAAAGCATTTGGTATATCCTTTGATATCATTTCTATCTTTTGTTCGAGACTAATATGTCTCGAGACTGAAATACTATCGAATGATAATGACTATTTCAATGAGTAAACAAAGATGTGGAATGTGTAGGTCGAGAGCCTTACACATAAATAATGATAATTCTATTTTATAAGCCATTACCTTCGGTTGTGCTCAAGGGCACTAAGTATGCCAAGGCATGTGTAATGTGAACATGGATGCTTGACTATTCTTGATAGAAGATAATTTATGTTCGGTGTATCCTTTGTGTAAGAAAGGATAATATGACTCCTTAGTATTGATGGAGAATAACTAGTTTGTAACCGATGATGTTGCCTTGGCTGCATTAAGTGCATGCCAAACCCTAATTATTAGGGAAGTAAACCCTCAACTGATATTAAATTTCCATATAGGAAAGAAAATAATATCGAGTATGATGACTCATTTGTTTTAATTTATTTGCATATTATCTATTTCTTCTTGGTAGTGCTTCGTGGATGAAGCCTAGAGTTTTAAGAATCCTTTTTGAACTCTTTTGACTAAGGTCTTTTTAATATTATCAATTTAATAGAACTATTGACAATGATAGTATGTGTTATAGTCGATGGGAATTTGATGTAAACCTTGAGACAAGGTACACATAAAGACTTAGACCGGGAATGGTCATAAATATTGAAATCTTGAACATATATACTTGCAAAAAGAAAGAACGGGAATAGAGTGACATGGATCACAGGTTCCCTCTTGCATAGACAACAAGACAATAATGAATGCACTCTTGGAATCAGAGTTGAAAGTCCAAGTAAATGGACTAAGGGTGTTATGAACCTATCTTTTCTATGATCTAGAGGGGTCAAACTATGATCACTGTAGGATGAGGCAACTTCTAAGTCGAGTTGAGATGGGTGAACAATTGACCACGTTCATTCCAAAATGTATATGTATATAAATCTTTGGCCAAAGTAATGCATCCGTCTCTGCATGCATTACTCGGTTCACTATGCTTCAGATGGCATAATGCTTCTAGTAGTGTCATACATAGTTAGAGTGGATCTATAGTTGTATGATCGTGAAGTATTATGAAGGACACAACACTAGATACTCAGATGGAAAACCTAGTGGTTCCTTATATATATACCCTCCGTGAAGGGCAGGGACACTTCTAGGAAGGAAGTTGTGCGAGGGATCGCCAGTCTACGGTTGGAGGAAAAGCACTCGGGTGATGCTCTCCTTCCCAAGCAGAAGACAAGCTGAGACTTATGAAGACAGATGTCAAAGTTCTAGATACAGTGCTTACTTCTATATGACTTGTTAGTCAAACTTTATGTGTAAACTTATCTTTGATACTATGAGCAAACATCGTAAATGTAAAGTGAAAGGAATTGACTAGAATGTTATCTTTGGAATTGTTGTAAATTTTAGTTTTGAAATATTCAGAAAAGATATGCATTTGATTTTGCTAATGATATGGATTATTAGTTTGTTCAACTATGATTATGTTAATCATGACCTTGTACTTAATGGTAATTAAGTTGGTTAATTTTGGGTAATGAGTGATGGCATGTTACACCCTTGTGTGTTCCTTTTACAGTTGGAATGAAGTTATCTACTTCACAATGTCCAACATCCCCATCAAAAATGGAAGACATGAGCAAAGTGCCTTACTAGAGTGTAGTTGAAAGTTTGATGTATGTTATGGTTTGTACTAGACCAGACATTTCCCAAGCAGTGGAAATTCTTTCTAGATATATGTCTAATCTTGGTATAGTTCATTGGGATGCAATTAAAAGTGTCTTCAAATATTTGTAGGGTACCTCAAAGTATTCCTTGTATTATCATGGAAATTTGATAGGAGATGGGAATTCCCTTGATATTCATGGTTATGTGGATTCAAACCGGACATATGATGTTGATAGCAAAATATCCACTATGCTTATGTGTTTACTTTATTTGGTGGTGCAATTACTTGGATGAGTAAGTGACGAGTTGTGGTTGTTTTGTCCACTATTGAGGCTGAGTATATGGTAGCTACTCACTCTTGTAAAGAAGCCATCTGGCTTAAGAAATTTGTTTAGATATTGAAATAAAACAAGGAATAATGACAATTTATTTTGATAGTTAGAGTGCAATTTGCCTAGCTAAGGACCCAACATTTCATGAGAAGACCAAGCACATTGATGTACAATATCATTTTGTCAAAGATATGGTCAAAGATGGTAGGGTGAAGATGGTTAAGGTAGAGATTTTGATGAATGTTGTAGATTCAATAACTAATCCTATAAGCACAAAGAAGTTCAAATGGTGTTCAAAGTCTACGGGCCTCTCGACCCCTATCAATTAAATCATGGTGTTGATACTCCCTTTGCTCTTGCAAGGTGTTTGACAAGTGGGAGAATGTTAGGAAAGATGTCTCAACCTTACAATTACAAAAGGTGTGATTTTATGGTTATAAAAATAGAACAACTTAATTTCTAGGCTATAGAGTTGTTTTTTGGCCAAAATAAAAATTCTAGGTTGGTGGTGCCCAGTGTGTAGATCTCTTCAAACTCTTCAAAAAAAAAAAGCCCAATTGACCTCCCGAATCAAAAGTTATGGCCTCCAAAAGTTGGGCCTCCCATATTAGAAAATGTAAAAACATGTTGAACATGGAATAGAGATGTAAGGGGGAGTTACACATGTCGATGCATGTTTTGACACATCATAAGACATTTTTATTGAAGATAATGAAACCCTGAGAATTTGGGTGTCATTTTTGGGTGTTTTTAGCTCATGGTTTTATAATTACCATTTGACAGTTTCACGTATTGTATCTCTTATATATTAGGTGCTTGAGATGGAGGTTGTGTGTAAGATTCGTATAGATGTTGTTGAGTTGTCTCTAGATCTCTGGTTGATATTCCCATGAAAGCTTGCTTTGCAAGTATATTGTAATCTTGTTGAGAATTTTGAATAATATATTGGGCTACTTTTGGAGTGTGGGGTTTTTCTTCGAAAAGGATTTTCCCCACTTAAATCACTATGTTGTGGTATGATTATTATTTATATATTTATTTTTATATAATTTTTGTAATTGTTGTAAAGATCTAAAAAGTTTTGCAGAGCCCTCCTCTCAAAATTAGTGTAGGAAGTTGTTCCACTACCTTAGCTTCCTTTCAATGTTCTCTCCCATTATCAACATAGAGAATCTTGATGAACTTTCTAGAATATTTCTCGTCACAAACCTTGAACTCCTGAAACTTGTCAAAGACTCTTTCTACCAAAGGAAGAAGACCCATGTGTATCTGGAATAGTCACCAATAAAAGTGAGCAAATAGTGAGCATTGCTGAAGGACAAGGGTGGAAAGGGACCCACCAAATCATTGTGAACCAGCTCAAGGACTTTTGAAGCCCTTCAGCCCTTCCCTTCGTCAAACTTGTCCTCAAGATGCTTTCTCAAGACACAACCTAAACAAACACCATATAAAAATTTATCCGAGGAATACCCGCAACCATGTCTTATGTGTTTATCTATTGAAGGTAGTGGTAATTAAGATGGCCAAATTGCTCATGTCATAATTTTCTCATTGAATTTGAATGGGTGAGCAATACGGTCAAATGTAGACACAAAATGAGAGAAAGCATAGAGTCAAGATTGACGGTTGACCTTTCCAATTGTAATGAGAGCATTATCTTCAAGAATCCTAATGACAATAAAATCTAGAGTGAATTCAACCTTCTTTCCATTCTAGAGATGAGTTATTTGGTAGACGGATAGAAGGTTGGCTAACAAGTTAGGCACAAAGAGAACATCTTCAAATATACTAGTATCAACATCAACTATACCTTTCTCGATGATATTCACAAGAGAATCATCCCCAATAAGAATGTGGGGCATGGAACAAGACTATAATAGAGAAAACTAATCTCTATTAGACCTCATATAGTGTGATGCACCTAATTCAAGAATCCACTAACTAGAATAATCTACACAAGCAACAAGTGTAGTTGTTTTCCTTTTACCTGATTTTAAAGGACTGGAGGATTGATGTATAATAGAGGAGGGCGGATAAATGTTGTTCATTTTCAGAAGATGCTTTATCTCATCTATCTTCTTCCCATGACATGAATGTTCCTCATGACCAACCTTCTTGAAATAACTACAAGTAGACATTTCCTTCTTCTATGAATTCCCCTTGGATGAAAATGATTTGGAGTCTACTTTAGAGGTAGAAGATTATTGTGCTTGATCTTTTTGAGGTTTCTTCTTAAACCTCTTCTATTTCTTGAAATATTGACCTAACTCTTTTTGTCCCTTTGGTTGACCAACCAATAAATCATGAGATTGTAAATACAAAAAAGGCATGCAAGTCTACATGGCAGTCTGATGATTATCTAGAGTCCTAATCATGTACATGTAGGCATGAATTATATATACCTCTCAACATATTCTTTCTTTGTGACACATTTTCAAATGTTTTTCTCTTTGTTTGTGCCTCCCTAACCTTCAAGATAACCTTCTAAGGTCTTGCACACTTTCTTGGTGTCCATCTAAGCCATTTTTAACAAACCACCCCTGTCACTTGCCAGCCTCGACAATGTTGGTAATCCACCTCCCAAGAGGGGATATTTACTTCCCCCAAGGGGTTATTTCATCATTCATTCTTCCATAACCATTCAATTGACCTTCTAATGTCTTGTGTACCTCCTAACAACCTGCCTAGTCCATTCTAGCTAGATCGCCCCTATGACCTATAGGATCTCGTAGGGAGATCCTACAACTAAAGTGGGATATCCTGGGGAGATCTACCCTTGTAAAATGAGTAACCCACTTCCCATGTGTGTTTTTCCTAGGTTTAACCTTCAAACTAATTTTTTAATTGCCTAACAAACCTTCTAAATCCTTGGAAGGGTAGGGTGGCCCAAGAGGCTTATAGGATTTTCTAAGAAAATGAGCTGAAAGTATAATTTTGGAACACTTTCAAGAAAAACTAATAGCACCACTATGTAGTGCTAAAAAAATTTAATTTAAAAAAAATGACACCCAAAAAGGAGTTTGTATGTGCCCAAACAAGCCCTCTAAAGTTTGACATGACCTACCTCATCCATTTTGGTTGGGTCACTCCTTTTTCCTTGAAGATTTCTAAGGTGACCCTACAACTTAAGCAAGATATCTAGGGGAGATTGCCTTGCTAAAGGGGGTGACCCTATCATCCTTTCCATGTGTGATTTCTTCTATTTTTATCCTAGTTTGACTCCATTTTAACTCTTAATTGTGATCCCTTTCATTCATAATTAATTGATCACCCTTAACTATTTCTAGACTTTCAATCAGTCCATTGTTATCTCTTAGTTGGTCCATTGTTATCTTCTAATTAGTCTTCTATGATCTCCTCTCTAACCTTTGTTCACTTCCAATCAGTGCTAGATCACTCTTCAATCAATCTTTGTTAACTCCCCAATCACTGCCACCTTTGGTGTGGATTTCAAACCTATAAATACCCCTCACCTCTTTATCATTTATCATATCCTCTCATTTGGAAGAGACATCAAGCTTCTTCACAATCCTTTGAGCTTCTTAGTTTCTTTCTTTAGTTTTAGTTTTTGCAAAGATCGAAATCTTTCCATTTGGAGGCAAATTCATTATTGCACTCTTGGTTTGCTCAAGTTTCTGCAAATAGAACCCCCCATAGAATTTTTATACTCAATGCAGGGCCTTATATGCCTTTTATTTTCAATCATTTGCTTTCCCATAGCATACATATTCTTAATTCAATTAATTTTCAATTTCCATAGCTTCAAAGCTCATAGTCATTTGCTTTTCATATCTCCATTTTTGTCCCTATTGCTAAGAGGAGGACCCCGCTGCTATAGAGGAAGAGATGGTTGCCAAAAAGGAACTCTGAGGACTCGCGCTAGGCACTGTCACCCGATTCAATCAAAATTTTCACACCTTTTGTAGTAATTAGAAAATCAAATCTTGCTCTTGGGAAAGTAAAATTTCAATTTTCTTTCTCTTGATAAGTAGTTTTAAATTGCTTCCATATATTATATTTGCTTTCTTTTATTGCCTGGATTAACTTTACTTATTTTCTAAAGATTAATTTCATTTTCAATGTTCTTAGATTCAATTTCAAATTTCATTCATTACATTTCAAAACTAACCCACGAAACATACAAAAATATAGTTTAGATTGCATACAAAGATAATATAGTTTACATACATTTTCTCTTTTGTAGTAATTAAATCAATTAAAATTTAGAAAAAGGAATTAAAAGTTGTTTTGCATTCGTATAGGATTGTATTCATAGAAAATACTAAAAACATTAGAAAACACAAAAGAAAAATCAAGAGATTAAGAAAACCCTTGATTTCATCACGAGGTCAATAAAGTCAACAAATTCAACTCAAACAAATCAAATCAACACAAATCAAGTTTTCCCCCTTTTGTCTAGCATTTGATGTGCCCAAACATTAGGGAAGATTGAGTGAAATCAATCTTAGATGAAATTAAGGAGAATATCCCTCAACTAGTTCTCATTCAACAAAACACAAAACAAAGAAAAGAAGTTGAAGAACATCAACAAAGAATCATTCATCATCAAGTGCTCATACAACAATGCATTCAAAATGAAGAAAGAGGCTAGATCACCTTCATATCATAAACAAGTAAAATAGTCTTTGAGATAGGCTTAGAACAAGTGACCCTTAGGGTCATATTATAATCACAACCACAACAACCATTAAACATCTGCATCGACATTACAACATTTATAACAATTTCAACCAAGCACACACATCCATACATGACACGATCAACCCAACCACAAATCATGATGTTCTCCCTCATGAATAGAACAACCCCTGGTCATACCTCCACTCAATTGGCTCTTGCCACTATTAGAAATGAAGGTATACAACTATCAATGAAAATTGATTACAACTTTAATATAGATATTTAACTGTGCAGAACCAAAATGGTGAAAGTATAAAATCAACACAAAGAAATAACAGAACAAAAGATCAAACACATAACACAATGTTTACGGAGAAATCCTTTTGGGAAAAAACTCCACACAAGAAGAGATGCACCAATCTATATTAACTTCAATAGAGTTTACAATACAACAATATCAATCCCCTCTTCAGTCTTCAATCCAATAACACTTGTTTTACCAATCTCAACTCTCTAATCTTCTCATCCACAACCGTAATGCAATATCCTCATAAAGGGGTTGCCTTCTAGGGCAATAAAAGCCAACATAACCTCTACTGTCAGATCTATGACCTAATGATGAACGCTTCAGATTTACTGTCACAACCTTTTATCTTGTACTTAACATTAATGTTACTTTATATATATCACATGGATATATTTGATGTTATATTTCTGATACATGCAACATTTTATGTGTAATATGGAAGAATTGTTCTATCCCACAATTAGGAAGTATTAACGTTTTCTATGTTACAATGGCATAAATTGATTATGAATTATAACATGATTGATGTCATGATTATGGACTAACGACCAATTAGATTATTTGAGTGTGAATAGGATCTGCCATGACCTCATTCCAGAAGGCAGAGGGTCACATAGGAGAGGGACCTAGCTCTTCTAATGTTGTCATGCATATAATCACATATGCACAATCACATTAGTAGTATTGCAAGTATGTGCCTAACTGGTGTTGTCATTGATGTCAACATATCTGTTTTGTCATTGGTGTCAACTGTGCTCTTGTTTTGATGCCTGTTTGTAATGAGTTAGATGCTTTGCATTGGCTTATATAAGTGTTTGAGATAATGAGTAAGTGATCCTGATATTGAGTTTCCAAGTGCTTTTGAGAAAATTTGCTCCTCTGGTGGAAACAGTGTATAGAAGGGCATCTTTGTTTACAACAGAACAATCCAATAGATTTCTCTGCATTTCTTGCACAATGAATATCTTTGTCTGCAAATTGGAAGTTATTTAGAGGCATGTCTGAAGATGCTATGCTCCAAGTTTGAGCCTCTAATATGAAGATTTGAGTGAGTTATGTTCACCAGAGTAAAAGCTGCTTTTTCTGAATATTCACTGGTGACAGGGAGAAAGTATTCTGCTCCGCATTCCTCCGCATTAAAGTACTTTTGTCCACGGTTTTGGAATTAATTATGTAATGTTTCTATGTGCCTTCAACTCTAATGGTTCACGATTTAGTGGTCTGCAAGCGATCTTTTTCTTATGACAGTGGCTGACAGTTATGTTAATGTGCTCCAGTTTGAAGAATCTAATGAATAAACTGATCAAAGATGGTGTGAAAGTTCCTGATGCTTATAATGTGCTTGTAGATGTCTCCTAATCATGTTCCTATCTTTTGATTGGTCTGCAAAGAGTAATTTGGATCGTGGAAGAAGATTGTTCCTAAAAGACTTAGTGCTAACACCAGTCTTGGCCGACTTGGTTGTTTTCACTAATTTGGGAGTTGCATTGAAGATTGTGGAAGCGTGTCGTGGCGTGGAAGATTGCATTTGAGTCCCAGCTAAGGCTTAACATGATCTACACACATCTTTATGTTAGCAAATCTTGTTTAGGTCTAGACCTATTTCTATGTATGTTTGTAGTGCTGACTTTGGAGATTGTTCCAATGGTTGATGAATGTAATGCCGACCTTGATGTACATTCCAAGGTTGATGAATTGTATAAAAACATGTAATGTAGTTGCGAAAAAGAGATCCTTATGCAAAAATGAAAAGATAAGTGAAAAGGTGTAAAAAGAGCAGAGCAGAGGATTTATACTGCACTTCAATGGAACTGAACCCAGGCATGGAGTAGATGCTATCAAATCAGTTCACCAACCCTTGGCAGTGAGCCTCAACATTTGCAGTGAGCATTTTGGGTAGTGAGCCTCTATTTTTTTAGTATTATTATAACATATTTATTTCTGTGGGCTAACACCTACCATGGCTTTTCACTTATAGGGTTTTCAACGTAAAAATCTGGTGTCTCATATGTTGATTATGTTATTGTGTTGAGTTTCTTATTTCATGCCTTCATGATTAAATTTGAATAACAATGAACAAGTGTTTGATGTGTTAATGTTCATAAGTGGTCAAAGTTTTGGAGACAACTGATTCACCCCCCCTCTCAGTTGCCTGGTGCATTTCAACAATTGGTATCAGAGCAAGGTTCCTTGGAAGTAAGCCTAGCAGCTTGAGGTCGATCCAGGATGTCTTATAAGAAAGAAACCCCTCAGTTCGATGGGACAAATTATGATTTATGGAAGGTACGAATGAAAATCCATCTCCTCTATCTTGGTTATAGAATATGGAAAGCAACAGAGACAAAGTATACCATGCCTCATAATGGTTTAACAACTGAAGATGAAATCAAAGATTATGAGTTTAAATATAAAAGCTAGAGATGCTTTATTAAGTGCCTCGTTGGACATTGAGTTGATAAAGGTCATGGATCTGGAAACTGCCCATGAAGTTTGGGAAAAGCTAAAAAATCTGTATGAAGGAGATGAGTCTGTTAAAAGCGCCAAATTACAGGGTCTGAAAGTGAAATATGAAGGTTTAAATATGAGAAAAGATGAAAACATAACAACCTACATGCAAAAAGTTGATGAAATTGTCAATGGATAAAGAGTATGGGAGGAACTATTGAGGAGAAGGAAGTTGTGATGAAAATTCTTAGGTCATTACCTAAATCCTATAGTCATAAGGTAGCTGCAATTAAAGAAGTAATGATTGTGAAAGATGTCACCAAGGATCAGTTGCCAGGAAAACTTACAGCTTTTGAGATGAGAGAGCTTGGTGATGCCCTGCCGAAGATTGAGACTACTTTCAAAGCTAGTACTTTAGAGAAGATCTCCAGAGCTGAAAAGTACAAGGTGGAACCTAATGATGAGCTTGATGAAATTGAAACAAACTTTGTTGACAGACTGTAAAGAGGTTCTGGTAAGTTCAAAGGCAAATTACCTTTCAAATTTTTTACATGTGGTAAGGTTGGTCACTATGCTTCTAGGTGTCCTGAGAGAATTGAAAGGAATAGAAAAAGATTTGAGAATAGACCTAGGGTTCCAAAGAAATGCTACTATGTTAGAGATTTGGATGATGAAGGTGTGACAGATGATGAATATGATGATGCTAGTACCAGTGCAAATGAATGCTTGTTTATTGCAATTAAAGAAGAACCTGCATCTACTAATCCTGCTAGCTGTGTGAAGGAAGAAAATCTAGTGGAAGAAAGTGCTTTAATTATTCAGGTTGAGAAAGATAATGATGAATGGATTATTGATAGTGGATGCTCACATCACATGACCAGTGACAAAAGTAAGTTTGTGAGTTTGGAAAAGTATGATGGAGGACTGGTTAGGTTTGGAGATAATGCAATTGCTAAGATTTGTGGAAAAGGATCTATTTCTTTTGATGGAAAGCACAACACTGATAATGTCCTATATGTGAAGGGTTTAAAGCGTAATCTTTTGAGTGTTGGTTAGATGTGTGACAAAGGTTATGATCTAAGATTCAAAGATAATGGGTACAAGATCATGGAAAGCTCCAGAACAATTATTGCTATCGGTAAGAAGACCAGAGGTAACATTTACCAATTAAGAGGAACTAATGATTATTGTTTATTGGCTCAGACAGATAAGAGTTGGCTATGGCATAGAAGGATGTGTCACATCAATTTTGACAATTTGGTGAAGATAAGTTCTGCACAGGCTGTAAGAGATCTGCCTAAACTTGTGAAGCCAGCCAACACCATTTGCAAGGAGTGTCAATTTGGGAAATAAACAAGAATAAGTTTCAAAAGCAAAGAACAATTTTCTACTGGATTGTTGGAGCTAGTACATACAAATTTGTGTGGTCTTAAAAGAATAAGAAGTCTACAAGGTGACAGGTATTTTATGTTGCTTATTGATGATTATTCTAGAATGACTTGGGTCACTATTCTAAAAGAAAAATCTGAAGCCCTAGACAATTTCAAAGTTTTCAAGGAAATGGTTGAGAATGAGTTAGAATTGAGGATCAAATGCTTAAGGTCTGATAGAGGAGGTGAGTTCACATCAAATGAATTCAATAATTTCTGTGAAGAACAAGAGATAAGGAGACAGTTGTCTGCACCTAGGACTCCTCAACAGAATGGAGTTGTTGAAAGAAAGAACAGAATGGTTCAAGAGGCTACCAGGACTATGTTAAAGGAAGCTGACCTATCAGAAGTTTACTGGAGAGAAGCCATACATACTGCTGTGTACGTCCTAAATAGAGTTCAAGTCAAAGGCAACAACTCTAAAACTCCTTTTGAATTATGGTATGGAAGAGTTCATACAGTGAAGCATTTCAAAGTTTTTGGTAGCAAATGTTATATTAGAAGAGAAGAAGAACTAGGCAAGTTTGATGCTAGATGTGATGACAGAATTTTTCTTGCTTACTCTACCAAGAGGAAGGCCTACTGGTGTTACAACAAGAGATTGAAAAAGATCATTGAAAGTGTTAATGTGAAGGTGGATGAAGACAAGGAAAGAATATCAGATCTGAGTGGCTATGAATCAGATGTACCTGCGGCCATACTTTTTCGAAGAGTGTTGTTAAGACTCCCAAGTATGTAAGGATTAATCATTCTAAAGATCAAATTATAGGTGACAAAAACAAAGGGGTGTTGACAAGGAAAAGAGCTGCAAAAGAACAAGTGAATTATTGTTTGCTTTCAAAAGTTGAACTAAAAAGTGTGAATGAAACCTATGCAATGATGAAAATTGGGTAAAAGCCATGAAAGAAGAGTTGATGCAGATAAAGAAGAATCAAACTTGGGAATTGGTTCCTAGACCTACTGATAAGAATGTCATTGGAACTAAATGGGTTTTCAGAAACAAGCTGAATGAAAATGGAGAAGTTGTAAGAAACAAAGCAAGGCTTGTGTGCAAATGATATTCTCAAATTGAAGGAATAGATTTTGAAGAGACTTTTGATCCAGTAGCTAGGATTGAAGCAATCAGAATATTTCTGGTATTTGCAGCTCACAAAGATTTCAAAGTGTATCAAATGGATGTGAAGTCTGCATTCTTGAATGGTGAGTTGGAAGAGGAAGTTTACATTGAGCAACCTGAAGGGTTTCAACTACCAAACCAAGGTGATATGGTGTGTAGATTGAAGAAATCCCTGTATGGACTGAAGCAAGCCGCTAGATCCTGGTATGCAAGGTTAGACAAGTATTTGCTACAATTAGGGTTTAGTAAAGGCACTGCTGACAACAATCTCTATTTCAAAATCAATGATAATCAAATCCTGATTGTTGTGGTTTTTGTTGATGATATTATTTTTGGAGGAAATGAAGGTATGTGCATGAAGTTTGCAGGAGAAATACAAAATGAATTTGAGATGTCTATGTTTGGTGAAATGAATTTCTTTCTAGGTCTACAAATTAATCAATCAGATAAAGGAATCTTCATTTCTCAGTCTAAGTATGTGAAAGAGTTGTTGAAGAAGTTTGGGATGGAGGACTCCAAACCAGTATGCACTCCCACGGTGACTGGATGCAAGTTGAGCAAAACTGATGAATCACCTAAGATTGATCAGAAAAGGTATAGATCTATGATTGGAGGATTACTTTGTCTAAAACAAACCAGACTTGATATAATGCATGCAGTATGTCTTGTGGCAAGATTTCAGGAAGATTCTAGAGTCACATGTGATGGTAGTCAAGAGAATCTTGAGGTATTTGAAAGGCACATTAGATCATGGCTTATGGTATCCAAAAGATAATGATTTCACTCTCAGTACTTATACAGATGCAGATTGGGCCGAAGATGTTGATGACAGAAAAAGTACGAGTGGAGGTGCTTTCTTCTTAGATTGGTTTCATGGCTGAGCAAGAAGGAAGATTCAATCTCCTTGTCTACTGCAGAAGCAGAGTATATGCAATAACATGTTGTTGCACTCAAGTGTTATGGATGAAGCAAACTTTGAAGGACATAAGAGTTGTGTATGAAGATCTAATTTCAATCTTTTGTGACTATACAAGTGCTATAAACATTTCAAAGAATCTAGTGATGCACTCAAGAACAAATAATATATCAATAAGGTATCACTTTTTGAGAGAAAAGGTGACAGAGAATGAAGTAAAGAATATGTGTCCACAAAGGATTAGATTGTAGATATTTTCACTAAGCCTCTGCCTAAGGATACCTTTGAGTATCTCAGAGAAAAGTTAGGGTTCATTACCCCTCCTGCTCTAAACTAAGATGCATAGGAATGCATCAGTCCAATGGTGTCCAAAGCCTCATTCTTTGATCTAGATTGATGTTTTGAGTGCTACTAGATGTTACTGACATAAGTTCCTGATTAAGAGCAATAAGTGTTATTGTTATCACTAGGAATTGCACCCGTATGCAAAGCTGGTTAAAGCACTGCAATTTCATGTAACATGGGACTAATCTCAGGTTGTGGGTGCCCTATGATGAGATTAGACCTCCAAATTGTGGGTTGGTTCCCTTCAAATGTTCTATTGAAATGTATGTTTTTACTTTTTGGGAAAAGGGAAGAAAGAAACTAAATGAACTCTAAGTGTAAAATGGTGATGCACCTGATATAGATAAAAATAATACAATCTGATTCACAATGCTTGCTCAGAAATTTGACTTCTACACAATCCAGGCTTGGCATAAATATCACAAAAATGATTCTAAGGAAGGTTGAAAATAGGTTTTTATGAAGGAAAATGGTTTTTCACAGCATAAAAAGACTATTTCTGGTTAGCACAACCTAAGACCTGTGATGAATTTATGCTTTAATGTTGTAAACAATGAGATGAGACAATAATTTTGAAGGTTTAATAATAAAACACAACAAAATTTCATCAAAATCACTTCAATATTTAGCACTAAAAGGAAAGGTAATTCAACTGATCTAAAATAACAAAGGAAAGCTTTGCAAAAAAAGACAAAAGATAACCTGTAACTTGCCGATCTCTCAATAAAACTGTAATAGTGAGCTACAAGAATTCTCCAATCTGTTTGAATCAGAATGAGAATCAAGAACTACCAAAAATAGACTTTTTCTTTACAATATATAGGCTTGCTCTCTCCAAGAGGCATGCAAAAAATATAGACTTGCAGATAACTGCCTCTAAAAATACTCATTCCTGAGCAACCTCAAAATTAGGGTCTAAAACTACCTCAAATTGAGCAAAAATAGTTTCAATTTGGGCTTCTCCATGTGTTTGACCAAAATTTTAACTAAGGACCCTAAAAATACTCCTAAAAAGTCATGCAAAACCCCTAGGTGGCCTAGTTAACTGAACTAATCAATTTGCGTGATTTTGCATGAGCAAAATTGATTGTGAGTAAATAATAAAGTAATAAAATATTACTCTATTATTGGTTACAACTTGTCTATTTTTTATTTTACAATTTGTGGAAAATAATAAAGTAATTTATAGAATATTACTTTATTATTTATTTACAATTAATTAATGTGTAAAATCATGCATGATTAGAAGAAAAAAATACTCCTTATCACTCCAATACATTTGCCTATTTTGCAAAAATAGGACTTAGGAATAAATACACATTTCCTTGTCACTCCAATACATTTGTGAAAAACTAATCTCCCTCTGCAAGAAAAATAAAAGAACCAGTCACCCCTGTAGCACTCCATGCACAAGACAAAAAGTTGCATAAATATCTATTTCTCAAATCTCCTTATATCCCCATATGCAATATTTGAAGTTAAGGAAAGAAAATAACTCCACTATGCAACTTGACCCCATGCAAAAATTGATCCATCATATGTTGTCATTATCAATGGTGCCACCATGCAATTGCCACATCACTACAAGACAAATATCTTATTATCCATATGCTATATCTTCACCATGCATAATGAGTTTACCCTTGAACCTCCATGTATTTCATATTCATAAAATATTGCACCATTATAGATGCTCACCTTATCTGCCACCTTTGTAAACTCTATATTCATGCATATCATGTCTTAAAGCATCCACCTCCTTGGCTGTTAGCCACCATGCATAATCTTGAAATCCATCCTTGGATGCTTGGACATAGGAAAAGGGACTTAAGCATGTGTTTTGTTATGCCTCCACCATTTTGACCACCAAGGAACTTCACCATGCATAAAAGGTCATAAGGCTTGGAGCCTTCCCACATGTTATATCGGCCTCTTGACTTTAAAAGGAACCAACCTCCAAAGGGTTGATGTTGGCCACTATGTGTTATGATTGCTAGGGAAAGTCTTGACCCCGACAACAATTTTGGATAAGGTAATAATTTGGTTTTTCTAAGTAAAAAAAAACACTTGAGTGAAAAGAAACTTCGAACAAAATAGGGAAAGAAACCTAATTTTTGCTCATTCACTCATCTTTTGATTTCTTTCTTTGAGCTCTCCAAAACATTTTGACTGAGGGTTTGAAGTAGCTCCATGGTGGCTCTGGCTTTCTCCTTCAATGGCTCTAATGCATTGTCGCTGCCATGAACTCCTCATGAGCTAGAATGAAGGTAACCTTTCTTTTCTGTTTGGTATGAAGCATTTGAATGCTGTAGCTTCCTTCATCTATATGGCCACAACCTTTTTCACTGTTATAACAGCTCCATTATTGTGCCTTCTTTAATATCTTCACTCTTTCTCTGTGTGCTTCCTTTCTCAATGGTCTTCTCCTACTCATTTAGAAGTTTGAGACCACTGTGAGGCCGTGGAAGATCTTTCTTTCTCGACAACAAGAAGGTAAGCACCTGCTATCTAGTCTTTGTAGTCTCATTCTTTTGATTTATCACTCCTTTTTGCATGACAAGCTGTAGATGGTTGTGGGTATTGCATTTTATAGCAAGAAATGATGTGTCTCTATTGGCCATGGCTGCATCTTTCTTTTTTATCTTAATCTGCATTCATTATGCAGAAACCTAAGGGCTTTGAAGTTTTGGGTTAGGGTTTCAACTTCTCCTTTGCATATCTAGAACTTGTACCTGCCATGGCTATGCTTGTCTTTGTTAATAGGCATCAAAACTGTAACTTACTTAGAGGGTTTGTAAGCTATGAAGTTAGGGTTTCAACTTCATTATGCACAAAAAATTCTTGTAATGCCATGGCTACTATTTTATTTGATCTCTTCCTCTTTATTGTAAGAAATGAAAGATTTAATGTATCTGTAAATAAATCTTGTGAATCTGGCAGATGGGTATACATTCTTTCTTATTTCTTATTTCTTGTTCCTCTCTGTTGGTTATGAATGTATCATGGCATTTTCATTGAAATCTCTCAGCTGTGTCTACAAGAACATCATTAGGGTTTGGTCCCTTGACATGGGTAAACAACCTTTCAAAAAAAAAGCTTCTTTCTGTGCAGCACCACCTTGACTGTAATCTTGTCTCCATCTATTGGCAAAATTTGAAGGGTTTTGAAGTATTAGAAATGGGTTTTCTTGCTTTACTTCTTATAATACTCCTTACCTCCTTGTGACTGTCTCATACACATTTACTGATGATTCATTTGTCTTATCATTCCACTGTGGCTAATGGGTAGAAGCATATGTTAATTTCTGTCATGATAGTAGTCTTTTGATATTCTATATAATGGCTTGACATTTTACCTCCATTTGCATCATTATAGCATAGTTTGTATCATACTGTAAGGCTCTTCTGTAGACTATCTCTTCGGATTGCATGAATGTAAGGTTGATGAATTGTGTGGCTGTATCATCATCTTTTGAATGTGGGACTGTCTCTTAGCTATAACTAGATGTATATCATGGCATAGAGATTAGATGTCTTCCTCTTTATTGTTTGTGGCATTCTTGAAATGCACCTGTAGCTTGGATAACATGCTTTCTTGTTTATTTCTTGTTGTCCTTCAAGGCTTACTGTAGCATAGGCATATTTCTTTATTTCATCTTTTGTGGTATGCCTTCATGCATCCTCATACCTGTAGTCATCTCTTGCATACTATAATCTCTACCTGTAGCTTCCTTGTGCATCTTCGGATCTCTTCTGGTTGTTCATATCTTTATCATTACGCATGTTCCTTTGTAGGTGGGCAATGATCATTATGGTGTATCATGAATGTTTCCTGCTCATTTAAGCCACTTCACAGGTCACTACCATGACTGTTATGGTGATGGTGACTGTATTTTGGTAGCACAACTGTCATAGAAGGAAAAGTTGTCTTCTTCTTGACTGTTTGTTTATCATTATTGATGTTCCTCTGTAGGTGAGCATCGACCATTATGATGTATAATACTACTTCATGATCACTATCATGACTGTCTATAATGATGGTGACTGCATTTATTTTGATTCTTGCATTGTATCCTTCTTTATGGCATCATTATATCTTTTGACTGTATTGTATCTTTGACTGCATCTTGCATGGCCGTACTATTTCTATGTGGCACTTCTTCTTAACTGCATTGTTTCCCCTCCTTACTATGTTGCATCTACTCCTATGTGGCATCCTCTGTAGCTTGCAACTTGCATAGCATCTTCTGTTGACTGCGTCTTCTTCTGACTGCATCTTGCATATTGTGTGGCATCTACTGTATTGTATTTATCTTCTATAGCTTGCAACTTCATTCATAACTGTCTTTCATTTGATCTTGAAAGTTGACCTGACTGTCATGTTGGAGGTCCATTCACTGTGTTGGGGTATTTGCTTGTATTATATACTTCATCCTTCGATGCTTGATTGTTTGAACATGTTACTCCATTTCAAATGTAGCATTTGATCTTCATGTACCTTTTGATGGTTTGAAACCCCGAGGCATTGGTGGCAGCCTTTTACAAGGTTTATATCTTCTTTTTTAGATGACTGCACATCCATCTCGTACATATTGTGAAGTCTTATTTAATGGCAATCAAGTTGACATAGAGATTAAGTTGTTTGTCTTCCACTGTTCTATCTGCTATTTCATGTGGCATTTACTTGACTACTTCTTATGAAACACTTGTAACTTTGAATGTGATATAGCTGTTTTAAACTTTGATCATCTTTAAATAGTATGAAACAATATGAGAAATACCTGGTATGCAATGCTGTTTCATCTTACTCCTTTGTCATAATGAGATGACCCTTCATAAGATCTATTTTGCAACTTGTTCAAATGATACATAAGTTCTTGTATCCTCCTTTCTCTATCTCTCTTCTCTTTATCAGGCACAATAATCTGAAAACTTGTATCACTTCTTAGATGACTGTAATCTGATTTTTCTGAATTTGTCTTTCTGTCAATCTTGATTCAGTCATATAGCTCTGATTTGTTTCAATCAACTGTAATGATGTCATGATGACATCCTCCTTATGTAAGTTGATTAGATGATGCATGATATATCTTAGAATGATGCATCCTGGTACTCTTTTCAAAAAATGAAAAGAAACATGTTGGGCTCAACCCTTGTGGGAGCCACATTTAATCCACAAGTTTATTTGTCTTCAAATCAGCAACAAAATTTGTCCTATACCTGCACAGTGAACAAACAAGTTAGTATAAAAAAGTACCTGATAGCATTGATTGATCTCCTTCATGATTTCTTCTTGATTTGTATCATTATCTGATCTAAATTCTTATCTAAATACATGATATGATAAGTAGATGTCTCTATTTGATAAAAGCATGTGATAACTGTAAATATCCGGAGCACCAACAGGGCTATCCCAATTTTTTTTACAGGTTCAATTGGATGGTGGCTTGGATTGAAGCTTGAAGACTGAAGACTCGAAGACCAGATTCAACAGCAACCTCCATCATCAGGCAATGATGGATGTTTAGATTTATCATATGTTCTTTTCTCTTTTCTTTTATCAAATAGATACATAGCTTGCATATCTGCAATTGCTCAATTAGTTATTCCCACGGCTTGTGTGGGACACATTTGAACATTTCTTTAAAATATGATCAATTAGTTTCTCTAATGCATATGATGTATATGTATTTCCTTTTTAATCAATGAATGAGATAAAATAACAGATACTTGGATGTATGTTCAAAACATGACATGAAATAACAGTGTAATACAACATCTTTCTCTCTTTTATTCAAAACTGATTAATTTGAATAATCAATTTAACTTATAACTCCTAAAAGATCAAACTTTGTAGAAAAACTGTATCTCCTTGAATGATTGATCCTTTGATGATCAATTCTTTTGTCATGATAACTTATCAGCCCTGATTGGACTGATGGGTTATCCTGATAACTGGCATCCTCTTTTCAACTGTGTCAAAGTGTCAACCATTCAAGAATGCATAACCTTGAAGCTTTCTATTATTCATTCTGAACAATTACACCTAGGTCCAACTAATTTTTAGTGTGAATAAAAAATTAGTAATAGTTATAGTGTTGATAAAAGAACAATTTTAGTCTGATCAAAGTAGCAGAGTGCAAGTATGTGCCGATGTCAAAGGGGGAGAGAAATCATGTGAAAAACATAGGGGGAGAAAGAGTGTAGATGTGTAAAAATAAAGGGGGAGTATCTTGTCTTGATGGTCTTTACATTTTTTCAATCATATGTTGCTATCAATGATAAAGAGGCAAATTGTTGCAAGTATGTGCCTAACCGGTGTTGTCATTGATGTCAACATATATGTGTTGTCATTGGTGTCAAATGTGCTCTTGTTTTGATGCTTTCTTGTAATGAGTTAGATGCTTTGCATTGGATTATATAAGTGTTGGAGATAATGAGTAAGTGATCCTGATATTGAGTTTCCATGTGCTTTTGAGAAAATTTGCTCCTCCGGTGGAAACAATGTATAGAAGAGCATCTTTGTTTACAACAGAATAGTCCAGTAGATTGCTCCACATTTCTTGTAGAATGAATATCTTTGTCTATGGATTGGAAGTTATTTAGAGTCATGTCTAAAGATTCTATGTTCCATGTTTGAGCCTCCGGTATGAAGATTTGAGTGAGTTATGTTCACCAGAGTAAAAGCTATTTTTTCTGAATATTCATTGGTGACAGGGAGAAAGTATTCTGCTCTGCATTCCTCTGCATTTAAGTATTTTTGTCTGTGATTTTGGAATTAAGTCTGTAATGTTGCTTTATGCCTTTAACTCTAATGGTTAATGATTTGGTGGTCCGCAAGCGATCTTTTTCTTATGACAGTGGCTGACAGTTATGTTAATGTGCTCCGGTTTGAAGAATCTAATGAATAAAGTAATTAGAGGTGGTGTGGAAGTTCCTAATGATTATAATGTGCTTGTGGATGTCTCCTGATTGTGTTCCCATCTTTTGATTGGTTCGTGAAGAGTAATTTGGATCATGGAAGAAGATTGTTCCTAGAAGACTTAGTGCTAACACTAGTCTTGGCCGACTTGGTTGTTTTCACTAATTGCGGAGTTGCATTGAAGATTGTGGAAGCGTGTTGTAGCATGGAAGATTGCATTTGAGTCCCAGCTAAGGCTTAACATGATTTGCAGACATCTTTACATTAGCAAATCTTGTTTAGGTCCAGACTTATTTCTATGTATGTTTGTAGTGCCAACCTTGGAGATTGATCCAATGGTTGATGAATGTAATGCCGACCTTGATGTACATTCCAAGGTTGATGAATTGTATAAAAAAATGTAATGTAGTTGCAAAAAAGAGATCGTTATGCGAAAATGAAAAGATAAGTGAAAAGGTGTAAAAAGAGTAGAGCAAAGTAGTTATACTTACTGCGCTTCAATGGAACTGAACCCAGACATGAAGTAGAACATCAACACACATCAACATATATGAAATCCATCAAACTCCTTGCATCTCCATTGATTAGAAATGAAATAACATACTATTGTCATGAAATTATAGTCATTGTTCTAGTCATATTAGACTTGATAACATCATGAAAATAGTTGCCAAATGTCTTTTATAGCTTCAATATCAATATACAAACAATAGACAATGATCCTCTAGAATTGGATTGAGTGTTACAACCCTGGAAATGCAAATATAATTGATTGATGTAAAGGTACAACAGGCTGTTATGACTACTGTAGGTGTATATTTTGTCCAGCCAATGTTTAAACACCACAAGTGCATCAAAATCTTCTTCCCAAGCCAAGCGATAGGGTCATAGATTGCACCTTTGACACTTGCAACTCTCCTAACCCTTTTAGACTTGTCCAATGTACTTCAAAAGCCCTGTAACAATGTAAATAACTTGCTGTCATAAAATATCAGACCCTGCAAAATGCGTAAAAGTCACTCCAATTGTACCATAAACCCTAATAACTACCATGGTAGTGTCTTCAATGAACCAAGGGCTTCAATATGATACCAAACACACTCCAATTGCTCTCCTAAACCTAAAAATTCAAGAACTAATGGAGAAATATGAATGATAACACCTCACACAAAGATATGGGGTCATCACCATATCAAACAAGGGGTCATCTCCTTGCAAAAAAAATGAAAATTAGAATTCCCAGCTAGAAACAAAAGTAATAGAAAACATACCAAAGCATCAATAGTTGCAAATTGGAGTTTGAAGTCTCTATTTATCTCCTTCATGCTGGACATCCATCCTCTTTGATAATTTTGAATGTATTTTAGATTCCACCAATAGAAGTCCTTCCTTTTGTACAATTTTAAATGCTTTTGAGCTGATTGAACAAACATTTAAAATCATATTTATTTTATCCAATGAGTTTCATCTTGAAACTACTCTTTAAAGATAGGATCGACCTCATACAATTTTAAATGAAATGCCTCTAGCATCGGTGGCTGGAACAAGTAGTTGTTTTGATATTTAAAATCATCATATAATATTAAAATTCCTTCTCTTTGCTAGGCTGATTCAAAATAGACTTTGTTTTTCATTTAATAAAACTCTTTCTTGCATTTAAAACCCTTCGTCTAGCTAGCTGATTCTCCTTAGCTGAGCGGACCTCTTGGATTGGTGTTTAGCATTTAAAATCTCCCTTTTGCCTTGAGTGATCCCAAACTACCACCATTTGGCATTTAAACTTTTATTTTAGCATTTAAAATACTTCCTCTCATAGGCGCCGATCCTCTAGATAGCTGAATTAACATTAGAAGATGCATTTTATATTTTATCTTCCTCAAAGGCGTCAATCTCCCTAGGTAGCCGTTGGCACAAGTAGCAAGAATAATCAATAATAAAATCTATCATTGAGTCACCCTTATTGAATTTACTTCATCCTCCTAGGTGAATGGCACATCAACCCATTACAAGTGTTAGGCGAATGCACTAGAAGTCTCCTTATCCATCGATTGGCACAATCAACTATGCAAAATCACAATGGCAAATAGATATTAGACAAATGTAATTAAAGATTGGCACAAGTAGCAAGAATAATCAATAATAAAATCTATCATTGAGTCACCCTTATTGAATTTACTTCATCCTCCTAGGTGAATGGCACATCAACCCATTACAAGTGTTAGGCGAATGCACTAGAAGTCTCCTTATCCATCGATTGGCACAATCAACTATGCAAAAATCACAATGGCAAATAGATATTAGACAAATGTAATTAAAGATTTCATTTGACATCATCCACTTGGAAAAAATTGATCCATTAGAATGATTTTGTCATTTGGCTAAATAATAAAATAATATTACTTAGCAACACTTAGCCAAAAACACTAGTTGAGCCATCTTTCTGGTTCTCCATGTATAGAAATAAACCAACATTCTGGTTCTCCATGTGTGAAAACAAGCTCAAACTAGAAATCATTATTTAGCTCAAAATGGGGACATTACAAGTCCTCCCACCCCAATATTGCTTGCCCCAAGCAATCACAAGTGCCAAATGATCATCAATGAATACCAGGATCCCAAATCCATCTAATCTCTCCATAGATGCTCACACAAATAACCTCCAATCTACTGAAGTGAAAGATCCTGGGACCACTTCCACTGTCGCACAATGATGCAAACACATCCATGTCAATGTAGGTGACAATCATGAAGATATAAATGCCAAACACAATTGTATCCATTCCTCTTGTTTCATTGTAATAAACCAAAACAATAGTATGCAATCTAAAAATATCATCCAAAATGATATAAAATGTGCCATCCAAAGTGTATGAAGATAGAAAATCACCACTAGACCAAACCACATACTCCCATATGGAACTCTCATCAATATAAAACTGTGTCAACTCAATGGTTTGACCTAGCTCATCAAAAGGAACCAAAGTACCTTGCAAATTTGAATTACCTCCATCTTCATTGTCACACCAATGTATGTCATCAATGGCTAGCCCATGATGATCAAGCAAAGATGATTGCCTCATTCTCTTTATCATTTCTAGATGTTGTTTTGCTTGACTAGCAACAAGCTTAGCTTTCCTTTCTCTCTCTAGCCAAATGTCACACATTTCCTATGTCTTTTCCACATCTTCATATGTCTAATATAGAAAATCAGATTGTGTAGTGCTCTATTTTTCAACAAAATTACCATATCCAACACTCCAATTTTGTATTCCATCATTAGTAGACCACAAATATCTATCATCCAAAGGTGTTAGCATGTCTATCTCATGAAAATGCAAAGCCATAGGATTGCTTTCCTCATACAAATCAAGTATGATGTCATGCCAATCAATAGAATTGTAATCCATCTCAAAAATCAAATGCTTACCATCAAATGTCAGTTCCAAACAATTCTCTTCACATGCATCATATATGTCCTCATGACCTATAACAATCATAGATTTAGCTGTCATTTGATGAGGCAGAGTGTACTTGAGGGATCTCATAACAATTTGTTTCCCATCATGTAGGAAACTCAACTCCATAGCTTGTAGGTCTTGGATGATCCTTTGTAGTGAGTGTAACCATTGCATACCAAGTACAATCTCATTGTCCTTCAAATCAAATACATAAAAGTCATCACAAAGAGTATACTCACCAAATATAATATTAAGCTTGCTCACCTTCTTACAAAGAATAGTGAGTCCTCCTGCTATAGAAACATCAAAGCCCTCAAAGCCATCACAGAGCAATCCTCTTTTGTTGACCAAATCCTCATCAATGAAGTTATGTGAAGCTCTACTATCAAGAAGTGCCAAGACTTTGCAACCAAACAAAGTACCTTCAAAGATGAATGGATTGTACCTTGAAGCTCCTGAAAGATATGCAATCCTAGAACTCTTGTTATCATCACTTGTAAGTTCTAGTGTTGGCTGTCCATCATCATCATCCTCATCAAGTACCTCTATGTAGTGCACCTTGCCTTTGCCAAGGCATATATGACCAACCTCCCAAGGATGCTTGGAAGAGTAGCATAACTTCTTCCTTCTCAATTCATCTCTTTCTTCATAACTCGTCTTTGATGTAGTACCTTTGTCATCCTTTCTAGGAGTGGGCTACTGTTGAACTTTCGGATTTGTATTCTCTTCTTTGAAATTCTTCTTTTGAAATGTGAATGTGGGAGTGGTATCCAAATCAAGTGCTAACTCAATGGCTTCCTCAAGTGTAGTTGGCTTGTGAACCTTTACCAAGCCTCTAATCCTATCACTCAATCCCTCAACAAACAACATAGTGATCCTCCTATCTGTCATATCAGGAACCATAACCGCAATCTTTTGAAATTTATTCACATACGCTTCCACTTTACCACTCTGTTTCAATTGTACAAGCTCACGGTAGTAGACCTCCACATCCTTGCGGTCAAACCTAGTAATGAGTTTATGAACAAACTCATCATAAGAAGTGATCCTGTTATGATGTTGAGACACAAGTCCATGATGCCACCATTCACAAGCCAATCCCTCTAAATGCATAGTAGCAAAGTGTATAACCTTTTCTTCACTCATGGGCTTGAGTGTAAGAAAAGTATCCAACTTGTTCACCCATGCTCTAGCACTTATCTTACCACTACCATAAAAACTAGGAAGATGAATCTTGTTCAATGCATCTTTGTACTCCTTTGGTTGGGTAGGCCTTACTCTTCTTTGCCTTTGTTGATTCGCATGCCCCCTTTGTTTTTGTTGCTTATGGCTCATGAAATGATTGAAAGCCACTCTATCTCGCACATGATCAGGAAATGCATCATACTCATCAATCAAAGCTGTCAAATCATCAACATCTTCATCTTCAGACTCTAACTCCTCCTCAATTACCTCTTCTTCTCTAGGAAGAAAAGTAGGCTACATAGGTCTCTCAACTGTTGGTGTGCATGTTCTCCTTGTTCTCTGTGATCCTGCAACACTACTTGCATCATCTTGATTATTCCTATTATTATTGATCCTGTTGCCCGTAAAAGTTTGACACAACCTCTCAATGGTTGCATTTGTTCGTTGTATGTTTGCATTTGTTTGTTGCTGACTATCTGCCATTCTTCTTTGATTTCCAACCATCTCTCTAACCATACGATCCATCTCATCATGTGGATTACCATATCTTCTATCACCCATTGTGCCTGGTCTTCTTCTATAATGATGTGGAAATGGATCTATGAATTCATCACCCATAGGCTGGCAGGAATATGGTTCTGATACCACTGTAAAGATGCTACTACAAATGACTAAATTTTTCTCAAATTTTAGATAATATTTCTTGCACAAATCAATGTAAAATATCAACACACATCAACATATATGAAAGCCATCAAACTCCTTGCATCTCCATTGATTAGAAATGAAATAAAATCAAATAACATACTACTGTCATGAAATTACAATCACTATTCCAGTCATATCAGACTTGATAACATCATGAAAATAGTTGCCAAATGTCTTCTGTAGCTTCAATATCAATATACAAACAATAGACAACGATCCTCTAGACTTGGATTGAGTGTTACAGCCCTGGAAATGCAAATATAATTGACTGATGTAAAGGTATAGTAGGCTGTTATGACTGTTGTAGGTGTATATTTTGCCCATCCAATATTCAAACACCCCAAATGCATCAAAATCTTCTTCCCAAGCCAAGCGAAAGGGTCATAGATTGCACCTTTGACACTTGTAACTCTCTTAGCCTTGGTAGACTTGTCCAATGTACTTCAAAAGCCCTGTAACAATGTAAATAACTTGCTGTCATAAAATATCAGGCCCTGCAAAATGCGTAAAAGTCACTCCAATTGTACCATAAACCCCAATAACTACCTTGGTAGTGTCTTCAATGAACCAAGGGCTTCAATATGATACCAAACACACTCCAATTGCTCTCCTAAACCTACAAATTCAAGCACTAATGGTGAAATATGAATGATAACACCTCACACAAAGATATGGGGTCATCACCATATCAAACAAGGGGTCATCTCCTTGCAAAAAAAATGAAAATTAGAATTCCCAGCTAGAAACAAAAGTAATAGAAAACATACCAAAGCATCAATAGTTACAAATTGGAGTTTGAAGTCTCTATTTATCTCCTTCATGCTGGACATCCATCCTCTTTGACAATTTTGAATGTATTTTGGATTCCACCAATAGAAGTCCTTCCTTTTGAACAATTTTAAATGCTTTTGATTTGATTGAACAAACATTTAAAATCATATTTATTTTATCCAATGAGTTTCATCTTGAAACTACTCTTCAAAGATAGGATCGACCTCATACAATTTTAAATGAAATGCCTCTAGAATCGGTGGCTGGAATAAGTAGTTCTTGTGATATTTAAAATCATCATATAATATTAAAATTCCTTCTCTTTGCTGGGCCGATTCAAAATAGACTTTGTTATTCATTTAATAAAATTCTTTCTTGCATTTAAAACCCTTCTAGCAGGCCAATTCTCCTTAGCTGAGTGGACCTCTTGGATTGGTGTTTAGCATTTAAAATCTTCCTTTTGCCTTGAGCGATCCCAAACTACCACCGTTTGGCATTTAAACTTTTATTTTAGCATTTAAAATACTTCCTCTCATAGGCGCCGATCCTCTAGATAGTTGAATTAACATTGGAAGATGCATTTTATATTTTATCTTCCTCAAAGGCGTCAATCTCCCTAAGTAGCAGTTGGCACAAGTAGCAAGAATAATCAATAATAAAATCTATCATTGAGTCACCCTTATTGAATTTACTTCATCCTCCTAGGTGAATGGCACATCAACCCATTACAAGTGTTAGGCGAATGCACTAGAAGTCTCCTTATCCATCGATTGGCACAATCAACTATGCAAAATCACAATGGCAAATAGATATTAGACAAATTTAATTGAAGATTTCATTTGTCATCATCCACTTGGCAAAAATTGATCCATTAGAATGATTTTGTCATTTGGCTAAATAATAAAATAATATTACATAGCAACACTTAGCCAAAAACACTAGTTGAACCATCTTTCCGGTTCTCCATGTATATAAATAAACCAACATTCCGGTTCTCCATGTGTGAAAATAAGCTTAAAATAGAAATCATTATTTAGCTCAAAATGGGGACATTTCACACCCCTTGGCAGTAAGCTGATCTTGGCAGTGAGCCTCAACATTTGCAGTGAGCATTTTGGGCAGTGAGCCTCTATTTTTTGGTATTGTTATAACATATTTATTTTTGTGGGCTAACACCCACCATGGTTTTTCCCTTATAGGGTTTTCCACGTAAAAATCTGGTGTCTCATGTGTTGATTATGTTATTGTGTTGAGTTTCTTATTTCATGCCTTCATGATTAAATCTGAATAACAATGAACAAGTGTTTGATGTGTTAATGTTCATAAGTGGTCAAAGTTTTGGAGACAACTGATTCACCCCCCCTCTCAGTTGTTTGGTGCATTTCAACAAGTAAATTGCATATAGACCAGGTTATGGGTAAGATAATTAGCCATTTGAGTATTGATTATAATCCTCTTGGTTTTATCTTGGGTAATTAATCCATAGCTATAATTGGAAACTAAGAGGTAACATATATATATATATATATATATATATACATTTCTATATAAACAAATTCTATAATGTTTTGGAAATCATTAATCCTTATTAATGAACTATTAGATCGATTTATTTTACACTATATATTTCCATGTGTAACATTAGGTAAATATTACACACATAAATATATAATGTGAATATGAGTTACCCTATATATATTTCCGCATGTAATATTATTTAAATATCACATGAGTAAATATATGAAGTTTAATATTAAACACTGTATACATATATTTCCGTGTGTACTATTACTTAAAAAAATACACACGCAAATATATATATATATACACACACACACTCCCAAGGATATATATATACGCTTATATATATACTCCCGATAACAGGCAAGTTCATTAATTTGATACTATTTTAAGCTCTCAAGAAGATGAGTGTGTGAAATGACTGAGGCTAGGTTGGCCAATCATGACTTGGGGTGGCATGTGGCAGAAGTGGAGGCAATTGCCTCTTATGATCTCAAGTTCCTTGACACTTGGTATTCCCAAGGCTTATTTGACAATGGCTGATATGAAAGGCATTACAGATCAAAGCAGAGCAATGGGAGGCGAAAGCAGTGATAAAGTGAAAGGGAAGGTGGGGGCTCATACTCCTCAGCGTCGACAGGTTCTATGGAAGGTGGCAAGTAGCACAATTGGTGGGAAGATGAAGAGGGCCTATACCCCACATAAGCGGCTACCCAAGTTTTCAGGTGATGTGACGATGGAGAATTTTGTGGCTCTGTTAGATTCAGAGATTAAGAACCCTATTCTCCGAAAATGGATGTGCAGGATGTTAGCAATGGCCAAAGAGGTTGACGGGTAGGAAGGCGGAAAACTCAGAGAAGCAATAACCAATTTTCTGCTAGACCCAGACTCTACGAGGGGAAGATGGAAGGTTTTTGGTGTAGTGCAATCACTGACCTTGAATATCTTGACTTCCATCTCGGTAGCTTCCATTTTGGTGCATGAGGATTTGGCAAAGGTGTCTAAGGCGGCTGAAGATAATCATGAAGTCATTCTTGGACATATCCATGACTTGAAGCTAGATGTGGTGGAGACTCAGAAGACTGTGGAGTAGTTGGCTAATAAGTTGGGGGTCCTTATGGAGGAGAAAGCTCAAGTAAACTACAAATGCACTTGTGATGAGGAGGCGGATCTGGTTGACTTAACAGGCAAGCCTGATAATTAGTATTCTATGTTGTTAAGATAGTTTAGTTTTAAGATAGTATATGGGGAGAGGGCCTTGTAATTTGCCCTCTCACCTTGGCTATATGCTTCTGTATTGACTTTTTCATAAACAGACTTAAGGGCTATGTCCTATTTTTGGATGGGTCCCTAGTCCCTAACCAGGGTTTATACAACAAATATATATATATTGGGAATCTAAGCATATTGTTATTATATTTTAAAACTGCCAACAAATTTACAACAGTAAATATCCATTTTGTCTTCCGTCAATAATTCAATAATAGATATGAAACACATTTTTCTTTCCAACTAAAGGAAAGAGGAATTAATTAGATAAACAATATTATTTTCTTTTACTTGATGGGTGACAAAGAAAGGAGATGATTAAATAAACAACATTATTTTCTTCCTGACAAATGACAAAGGAACCGAATGAATTGTTTGAATTTCTTTACAACTATAGCACTTGCAGGCAACACTTGTGAGCTGTTGAGAGTTGCTTAGGAAGGTTGCATGGAGGTATCAGGCCCAAGGCCACCTGGAGTCAATTCTTTAACACTTGTCATTAAACTATGATATTAAACCATAGCTAGAACTTTGGGAAAAATTAGGGAAAGGAATTAAAAAAGAAAAATTTTGGAAGGAAGAAAGGGGGGAAAAGAAGAGACAAGGAATAGGAAGGGACAAGGAAGAATTGCAGAAAAATTAATAAACAAATCGGGGAGCTTCTAAACAGGTATGAACAATTTAGAAGTCAAAATGTTAGATGTTTTAATAAATACCTTGCATTCCTCTAAATGAAATATCCTTGGAATGTCGAGTAAGTATGAATTTTATTCTTTATAATCATTCTGGCAAACTTCCAAATCTTGATACCTGTAGCAAGGAAATTTTAATAGAAAATATTGGAGACCAATCTATGAGCAAAACAATTTTCTTTCTTGCTTGCAACTATTAATACAACAAATAAAATAGATTTAATTAGGAAGTTTCTAAATTAGAACATTCATGAAATAGAAAACTCCATTTTGGAGAGATATACTTCATTTTGTAGTTGCAGCTACATCAACCATTCATATCTTCCAAATTGAGACAAAAAACATTAAATGTGATAAGTAATAGAGGCTAATTTAGGCACTCATAATAGCCCAACCAACAACAAATTTCCAGGTGAGAAATTAGGAGAAATGGAGGCAGACATTGGCGTCATATTCAGTGAGGTACGCCTCATGCCTGGCTGCTCATGCCCGCCCATTCCACACACCTGTAACCTTTTTTAATGACTTTAAAATATAATAGTTTTGAAGGAATTATGAGCCAATCATGGTACACACAGAGGAAATTTAAAAAAACAAAGAAATTGCATTATACAAATACACAACCAAAATTAAATCATGGTGCTGCCTATGGTAGGTATTTTGTTTACCAAAGAAATAAGAATTTCTCCTCGTGGAAGGGTGCCCAAACCTGTAGAAACCTACAAGAAAAATGACCATGCATAATAGTTGAAAAATTGCCTTCTAGAGGTGCTACACATAGAAGAGATCTCTGAAGAGACAAGAGGGCGTGAACCTATGGTGGTCGTGCCTTATATGCAACATTAAAGGAGCTTCTAGAACCCTAAAATTTCTATTTACTCTATTCTTAATTATGGAATCATTATAATATAAACTCCCAATTATTTCACAGGAGGAATTAGAAAGAAAACTAGAGTTAGCAAAAGGTGAAACAATAGCTTTTTTAAAAAATAACTATATGTTTAACAATGATGTAAAAATGAGATCTAGATTAAAGATGAATTTCTTTTTTCTAAGTAATTAAATGGGTAGATTAATTTACATCATCTTATTGTTTGATTTATCTACCAAACAAAGGAAACTACCTTACACCTTAACGGGAAAGGAAGGTTATTTAAATACAAGTTTCCAAATGCCTTATGGGAGGTTGAAAGAATACTTATGTTTAATAAAACAAATTATAAGGCAATAGTTAACCTTTGAGCTAAACAAGAGACGTAATTTAGAGATTTTAAATTACTTCTCTCATATTTTATTACTTCCAAAAAGAAAGTAAATTATAACCTCTGGTAAAATGCGTTCACTTCTTGAATTACTACATGTGTATTATAGGAAATAATATAACATTTAAAGTTATTATCTCCTTAGATAGGAATCAAGGAGGGAATAATAAACCTAGTAAATGGGAATTTGCCTTATGAGATAAATTATCATTCCAAGAGCTTTTATATAAGCTAAGAACTCATTATAATATTTATACAATATTGAGCACTATTATAGAATGCACATTTAAATGCTATAGAGTTTAGCATTAATTAGTAATTATGCTGAAGCATGCATGTCATGGTGTTTAATGGGCACAATTCCAAACATAGTTCTTCTAGGGATTGGAAACACTTGTTGTTCCATTGCATGGATTTAGGGTTGCTTTCCATAGGTTTGTATGGGGCAATAGCTAGAATTGTAATAGTTAAATCCAATACACTATCATGACGACCTCAAAGAGCTAGCTTATTCAGGACGGGTTGGGCTATCGTGTGGGTAGCACGGGGAAGCCTTTGACTTCGTGGTAGGGTAGAAGTCACCTCTATGATGCTCTCTCTGCTTTAGGTTACGAAGGAGGAGCACAAGGCAAGTGAATGCACCAGGATGCCACAAGATTAAATAAGAATTTTGATTCTTCCAAATAGAAGTATGTATTGGGAAAATGTAAAATTGCAATTATTGTTGATGTGTATACATCGTCATGGTAGAGTTATGGTGGTATCACACTCTCTATGAATTTAATTTATTAAGGTTGGTAATTATGATGGATTATTGAACCAACAATGAAATTGCATTGTTTTGATTCCAATGGAAATGTTATTTTATTATTAAATTTTATGTGATGATCTTGTTAAGCATAGCTTAGCATTGTGTTAAATAATTATTGTTTTCTTGTTTATCATGCTTAGACATAGTGTCTTTGTTTCTTTATATGTTCAGAATGATACTAAATGTAGTATTAAAGTATTATTCTTTAATGGGTTAATTAGGGGTGATGTTACATGTGGTTTTAGAGCTAACCAGGTTCAACACTTGGGCCTTGGAGCTCATTGCAAAAGTTTCGCTAATTAACGGATAAGCTAACTTCAATTTTGTTCTTGTGCCAAAATGGTAGGGAAAAGAATGCAAAAACAAGATAAGAAAACAAAAACTAAGCGCTTGTCCAAAATTACTATGAAAAAGGAATTTCCTTTTGAAAACTCTAGACTAACAAGTTATACTAGGTGGGCTTGGCTTACGGACTCTGAGACTCTTGCCGATGCACTTAAGCACATTCATCTTGAGAGACAGAAGTAGATGGGGGCAGTAGAGAAGACGACCACCCCGACCCTTTGCTCATCGTGACATGCCCTTTGGGTGTGGTCGTGAGGCACCTGCTATAGGAAGGGAGGTGATGGTAGAGTACCTATGTGTACATCCACCCTCCTAGTCTGTGTGAGTAGATTTTGACGGGGAAGAGGAACCTAAAGAAATTCCTCTATTTGATATTTGTTAGATCTAGGGCACACAACTGAGAGGGGGGGTGAATCAGTTGTACAAAAACTTGCTTCTGCTTCAAACACTTGATTCTTCTTTGTTAGTTAATAGCATATCAAATAACCATCCATTAAAGCATAATGCATAAACACAAGAGCAGATAAACATCAACACATTGGACACCAAGATTTTGACGTGGAAAACCTGGTTAAGGTAAAAACCACGGGGTGATTAACCCAAGGATTATTCTCTGTTAGAAGAATAAGAAAAATGAATGGCACATGCCAATTAGGGCTCACTGCCCGAGCACACTGCTCACAAAGAGGCAGACTGCCTACAAGAGACACACTATCTACAAAGTGATAAGAATCACAAACTTGAACTGGAGATTGACATCTTTACCATGTCTGGATCAGTTACATTTAAGCCCGAGATACTTTTGCTCTGCCCTTCGCTCTTTTGCTATACCACTCTCATCCGCTACTCAACACACTTTGAAATGAACTCACAAACCTTTATTTATACAAGACATCAACTTAGGAACAATCATCTAAGTCAGCAATCAACCATAAGGACATCCACAAGATGATTAATACATCCGGTCGGCCACCACAAGAACATTTGCAAGATGAACAACTCATCCGGTCGGCTAGTCTGAGCAAGAACTTCATCCGGAAGAATATCTTCAATTCCGGGCTCTACCACCAATGCGGACCGACAACATAACCTCAACATGATCCAAGAACCTTCACAAGCTTGCCTAATTAACCAGGTACATCTGCACTTCCTCTACTCACTAGAATCTCTTCTACTCTTCATCCAGAACTTCAAGAACACAGTCTGTCGCCACTGTCATACTAAAGAAGGTGCTTCCGGACCTCCAAACTTTGTACAAACCAAGATGACACATCACAAGGACATCCCAAACACTCCTTCCAATCTGCAGAGTCTGACAATGCTCCTCCGGATCTCACCAAACCTTTTTGTAACACTCTGTCACTCTGGAATAGCTCTCGGAACCGGTTCTACTTGACCGATCACAACTTTTTCATATCTTCACGCGGACCTCTGAAATCTTAACTGGATCATCTCAAGACTCATATCTACAAACCCTTTAATCCGCATCCTCTAATTCTCAACCTATTGAGTACATTTGCCTTCTTCTTATCACTGTTCTTCACTGTTCCTGATTGAGACTACGTTTCTTAATATCCTCAACACACAGCTCATCCAAACCTTCTTACCAATGCAATATGAGTAGTTGACATCAATGACAACACTGGTTAACCTCATACTTGCAACAATAGTGACATGTAGTCATGTTTTAAGAAGGTATTTAGTACTTAACAAAATGTTTTGAATATTGCTATGTAAAAAGGGAAAAAAAATTGAGATGAATATAGAATGATAAGACTTGTATAACTTTTTCATGGCGATACTTTTGAATGAAAGTAACAACTAATTTTAGCATCATAAATCATACACCATGGGAAAATTGAACAATAATCTTGAATAGAAATGAGTGGAATAAACCTTAGACAAAAAAATTATTGTGATTAAAATCTTGTATATACATGATGGTAGCTAAGGTTAGCAATGTTTGGATATTATTTCAAGATGGTATGAACCTATTGTTAGAACGTATCTACCATGCCTAGAATTGTGATTTCTTAAATGAATAATACATGGTTGAGATTATGATTTCTCTAGATGATGACCTAGCCAAGAGAATCAAAGAAATATTGTTGGGCTAGATATAAGTAAGGAAATGTTGCTTTTTGTAACATATAAATATTACTTGCCAGTAATAACTAGGAGTAGCAAGGGGTGCTTGTAAGTCATCAGAGATGGCAATGATTCAGAGAGAAACATGGCTAGGATATGAAAAAAATTTCATGAAAAGTTGAATGTGTCTAGTATCACACACACAGGTAGTGTGTATGATAGAGATGGACACATAAATATGCCTAAGTGTTATACACATGGGTAGTGCATATGATAGAGATGGACATAATGTCTAGTATCACACACATAGAAAATGTGTATGATAGAGATGGACATAAACATCTAGTATCACACACATAGAAAATGTGTATGATAGAGATGGACATAAACGTCTAGTATCACACACAGAAAATGTGTATGATAGAGATGGACATAAATGTCTAGTGTCATATACGCGGGGAGTAGTGAATGACATAGATGGACATGTTGTAGCCTTTTATAGGGTGCAGTAATGTTTTCTAAGAGGAACACTTAACCAAGATATGTATAAGTGTTATATGTATAGAGCATGAATGAGTAAATGAACTCATTAGTTATTACCTTCAGTGTGTGTTTCAATGCGTGGAATTGCTCATGAACCTTATTGAGATAGTTGTCTCTCATATGAGGAAATGAAAATATCTTTAGGTTGAACAATTAAAGTGTGCAACACTTTAATTGAATGGTAAATGGCCTTGGTCATTGAATGTGTTATGGATAAACCAAAGTGGTATCGACTTGGAAACCCTTGGAGGGTAAGAAAATATGGAGATGACCAAAAGGAGACAGTGTAAAACTAGTCATGAGTACGTGGCAAAATCTAGTTCTACTTGTTGGTTACTCTAATAATATGTTGCTTTTGTTGCCATGTTGTATATCCTAAGATCATCTACATTGGTAGATACTAGATGTTAGGAAAAGTATTGCACCATAATCTCTATAAAAGAAGGATGGTACCTCTCAAGTGTGAATTGATCTACCTTTCCTAGAATTACAGAGTTACTTGATCTTTTGAGAGGTGCAAATGTGTTCTCTAAAACCTAATCTAAGGTCTGGTTATCACCAATTGGGAATCAAGGAAGAGGACATACACATTTTGCCTTTAGAACTCGTGATGGATATTGCAAGTTTACAATACTACCTTTTGGGCCTATTAATGCACCTACAACATTCTTGAACCTTACGCTTAGTGTGTTCCTAAAATAATTAGATGATTTGTCTTTTTGCTCAAATAAGGATATCCTCATTTATTCTAAAAGAGGTGGGACTTGAAGATCACTTGAAACTAGTGCGGAAACGTTGAAGAAATAATACCATTGGGAAGCTGTCTAGTGTTCATTCTAACTGATAAAAATGCACCTCTGGAAACATATTACCATAGTCTAGGGATTAATAGTTGATCAATAAAGAATTAAGCCATTTTGGCATGGCCAACTTCTTCAAATTCTAGGAAGTCTAGGGTTCCATGGACTTAGCTGGATATTCAAGAGATTTGCCAAGGGATTCTCCAAGATAATGAATCCTATTACTACCTTTTAGATAGGGAAGAAGTTGAGTGGAAAAACGATGAGATGGATTGGGAGGGTCCTATGCAAAATGGGCAGGTGGTGGCATAAGAATTCCCAAAAAAAACTAAAGACTTATGAGGTAAAACTATAAACTTCATGTTTTTTGAGTTAGCTGCAATAGTGCCTACACTGCATATGTGGATGCACTATCTAATAAAAAAACCATTCAAGTGGAAATTGACCAATTGGGACCCAAATTTTTACCCAACTTAATCCAAATTCTCATGGCTTGTATTCCTAAGTAAATAGGACAATGATAGATGAGGAAAGAAAATAGGGAAGCTAATACCTAAATTCAAGGAAATCATTTTTAGCCATGGTGACTTCTCGCTCCACTTTCAGGAAGTAAGTGTTGAGCAACTTTAGAGAGATGAGATTCATCAAGGTTAAGCCAATGTTAGAGGGAGATGCCTCTAATCATCAACTTGAAAGATTTAAGTTTGAGCTAGATGGCTTGCTTAGGTCTCAGAACATGAGTTCCAATAGTTACAGTATGAACAAGGTGTTCCTAAGAAGAAAACCGCATAAGAGTTCAATTTCCTTTAACAAGTTCAGGATTCAGAGAGGTTCAAGTAGAACCTTGTGTATCTTAGAACAACATAGAATATTTTACACAAAGGGAAGAAGTCCAATGCAAGGCGCAATGGAATCACTTCTCGGAGGATAGTGTCACTTGGAAAGATGTTGCATAGAAGCAACGCATTTTCTTCTCCTTTTCTAAGCTTGTATGCATCATTGAAATCATCGAGACAATGATTACTCTTAGAGGAGAGGGATGTCACAACCTTTTCATCTTGTACTTAACATTGACATTACTTTGTATATATCACATGGATATATTTGATGCTATATTGCTGACACATGCAACATTTTATGTGTAATATTGAAGAATTGTTGTATCACACAATTAGGAAGTATTTAACGTGTTCTATGTTATAGTGGCATACATTGATTATGGATTATAGCATGATTAATGTCATGATTATGAACTAACTACCAATTGGATTGTTTGAGTGTGAACAAGATCCACCATGACCTCATTTCAGAAGGGAGAGTATCACAAAGGAGAGGGACCTAGCTCTTCTAAGGTTGTCATGCATATAATCACACACACACACAATCATATTAGTAAATTGCATATAGACCAGGTTACGGGTAAAATAATTAGCCATTTGAATATTGATTATATGTAATATCCCCCCTGATAGGATATTTAATCTTGTGGATTTTGCCTATCTGTTTTAATCTGTATTTTGCTTTTCTAATTTGCTTTAAGTTTAGGGTTTCATTGAATATATTGCATGTTTGATATTTGCATTGAATACATGAAATTGGAGCATATAGCATAAACCCAAAAAATCTAAAAGAGATATTAGCAAACTAATAGCTACCCAGATAACAATGAGCCAAAATATGAATTATAATAACATACCCATATGGAGTTTTACAACTTCATGTCGGGGTCATTGCCGGACCAGCCACATAAGCTATCAAAATCTCTTCATAATCTTCATACAATGCAATAAAAATTAGATATCAATGTTGCAGCTCCATATATGCTCATAGATGCCAAAGATAGAGGTATTAGACATGGCAAAAGTGATGCAAACTACTCCCAAGAAGACCCATGTCACTCCTGAAGGCGTATGACTTGCTGTAGGCTCTATAGTAGCAATAAAGAACTCTAAATCACCTCCAAAAATCTCTGTTATACATCAATTATTTCTGCAGGGTATGGACGACCTCTAATGGCAGCCTAAACTCCTCAAACTCCCCACAAATCTGCTGCTAAAGGGATGTACGACCCTCTAAATGGTACGACTAGCTGAAGGAAGTCTCTAGCAGCATAAAATCACTTCAAAAATGTATAAATCTGCCCATTAAATCCTTGTTATCAGCTGCATACTGAAACATTATCAAAATGTTCATTTCTGGCACTAAATCTTCTTCAAAATATTTCCAGCGATTGCACAACTGAAGCCTTTGGATGAAGCCTCCAAGAATTGACCAAGTGGGTTTTCATCCACAAAGCCAAATATCAATTCCTATCTTGCAGAGGTTTCGTCTCAGCAAGACAATACCAAACCAGGGAGCCAAGCTCCAAAAACCCTCACGGGAATATCTCAACAAGAGAGAAAAATCACTATCCAAGCATATCCAAATGAGAGCACTTTTCCTCCTTCTATACTTTTCCAACCGGGAGTCTCTAAAATCCTCTTTCATATGGGATAAAACATGAGAGGGAAAATACATTTTAAAATATTATAGTTCTCTTTAATTCTTTTCTCAACATCACCCTTAAAGTCCCCTCTTTTAAAACAACATTAAGTTGTCAAGCCTAGGCACCAAGGTCCAATATTAAATAATAATGTTTAATTTACAGACTTTAAAATGAAGGCCAAGATCATGTCAGAAACCAATGATCAATAGCTCGTTGGAAAGGTCTTGACAAGATGAATCCAACCCCAATCTTAAAATCCCATTTTGGTGCCAATCCTGAACTTACTAAAAATAGTAACGACCAAGAGCAAACTGAGCCAACACAGAGGGTGCCAACTGGATCCACAAACCATTTGATAACTCTAAGCTTAGTGCAATGTCTATGAGAGCCAACAACCGACTACCAAGTCACCCAAATTGCCACTTACTAAAAATAGCAGTGACCACTGGGGACCAAAGAGAACAAACCTAGAAAAACCCAGAAAGATTAACGACATGCAAGCACTTACTATAAATAGTAAGTACGAACAAGTTGTTTGAAATCCCTCCGAAAAGTGTCAACCATCTCCATTGGATCACCCGAACACCTTGGTGACATCAAAATATTCCTCTGATTATGCTGTCACCAACCCAGAAAGCCCGCTCTGACTGATCTGCAAGAGAATCCGAAAATGGAGACATTACATTATAATCTTCTTGGTTTTATCTTGGTTAATTAATCCATAGCTATACTTGGAAACTAAGAGGTGACATTTATATATGAGTTCTATATATTTCTATATAAACAAATTCTTTAATGTCTTGAAAATCATTAATCCTTATTAATGAACTATTAGATTGATTTCTTTTACACTAGATATATTTCCGTGTGTAATATTAGGTAAATATTACACACGTACATATATAATGTGAATATAAGTTACCTTGTATATTTCCACGTGTAATATTATTTAAATATCACACGCATAAATATATAAAGTTTATATATTAAACACTTCATACATATATTTCGGTGTCTAATATTACTTAAAAAAATACACACGCAAATATATATATATATATATATATATATATATATATATATATATATATATATATATCCATTTTGTCTTCTGTCAATAATTCAACAATAGATATGAAATACATTTTTCTTTCCAACTAAAGGAAAGAGGAATTAATTAAATAAACAACATTATTTTCTTCTGACAGATGGCAAAGGAACTGAATAAATTGTTTGAATTTCCTTACAGTTGTAACACTTGCAAGCAACACTTGTGAGCTATTGGGAGCTGCTCAAGAAAGTTACATGGAGGTATCGGGCCGAAGGCCACCTAGAGTCAATTCTTTAACACTTGTCATTAGATTGTGAGATTAAACCACAGCTAGAACTTTGGGAAAAGTCGGGGGAAAGGAATTAAAAAAGAAAAATTTTGAAATGAAGAAGGGGGAAAGAAGAGACAAGGAAGAATTGTAGAAAAATTAATAAACAAATCAGAGAGCTTCTGAAAAGGTATGAACAATTTAGAATTCAAAATGTTAGATGTTTTAAAAACTGCCTTGCATTCCTCTGAATGAAATATCCTTTGAATGCTGAGTAAGTATGAATTTTATTCTTTATAATCATTCTAGCAAACTTCCAAATCTTGATACCTGTAGCAAGGAAATTTTAATAGAAAATATTTGAAACCAATCTATGAGCAAAATAATTTTCTTTCTTGCCTGCAACTATTATTGCAACAAATAAAATAGATTTAATCAGGAAGTTTCTAAATTAGAACATTCATGAAATGGAAAACTCCATTCTAGAGAGATATACTTCATTCTATAGTTGCAGCTACAACAACCATTCATAGCTGCCAAACTGAGACAAAAAGCATTAAATGTGATAAGTAATGGAGCCCAATTTAGGTGCTCATAATAGCCTAGCCAACAACAAATTTCCAGTGGAAGTGAGAAATTAGGAGAAATGAAGGCAGACATTGGCGCCATATTTAGTGAGACACACCTCATGCTTGGCTACTCATGCTTGGCCGCCCATTCCACACACCTGCAACCTTTTTTTATGACTTTTAAATATAATAGTTTTGAACGAATTATAAGCCAATCATGGCACACATAGAGGAAATTTAAAAAAAAAGCATTATACAAATACACAACTGGAATTAAATCATGGCGTTGATTATGGAAGGCATTTTGTTTACTAAAGAAATAAGAATTTCTCCTCATGGAAGGGCGCCCAAACCTATAGAAACCCGCAAGAAAAATGGCCATGCATAATAGTTGAAAAATTGCCTTATGAAGGTGTTGCATAGAGAAGAGATCTCTGAAGAGACAAGAGGGTGTGAACCTACACTAGTTGTGCCTTATATGTAGCATTAAAGGAGCTTCTAGAACCCTAAAATTTCTATTTACTCTATTCTTAATTATGAAATTATTATAATATAAACTCCCAATTATTTCACAGGAGGAATTAGAAAGAAAACTAGAGTTAGCAAAAGGTGAAACAATAGCACTTTTTTAAAACTATATGTTTAACAATGATGTAAAAACGAGATCTAGATTAAAGATGAATTTCTTTTTTCTAAGTAATTAAATGGGTAGATTAATTTACATCATCTTATTGTTTGATTTATCTACCAAACAAAGGAAACTACCTTACACCTTAACGGGAAAGGAAGGTTATTTAAATACAACTTTCCAAATGCCTTACGGGAGGTTGAAAGAATACTTATGTTTAATAAAACAAATAATAAGGCAATAGTTAACCTTTGAGCTAAACAAGAGAAGCAATTTTTAGAAATTTTAAATTACCTCTATCATATTTTATTACTTCCAAAAAGAAAGTAAATTATAACCTTTGGTAAAATGCTTTCACTTCTTGAATTACGACATGTGTATTATAGGAAATAATATAACATTTAAAGTAATTATCTACTTGGATAGGAATCAAGGAGGGAATAATAAACCCAATAAATGGGAATTTGCCTTATGAGATAAATTACCATTCCAAGAGCTTTTATATAAGCTAAGAACTCATTATAATATTTATACAATATTGAGCACTATTATAGAATGCACATTTAAATGCTATTGTGTTTAGCATTAATTAGTAATTATGTCAAAGCATGCATGTCATGGTGTTTAATGGGCACGATTCCAAACAGAGTTCTTTCAGGGATTGGAAACACTTGTTGTGTCATTGCATGGATTTATGGTTGCTTTCCATAGGTTTGTATGGGGCAATGGGTAGAATTGCAATGGTTAAATCTAATACACTATCATGACGACCTCAAAGAGCTAGCTTCTTTGGGACAGGTCAGGCTATCATGTGGGTAGCATGGGGAAATGTTCATCTTTGTGGTAGGGTGGAATTCACCTTTGTGTTACTCTCTGTGCTTCAGGTTACAAAGGAGGAGCAAAAGGTGAGTGAATGCACCGGGATGCCACAAGATTAAATAAGAATTTTGATTCTTCCAAATGGAAGTATGTATTGGGAAAATGTAAAATTATAGTTATTGTTTATGTGTATACATCATCATGGTAGACTTCTAGTGATATTACACTCTCTATGAATTTAATTTATTAAGGTTGGTAATTATGATGGATTATTGAACCAACAATGAAATTGCATTGTTTTGATTTTGATGGAAATGTTATTCTATTATTAAATTCTATGTGATGATCTTGTTAAGCATAGCTTAGAATTGTGTTAAATGATTATCATTTTCTTGTTTATCATGCTTAGACATAGTGTCTTTGTTTCTTTATATGTTTAGAATGATGCTAATGTAGTATTGCAGTATTATTCTTTAATGGGTTAATTAGGGGTGATGTTACATTTACAATGAAAAAATATACATAAAATGTGGCTTTTGGGGGCGTTGCTCTCTAACCCTAGCTAGGGCGCATGACCCTCAGACCTCCCACTGGGGGGATGGTTCCCCGAACCCCATAGGGGGTAGCCCCTACACCCCCCGTATAACCATCATCTGTCATGTACCAGGATCAAACATGCGGTTGAAACAAGATCGCTACTTGATGAATGTTTCTTCCCTTATGGAAATTTACAAACAACATTATGAGTAATTAATTACATAGGATTTACAAGGTTGATGACACCTTAATCCTAACATTCTCCCACTTGACATCATATATTGTAAATTCATCCATAGGAAAACATAAAAGAACTAAGCACTAGGAACAAGGCCCATGGCTTTCCTGCACCATCTAAAATTTTCTGTGCTCACAAGTTTAGTAAGTGAATCTGCAACATTCTCCTAAGTGTCAACCTTCTTGAGCTCATTCTGACCATTGGCAATCATTTCATGAACAAAATGGTATTGAACATCCACATGCTTAGTCCATGCATGATACATGGGGTTCTTGGTCAAACATATTGCACTCTAGCTATCACAACCAATCTGAATAATCTTTTAATCAAAACCAATACCTGTACACAATCTCCATAACCAAACTGCCTCCTTAGAGACATAAGTAGTATCCATATACTCTACTTCAGTGGTGGATAAAGAAATAGTGGGCTGCCTTTTACTCATCCAACTCATAGCTCCTCCAAACAAAATAAATACATAGCCACTAGTGGACCTTCGACTATCCAAGTCACCTGCCCAATCTGCATCAACAAAATTATTTATGTCTAATGTCTTATCCACAATGTTAGTACTAGAATAAACCAAACAATAATCAAAAGTACCACAAAAATATCTTAACATCCTCTTTGCATAATTCCAATGCTATCTACCAGGGTTAGACATAAACCTACTCAAAACTCCCATTGCTTGGGCAATATCTGGTCTAGTGCAAACCATTGCATACATCAAACTTTCTACAATACTAGCATATGGCACATCAGACATATCATTTAAATCATCTTCATTCTTAGGACACATATCTAATGAAAGCTTAGTACCAACCGGTAAAGGAATTCTAACTGGATTACAATTCTGCATGCTAAATCTATGCAAAATAGTATTCACATACTTACTTTGTGATAACCAAAGCTTAATGTTACCTTGATCCCTTTTGATCTCCATTCCCAATTTATACCTAGTTGCCCCTAGATCCTTCATGTCAATTGCACTTGAAAGTTCAGCTTTCAACTCACTGCTCATACCCTTGGTGTTACTTAAAAATATCATATCATCCACATACAAGGCAATAATCAGAATATCATTATCAATACATTGAATGTAGACACAATGATCCTCTTCACTTCTAACAAAGCCTAATTTCAAAACAAATGAATCAAAAATTTGGTACCACATTCTGGGGGATTGTTTTAAACCATAAAGAGATCTTTTTACCTTGCTTACCTAGTGTTATTTCCCTTTTACCTCCAAACATGTAGGATGTTGCATATAAATTTCTTCTTCCAGATCTCCATGTAAAAATGCATTCTTAACATCCATTTGCTTAATTTCAAAATCATAAGCTTCAACAATCGATAAAATAAATCTAATAGAAGATAATTTAACAATAGGAGAGAAAATTTCATCAAAATCAACTCCCTCTCTCTGGGAGTAGCCCTTGCCTACCAGTCTAGCCTTGTACTTCTGTAATTAGTCATCTGCTCTAAACTTCTTCTTGAAGACCCATTGATATCCTATGGCATTTCTTCCTTTTGCAAAATGTACAAGATCTTATGTGTCACACGAGTCTAAAGCCATCATCTCCTCCTACATGGCTAGCCACTAAGACTCACTATCATTTGCATGAATAGCTTCCCTATAGAATCCAGGTTCATCGTTAGTACTCAATAAAGCAAATACACAACAAAAATTTGGTGGGCTATAGTTGTCAACTGGGTTCTGTTGTCTTGTGGATCTTCTCAAGGGTGGAGTAAGAAATTCTTCCTCATGTTCTTCTATATGCTCAACTTATTTTGTAACAACAGAGTCTTCCTCATCTAAACTTTTACTTGAATCTTCTTCTTCTTCTCCATCCCATAATACATCATCTTGTTCTTCCTGATGTGCATTTTCTTGTTGTAAATCAAAATGTACTATCCTCTTCCTTTCTTTTTCTTTTGGATGTACAGGATTAGAAATAACTCTAAGTTCCTTGAAAATCACATCTCTAGAAAAGATAACTTTTCTGGTTAGAGGATCCCAAAGCTTATAACCTTTTACATTCTCACCACATCTAATGAAGATGCATTTATGTGCTTTTGAATCCAACTTAGATTGTTTTTCCTTAGTCACATGAACAAAAGCCACATAGCCAAAAACCCTTAAATGTGAAATAGAAGGTTTATTAGGTATCCACACTTCATAAGGTCTCGAATCAAGAGCCTTACAAGGAGATCTATTTAACAAGTAACAAGCGGCACTCACATCTTCTACCCAAAAGAATTTATCCAACTATGTATCACTTAACACACTTCTAGCTCTTTCCATTATTGTTCAGTTCATCTTTTTTGCAACACCATTTTGTTGTGGTGTATATGGAGTTGTCTTTTGTCTTATGATACATGCATGCTTACAAAACTCATCAAATTCCTTAGAGAAATATTCCTCTCCATTGTTAGATCTTAATATTTTTATCTCAAGTCTTGATTGGTTTTCTTCTAAAACTTTAAACTCCTTAAACTCAGTGAAAACTTTATATTTATGCTTCATAAAATAAATCCATGTGAATCTGGATACATCATCAATGAAGGTAACAAAATAACAATATTTTCCAGTAGTACCATTACCATAGGTCCAAACACATTTGAATGAATAATTTCTAACTTCTCTTTTACTCTATTGCTTCCTAAAGAAAAAGATGTCATGTTTTGTTTTCCAAACACACAATGCTCAAGAAATCAAAGTGCTCACTAGAATAAGAAAAATTGTCCAACAATTTTTATTCATAATTATTTTTAAAACATTTTCACTTGTGTGGCCCAATCTACAGTGCCACAACATACATGTATTTTCAGTAGTTTTAGTTACATAAGTGGAATTACAAATTGTAGTGGCATCAAGCCTAAACAATGTTCCCATCCTTGTTCCTTTTGCTACCACCAAGCTTCCTCTCACCATTCTACAACCATGCTTATTAAATGTTACATTCATTCCCAAATCATTCAAATTTGAAATAGAAATAAGATTTCTATCCAATCTAGGAATATATGTAAAACACCAAGGAGGGTTTTAATTCTCCCATCACTGAAACACAACAATACCTTTCCTTGTCCAACAATCAGATATGTAGTGTTGTCTCCGACGTAGACATTACCTTCATCATATTACTCATATGTGGAAAACCATTCTTTGTGCGAAGTCATGTGATACGATCATCCTCAGTCAACCAACCAATGTTCATTAGCAATAATGTTACAAGCAAAAAGTAAAACCTCATCACTTGCATCTGAGAAATTTTCTGTAGAGGAATCCCACTATTTCTTGTTTCTGCATTCCTTCTTAACATGCCCTTTTTTCCTACAATTCTAGCACTTAATTCTATTCTTCTTTCCAGGAGTCTTAGATCTACCTTTAGATTTGTCCTTAGGCCCCTTCTAATCCCCTTTTGGTCCTCTTTCCTCAGACCTTCCCTTAACATTAAGAGCATCCATCAAGCTATCCATAGCATTCTTCTTCATTTCATGTGACAACAGAGTTGCAACAAGAGCATCCGTCAAGCTATCCATAGCCTTCTTCCTCATTTCATGTGACAATAGAGTTGCAACAAGAGCATTCATCTTTGGATCTTCAAAATTAGCAGTGATAGCAAGAATGAAATTCTCTCAAGACTTAGGTAAAGAACAAAGAAGCATAATGCATTTATCTTCTTCCTCAACTTGAACATCTATAGAGGCTAGTTGACTCACAATCAGATTAAATGAATTTAAATCCTTTGCAATAGATTCACCTTCCTTCATTTTCATAGAAAATAACTTCCGCTTTAAATAAAGTTTGTTTACTAGACTTTTAGCTTGATAGATTTCACCCAACAGTTTCCATAAAGCATATGCGGTCATTTCTTCAGTGACATTCAGTAGGACAAAATCTGCAAGATGCAATTGGATTGTATCTTGTGCCTTTTTGTCCCTCTTGTCCCACTCATCTTGACTAATAGTATCAGGTTTCTTCTCTTTTGTTGCAACCAACCATTGATCTCTTTCTTCAAGTAAATCCTCCATTTTCATCTTCCACAACTCATAACCCATTTCATTAAAATTTTCAATGTCCGATCGAGATTTGGATGTAGCCATAGTTTCTACACAAAATCTACAAAACAAATTGAACAAAAACTCCCACTACAACTCAAAAAACCCTCTCACTTCCACCTAAGGCACAAAACTAGCTAGGCTCTGATACCAAATGTTAGAAATGAAGATATACAAGTATCAATGAAAATCTGATTACAACTGTAATATAGATATTTAAATGTATAGAACCAAAATAGAGATAGTATGAAATCAACACAAAGAAATAATGGAATAGAAGATCAAACACATAACACAATGGTTACATGGAGAAACTCTTTCAGGAAAAAACTCCATACAAGAAGAGATGCACCAGCCTATATTAACTTCAATACAGTTTACAATACAACACTATCAATCTCCTCTTCAAACTTCAATATAGAAACCCCTATTTTACCAGTCTCAACTCTCTATTCTTCTCAATAACTATAATACAATATCTTCATAAAGGGGTTGCCTTCTAGGGGAAGAAAAACCAACATAATGTCTATTGTTAGATCTATGACCTAATGATGAACGATCTAGATTTAAAATGAAAAAATATATAAAATGTGGCTATTGCAATCTCCTTTTCAAACTTCAATATAGCAACTCCTATTTTACCAGTCTCAAATCTCTATTCTTCTCAACAACTATAATACAATATCTTCATAAAGGGGTTGCCTTCTAGGGGAAGAAAAACCAGCATAATGTCTACTGTCAGATCTATGACCTAATGATGAATGATCTAGATTTACAATGAAAAAATATATAAAATGTGGCTATTAGAAGTGCTACCCCCAAACCCCCATTGAGGCATGCGGCGCCCAGACCCCCCGCTGAGTGGATGGTCCCTTTGGACCCTGCAAGGGGGTACCCCTTGCACCCCCCAGATAACCATCATCTATCAGGTACCAGGATCAAACATGCTATTGAAACAAGATTGCTACTTGATGAATACTTCTTCCCTTATGAAAATTTACAAACAACATTAGGAGTAATTAATTACATAAGATTTACAAAGTTGATGGTACCTTAATCCTAACAACTGTGAGAGTGGGAGTGACTAGGCAATCACCCATAGCAAGGATATGATTCATGTGTTGTGTTGGAGTCTGAATCACCCGTGTTGTGTCTAAGTTGCATTATAAACAACATAGAGATTGAGATGGCTTTAGGAGACCCATGGAAAGTAGCTTCTCTTGTTCATGCATCAACATTTCAGAGAAGGGTGCAAATGAAGGCATAATATATGTTGAGCCCATAGTCAACCTATGAGTGTGAAAGTTAGAAACAAAAGTTGCATATCCAGGGCCAAACTTGTTAAGGTCACTAAATACTAGCTGAATGTCCTTTTTCTCAATGCCACATGCTTTCCATTATGATCTAAGGTCATTGACCTTTGTGATTTAATCTTGGATGTTGTCAAAGCATTTTGGATCAAGGCTCATTAATTCAGTGGTGATTTAATAGCCTATAACTTTATCAATTTTACCATAAAGAGTTATATGTTTTTCCCAAGCATTATGTGAATTTATACATGCTTCAATTTGAAACATAAGATCAAGGGAAATGTAAGCACGAAGACATCCAATTTCTTTAATATGATCAAGCATCCATTGTATCTTTTCTTTAGTATATGTAGGTTCAACTACCTTTTATTCAACATATAGAGTATACACTTGTTGCATTAAGGCATTCCATGCATTTTGATTCCATGAATTGTAGTTGTATGGAGTTAGAAAGGAAATTTAAAATGATCCATTTGTGAAAGAAGAGTAGAGCACAAGCAGAAAGAAAAGATATGCACAAGAAAAACACACGCCAAGAGACCCCCAAATTCACTCAATCAAAGAATCCCCTACCAAGAAAATTATAATTTGACACTTTACAGATCAGTGTGCGTATAATGCTAAAGTTGTTTCTAGAGTTTTATAATGTCTAAAATGGACCAAATACTGAAAGTATAGTTGTAAACACCTGAAAATGGTCACAACCACTTTCACCCTTTCTCGCATTCCAAACCTAATCATTCACATCATTCTATTCAATCCATACATTAATTAAATAATTTTTAATTATTTAATTAATAATTTCTTTGCCTTCCCCCTTCACTAAAAAATATAAATTCCTCTACTATAGTTTAAAAATCAAATATTTTGACAACTATAGTTCATAGTCCACTCATAAAAAATTAAATAAATATCCATATTTATTTAATTCCATATTTTGTCCACTTTTGATTACTTTTAGTAATCATCATTAATTTCTTCTAAAGAATGTGCACGTGAATTAATTTTAATTAATTCTCAATTACAAACGCCCATGTTTCTAGAAGTCTACTTGTCATTCAATGTACATGCATGTACATGACAAGTGGTACTTTGGAAGCATGGCCAAATCTTCCAAAAAGTGTACACTTGTCCTCTTTCTTCTACCCCACTCCAAGTGTCACTATTTATGCAAATTTAAAATTCTATGTGGCACTATTCATACACTATTCACCCAATTTTTAATTCCATTTGTGCTCTCCCACAATTTTAAATTCTTCACAAAATCCAAGCCATGTCTTTACATAAATGAGGCCTTACATGTCATACACCTACACAATCCTAGCCATCCATCCATTCAAACCTTTAATTTCATCCATTGATCATCCCTTGAATCCTGGAGTAATTCTCTCATCCAACCTCATCATGCCATTTGTCCAATTCTCCTCGCTTGAGGATCCTCAAGCAATCTCAACCCTTGATCTTTCAATTCAATCCTAGCCCTCCATTTCCATCCCCAAAAATCTATAAATTGAGGCCCTTACCTCCATTTTTGATAAACAATCATATGCAAATAAATTCTACTAGTTTGGGTACTCACATTTTAATCAATTTAGTCTAAATTCATAGTTAGACGAGCTTAGCATCATCATCCTTAGGACATATCACTACTAAGGCATTTAGATAGGGTGCAATTCATGTAGTTAGTGCATTAGTAGTTAGTCCAATCTTGAGGTCACTTGGACTTGGGATTGGGAGTTAATTATGATAGTTAGCTCTTCATTTACGATCCCACTTTCATTGTAGACATCTTTGGCATGCCTGATGGGATCCCCACCCCTTCTAACCATTAGTTTGGATTGTATTTTGCATGTGTTTTATGTTGATAGGTCGGAGTAGAGCTAGATTTCAACAGATTAATGCCCATCTTCCCTCTGTTAGCACTCAGAGGCTCTATTTCAGTGCCCGGACCTGAGGACCATCATACCCCCTTTCAGTGCTTGATTTCCATCTTTCAGTGCCTAGTTTCAGTATATCAGTGCTCAGATTCCTGCATCCATGCCCGACGACAGGGGAGGTAAAATTTGGGTTTTTCTAAGCTATCTCCATCATTTTGTCAATCTTTTTCATGAACATGCTTTAAATGTGCTTTCTAATGACTTTTTGGCCTCTTTAACTCTCGAGTTCGCATAAAATAGCACAGGTATAGGGGGAGGTTATGCTCAGATTGAATCAGTGCCCAGTCTATGTGAATCAGTGCCTAATTTGCACAAACTAGCGCCTAGTTTTTTAGGCATAACTAACTCACATGTTCATTACTTTTAAAAGTTTACAACTAAACAAATTGTGGGTTTGTTGATTTTCTAACCCTCTGACATTATTGGCAGCGGTTTTGTGCTTTGTGATTGCAGGAAAGATCAAACCCACGACCATCATTTTCCTCTGTCGGATCAGCGCCCAAACCCAACACAGTCATGCCGAGACAATCTATAGTAGTGCCTAGACCTCAGGTATAGCAGTCTATATTTTAGTGCCAGATTTTTATATTGTAGTGCTTAGTCTCTGTATAGTAGCGCCAAATCTGACTATTGTAGCGCTCTGGTTTTTTAGTGCCTAGACTAACTGTTTTAGCACCCTATTTATGTGATTGACAAAAGTTCATCTTTTCATCATTTTTCTTTTTCTAATCTTGTTTTTGCATCTTCCTACATCAGTCCAAGACCTCCAAATCCAACTACTAACTTGCTTTGTGCAGCCCTGCGGTCAAAGAATCCATTTTTATACTAAAGTAGTTACACATTAAGGTTAGATTAGAGGGAATTCACCACCTTGTTTGTTGTGTTTATGTTTGTTAGTGGATGTATGCTCTCCCCTCGCACCTTAGGGTGATCTTGGGGATTAAAAGTCCACTCACAAACTCTTCTATTTGCTTTCCATCCCGAAGGGGCTACTTTTCACGTATGCTCTCCCCTTGCGCTTCATATGATCTTGGGTGATCAAAAGTGGAGGTAGTTTCTTCTTAGGGGGCTTGCTAGGGGATTTCATCCCCGTAGGGATGGCCTCAACTGCATGTTCTGGCGTGGGATAGAAATATTGCGAGAAAGAAAGACTCGCTTTAAAGAAAGGACCCGTTCTTGCCAAGAAAAAGCCTCGAGACCCTTGGTCTGCCAAGACTTGATTTGGTTTGCGTGAGGTCGGAAGTTGGGACACCCCCATTCACGGACTTGTCCCTCAATAATGAGAGATATACTTTATTTTGTATACATGACTTTAAACTCAAATATGTGTGATTGTCATAGAGGGAATATATATGCAAATATAGTGATTCTTAGAGCTATAAATTGTTAGAAAATTCTAGAATTCAGTCATAACCAATGTTGTCCATGACCATACACATTGAATGGTTGGAGAAGTCAATTTCAAATAATACTCATCATGACTAGGGTACCTTGTTTACCTTAGGAAACTCTTGAAGAAATATTTTATAAGATTATCATGCATTTTGTATTTGTCAAATAAGTTGCAGTAGCCATGTATTAGATTGTACTCATAATTAGTGTGTGAGAACAATGGGTATAGTCTTATATAAGACCGTGTATGCATTATATAGACATATTGTATGGATTTATCTATCTAGTATAGTAAATATAGTATATAATTATTGAAATATATTGAGACCAACTCAAGAGCAAGGTATTCTAGGGGTTTGGTAATGAAATGATAACCTGAAAAACTTGTGTGGTGATATATAATTTGTGTTTCCACTATTATTTCATGTCATTTTGGACAAGTCAAGCAAGAGATAATAGTGTTGTGAATAGATCACCCACATCTCTATGCAATTTTTGAAATTAAATGTTTTAGCCAAAGTGATGCTATAGCTATATGCATTGCTAGTTCACTATACTCACATATTACATGTAAGTCAGAAGTCATGTGTAACTAGAGAGTATCTAGGGTCTACATGATTGATTGCATGTGATAGGTGTATACATATTTACACTTGGTTCTCAAATTTAGTTATGGTTTTATTATAGATGTCATTATCTGCCACCCTCATTGAAGGGTTGGGCCACTTCCCATAGGAAGATAAGTAGGGGACCACCTGGTCTATGGTTGAAAGTAAAGCACTTAGATGATGCTCTCCCTCCATATAGCTTGACAAAAACCATATTGCTTGCACTCAGATGGGATGATTAAGATCATTGATATACTATTTTGTAATGAATTGAAAATTGAAACTTTGTGTGTTTGATTATCTCTTGTATATTGATTCGTAAGATAGTAGACAAATGTACTCTATATAAATTTTAAATATGTATAATGTTGTACTATGAGAGTTAATAAATGTATAAAATTTCCTATCTATGTTGAGAAGTTTCATGGTTTGAAGGATTAGCAAATTCTTTTCTCTTTAATTGTGAAACATAATGGATAGGTACTATTTAAAAAATATTTAAGCCTTTTTGATGGAAACTATTATATTCTATCAAAAACAAGTTCTTCCCATTTCAAAGTATTAATTGTATTTATAGCTTATTCGAGGAAGCTCATTACATGTGGCATCTAAGCATAGGTTCAAACACTAGGATCTATGAGATTGCTGTGTCTAACACAAGACTATTGATTTAGGCATATATGCAAACTTAGGCTAACTAATAATGTTTTCTTTTCCTTTGTATTTAGAGATGGGAGGATCCAAGTTAGGAAAATGGCCCAAGAAAAAGAATAAGGGTAGGAAATTAAACAAGCCTAGAGAAAGTTCCACTCAAGCACCTCATCAGGGAGATCTAGATTTCTAACTCTGAGACCCTAGCATTAGCTATGGGTCACATGAAATTAAAGAAGAGAAAATAAATGATACCCAAGATCAAAAGTAAACCAAAACTAGAGAAAACTTTTGTAGTGCATTACATACCTTTTTGTTGTGGACACTATGCTCCAACCATAAGCAAGGAGATATTAGAGTACCTGTGTATTCATCCTCCTCCTAGTAGGATGAAAGTGGACTTTGAGGACAAAGAACCCAAGGAGGTCAGGTCTGAGTAGTATTTTGAAAGTCGTATTAGAGAATCCTTTACTATAAATAAGGATATGTAACTCCAATATTTTATGGAATAAAAATTATGCTATTTTTCTCCATTCTTGAAAACTTGTGTGATGTTTAAATTGCCAATTAATATCAAAGCTAATAATATTTTAGATGGTTTACTTGTACTAACACACCACAAACTTGGTTATACTAGGATACTATGGTACACACAAGGATGAATATGGGAAGTGGTACTAGTGTTTTCGGCCAGGCTACAAATGATCTAACTTCTAAACTTGACCAAATTCTTGCCACATTAAATGAAACCAAAGAACAAATATTGGCCTTAGAGAAAGAGGTTTGAGGACCTCAAGAGAAGGGAGAAAAAGTTGAGCAAGATCAAGACCTTGTGTGAATGAGAGGCGAGATGAGCCACTTCCTAGCAAGCTTAATCAAAAAGTTGAAAGAAAGATAGATGTAAAAAATTATCTAGAAAATAGAATTACCCAAGAAATGAAGAAGGTGAACCCACCTAAGTTTGATGGCATGATTCTTGGAGATGGAGCCAAAGCATGGTTTAGTGAGATGGAAAATATTAAAAATTATTTCAAGATGACTAAAGTAGTTTGGGGAGCATAACAACTCTCAGGGGATACTTGGTGGAAAATAAGAAATAAAAATGGGAATTGATTCCATTAACTTGACATGGAATCAATTTATGACCTTTTTTAGGCAAAGATGGTTACCTTAACTCTTTTTTGACCAAAATTTGACCAATTTTTAGAATCTAAGACAAGGAGACATGTCAACAACAAAATATTAAGAAAAGTTCACTAGAATTCTTACATATGTTCCTCAGTATCAGTGTGATGAATGTTTCCGCATTCTAAAATTCATCATGGTATTAAATCCCTAGATTAGTGGATAAGTGGATGTGCATGGACCTTCATCCATGAATTAGGTTTTCAAGAAGGCTATAAAATTAGAAAAAAAGATCAAGTTTATCATCACCTCGAGGGATAAGTTCCATAAGAAGTTTGGGAACTAAAAGACATTGTCTAATTTCAAAAATAAGAATTGGAACCAAAACTAGAATTATAAGCAAAGGTTCAATGACAAAAGTGCAAAGAATAACAACAATTCATGGTTCAGAAGAAGGGACAATGATTCTAAAGGAGGAAATGGGAATAGAGAGGAGAGGATGATAGAAAAGAGAGGACCACTAGGAGGTTGTTTCACATGTGGAGGTGATCATTATGTGAATAATTTTCTAAACCAAAAATAGGGATTTAGTTTTAGGTATCCTCCACTACCCTCTCAACAAATAGATTTCTAGTAGAGAATCCATGCGGCGGTTGATAATCGCCAAGATGACTACTAGATTGCTCTAATTGAGACATTAGGTATATTTTTTGATTGCCCTATTTCTATATTAATAGATACTAGAGCTACAAAGTGTTTTGTGGCACCAAGAATGCTTAGTAAGATTCCTAGAGAGACTGGTTTTATGGCTAATTCATGGTTTATACAATATGCAAATCAAGCAAAAGTTAAGGTAGAGCAATGTATTTTCAAAGTTGAGTTAAAACTACCTACCTTATCCACTGATGTGAACCAATATGTAGCATCCTTAAGTTATTATGATGTAAACCTTAGGATGAATTGGCTTTGATTCCATAGGGAAAAATTCAATTACTTTGCAAAAACTATTGAATGACTAGACGACTTGCAAAATCAGGTTCAAATTCAAAGGCTTAAATGAGAAGTTAAGCTAAGGAAAATTTAAGATCTATAGCTCAAGAGAGTAATAAGGAAGGGGTGTGAAATGTATGCCATTAGGGTGGATTAGATAGAAGATTCCAAGGAACCCACATTGCAAGATTACCCTTTTCTCATGATTTTTAGGATGTTTTTCCTAAAGAATTGCCTGGATTACTTCCTCGGAGGGAATTTTATTTCTCAATTAATATAATCCTAGTATCAGAACCTTAATGGAAATATCCATATAGAATGATGACAATAGAGATTATCGAGCTAAAAGCTTAGTTGTAGGAACTACTTTCAAAGGGATTGATTCGACCAAGCATGTCTCCATGGGGAGCACTGATATTTTTCATCAAGAATAAGGAAAGGTTTTTGTGTCGGTGTATAGATTATAGAATATCCATTACCTTGCATCAATGATCTCTTTGATCAAATACGTGACACAACTATCGTCTAAAAAATTGACCTAAGAGAAGGATATCACCAACTAAGACTAAAAAATGGAGACATCCCTAAAACAACTTTTAGAACAAGGTATGGTCATTATAAGTTCACGATGTTGCCATTTATGTTAAAAATGTACCAATTGCATTCATGATCCTGATGAATAGCATCTTCACGGATTATTTGGATAAGTTTGTGCTTGTCCTCATGGATGATATTTTGATATATAAAAGAAATGAGGAGGAGCATTTATATCATTTAAGGTTAGTGATGCAACACTTGAGAGAACATAAGCTTTATGGAAAACTATCCAAGTGTGCATTCTTTTAGAAGGAAGCATAATATTTAGGTCATTTTATTTTGTTGAGGGAATTTCTATTGACATACCTAAGAATGTTCATGAAGTACATAATTTTATGGGATTGACAGGCTATTATTTGTGCTCAACTTTTCTAAAAATAGCCTTGACCCCATCACTTCATTTTAGAGGAAGGGATGTCCATTTGTGTGTTTAGATAAGTGTGATTAAGCTTTCCCAAATCCTAAATTAAAGTTAAAGTTTAGACCCAATTGTTAGAGTCCTTGACCTAGAAGGTCATTTTTTAGTCGTCATATATGCATCAGGTGAAGGTTTGGGATGTGTACTTATGCAAGATTGTCAAGTTGTAGCCTATGAGTCCACAAAACTCTATCTATAGGAATCAATTATGCTTTGCATCATTTAGAACTTGCATTGATAGTTCATGCTTTACAAATGTGGATGCATTACTTGTTAGGCAAGCCGTTTGAGTTAAAAATAGATAAGATGGGACTCAAGTACATTTTCACACAACCAAACCTGAATGCATGCCAAAGGTGATAGCTAGAATTCATGTCAAATTATGATTTCGACATCAACTATATTAGAGGTAAAGAAAACTGAGTAGCCAATGCTCTTATCCATAGATAACATATTACTACGATGGCTATGATTCGATCAACTTTATAGGAACAAGTTTTAAATCATTCTTTGGGAGATGAATTCTATGAGCAAGTCAAGAAAGATCTCTTAGAAAATCTGCAAGATTTTAGATATGATGGGTATTAGATCAAGCCTAGTGGCCTATTAAGATACCAAGGAAGAATATATGTTCTAGACCAGGAAGGTTTGAGAATAGTAGTGCTTAGAGAAGCTCAATGTTCACCTTATTCTATACATGTTGTGTAACCAAGTTAATGGTTGATTTGAAATGACTATACATTTGGAAAGGAATCAAGCAAGATGTAGCCACATTTGTGGCTAGATGTTTAGAGTGTCGACAAGTTAAGGTTGAACACATGCACCCTATATGATTACTCTATCCTCATGTTGTATAGAGTGGAAATGACATGTGATTAACATGGATTTTTTTTGCTCGGTCAAAGGTACAAAGCACCTAAACTTATATTTATTAATTTAGAAATTAAAATTCCCAAAAAGGGATTACAAAGATATATATCCATATTACAAAATTCTCCATCCCTAAGCTAATAGAAATATTCTACAAGCTTTAACTAGCCCACAGGGAGAGGTATCCACAAAAAATAGTAATATATAAGAGCATTACAAATGAAAGTCAAACCAAAAACATATAGTATGCATATATTCATTATGGGAGAGGATTTTCAATATTCAAGTCTTTAATTAAAAACCTTACCGAACTGGTTCAATAGGATCATCAGTAGCATTCAGGTCGGTAACAACTACATCATTCTACACTGGGGGATGGAAATGAATCAAGAATGACCATGCATTGAAAACATCCTTGATTTTCTCCACAAGCTCATAACCCAGTTCCTTAGTGTGACAATACAAAGAGTTTTCCACTGTAATCGAGCAGTCATTTTGGAGACCATGGATGACAACATTAAAAACACAATGATGAGTAGGGAGTCAACAAATTTCATGATGCAAAAAAATGCGCCCAATTGGAGCAGACCCAAGATGCAGATCATAGTTTGCAATTACATCAATGAATTTCCCTTCTGAGGATAGAAAGTCTTGCACAAATTTGATTACAAGAGCTTTAACCAATTCTAAATTTTGTGTAAGATCCATAGCATTAGACAAGAAGTGGGTGACTACTTGAGAAGGGTAGATTGACTGAGGGAGACGAAGCACCTCTTTGCCACACACTTCAATGATGGTGTCTTCAACCTTGTCTTTCTCCACCTTGAAGATGATCACCAATAGATTGAAATGTAGAGCCCCTTGAGATAGCATCTCCCATTGTTCAATGGGAAAAAACATGTGTTTGTTAAGCTAAACTAAATCCATATGAATGCCAAGACTTTGATAGAAATATCTTTAGAAGAATAGAAACCCTAGCAATTATTAAGAGCTTGAGAGATGAAGTGTGAAAGTGAATAACTGAGAGGGGATATAAAGAAAGGTGACACATATATAATAATTATCCCAATCTCAAATTAAGCTTGTAGGATCTTAGAAGGGCTCAAGGCCATCATCAAAATTAAATGAAGAGACTACTGAAGTTTCACATCCCACATGCTGGCGGCTAGCAACAAAAGATTAAAATAAAAGCCACATGCCAACATGTTAATCACATCATAACCTATACTTTCCAAAAATAACACAAGGGGTTAGCATAAAAGAGGGCTCCTCTAAAATAAAATTGCTCTGTTAGATTTATCCATATTGATCAACTCTCTGATTTTTGGGAAATCCTTCAAAGAGTTGGAGTCAATCATGATAGATTGTTGATCCAATTGGCGTGCAAGGCTCACAAGCAAGTCATCAATATGATTCCCTTACTGATATATATGATTGCAATTATATTCTCCAAGATCATTAAGGATCACTTTAGCTTCTTGAAGAAAATTCCCCACTTTCCAATTAAATTTTGATTTATTTGAAATTGCGTTAATCATGAACAATGAACCCCCTTCAATAATCATCGAAGAAAAACTAAGGTGCTTTATGAGTCTCAAGCCCATGAGCAAAGTCTGAGCTTCAACTTCATTACTAGATCCTTATGGAATTTTAAAGGCCATAACAACAACCAGTGATCTTAAATGATCTCTGAGAATACAACCAATACTTGACTTTCCTGGATTACCTTTTGAAGAGCCATCAAAATTTAGTTTAATAAAGTTAGGGGGTGGTGGAATCCACTGAACAAGCTTTCTATTCTTATCTGAAAAATGGGAATTTGCACCTGGATTCAAAGGATGAAGAAATGCCAATTTTTTAAGGAGGTTAGTATCCCATGAAGAAAAGGTGGAGTTGTGCTTCTTCCTGACTTGAACCATAACTAACTCAGAGATGGAGATTTCAATTTTGCCCAAAACTTCCAATTTAGATAGGGATTGCTTTTTGAATATTCTCTTATTTCTTTCAAACTAGATGTTCCATATAACAATAGAAGGAGTGATGGACTAGATAGAGGAGAACATAGAATGAGAGTACAGTATAGGCCAACTTTAAAAAGGGCTCAGAATATTATTTGGTGAATGACCAGGCCAACTTAATTATTGTAGCTTTCAGATTTTAGACCAACATTTATAAGCATAAGGACAAAGTAACAATAAATGAGAAACATTTTCTTCTTCCTGACCACAAAGAACACAATTAAAGACATTAGATATTCCCATCTTAACAAGTCTGTCACTAGTTAGGATTTTGTTCCTCAAAGCCATCCATGCAAAAGTACCTACTTTAGGGAGACAAAACTTGCACCAACATAAGTGATGAGGCCAATCTTACAATAGAATAATGGAAGAGGTGAGAGACAAATATCCTTGTTTCATAGTATAGTTTTCTAACTTGTAAGGGCTCTAAACAAGTTGGTTGGAAAAGGAGAAAACAAAACTTTTCTATTAACCAAAATGCCTGAAAGAAGATCTTTCTGAGATTGAGGGATCAAAAATCCAGAAAAGTCTTTCCACTTGATATTCCTAGTAGAGAATGAAGAAGAGATTTCAAGATAATCTCTTACTTTTAGCCCCTAGTGTTGAGATAAGACATGTTTAGCAATATCTAATCCATCAAAGGAGTTAAGGGTAGGATAACCATTCCAAGAATCATCCCAAAAAAGTTCCCTTTCACCATTATGAACCTTCCAAGAGAGATGTGGAATAATAACTTCTATGCATCTGACAATGGAGTTCAAAAATTTTGATCCAATAGGAGGATTTGAAATAGTGAAGATCCTAATCAGATAAGGAGAATCAAGATATTTAACTTGCATCAATTTACACCATTTTAGCTCTGGTCTAGTAAACATATACCAGGCTTTTGAGCCTCAAGATTGAGGACACCCATTCCCCTTGTTTTTTGGAGGTACAAATTTTGTCCCATGAGATAAGAGCAATTTTTGAAGAATTAGATTTATCAAGATTACCCTTCCAAATAAAATTTCTCATAACCTTTTCTATCTTTGCCTTTATACCTTTAGGTAAACTTAACACTAGAAACATATAAACAAGGATGGCAGAGAGAACAAACTTGATTAAGGTGAGTTTCCCAGAATAAGTCAGCCATCTACGTTTTCGTACATTGATTTTGGATTGAATAGAATCCAAGAGTTTGAGCCAAAAATAACTCTTATTTGGCCCTACAAATAGTGGGATTCCTAAATAAAGAGAACGAAAATTTTCAACTTTGAATCCCAACAAATGACAAATACTTGCTTGAGCTTGGGGGTAGTATTGAAGATTTTTTTTGATTTACTAGAATTAGTCAATTGCCCAGAAGCCTCACAGTAAGAATTCAACACTGATTTAATCATTTTAGCTTCTTTGAGAGAAGGATGCCCAAATAGAAGTGTATCATCTAGAAATAAGCTATGTGTTATTAAAGATTTAAATCTTGGGATTTTAATTCGCTTCCATTTTGATTGCTTATTTACAACTTGAATGGTCCTACTCAAAGCTTCAGCCATTAGAACGGACAAGAATGGAGAGATTGGGTCCCCTTGTCTGATTCCTTGAGAAGAATGGAAGAAACTTGACCATTCAAAGATATAGAAAAGGAAGCACCTGAAATACAAGAGAAAGTTTATTTGCACCATTTGGCAGAAAAATCAAATTTCTTGAGGACTGAAATGAGAAACTGCCAATTGACTCTATCATATGCTTTCAACATGTCGACCTTTATCAACATTGAGGGAATTTTATTTTTAAAAATGGAATGAATTACCTCATTTGCAAAAATGGCTTCTTTTGGTGTCTCTTTCCATGGGATAAAACCTCCTTGTTCTAGAGAAATAATGTTTGGTAATATACCTGCAAGTTAGAGTTATAGATCTTTAGTTATGATCTTGTATATGCAATTGCAAAGGTCTAAAATTTACAAATGAAGAAGGGCTAGGTTTTTTTGGAATGAGGGCCAAGATAGCAGTATTGAATTCTTTCAAAATGTTTGTGTTCCTTCAGGTCACTTCAACAACTAGCCAAACATCTCTCCCAATGAAGTCCCAACATTTTTGAAAAAAAAGTGTTGTCAACCCATTAGGACCTGGAGCCTTACCAGGTGCCATCGAGAAAACCACAAATCTGATTTCCTCTATTGTAAAAGGTGCAATAAGCATCTTATTGTCTTCATCTGAAATACAATGAGGAATATTGTCTAGAATGGCACCATCAATAGGATTGGTTTGGTGATTAGAAGCCAAAAGTTTTTTGAAAAAAAGAATGGCTTCTTATCGAATCTTTGCTTGACTATTAAGATCCCTCACATTGGAAGCCTTTATTGAGAGGACCGACTTATGATATTGTCTCATCTTAGTAGAAGCATGAATTTTTTTAATGTTTTTGTCTCCTTCCTTCAACCATAATTCCTTGGATCTCTATCGCCAATAAATTTCTTCTTTGGAGAGAATATCTTGCAATTTCATTTGTAAAAAAAATTCTTTTTCAAAGCATTCTGAGTTCATCCCATGTGCGATTACAAATTCATTAAGCTGGAGTAAATCATTCTGAACCCTTAGCTTCTCCTTAAAGATATTTTTGAAATGTAGAGTATTCCATTCTCTAATTTTGGACTTTAAAAATTGTAATCTTTTGCAAAATTGAAACATTCTAGAACTTGCAATAAAAGGAGAGCTGAACCACCATTATTTGAGTAGATCCAAAAAATTGAAAATTGTAATCTTTTGCAAAATTGAAACATTCTAGAACCTGCAATAAAAGGAGAGTTGAACCACCATTATTTAGTTTCCATTGTTCTTGGAAAGTTCCAAGTTTCTTGGCGAGTTCCAACATCCTTGGAGATAGGGTGTTAATTTTATAAATTTATTCATAAGGGATGAAGGTCCAACTAACAACGAAAATTATTTAATTATTGTAGTAGTAATAGTAACAATGTATCATTTAATGTGGTAATTATTTTACCAGTTAGATCATCTTCTATTTTTTGAGTGTAGATGAGGTGATAAGGTCAATCTTGGTGCCCATCTTGGAGTAGCTAATTTTTAGGGAGTTATAATATGCATAAGAGAATCTTTGCATAGCTTTATTAGTCTATGACATCTTGTAAGAGTATCCCCTAATTACAGGGATTGTATGACAAACTAGGGACCTAAAATAGTGGGAAATTGGTTTTAGTTAATTATGAAAAAATTGTAAGAGGTTGTAAGAGTTATGTAAGAGGGTAAGTTTACAATGCTAGTGGGGCCCTAAATGAGGCGTTTGGAAATTTCCCAAGTTTGGATGCCACATTTCATGTATTCTCATATTGTATGTAATTTTCTATATATTCAAGTGCTTGAGGTTAAAAAACACATAGCTGAACAGAACATAGAGATCTTGAGGTTATAGTTGCGAGATTGAAGAGATTTGTTGAGATTGTTCACGGGTACACAAATGTGCTGTCAGATTGGAGGCAATGACAAGATTGGGAAGTATAGTCATATTTTAATCTTGTTTTCAAAGTTAATACAAGCTTGTCCTCCCTTCTATGTAGAGTTTTTCCCCACAAGGGTTTCTCCACGATAAATTTTGTGTTATGTGATGAATAATGGTGTTTGCTGATTTTTTATTTGCTAATTTAATTCCATTAAATCTCTTATGGTATTTCAAAGATTAAGAAAACTTAATTTCAAATTTCAATACAATTTTTAGATTTCTATTTTGTAGTAGTCAAGTCCTTGTATCTCATCAATTGAGCAAACTGGATTTGAGATTGAAAATTCTGAACATTCTGCTCATGATGTTTTGTAATTTTTTTACATATATGTATGAGATGAATGCAAAGTGAAATTTTGTATGGATATATGAGATGATGTAAATGCAATGTTTTTTTTAATATTTTTTAACAAATTCAAGTTTTATGAAAATATTTATTGCTTATTTTCTGAATGATATGCATGCAAAACTGACAATGTGGTTGCTCTTTAGTAGGGTTTTTTGACCTAGGGGATTGCGGGTTGATAATTTTTATTAAGTTACACAAAAGGATAACAAATGATCCTTATCTAGACTAAATACTTGGCCTAGCTTTGATGTAGACAAGCGATAAATTTTATTAGTACCTTCTAGAGTTAGATAAAAAAAGATGGCCAACAGACTAGACCTAGGTTAAAGGATTTAATTCTCAACAAGGATGGACCTAGAAAGTAGGTTGGACTCTTAGTTGTTTCACCTAGTTTGTGTGTGTGTGTGTGCCCTTAGCTTATATCTCCTTTTTTTTCTTTTTAAAATGCCACCACCATAGCTTCAACCTTTTGGGTTTCCACTTGCAAGTATGGACATTTGATTATTTTCTTTTATATTACATCTTTTGAGCTTTGATACCATCCCCATAATGGGTGATCCCACAATACCGTGTCCCACTTTTTGGCCAAAGTGGGACATTGAAATCAACATTTTAACTAAATTTTCGCTTTCTCACACCTATAGCAACTAAATCGTTAAGAATTTGAAGATTATGCGAACTAGTGATTTTTGAGATTTATGTGTAGATTCTAAATGTTTTTTTTTTTAAATTTTAGGAAATAATTTGTGAATTTTTTTACGTAACTTTTAATAACTTATTTTTTATAGTTAATAGTATTTTTAAAAGTGATGTTTATACCATAACATAAATTTTTTTATAGAAAGGATAAACTTATAAATTTTTAAACATAGATTTGTAACACCAATATCTAGTGCACAGATATTTTTTCATAATTTTTTGTTGCATATTTTTTATTAATTTTTGAAGTGAGATTAATTATAATTCAAACATAGGTTTATACCATACAACATAAGGTTTTCTGTATGTATCCAAATTAACTTCTTCTTTGTTGTTGAAACAAGAACATCAATACCTAGTGCACAAATATTTTTCAAAAAAAGAATCTCTATTTTTTTAAAAAATTTTCTGCATGTGTGAAATAGAGATCTTGATGTTAGGTGAAAAATCTATGTTCACTAGAAAATAGATAATAATCAAATGAAATATATTCAAAACCATACTTTTTGGAAATCTTATGGTAAGGGCTACATATTTACAAAATAGAACTTCTAAATGACTTCATTTGATCCCCCAAAAGGTGAAGCAAAATTGGTTTTTTGTCAGCATTTTGATAGGTGCAAAGGAGACTCCATTGAGGGTTTGATTTAAGATTGTTGCACATATGTTATCTAAGGTTGTGACGTGGTTGTCATTTATGTCAACACTCTGTTTGGATTGTCACTGATGTGGTTGTTACACTCTTGTCAACACTCAGTTTGGAATGTCTGATATGTTGCTGATGTTGGATGTGATGTGGTTGCTGAAGTTCATGGTTGGATGTCATGTGTCGGTCAATGTATAATTGAGTATGATGATATATTAATATGGGAATTAGAGGTATCAAGATGACACATTAAGATGGGAATTAGAAGCATCAAGAAGATATATTAAGATGGGAATTAGAAGTATCAAGATGACACATTAAAATGAGAATTATAAGAATCAAGAAGATATATTAAGATGAGAAATAGAAGCACTTCTAAGGATGTATGTGCTGTCACAAGAAGGTTCTGGTCTCTAGAAGTTGATGAAGTTTTCTACTGTAGGAAGCTGCCAGGGAGACTGCTTGGGAAAATACTCTGCATTCCTCCGCATTTGAAGATATGGTCATGTGGTTCAGAATCTAAGTTCAGTATGTTGTGATGGTGTTATATCCAAGAGATAAAGTATGTATACCTTCAACAATAAAAGTTATGAGTGATAGAGTTCCGGTCTGTGCTTTGGCAGAGTAAAATGGTGATGAAAACTTGTTGGAATGCTCTGCATTCCTCTGGATGTGAAGATTTGTCAATACAATTTTGTGAAAATGTTTAGGGAGGTTCAATGCATACTTCTATAAAGTATCTAGTGATTTGGTGTGCAACAAGCAATGTTTAATCTTTTATGTGTACTGCCAAGCTGAAATGACCGATGTGCTACAAGCTTCATGTGTTCTTACTTAAGGGTGACCTATTTCAAATGAGAGTGACATGCAGATGTTATTCTTTGAAGAATGATCCTATGAAGAATGTTCAAGACCGGGTTAAGCATGTGTTGGGGTCCACAAGGTGAGTTTCTTCTCCTGGAATAGCATGTAGTTCATGTCTAGGCCTGTTCTCTACATGTTTCATGATGTGTGATCTTTGGTTGACTTGTAAATTGTAATATTCTTGTTGTATTAGCTGACTCATAATGTAATCAATTAATATCATGTATATATATTGTGAACCTAGTTGATCTAGGTGGGGTATGATTATGAAAGAAGAATACGAGTGTGTAAAGAGTAGAATATGAACATGTTATGCATTATGATGTGCGACTAAAGGAGAAAGAGCAGAAACAATAAGGGCTGTCCTGATTCATCTTGAAGACATTTTTGTGACAGGAGGGAAGTGAAGAATGTGCCTAATTGATCTAATCATTAGAAGAAGTAGAATTGCAATAATCAAAGGTGTGAGCTTCAATGTCAGTTGTTAGGCAGTGGAAGGACTCTCATACTATAATCATTTATGAGTTCATTCTCAGATCAGGGAGGAGTTGCTTCCTTGGGTTGTAGCCCTAAAGGTCTTCAGGTAGTATTAGCTTCCTTGGGAGTAACCCTAAAACAAAGTTAGTAGGGAGTAGTAGCTTCCTTGAGTTCTTGCCCTAAAACAAATTTGTAATTTTTATAATAGTGAGCTTCATATATTGTGAGTTAATCCTCACCATGGTTTTTCCCCTTTTGGGGTTTTCCATGTACATCTAGTGTTATGTGTTGATGTGCATTGTGTTCATCTTTCATATTTATGTTAATGCTATAATGTTTAAGTTTTAAACTGCTCCGAAAGATTTGAAGGTTGTTCGGATACTAATTCACCCCCCCTCTCAGTATCCTGGTGTGTTCAACAAAGACTATGGGTTTTTTCCAAGGGGGTTTGATCTAAGGGGATTTTATATAACCCCCTTCAATTAAACCCTTTTAGATGGAACCTCTCAAGGCTTAAATCATTAATTTTTCTAAAAAATATGTGATTTCAAACAAAAATCATGATATTCCATAAGTGGGACACACTATTATGACAGCACCCTAATATAACCCCATGCAACCAGTAAGACACAAGGGCTCATCACCGAAGATTAAACTAGATAGATGTGGATATGCTATTTTGATTTTGTATAATTGGAGTTTTGACCCCCTTAACCTAACCCCACACTAGCAGTAAGAAGAGAGGGCTCACCACCAAAGTTTAGGCAAGGTGAATAAGGGACTAAGCACAAAAAAAGGATAACCAACTCCTAAGACTCCGCCTTAGTGAGGAGAAATGGAAAGATCTGCATGTTACCTTCTATAAGATAATGTGGGTTCAAAAAATTGCCTTGTTTAGACTAGACTAAATAATAGCTAAGACTGGTATTAGTTTAAAGCTTGAAGTTAATTTTATTTATGATTGTTGGGAATGTAAATGAGAAATGGTAGTGATGATTTTGAGGAATCTATGGTTTAGTCAGGACAACCTTTACTAGCAACTTTAGACTCCTTACTAGGATGAAAATTGAACAAGAGCAAACCAATAACAAATATAATGATGGAATAGAATGTAATGCATGTTTATGTCGAATATTTAAATTTCACGCTTTTTTAGCTTTTTTTAATTTTGGAGGTATTTTTTTCTTTTTTGTTTTTTGATGTAGTATTTCTTCAAATGAAAGGTGTTAACCATTTCATCGAATTATTCATTATTCACCTTCCATGATGCACAAGAGATAAGCTTGGTTACCAACATCTTCCCTAACCATGTATGGTCCTATCCAATTTGGTCTAAATTTCTTGCCTTCAACGACTCTTTTGTCAATTAAGTTGTCAATTCTTAACATAGTTTTTGACTTTGAATGGTCTAGGGATGACCTTTTTATTATATTTCTTACTTATTCTCACTAGATAGGAATCACATGCTTCTGCATTGTTCTTAATATTCTTTTATCATCCAAAAGTCCTTGCAAGGACACTCAAGGACTTGGTATAAAAATATCTATAAACTCAATGAGAATATTCGTGTATTCACTGTTGAACACCTAGAATACTGAGAGGGGGGGTGAATCAGTATTCTATTAAACCTTTTTCTTATTAGACCTTCAATCCATTTGCCACATTTGATAACAACAAAACAAATTAAACACAGAAGAAGCAACCACAAAGCATCACATATAAACACCAGGATTTTTACGTGGAAAACCCTAAACAGGGGAAAAAACCATGGTGAGTGTTAGCTCACAATAATTATGTAATAAATACCAAATTACAAAAGAGGCTCACTGCCTTAGGCCTCACTGCCCAAAGAAAGGCTCACTGCGAAAACATGCTCACTGCCTAGAGAAAGAAAGAAGGAAAGAAGGATGGCTCACTGCCAGGTTGAGCTGCTTTGATTGCATCTACACATGCATGGTTATAGCTCCAATGAAGTTCAAAAATACTATCTCAAAACTCTTCATCTTTGACTGCTTTGTTTCACTGCTCTACTTTTACATGGGAACAAGATCTCTCTTCCTCTGCTCTTATCACCTTCACAAAATCATAATATTTTGCATTTCATACACACACCTTCATATTCACATCACACATCATCCAAACACTAAATTTAATCTCATATATATCCGCAACCCTTAAAATCTTCACATTAGGTCGGCATACATAGATGAAGTGTAAAGTTAATAAACTTGTAGTTTGTTGGCCAAATCTACTCACCAAAATGCATAGTGGACCCAAATAACATTTGAAATACCTTCTCACATGTCGGCTTCAACTATAACACCACTTAGGATTAAGTTCTACACAATGGAACTTACCACATACAAATTAAACTTATCATGTCAGCCTCAAACACAAACTACCACTGGTTCAGTTCATCTGTCAGACTACAACTTTCACTGCGGACCACAAGACCTACTCAAATTTATATCCAAGACTCCTTGGACATTAGAGATCATACCTTCAAAACCGCAGAACACAGTATTAACATGCGGCAAAATGCAGACCAATAGAACTCAAACCTTATCACAATCAAACGCTGTCAAGCCATGTAGCGATATTTAGTAGCTCAAAATTATCACTTTGGTGGACTTCAAACTCTACAAATCTGGACTTAGACACTTCATACAAGTGTTTACAACACCTCAAAATTGCATAACTAAATATCTAATACTGGAGGAATGCGGACCAAAACAAATGAGTGTTATGTTTTGATTACCTTTGTTCTCTGCAATGCCAGACTTAGGCTACTTGAAGATATACTTTTGGAACTAATCAAGGTCTAAAACTCAGGATATAAGATCATCTAAGAGTTGGAAACATCATGCCATAACCGTAGGACCAGATCTGCAAATGCGGATCAATGCCAATCCAAACATTCTCTCTGTCACTATACTGTCAACACTTAGCCAAAATGACTAAGTCTTCTTCACCGGACCAAAACCTATGTTCTAACCTTATTCCTTTTCTTGTTGCCATCAATGACAACATCTTCAAACATCAATTTTAGCCAAATTGCCAACAATCTCCCCCTTTGGCATTGATGGCAACACTTGATGTGAAAAACTGTTATACTACTCCCCCTTACTCTTTTTACACTGCTCCCCCTAACTTCATGCTTCTCTTTTTATTTTTTAGTTATTTTCTTTTTGTGTTTTTCACATGCTCCATTCTCCCCCTTTGACATCAATGGCAAAGGTGTATGATACATAACTATGTACAGGTTACCAAAATTTCAAAATTGTTTATATTGTCCGCATATATACAGATGAAATCAAATTGCTTACTATTTTTCTGGGAGAATATCTTTCTAGATCTTCTTTAGATGTACTACATATTCATCCCATCTATCCTTAGCATGCCTTAAAACTTGTATGTGCCCATTTATTAGAGACACCAGTTCTTCTCCTTTTTCAGTAGTAGTAGGGGCCTCAGTATTTTGCCTCATCTTGTCTGCATCTACTACAAGTGCAGTCATAGAACCAATTTTGAAACTTATTGTCTCCCGAAGCTGGGTCATTCTATGTTTTATGACCTCTTTCTGAGTTTGCAGCTTATTTATCATAGAGTGAATGGTCTCAACTTCTGCTCTCTGATTGCCAATGACATCCTTCACCGGATCATAGCTTCTTGACATCTTCATTATTTGAGCTTCCCATTCATCTATTTTCTCCTCTATGTCCTTAGTCTTTTTAGGCCATGTAAGACAAAATTGATACATTTCACTGGCTTCTTTGATAGCAGTCTGAGCGTATTCTATACTCTTTTTTAACAAAATTTTATCTTGAGAAATTTTTTCATTTAGCTCCACTAGCCTTTTGCTGTCAATCTCTGCCCTTACCTTCTTCTCTGCTGCTTGTTCAAGGGACTCAAAATGAGAGTTGATTGATTCCATAAGATTTTTCAACTGTATAGTGGGGGCTAATGATGTATCTTTTTCTATTTTGGGCATGATTTTCTCAAAAATTGTTGTTGCATCTTCAATTAACTCACTATCCTCCATATGAGATTTTGGGATCTCCTCTTGTGTAGTGGTTAGGAAAATTGTCCCGTCTTAATTTCTGTAATGGGGACATAGTGGCAAGGTTAATTGGTCCTTGCAATAGCTTAGATGCAATCAAATTTGAGCTTCCTTCTGCTTCTCCAAAAACTCTTTTAAAGAGTCAATAGTGTCTCTCTTATCTTCAACATGGGACTCCTCAACATCATTTTTCTCCGAAGTATTTTCTTGAGCAACTTCTTGTTCATTTTCCTCTACAACTGAAGCAGGATTAACACTCATCTGTTCAATGGCTTCTTTCCTCTGCTCATTTTGTTCCTTAGAGGCATTTTCTTTAGGTGTTACCTTTTCTTCCTCAGACTTCATTTCTCCCTTAGTCTCTTTCATTTCCTGTGTTTACCGGAGGAGTAACTACACTTTGTTCCATGTTTTGTTCCACATTTATCTCTAGAATGGCATTATCAACACCAATATTTTGTTCCTCTTTGTCAATGTCAACAATAGTTGGAATTTGTAGCTCATGTAACACTTTTAATGTTATCTCCTCAGTCTCCTTGACTAGATTCTCAGTGTCACCAGACATCAAAGTGTTGACTCTCTTCTTTGATCTAAATTCATCACTATACTTCTTAGTGACTTTAATCTTTTCTTCTCTTGTGATGTTTGGGCAAAGTTTTAACATGACATATTCCTTTAACTCAGCATCTTTGGCCATAGCCCATTCTTTTCTTGTTGTCATGATGTTAGATAAACTGTCTGGTAACTCATCTATAACTTCAATTAATGTTTTACTAAACATGTCCAAATATCTTACAATTGCTGCTTCAATTATCACCTTATCTGCATCTGATCTTTCATCATACATATCAGCAATGGGTTTCAAGTTTCCATGCCGAGCAAATGCATTGACTGTGGCTTCCAAGGATATTGTCACTTCTTCTTTGATTTCAATCTTTTCTCCTTTCTCCTTCTTCTTGTCTTTACCCTTTCAAGAAGGCTTCTCTTTCTTGTTTGCAGTTGTTTCATCTATTTTTGCTTTCTTGGCCTTGACTTCTTCATCTGTCTCTGTTTCATCTTCTTCTTCTTCTCCATCTCCAAGGCTTACACATACTCTCTTTGTGGCCTTTGCTTTCTTTCTTTTCTTCTTTTCTTCTTTTCTTCTTTTCTTCTAGTTTCTTCTCAGGCACATGCTTTTTGATTTTTGTAGGTTTTGTCTTTTCTTTCTCAATTGTTGCCAGAGCAACTCACATAGGTCATAGTCTGCATTGTTGTTTATCATTTCATAGGCTATGTGTATAGCAGTTGCTAGGACTGAATTCTCCTAGTTGGAGAAGTAGACCTTATAGCCAATCACCATTGAGGCAAACCTTACCGTCGAATCTTCAATATCGTTCATAGTTAGTGCCCCTCTGTCAAACTTTGCACCTATCAACTCTATCACTATGTTATTCTTTACAGCCTTCAAAATCAGAACCTTTATGGTGGAACACATGCCAGTGACCGCCTTAATGGCATCCTTTGTTATCATATGAGATACATCAAGCCAAAAGAATTCATCATGAATTCTACTCAAAACATACCTAACCTAGGCATCATTCAAGAATACTGGAAAATCTAACTAGGTATCCAAATTCTTCTCATGTAGAGCATTGTGTTCTTTCAATTCAAGATTGTCATTTGTCAACTCATCCAAGTATAATTTCCCTAACTTCATATGACCATATTCTTCCAAGTTTGCATGTATGTATGCCCTAATGTCTTCAATATGCATAACCCCATGCAAAACCTTAGAAAATGAACCATCCGGATAGGTTTTGAGTGATTTGTATGGATGCTTTTTGAATTTGGGTCAGAGTCTCTCTATAATCTCTACCACTTGAGGAGTAGACATTTTTACTGACTTAACATAGAAATTTTTCAAGAGAGAGAGAACTATAAATACCTTTTGTTTCTGGTTAGGGTTTCTTTGCACCAATCGTTGAATACTTGGATTCGCCTTAGCTTCACTTCTCAGATCTCCTTAGACACTTGAGGGTTTGAATGCAATGTGATTTCCTTTCAAATGAATTCCCTTTTAACCCCTTTTTCATCAAAACCTAATCGTCATAAATGCTGATTCAAAAACCTGTCAAACTCTTACTTTGCCATCTACAGTCGATCTAATTTGCTCCATAATCCACCGCACTAGATTCTTTTCTATTGGAATCTTCTTCAAAAGATTTGTTATCTTGTTTTCTATCGTATACCTTCATGCTGAATGTCAGTACCACTTTTCTAGTTGGGGGAATAGGATTTTTCAATTAAGCTACCCCTAAGCCAGAGCTCCCAATTTACTTCTCGGAGGAAGTACCTACACTAGAGTCTAGTGTGGGTCACTCATCCTTGACTTCATATGCTTCCTTCTTAACCCAAATCTTGTTCATCTCCTTCTTGATCTTTGTCAGATCTACCTTTTGTATCAGTTTCTTCATCTCTGCCTGATCATCCTTCTTCATATTCTTGCTTCTGCAGAATCTTGCAATATGTCCATGCCTGTTGCAATTGAAGCATACAACATTTCTCTAACCATTGTTCCTTTCATTCATCCTTGATCTGCATTGGTTATCCTTGTGTCCAAATCTATTGCATGCAAAACAATTCCCATTGAAAGATTGAGCATTCCTTCCAATATTATAGTTGTTCCTTATTTGACTTCTGCATTCACTAGCTCTATGACCAAACCTCTTGTATATAAAGCAGTTACCTTTGAAAGTTTGAGGATTCCTTCTATTGTTGTAACCATTCCTTATCTAACTTCTGCATTCATTAGCTTTATGCCCTACTTTATTGCAAGTGAAACATTGACCAGAGAATTATGGAACATTTTGATTCACTCTGCTCCTACATTGAGTAGCCTTATGACCAAACTTATTACATGCACTACAATAACCATTGAAAGAAGGGTACCTTTGAGCATTTGATTGCCTGAACAGTGGTCTTCTAGGTCTGTTTCTTTGATTCTAGATCTATTTTCCTTTGTCCTTCTTGATCTCAACATTATTTTCTTGACCTGCTTTAGAACTTTCACCTTTTTAAAATCCCAAGCCTTCTTTGTCATCAAGACTCTTATGACTTGCCAGTATTCTCTTAAGTTGGGCAACACTCACTCTAAATTTATCTTCCTGAATCCAATGCCTATTTCAAATCAGCTTTCAGATCCACAACTTCTTGTTCAAGCTTTGTACAGTCTTCGGATTTGCTTTTCACCAACTAATTTAGGTCTTCTTTTGCTTTTGCTCTTTTTACAACTTCCACTTTCAGATCATTCAAGGTTTCATTTGCAAATATCAATTGTTCACTAACCTCCTTATATTTTTCTTTGAACTTCTTGACTTGCTCCCTTAATTTTTTGATGCACTCATCTACTTCCTTCACATTATCTTTCAAATCCCTATTTTCTAATTCAACCTTTTCGAGATCTTCAAGGGTAGCCTTGAGTTCTTCTTTACTGACAAGCATGCAATCTTCTTTTATAGTTTCAGTTGAATCAATTTCTTTAGGAGGAGTAGAATACCTTTTACCTGCCATGTGTTCAATCTCCAAGATCTTCCCCAAGTTGTTAGACTTCTTCCAAGGAACTAGGCTTTGATACCAATTGTTGAACACATAGAATACTGAGAGGGGGGGCTGAATCAATATTCTATTAAACCTTTTTCTTATTAAACCATCAATCCATTAAAGCAAATTAAACATTGAAGAAGCAACCACAAAGCATCACACATAAACACTAGGATTTTTACATGAAAAACCCTAAACAGGGAAAAAACCACGGTGAGTGTTAGCTCACAATAATTATGTAATAACAATACTGAATTACAAAAGAGGCTCACTGCCCAAAGAAATGCTCACTCCCAAAATAGGCCCACTGCCTAGAGAAAGAAAGAAGGAAAGAAGGACGGCTCACTGCCAGGTTGAACTGCTCTAATTGCATCTACACATGCATGGTTACAGCTCCAATGAAGTTCAGAAATACTATCTCAAAACTCTTCATCTTTGACTCCTCTATTTCACTGCTCTGCTTTTACATGGGAACAAGATCTCTCTTCTTCTGCTCTTATCACCTTCACAAAATCACAATCTTTTGCATTTCATACACACATCTTCATATTCGCATCACACATTATCCACAACCGTTAAAATCTTCACATTAGGTAGGCATACACAGATGAAGCATATAGTTAATAAATTTGTAGTTTGTCAGCCAAATCTACTCACCAAAATGCATAGCAGACCCAAATAACATTTGAAATACCTTCTCACATGTTGGATTCAACTATAACACCACTTAGGATTAAGTTCTAAACAATAGAACTTACCGCATACAAATTAAACTTATCATGTCGACCTCAAACACAGACTGCCACTGGTTCAGTTCATTTGTTAGATTACAACTTTCACTGCGGACCACAAGACCTGCTCAAAATCATATTCAAGACTCCCTAGACATCAGAGATCATACCTTCAGAACCGTAGAACATAATATTAACATGCGGCAAAATGTGGACCAATAGAACTCAAACCCTATCACAATCAAACGTTGTCAAGCCATGTAGCGATATTCAGTAGCTCAAAATTGTCACTTCGGTGGACTTTAGACTCTGCAACTCTGGACTTAGACAATTCATACAATTGTTTACAACACCTCAAAACCATATAACTAAATATATAATACCTGAGGAATGCGGACCAAAACAAATGAGTGTTTTGTTCTGATTACCTATGTTCTCTGCAATGTCAGACTTAGGCTACTTGAAGATATACTTCTGGAACTGATCAAGGTCTAAAATTCAAGATATAAGATCATCTAAGAGTTGGAAACATCAATCCAAAATTGCAGGACGAGATTTGCAACTGCGGACCAATGCCAATCCAAACACTGTCTCTCTGTCACTATACTATCAACACTTAGCCAAAATGACTAAGTCTTCTTCATCGAACCAAAACCTCTGTTCTAACCTTGTTCCTTTTCTTGTTTCCATCAATGACAACATCTTCAAACATCAAGCTTAGCCAAATTGCCAAAACTCACATATATCATCAGTTGATAATTTAGCCCCTATCTTTATCAATTTCTATTCTTCTAAAGTTCCAATGTTTGTTTCAATAGTTTCATCAGTTGAAAATGTGTGACCTTTGAGGGGCAACTGGTATTGGTCCCTAGATAATTTTTGATGGCTCTCCTAGTTCCCATGTGGGTTTTAGTTTTTCTTATATATCTACTATGTTTTCAACCATGTGGATGTTCCTATCTAGCTTGACAAGAATGGCCACTAGGTTGAATGAAGCATAATATTTTGTTGAATGGGGATTAAAGGGGAACTCTCCCATCATTCCTTCCCTTGCATATTTTGAAGTCCTATCTCTATTCATGACTTTTTTGGATGTATCTCCTTTTCCAAAAAAATAATTCTTGAGTCATTGCAAATTTTGGCTAAATCTTCCATTTTTTGGTTTATTCAATTCTATGAATGTTTTTGATTAAGATAAGCTGCTAGCACAATAGCAGAACCCGATAACAAAGCCAAACGATAGCAGAACAGGCCCAGGGCCACCAACAACTAATTTACAGTTCATCAAAAAACTTAACCAAAACATAAAATGAGTCTTTAAACAAGTCTTTAATAACATAAAACAAGAAACCCCTAGATAAGAAAAGTTTTCTAGTCATCAGAAACCATGTTGATTAAATTTTCCTGATCCTCCAATAGAGAATCCACGATCTTCTTTCGTTCCACCTGCAGAACAGAAAAGGCTTCAACAGCCTTGTGGGATGTCCTCAGAACTAGCTTAACCAAATTCTGGACTTTGTTCTCCACAACAGACAGGCAAGAATTCACTTTAGCAAGCTCAACTTCTAGCTTCTTATTAGCCATGTCCCTTCTTGCGCTCATCACTTCCTTATCAGGGGTTTCCTGTACCTCAGTATCTTCCTCATTAGTGTCATAGAAAGAGTTATTCATATAAGCAAAGTGGCTCGCGCCCTCCTGTTCCTACATAGGGGTGGTTTTGGTTCCCTTCATTTCAACATTTTGTACAATGTCTTCTCGATTAGAAGCAGTGGAATAATCCACAATCTTTATTCCCTGGGACATACCTCCTGCCAATCTAGGAGATCTCCTCAAGGTCAATTTTCTGGCAGAGCCATCCTTACCCAAAGCAATTTATTTAACAATCAAAACCTCCTCCTTCCCCAGATTCCCTTGCTTTTTACTAGTTTCTTCAACCCCTTTCCTCTCGCCTCCCACATTGCATCTCTTTTTAGCAGTTTTGTATTGTGCATGACTCCCTCCCTTATGTTTTTTGTTATCTTGCATAGGGTTTCTGCTTTTCAGGTTACACAAGCCCTCAACAGCAACATCATGAGATTTGTCCTAAGAGGTCTCAAGGGTTTGACCTAGAAATTTGCTGCTAGAGAAAGCTTTTGAAAAAGAGGTGGTCTTTGACATAGGCGGCCTAGACAAAGGACCTGAGGGACCACTCATAGGGTGGTTAGAAGGGGAGGCAGGCTGGGAGGCCTTCGGGGTGGTAGGCTTTGCAAGTCTCACACTAAGGGGAATTATATCTTTAGACTCTTCATTAGAGCTATCCTCAACAGGTCGGGCAACTCGAGGTTTAGACGGGCTCAAAGCCAAATGGTAATGATACGATCAGAAATTAGGCCTTGGTGCAAGGGCACAGAAATCACCTTAGGGTCCTCTTCATAGGTGTTTTTGGTATGCATGACAGAGGCTTCAAGGCTAGATAGCAGGAAGGAGGGGAAATTCACCAAAGCCTTATGGTGAAATGATTTAAAAAAGCAAAATGATAGTGATAAAACACTTTGTATCTACCCTCAAGAGTAAAATATTTCACTATTAGAAAGCATACCCGGTTCCATGGCGCAACCAGACTCTCACGCTCAAAGCCTCCCTGTAGCCTAACTTGTTTCTTACCCTCTTTATAAAACAGTTTCATACCTTCCAAAGCTGGGACACGAGTCTGCTTCTTGAGTCTGTTCCCCAAACACGACAACCCAGTCGCAACAACAATAGAATCCTTAGAAACAACAAATTGGACCCCTCCAACTTTCACCATTCACCTCCCATCCCATGATTTAGCAAATTGGGTCAAAATATTTTAGTCATAACCATTCAAATATTCAAGGAAAGTGGTAACTCCTCCTTCATACGCAATCCTCCAGACTTGCAAGTCCTCCTTGAATTCATTGCAATTCATAGGCTCTGTCCTCACTTTATCCCCCCCATATTCCTATATCTCCAAAGCACAAAGCTAGAAACCCAGAAGCAAACAGAAATAAATCTCTCACTATAAAAGCTATTGCAGAGAGAAGGGAGAGGATGCGCAGAAAATCTAGAAGTGCATAATAAAAGAAACTTAAGTTTCTTTAACATCCTTTGTACGCAATCCATAACCCAAAGGCGTTCAGATCATAAATGTCGTCAGGGCCCGACTCGTGTGAACCCCTCGAGCCTAGCACATTAAGTAGAAGTTGACAAGACCCTTTGCAAATTTCTTTCCGTCAAACATGATTTAAACTGATTATCTGAAGGTGCACATAAAACTCAGTTTGCCATAGCATTACAGAAGAGTGATTAGGACTCCTACCATCCTCCACGCCACGTCCTCCCTTTATATCAAAGAGGCACGCCAAAACACTACTCCAGACACTTATATAAATCATTTCATCCATCATGAGGGGTTAAGGCGTCCATCTGAATACAATTATTGATTGCCCTAGGCAGATTATCCAATTCCCTCCAACATCTTAAGGGGTGGGTGTTAATCCCCAAGTTTGCCATAAGGTCCGTGGCCTTATTTCCTTCCCTATAGATATGTTTCAATTCTTTGCCCTCAAACCTTAGGAGAACACCCTTTATATCTTTGATGACATCCTTTAACTGCCAACCAACACTTCCGTTCCCTTTAAAAACTTCTATGACAACCATGGAATCACCTTCCACACTTATGTTCTTAATGCCTATAGATAAGGCAATTTTGAGTCCCCATAGGAGGGCCATGGCTTCTGCAGTGTTATTGGTGTTTTTTCCAGTGCTACCAGCAAACACAACCATCAGAGAATCCTTATCCGACCTTATCACTCCTCCACCACTAGCTAGCCCTAGGTTGCCTTGACAACACCATCAAAGTTTAGTTTTGACCAACCACTAGGGGAAGGATCCAATTAGTGTTGGCTCTGGCTTTTTTCTTCCTATCATCCACTCTGCAAGTACTTATAGGAATAGTCCTTTGTTTAATTATGTTGGTTTCTTTAGCATTTGGGGGACTTTAAGCAACCTTTATGGAGCTATTACTGATGTTGTCTTGCAGCAGTCTGACAACAGAGCCGAAAACTTCTTTGGGGTTCCTAAATTTTTCCCTGAAGAGTCTATTGTTTCTTTCCTTCCAAAGGCACCAAGACATAATAGGGGAGGTCTGGGCCCATATTTCACGGCACACCAGATTTGAAAAGGGGGAGATCTAGGCTCTAATGTGATCTTTCAAGTTTCCATTCCCGCACCAAGGGATATCCAGAATGTTCAGAGCCATACTCCAAACATCCCAAGCAAATTCACAATGTAACAGAATATAAGAGACAGACTCTTCATCTTTCATACAAAGCACACATCTATTGGGGATTTGGAAGCCCCTTATCTGGAGATTATCAATAGTAAGGATTTTGTTTTGAACAGCCACCCACCAAAAGTGGTTCATTTTTGGCACAAGGTTGTGGTTCCAGATGCTCTTCCATAATTTATCCTTCTTGGGGAAGGGACAAGTTATAGGCAAATTTAACAGTAAATCTCCCAGACTTTTCCTTCACCCAAACCAATCTGTCTTTCTATAGCAAGAGGGGGATTCTACATCCTTTTAGGTAGTTGTATCTCTTCAGCAACTCCAATCAGCTATGTTTGTCTTTGACAACACTCTGACAGCCAGGTCCACTCATAACTGCAGGGAAGAAATAATCCTTCACCCGGTCTCCAAAGTAATTAACAGCAAGTTTCATCAAGTCCTGAGTGTTTTGACTCTTTCTTAGGGGTTCTCCATTGATCCAGTTGTCTTCCCAGAATCTTATCGATTCTCCATCCCCCAATTTCCATTTGCTGCCTTTCAAAAGAATAGTTCTACATTTCATGATGTTATTCCAGATTACCGAGCCTCTAGGAAAGTCAGAAGAGAGTAAAATTCCCTCCGGGGTTGAGTTCCCCATATATTTGGCGTTCATAATGCTGCCCCAATCTTTGCCCCTAGCAATAAGGTTCCAGCCAATTTTGGTTATGAGTGCTTTATTAAGCAAGTTCAGTTTTCTTAGGCCTAAGCCCCCCTGCAATTTAGGTTTACAGAATTTATCCCAGGCAATAAGAGCCAACCTCTTTTTGTCTTCCATTCCTGTCCAAAGAAAGGTTCTTTGTATCTTCTCAAGTCTCTTAGTCAGGTACTTATGCATTTTGAACAAGGAAGGAAAATACATAGGAATTCCTTGGAGTGAAGCTTTGAGAAGTTGAAACTTACCAGCATGACTTAGGAGTTTTCCTTTCCACCCTGCAAGTTTCCTTTGCGTCCTTTCCATGATGGAATTCCAATACTTCGAGGTGGCATCCTTGACTAAGAATGACAGTCCAAGATAGATCCCAGGGAAAGAACCCGCAGCACATCCCAGAATCCCCATAATTTTTTGTTGTAGATCTACCGGGGTGTTAAAAAAGTAGACATGGCTCTTATCAAAGTTTATACATTGGTCCGCCGAGGTAGCATACTCCTATAGCACTTTTTTCCATTTATGAGCCTCAATAACTGAAGCAGCTCCAAACAAGATGGTATCATCTACAAATTGTTGAATGACAGTAGGCTCAGCTATTGAAGCAGGTTTAACCCCTTTAATTTCTCTAGAATTTAGCAAGGAAATAAAACCCCTGCTCAGGGATTCAGCAAGAAGAATGAAGAGGTAGGGGGAAAGGGGATCCCCTTGCCTTAGCCCTCTACCAGCATTAAAGAATCCCCTAGGGATGCCATTGACCAATATAGAGAATCTAATAGAAGTAACACAAATCATGACTAGTTGCAGAAGTTTACCCTGGAATCCCATCTTCTTCAAGACAGTAAAAAGGAACTTCTAATTAACTCTGTCGTAAGCTTTTGAAATGTCAATCTTGAAAGCCATGCCCGAACTTCTGCTTTTCTCCATGGAGTGGATTATTTCATGGGTAGTAATGGCCACATCCGTTATCTATCTGCCTGGGACAAAACCTTTTTGACAGCTATTGACCAATTTTTCAAGTATGGGTTGGAGTCTACATCCACCATCTTTTTTCCTGGGCCTCTACCCTTCTTTATAACCGTGTTCCAACCCTCTGGGTCGGTGAATCTAGAACCCGCCCCAGGTGCAAAGGTCACAATGTTGTTGCTAGGGGATGCAATCCCTGATCCTACCTCACCTCCGGCCAAAGAATCAACCACAGTCGGCACCGGGCTAGAGACTGCAGGGGGAGGCACAACCCCGGAAAAGGCTTCATTTTCCGTAATATCCTCTTGGAGAATCTCCCCATCTTCAAATCTCGTAGGCAGTGAAGCCATATTGTTAACAATGCCTGAGATAGGGGAAGTTATCGAGCATTCAACGGGGGTATGAACATTGGTCTCCACCTTATGTGGATGGGTATTATCCCCAATAACTATAGCAATCTTATTCTTTTTTAGGGATTTGATTATGTTCAGCAGATCCTCCCTAAATGGATAGTCCTCTACTCCTTCAGCAGTCTGAGCCTCCTTAGCTTGGGTAGGCTTTACTTTGTACTGTGGAGCTAGGTGGCCCTTTTTATTGCAGATTTGACAAAAGGTTCTAGAGTTTTCATACATTATGGGTTGAACCCATTAACCATATTTATATTTAAGAGTAATATTGTTAGGGAGGATCTTGTTAATATCAATGCTAACACATATTCTAGCAAAAACTAACCTTGATTTGTTTCTGGTGGTGCTGTCAAGAGTTATGAAGTGTCCAAGTGAGTTAGCAATCCACATGAATATTTCTTCATCCCAGAACTCTAGAGGAAGGCTTGGGAGTCAAATCCTAACTGGCGCCATTGTATTTACATTTGTCGCACTATCAAATCCTGGTTTCCATTTCCATAAAGATAAACTATGTTTTCCAAACATCCAGGGTCCCCCTGTTAACACGGTGGCGAGATCCTCCCTTGCCGTGAATTTAAAGAGGAACATCCCGCTGTTCATAGCATTAACAGACACGCTACCTTTAACCCTCCATTTAGTAGTCACCCATTTTTTTACCACATCAATATTGGGCCTGAAGGAAAAAAAATTTCCCACAAGAGTATTCTCCATGGAGGAGACCACCCAATCCATCACAACGTCTGAAAGTTCCAGTTTGGAACCATACTCCAGAGCACAAAAAGTTGGAGAGACTCCAGTTTCCACCGTATTATCCCCAAACAGTGCCTTTTTCCAGGCATTCGGCCCCAACACCTTGTTTTGCATCATGTGAACAGAGGAATCTCCGTCCCCATCACAGAGCATGTGACCTTCAAGGTCCTCATTTCCATCTAGCCCACATGGGATAGACCCTGACCCCAAAGCATCCCCTGAGAAACCCTACAACGGAGGGTCCGGGGGATTGCCCAGGTCCCCGGCAACTATCAAATTCAAATTCAAACAGCAAGTGGGAAGAAGCAGAGCAGGTGAGTTATAATTCTATGAATGTTGAAAGGATTAGGGTCCCCTTTAATTATGTTGAATTGATTCTTGTGGAGGAAATGTACCTCTTGAAGTAATGTGGAGGGGATGGCCCTCATCCTATGAAGCCAAGGTCTTCCTAAAATCATGTTGTGACTAGTTTCTTCATTTTTGACAAAGAATTTTGTAGTAAGGTTTTGGGACCTATGGTAATAGGAAGACTAATTTTACCAATGGCATGAATGTTAAGGTTATCATGAACCCTAAGGGTATTGGTGTTGTGAGTAATATGAGATTTATTATAACTAATCCTTTAAAGTAGAGAAAAAGGGACTATGTTCATTCTAGCCCCATCGTCAATCATGACACATTTAATGTGATAATCATAACTTGTACCATTCAGTAAAGATAAGAATTGCCTTGTTTAGGTATATCATCCTTTGTAGGTAGCTTTTCCAAATTGAATGTGGAAGAAGAATGCTTTTTATTTGGAGCTATTTGAACTACATGGCCTAAATCTAAGGCGTTGAGGAGAGCATTCTTATGCTTGTAGGAGAAGTTTTGAGGAGGTCTAGCATGTGAGAAAAAGTTGAATCACTAAGAGTGGAATCTAGTTCCTCTAGTCTTTGGGTAATACAAACTTATTGGTTTCTATCTAATTCTACATGGTTTAACATGTTTTGATCAAAGGTGCATTGATGATTTTTCTAATGACTTTCAAACCCATGTCTTCCATCATGTGGGTGTAGGAATGTGTTTGTGAGTAGTTGTTGGCTTTGTGGGAGGCATTCGATGATTCTTTATATTCTCTGCATATTGAAGTATTATTTCCCCTAGTCTGCTAAAATATGTAACTTGTAGGAGTGTAACCACATGGTGATTTAATATTTATGTTCTGACTTTGTCTACTACTATATTGCCTTGGTTGGAAATAGTTGACTCTATTTACATCCATGGTGTGACAAATTTTATCTTGAGTGAAGTAACGTATCTACAAATAGATGGTTTTGTTCCTCTGGGAGGTTTGATATGAAGCAATGGTACTCTGACCATGATTAAGGACCATCACCCTTCTCTTGTGGAATGAGCAATATTTTTAGGATCAATGTCCCAAGGTTTTCAGTAGGGGCCATAATGATTGTTGTATGTGCACTCATTTTGTCTACTTATTTGCTTGTAAACATTTTTTGAAGAAAAGTTGATAGCATTGACATTTTAATTCTTTGGGTAATAATCATCTCCTCCACCATAAGTTTTGTAATTGCAATTGTTTTATTCTTCGATGGAAGGATGTCTATTAGCCCATTGGTGGTGGCATTGTGATTATTTTTAGAATTCTTGGTGCCAAGGGGTTGTTGTTCCCATTATCTTGTTTGGTTAGTCTCTCATTAGCATTATACTTCTTGTGTTGTTGATGGTAGGTTGGTCTATCCTTAAAGCACTCTCAAGAGCTTCTTTGTATGATTTATAAGGAAGCTTTTGGACCTCCTCTTGCATGTCCCTATTGAGGGCATGTAAGAAAAGATTGCACAACTCCATGTGGTCCATGTTTGGCATGCTTTTTGAAGAGTAGAGGACTTGCCTCCTCTGCATGATGAAATGAGTTATCAACTCATTTACATCTTGTTTTACACTTTGGAATTCATGAATTCCTTTTTTGACTAACTTATTTGTATCAAACACTACAATGAACTCACCAATGAGATATTAGAAAGAGTGAATTAATGCCTCAAGAAATTTGTAATTTACCAATTCAAGGTGATTCCTTCCAAAGTTTTTGAAAAAATCTTGGTGCTAACTCCATTTGTAGGGAGAAGTTCTCATATTGTAGTTGTCTATGCCTATATGTGCAAGTTAAGGACACCTATCCCCTTAAATTTAGGAAGTTCTGGGAGAGGTTGCAATAACATGAAATTATAAATTGGGTGATCTAATAGATCCTTAAGGTATTCGAGGGATGTTCTTGAAAAGGGGTTAAGGGTGGAGCAAGTAGTCCCCCCAAACATAAGCTCTATTGGTTGAGCCTCATGTGTTTTTTGTGTTTGGAAGACCATTCATGGTTGCTGGTATCAATGAAAAATTGGATAGTTAGGCATTATAGTGTTTAAATTGTAAAAACCAAGTGGAATTGCTTTGTTTAAATTTTGAGTGGTAGGTATCTTGCTTAACTAGTTTGGATTTTGAAAGGAGAATATTACTCCTAGTTGGTGCTATCATATTCTATGGAAAGGGTGAGGGAGGCACAAAAGCCTCATCACTAGCATTCCTAGACTAAAAATTGACATAAGGGGTTAATTGAGTTTCCCTCTGGCTTTGATCATTTTTTTGCACAGTGAATGGGTTTGCATGTGATCGTCCCCTTGGAGATCTAGGCCTTCCCTTAACTTTTTCATGAAGAGTTTGTTTAAAACCTCTAGCTTCAAGCATCCAAATCAATTGGACTAGGATAGCTCTGAGGACTTGAGGTGTTGCTCCCCCTATTATTTGTTCTTGGGTTTCATTACCTTGAGGTGGGTTATCGTGGAGTGGGGGTTGAGTGCCTCCATTGTTCCTTTCTTCCAAAATGTTTTCTTACACTATTTGGTGTGCCTCAAATCACTCATCTTGATAGGACACATGGAAGGATTCATGAGATGATTGTGCCTCCTCTAAACTTATTTCTAGATGACTCACCTCATTGTCCATTTGGGTGGTTATATCCTGATAATTAGTGATGGGTCTATCTTGTTCATGAATCGGACCAAATGAGCACTTGGTGTGCTCTACCTTGGTTGAGGTTGGGTTGCAGTACAATGTTTGACTCCAAGTTGGATTATTGAAGGCCATAAAGTTTTAGGGTTCTTGACGACCACATTCTGAGTCAAGATCTTCATAGTCAGAGTGATTTGAAGCTAGCAAAAGTGGATTTGGCAGAAGATACCTATGAAAGATGGGCGTAAAAGGCTTATTAGGGGGGACTTTCCCCTAATTTTTGTCTAATTTTGACATATTTTATGGATATAGAGGATATTGCAGATTAATGGAATGGAGGCAAAGAGAGAAGGATGAAGATGGAAAGAATGGAATAAGTGTGGAAACATGAACTAGCTCACCTAGAAAGATTTGCAAGTTCACGTCAGCTTCACCAAAATATGTGTTACTAAAATCGACTCAAGCATAGTTTGAAAGAGCTAGACTCTAAAATAGCACATGTATTGCACCCTTGTTAAAGGCACCTGACTAGTTGCTCTTATTCTCATGGCAAGAACCACTTGGGAGGGGGTGGGACCAATGGGTTGTTCTGTTCACATGGAAGCATAATGTCATGGATGATAGTAATGTTGATGTCATGGTCTATTGTGTTTTTTTTATGATGAGGTTGGATGGTAGTGTTTTGATATTGATGGTTGATTATGTTTTCATGACTAATTAGATGGAGCTGAGTGTTAACTCTTGCAATAAGTTCAAGTTGGTGTTTCTGATTTCTTTGATGATGTTGATTTCCTATCTCATTTCTTCATGAAAATGCTTTATGGTCTGGCCCTAAACTTAAAAGATTCTTGTGATGTGGGTCCTTGTTCTTGTTTGTTCAATCTCTTGCAAGATCTAACTTTGTTCCTAGATGTCCTCTTGAGTGGGATTTTCTTAATAGGGAAAGTTTTCTCAAATTTCATCTAAGACTATTATAATCCAATCTTCTCTCACTCTAGGGCACATTGAGTGTGAATTCTAAATGAGGAAGAAGGAAGAGTCGAGTGTGTTTGATGTTTGCAAGTTTTTGAATTTTGAATGCCTCATGATGAAATCGAGGACTTTCTTTTTTTGCATTTTTGTTTCTAATTTTCGTGAAGTCTCTAAATGCATGTAAATCTAAATGAATGTTCAAATAAGACTAATCTAGTTTCTTTTTATATTTTCCCAATTTCAAAGATTGTCTAATTACTATTGAAAATTTTAAAAAAAATCTAAATGAATGCAAATCTATATGGCTTTTCCTATGAATGAAGTTTATCTATTATTTTTGGTTTTTTGTGTTTTGATTTTATAGATGTAGTCTATTTTAATGAAAGAAAATGCAATGAATTCAATCCAAATTTTAATCTAGTGAAAATAATAAATTTAATCTAAATCTAGTAAAACAAGAAATTCTAATCTAACCAAGAAGAGATAAGAGAATTTTATTCTTCAAGGGAAAGGTGAATTTTTTAATTACTAAATTAAAAAAATAAAATAACCTATGAAAACCAATGGCGCCTGTAGGGGCTTGTGTCCTTAGGGATCCATATTTTTCAGTATTCTCCTATATAGCAATTGGAATCTTCACTTGATGATAGGAAAAGAACTAGGAGCCTAAGGTAAATTGGGAGTTGTATGCAAGATTCGAGAAGCTTTGAAGCTTTAAAAATAAAATGGAAGAGGCACACATAGTCTTGTGGAAGCATAAGATACTTGAAGAGAATTGCAACAACAAAAATGATAGATTTTCTAAGGGTGATTCTAGAGAATGAGTGATACACAACCTCCTCTAAAATCGAAGAGGAGGTATTAATAGCATGAGAAGCAACACCAATAGTAGGTTGATTGAGAGCTAAGAGATTGATTGGGAGATCATAGAAGACTAATGGAGAGATTAAAAAAGACTTATTGCAAGAGGACTAAAGAGTTGATTAAGAGTCAAGATGAGAGGAGAATCAGTTAGGAGGAGTAATGGTTCAATGGGGACTAGAGATAACTCTCAATTGCAAGTAAAAAGGAAGAAAATTAGCTGAAACTAAAAGAAATCATGCATGTCAAAAGATGATAGGGTTGCCCCTTTTGCAAGCGTAGGTCACCAGAGTAACCCTAAGGTATCTCATACAATCCTCTAGTTGAGGATTTGCAAAGGGTTTCTGGTATGCATGAAGACTTGGAACTTAGTCTGAGAGTTGAACAAGACAAAAAATGGGCTAAGTAAGTTGAGGGAAGACATCCTCAAGCATGAATATTGTTAAAGATATAATTCACACCTTCATGGGTTATGAGATGGATCACCAAATCATCATTAAACTACCATGTTGACCTGTGCAATTTGTCACCTACATATTTTCCCCCTTAGGGATGGTAGTGTACATAGTAGATAGGTAGTGTTCCCTAAAAATGGTGTGGGACCCACACTTACCTATGCTTACCTTTGTTGTTGTCCTGCATTTGGACCTAGAGATCAACAAATTGATTCATTTGTAAGTTTGATAAATATTAGCTCAAAGTTAAAATGAAAAAAAGAGGGCATACCTTAGAGTTAGATTTTACCTATGTCGCCTTGCCTTGCCTTAATGAATTTCCAAAATGATGAAATAAAATGCAAAATGAGGATAATTTATCCTTAAAAATAAAAAATGAAACAAAACAAGAGTTACTTTCATAAGCAAGGGTGAAGAAGAGAGAAGAGGAAAGAGAGGAAAAATAGGGAAAACGATAAAATGAAAATGAAATTACGTGCGCTAGCAGTTGACGAAAATCTTATAATGAGGGGATCAAGATCATCGCCGCCATTCAACCTCCTATGGATCCCCAAGTACAAAAAAATGAGAAAAGCCTCTTTTAAAACCCTAGCTTTTCTATTTTGTTAATCTGGCCTAAAATGTCTATTTCTCTTGAATTTCACTACATTTGACTAGGTTTAAGGTTTAAACTACTTTCATTGGTTTATTTTTCCATTTTCTACTTGTTTTCAATTGTTTCTGGGCCTATTGGGGCACACTAGGGGATGGCCCTAGATCGCCCCTTTTACCAGGGCAAGTCACCTTAGAGACCCTCTTGATTGCTTTTGTTGATAAGATCGATAAGAAACTTAACTGTTTTGAGGTCTAATTTGATCTTTTTCACTAATTTTATTGCCTAATAGTTAGTTTATTATTGATTTTCTAAAAAGTCTTCAATTTTTAGGGGTTTTCAAATGTTTTGTGACTTTTTATGATTTTTATATTTCTATTTTTATAGTTTTTACATTTTAACAAAGGTCTAACCTAGCACTTTGCTCCTTGTAGGACACTTACCTACAATGGAATGCCACCTGTGATAGGTCTAGTACATGGATGCCTTAGAGGCATTGTTTGCTACAGACCGCACCACCTCTAAAGAGTTGGATTATTCTAAGTAGCATATATAATGGTTGTTCATCCATTATCCCATATAAGTAGCACGTCCTTTTAATCACCCTTCGTTGGTGATGGCTTGGATCCTAGAGCATATTATTCCATATTAGTAAGAGATGCCCCCCTTGGACTTGACACTTTTCAGAGTTACGCGATGGGGGTGACTTGGTCATTTTGATGCGTCAGTGTGAGTGGTTTCTACTTTAACTAATAAGGATTTCATTGTAGACCCCTATATAGATATGGAGGAGGTGTGGCTAGGAGACAGAGCCATGCATTCCTATTCTCAATTATTTATCTCCTTGACAGATAGCAATGGTTTAGTGGAGACTCCCCCTATTACACGAGTGATATAATAGCTAGTAGATGAGTACCCAAAGGGATTTTCCCATGCTATAGGTCTATTTAGGAGTTGATTGATGCACAACAAGGAGAAATTCCTTGGGTCCCACTTGTTCTAGGTGTTCTAATCACACTACCACGCCGAGGCCTAGAATTGAGACAACAACAAGCACATTGATTCCAATGACTTTTGGTCATAGAGAATGATGATGAGCTTGATGATGAATCTGATGAAGACTATGTTCCTGAGGGAGGAGTGGAGAGGATAATGTTACAGGTAGAGGAGTTAGTGCTAGAGGAGGAGGAGGTAGCCCTAGGAGAGGCCACACATGCATCTCGACTTACTCCACTTGCAAAGCTAACAGAGGAGGAGATGGGGATAGTTGATCCCTAATGGCATCTTAGAGATCCTCATGAGTACCATACCTACTCACTCTTTTTTCTTTTTATTTTAAAACTTGCAACTTATATCATTTACACTTTCAACATCAAACTAACATTCCTCTCTTGTTATTTACTTATGACACAAGCACTGTAGTCACTTGGTGAGATATAAATCACTTTGTCAGTGGACACCCTTACTCTTGGCATGGGATTAGTGAGTGATGTGCTCTTAGTTGATGTACCCACCAATATAAGTAGACATACTGACATTTTTACCCATCTACCATGCCAGCCAACATGTGGCATCTCACTGAGGTAGGATTCATATGTTAGAGGGAGATAATGTAATTCTGTGAGAGATGGATAACCTTGGAGTTAGTATACAAAGACCATCTCACTCACATACTGGGATACCCAGTCATTCACACTCATGAATTTGCACATTTAACCCTTCTCAAGGACACTCATAAAGGACTCCTAGACACTTTGACATGACAAATAGCAAGAGGAGACCATAGAGTAAGAGTCTTGGAGGATCTATAGGCTAGAGTTGACCTTGATGTCTTTGAGAGACCTAGCTTTATTGATTTAGCTTTTCTAGTTTCTCCCTTGCATGGGGAGATTTGCACGCTTGTGTGCACATTTTTTTCTCTATGTAGGCTCCCACAATGGGGTACTTGTATTCAAATACTCTAACAGCCTATGACACTTCTCACAATGATCGAGATTGCCATTAGTCTATACATTGTTGCAGTTGGCATTGTTTTACTTTACTTCACTCTTCTGCACATGAATGGTCTTAGAATTTTATTTTAGAGATGTTTATGCTTATAAATGTATGGTATTTTTCTCATGATGTTTTCTAATTTTTTTGCATATATGTATGAGATGAATGCAAAATGAGCTTTTGTATTGATACATGAGATGATATAAATGCCATGCTATTTTTTTATATTTTATAATAGATGCAAGTTTCTATGATAAGATTTATTGCTTGTTTTTTGAATGATACGCATGTGGAATTGACAATGGGGTTGCTCTTTAGTAGGGTTTTTAACCTAGGGTATTGTGGGTTGACTAGCATAGAGTGACTTGCTAAACTTATTAGATAGGATTTACTAGGGAATCAAGCAAGAACAAGGAAGGTAACGAAACATTTTTTATTAAGTTACACAAAAGGATAAAAATTGATCCTTATTATTAGGGATTGTATGCAGAAGATATCAATTAAATGCAAATAAAGATTAAACAGAGGAATGAAAATACATAGAAATAATAATAGCGAGAGACAAGTTTTAACGTGGTTCACCCAAACCTGGGCTACATCCACCAACAGAGAGTCTAATATTATTATCAAGTAAATCAAACCAATTACAACCAGCAATCCTTGCAACTCAATACCGCTGTAAAATGCAACTCAAACCCTAACACTTAGCTACTTTTATCAAGCCTTATGTCGGTTACAAAAATAGGGCTTTTTATGTCGGCCAATAGAAAAAATAACTCCCGACGCCTTTATAAAATAATAAAAACGGTGCTGCCCCTTGACCCCGTTAAATAATTTGGGGGGAAACCGCGCCGATAAAAGGGGTAAATTTAACCTCCGAGTCTAATTAGGCTCCATATAACAACACTTATCTAGATTGAACAATTAGACTAGCTTTGACACAAACAAGCAACAAATTTTATTAGTACCTTCTAAACTTAGATCAAAAGATATGGCCAACAAGTCAGACCTGGCGTAGAGAATTTAATTCTCACCAAGGATGGCCCTAGAAAGCAGGTTGGATTCTTAGTTGTTTCACCTAGTTTGTGTGTGTGTACTTAGATTATCTCTTTTTTCTTTTTAGACTGCCACTCTTATAGCTACAACCTTTTGGGTTTCCACTTGTGAGTATGGACATTTGATTATTTTCTTTTAGATTATCTTTTGATCTTTTATACCATCCCCATAATCTAACCCCATGGAACCAATAAGATTCAAGGGCTCATCAATGAATATTAGACTAAACAAATGTGGATATGATATTTTGATTTCGTAGAATAGGAGTTTTGACCCCTTAGCCTAACCCCATGCTACCGATAAGAAGTGAGGGCTCACCACCAAAGGTTAGGCAAGGTAAAAGACTAAGCACAACCAAAAGGATATCTGACTCGTAAGACTTCCCTCTTGTCGAGGAGAAATGGAAAGACTTGCATGTTACCTTCTAAGGGTATTGTGGGTTTGAAAACTTGTTTTGTTTAGATTGAACTAAATAAAAACTAAGACCACTATTAGTTTAAAGCTTTAAGTCAACCTTATTTAAGATTTTTGGGAATGTAAATGGGAAATGATAGTGATGATTTTGAGGAATTTGTGATTTAGTAAGGACAACCTCAGCTAGCAACTTTAGAATCCTTACTAGGATTAAAATTAAACAAGAACAAACCACTAACAAATGCAATGGTGGAACAAAATGTAATGCATATTTTTGTTAAATATTTATTTTTTATGCTTTTTTAGTTTTTTTTTTCTTTTCAAATGAAAGGTATTAACCATTTCACTGAATTATTCACCTTCCATGTTGCACAAGAGATAAGATCCGTTACCAACATCTTCCTTAACCATGCATGGAGCTATACATTTCGATTTGAATTTTTGACCTTCATCGACTCTTCTATCAATTAAGTTGTCAATTCTCACTAGATAGGAATCCTGCCTCTACACTGCTCTTAACCTTTTTTGACCATCCAAAAGTCCTTGCAAGGACACTTAGGGACTTGGTATAAATATATCTATAAACTCAATGAGAACCTCCGTGTACTCACGTATTCCATCATTTGATTATTTAACCCCTAGTTTTATGAATTTATGTTCTTTCAAAGTTCCAATGTTTGTTTCAATAGTTTCATCTGTCGAAAATGGTTGGCCTTCTTTAAACTTTTTAAGAGCAACTAGTATCGATCCCTAGACAATTTTTTACGACTCCTAGATCCCATGTGGGTTTTAGTTTTCCTTTTTTTCTATTGTGATTTCGACCATATGGATGTTCCTATCTAGCTCACCAAGAATGGCCACTAGGATGAATGAAGCATAATATTTTGTTTAGTGCGGATCGAAGGGGAACTCTCTTGTCATCCATTCCCTTGCAGATTTTGAAGCACTAGCAATGTTCATGACTTGTTTGGATGTCTCTCCTTTCTCCCAATAAAATGTTTCTTGAGTCGATTGTTTTGGCTAAATCTTCCTTCTTTTTGGCTTGTTCAATTCTATAAATGCTAAAAGGATCATGGTCCCCTTTGATGACGTGGACTTGATCCATGTGGAGGAGTCTTAAAGTAATGTGGAGGGGTGGCCCTCATCCTATGAATCCAAGGTCTTCCCATAATCATTTTATAACTAGTTTCTTCATTTATGATAGAATTTTGTAGGTAAGGTTTTGGGACCCACAATAATAGGAAGACTAATTTTACCAATGGCATGAATGTTGAGATTGTTGTGAACCCTAAGGATACTTGTGTTGCGAGTAATGCAAGATTTGTCATAACCCATCCTTTGAAAAGGAGATAAAGAGACTATTAATTACAACCCCATCATCAATCATAACATGTTTAATGTGATAATCATAAACTTGGACCATTAGGTAAAGAGCATAATGACCTTGTTTAGCTATATTATCATCTATAGGCAACTTATCAAAATCGAATATGGAAGAATGCCTTTTGTTTGGAGTTGTAACCCATAGGAGTGTAGCCACATGGTGATTTACTATTTATGTTCTGACTTTGTCAACTAGTATATTATCTTGGTTGGAAATGGTTGAGTATGTTTATATCCATGGTGTGACCAATTTTATCTTGAGGGTGGAGGAACGTATGTATAAATAGATATTTTTGTTCCTCAGGTAGGTTTGACATGAAGTGATGATACTCCTAACATGATTCAATATCATGCACCCTTCTCTTGTGGAATGAGCAATTGTTATAGCGATTATTGTATGGCCACTCATTTTGTCTACTTCTTTGCTTGTAAATGTTTTTTGAAGGAAAGTTTATAGCGTTGACGTTTTAAATCTTTGCGTAGCAATCATTTCCACCACCATAATTGTTGTAATTGTGATTGTTATTATTCTTCAATGGCGGGATGTCTATTACCCCATTGGTGGTGGCATTGCGATTATTTTTCAAAAAATTGGTGCCAAGGGGTGGCTGTTCCCATTATCTTATGTGGTTAGTCTCCCATTAGTATTATACTCCTGTTGTCGATGGTAGCTTGGTCTATCCTCAAAGCACTCTTAAGAACTTTGTATGATTTATAAAGAAGCTTTTGGACCTCTCGCATGTCCCTAATGAGGGCATGCAAGAAAAGATCACACAACGCCTTGTCATCCATGCTTGGCTCACTCATTGAAGAGTAGAGGACTTGCCTCCACCACATGATGAAATGAGCTACGACTCATTTACATCTTGTTTTACACTTAGGAATTAATGAATTCTCGTTTTGACTAGCTTATTCATATCAAACACTATGATGGTCTCACAAATGAGCTACCAAATAGAGTGAATTGATGCCTCAAGAAGTTTGTAATACCAATCCAAGGTGATTCCTTCCAATTTTTTTGGAAACATCTTGGTGACAACTCTATCCTAGGGGAGAAGTTATCATACTACAATTGTGTATGCCTTTATGTGTGAGTTAGGGACGCCCATCCCCTTCAATTTAGGAAGTTATAGGAGAGGCCACGATAACATGAAATTATGAATCAAGTGATCTAGCAGCTCCTTGAGGTATGTTACTGCAAATGGGTTATGGATGGAGGGAGTAGTTCCCCCAAACATAAGCCCTACTAGTGGAGCCTATTGTGTTTGTTACATTTGAAAGACCATTCATGGTTGTTGGTATCCCAAAAAAATGGGTAGTTAGGCATGGCAGTGCTTAAATTATGAAAACCAAATGGGATTGTTTCATTTAAATTTTGAGTGGTAGGTATCCCACTTGATTGGTTTGCATTTTGAATGGAGGATATTGCTCCTAGTTGGTTCAAGGCTATCATATTGTATGACAAGGTTAGGGAGGCACAAAAGCCTCATCAAGCCACTTGACTAGTAGCCATTGGATAACACTAGATGGTCTTGCAATCTGGCCATGTTGAACCCTCTTTGAAGAGGCCATGGGACAAGTTGGCTCTATGCCTTAAGAGGTATACGACTCTTGAGAGTCGTTTCAAATCTCTTTACTCCTACCATTTCACATTGCTCAATCACTTGCAATACCAAATGTTTGGTTCTTTCCCATTCCATTTGATATCTTTGGAGAATTTGATTACAAATTTAAAAGGGGTTTTGGGTCTACCCCTTTACACTAGGGCTTGATTCTCTTGATTATTAACTTCATAAGATCTCGCAACCCTATGGCTCCCCTGCTCCCTAAAAAAACAAATAAAAAAAGCTAGATTGGTTATGGTTTCCTCCTTTGAGACTAGCTCTAGCTTGCCTCATAAGGAGCCTACCTCTAATGATTATAAAAACTGGGAAGTAGACAATGAGACTATAGATGAGTCAGAGAATGCTAACTCCTAGGGGTCGGTTTCTTTTTCTAAGTGGTGAAATTGTCTACCAAAAAGAGGGGTAATGTTGCTGTAAGGGCGAGTATTCCAAGTTGGGCATTAAAAGACTAAAGCTTGTTGACCCCAAAGGGTCGGACTCCATATCAAGGGAATTTGTGAATTCCCATGGTATGTACAAGGGTAGTGTGGTTGAATCCAACGGGAAGGAAGCTGAAGGGTTTGATCTTGGGTAGAGTAGGGAGTTGGGATGGAAGGAAAAAGAGCAGAAGGAAGTCTATGATGATAGGGGTAAGGGTAAAGCGAAGACTTTCCCTGAACCCACTATAGTTGCTACCTTTCTGGGTATTGCTGGCCCCTATCCCGAGCCTATGAAAGGATCAAAGCTATCCCACTTGAACTCTAAGTCAATGGAAGATATCATGGAAGCAGTTAATCAAATCATAGATAAGATGTTGGGCATCTATGATGAATCTACAACCCACCACAATCTTACTAAATGGTTCTTTTTGGAGATCAATAAACTCAATGTTAAAATGTCTTTGTTGGACAAGAAATATAGGGGGGATATCCTTATTCCCTCCAAAGAGAAGTTAACCTTTAAGCATTGGGAAGCCATGATTGAGATAAACAAACTTAGAATGGAGAATTCAAAGCAAGCGAATAGAACTTATGTGCTAGAAAAAAAGCTTCAACATATAAAGGAAAACCTAAACAAAGTTGTGGAAGTAAGTGTACAATTAAGAATAGTGCTCTAGATATAAAGATGTGAAAATTTGAAAATCCTTCTAAGGATATTGTTGAACCCCAAGCCCAGATTGAAAAGAAAACTGGCACTGTTGATCCTAGTTCTCGAACCCGAAGCAACATAATGAAGAACCCAAACAATTATAGGAGGTAGCTCGAGGGGTTCATGGACATGCATGCCAAATGCTATTAAAGGGACTGGACATTGTTGAAGCACTTCATTACCTGTAATAGTATCTTAGATGGTAGTCTTTTTTTATGCCTTTTGTTTTTCTAGCCTTACGTATATAAGTTGTCATCTATAGTATTCTTGACAACTTGGATGCAATCATGTTGTTGGTCGACTAATCTTAGTTGACGCCCTTTTGTTTGTAACAAGGTTCTAAGTCCTTTCAAAACCCATTTTACCCTTTTTAATGAAAAACACTAAATGGTCTTGCATTTTAATTTATAATATGTACAAGTCTTATAGCCTTGTAGCATCAAAGATGTCTCACTATCTTGTTTGGTTGTTATAAGTACATTAAAGTGTCCAACATTGTAATGATTAGTACTTTTTAAAATGTTTTTTGAGTTTTCTTAGATCCATTCAAAGTGGCCATCCACTTTACACACTATTTTTGAGCCTATATAGTTCTCTTAGACCTAACTATTATTTATGTTTGAAGTTGATTCATTTCACCACCTACTTTACACACTATTTTTGAGCCTCTATAAGTTTTCTTAGAGCCAACTATTATTTATGTATTTATGGAGTTTATTCATTTCACATGAGGTGCCAACATTAATTGTAATTAGAAGTGTCAAATTTGTGGGACTTCTTAATTCAAAATAAGTTGAGCCAATGTGAAGTTTAAAACATGGTCTCAGGTTTGAGGTGTTTATTCAATCCCTTGCACAAGTATATCTAATAAAAATTAGAAATTTGAATATAACCAGATTCTTCTACTCTGCCTCGGAAGTGAATTGTCAATTTTACAAAATACAGTGTTTTCCTTAATGGCTTTGTAACTTGTAGAGGGAACAAATTACTAAATGTATAGGAATCACCCCTAGTTTAAGAATGTAGATATCACACTTCTTCCTTAAAAAAAATTGTTGTTTTTTAATGAAGATTGTTGTTGTCCATGTGCTATTCCAATTGCATGCATAGTTATTCAAGTCTTAATTGACATTTTGCTCTGGAAATTCAAATGGTGAGCTTTATATTATCCATATGAATTAAGAATGCAAGAGAATGTACTCATTGAGCGTTTGTCTAATTCCCTTGAAATATGTATTGATCAACCATTTCTGCTTGCTTTAAGGAGTTATCTGTTTTTTATTCGCTTTCCTTGAATATTCAAATTCTCTCGCCTTTGATTTTCCTTTTTCTTTACACCTTTTTGACTTCTTTTGTTTTTGTTTATCCTTTCGTAAGTTATCCTGAGAGCTCCTTCTGCTTAGGCCACTGTGGACTTCTCTCCCCTTTATTTTACACTTTTATATGCATTTTTTTGCCTTTGAACTTTCAGGTAACTACATATATCTTGAAAAAACTCATCAAATGCATAGGTAGAGTGCCCACCTTATGTTCATCTTCCCACATTTGTGGCACTTTTTGTCAATATGTTGAGCATGAGTCAATAAGATTAGCAAAAGGCCCAGCCACATAAACTCATGCAAACAAGATTTAACACAGCAAAGCTACAAGGTGCTCTTAACAATGTTTACAAGTAACTTCATCCATCTTTCCACATGCTATTGCTCATATACATCAACCCTAAACAATTGGTAACAATTCTGAATCCTCACTCAAAAAGGAACCTTTGTTTTTTAAACGGACAAAACAAAACATAGTGAATCAAAACATAGTGGGACCCACAATACAAGGTCCTAACACACCACTATAACCTTCGTCTGCACCAAAATAATCAAAATTTATAGCATTATTTATCAGCAGCTTTCCCTCCTTTACGATGCAATCATCAAATAATCTGCTATAATAATATAATTTTCCACTCAAAAGTGCATGCCCTTTTATTATTTGTAGATACAAAATCAGAACAGCTGGGTGAATTGTAAAACAAAACTAAGAAAACCCAAACTCGAAAGATATGAAAAAAATGCATTATTTCACATAATCTTCAAGAAAAAAAAGACTATAACTCATCAAAAATACAATATACACTTCGAATTTACTCTGAACATAATCCTACAAATATCCGAGGAGATCGATTCCCTCCGTTTGAAAATAGTCTTCTGCTTAGTACATTCAATGCAATTATCGCATGCATATATAAATACGACGGTAATTCATCTAAAAAAATACACATCTAATGATGACATCGTACGTTTTGAAAAAAAACACATCGAATGGTGACATTAATACGTTATAAAAAATACACATCTAATGATGACATTCATAGAGGTATCCCAATCTGGCTGTATACGTGCTGATCGTGATTTTGATATAACGTATGGCTGTATACGGATCCCAGTCTGCTGTCAGGTCAGTTTAATAGACCAGTTAACATTAGTTCGCATATCAATTGAGTTTATGTAACACGATTTGTCCCATTAAAATTCTAGTTTGTAACTTTGGAATGAGAACTTATTTAATGTTTGCAACACTTTAAAAACAAGCAAAAGATGCATTACATGCTACTTCAAGAAGAAACTTTGGGTATATTTTGGCACATATATTAACTATGTATATTTTAAAAGAAAATCGTGTGAATATATTTTAGAAAATTTGCTGTCGGTGAATATAACTTCTAAAATCATTTTGAAAAATTAACCAATTGATGAAAAATAGACCATAGTAAACATCTTGGTTTAAGTCAGTAATGTAGAAGAATGTAATAAAAAAATTAAAAGCTAGGATCGTACTACAATTGTATAAAGGCAGCAAGCCCACTTTGGTTGGGGACTGATAAAAGAGGCTAACCATCTTTTTGTTATGGATAATTGGAAAAGATATATAAACCACCATATCATAAAAGGAATCAAGTATCAAGCTCGGATAGTTTGCAATTTGCACGTACAAGTGCAAATAATTTGGTTGAGTGCGTAATGTGCGTCATCTATAATGTGACACACACCCCTAATTGGACTTCCGCAAAAAATGTTATCTCAGCAGTGAGTCGCACTGATGCAGTAATTTATTGATACAAATTGTGGAAAGTTCATAATCAGCTACTCATTTGGTCCCAACCTTTTCAAAATGGGATACGGACAACAAAGATCAAGATTGTTGCATAAGAAACCATATGATACACATTACGCAAAATAATTTGAGCAAGTCGAAGTCCAATCAATCCTTTAATTGAGGTTTGACAATGGTAAAACAATTTGCAGCTCATGCTAGCTTATGCAAAACACAAGCAACAAGTCATCATCTACGTCATGACTCATGAGAGACCTATACATTCCATAAAAGCAAAGATCAAACTTGATGGCTTTGTTATTCACTTTGTGGTTTTTGTCAATGCTAAAACCTGGGATCTTAACTCACACTAAAATAAAGTAATATGCAAAATCTTGTCCTGACTGGAACCTACATATATAGAGGGTAATCCAGCTTTTGTATGTGATTTACTGGTTAGCTAGCAGACATGTGATTCAGAGCCAACCCCTCTCTAAATGGTTAAGCTAATCTTTATATATGGGCTAGCAAATAACTTGAAGCTGCTGCAACTGAGATTTCATTAGAGGGGATCTGTACCTTACATATTTCAAGGTTACTACATAAGTCCTTTTGTAACCTGGAGATGGTGCAATTTTTCATTCACTTTGAAAATCAATTACTAAATCCATTACCACCCGGATACATCTGAAGCAGCATGGCAGAGTACAGTGGTAGTAAGCCTGGTCGAACCTGAGAACTTTATGAATGCAATCGCCACTTGGGATCCCTAAGTCTTTTAGCTTGCTACTTGAGCAAGACAGGAGAATGGAGCTCCAGCACATCAACTGTTGATCAAGTGCTGACTCCAACAGGACAATCTTTTTGTCATTTTGGCTCATCTAAAGAACTTTGCAAATTGCTCAATGATAATGACCCCAACATTTGTAATGTATACAAGGGGATAACAATGTCAAATAAAATCAATACACAATAGCTTTCAAGTACTCAGGCATCATTTCTAAGATGTCAAGGGCATTTCTACAGCCCATGGAAACTACCGATATGAAAGCTTCCAGTTTGTAGCCTGCGTACGCATACATCATTGATAGCACAATCAACAAGCTCAAGTTTAATGTGATGACAATAAAACCGTGGAGAAAGATGCCTGAGAAGATCACATATCTTCATCCCCATCTTCTCCATCTTGTTGATCATCAGAGGCTACCCCACCTTCACCATTCATAGGTTCACCGTCTGAGCCATCACCCCTACCATCTCCTGCTGTATCATCTTCATCATCAGCAACATGTTGGTTTCCACTATACTGCCTATTTCTCCACACTCTTTCATGGTCAACAGAGAGTGTATGGGATGGAAGGGGGTGCCGTCCATCTTCTGCACACATACAAGTTACCATTAAGCATTCTTTGTAAAATGAAAGAAACAAAACATCTGATACAAACAAATAAAGTAATTCGCACCACTTTCCCCATCAGATGCGTCAACAAGCCTTGCAATGGCATCAAGAAGTGATTGTTCATGTTCCTGTTAGAAAGAATAATTAAACAATCTATTCAAATAGAACTGAATGCATATTTTGCACACAAGATCTAAAACGTTCAAGATGATTTGAGAAGAATGTAGACTCAGATTTCTTACTTTCAAGACTTTCTTAGCCTTCTCCATGTCTACAGGATCAGGATGTGGTCCACCAGTAACCCTTTCCACCTATCAGAAAATAAGTGCGGTTCAATTACCTTTGAAAGTCGTCCATATAAAAATAATTCCTCATTTTCTTCTAAAGCAAATTTGTATCAATCTATATTCTAGATAGCACTTACTGCATCACAACCAATAAAAGTGTGAACCGGCATGAGCTAAGTTTCAAGAGGATAAATTTATTTATATACTTTTCTCTATATCTTGAATATAAATTTATTCATTCTTTTGAATTAAAAATCTAGTGTTTTACCTCTTTAAGAAGGGCATCGGTATGAAGTATTTCAATATCACCTGCTACCTTCTTGCCTATCCCATTCTGCGAAGGTCCAAAGTCCTTTCTAGCCTGACCTTTTAAAACTCCTCTTCCTCTGCCAGAAGTAGAGACAAGGCCCCCACGACCACCTGATTTTTTAATCCCGCGCCCAGCTGCAACCCGGCTTCCTCGACCAGATCCTGCAGGACCTTCCCAGTCCCACATAATATCTCCTGGAGATATCTGGAAAGAAATGAAATAATTATTTGCAAACCTTGTAATTGAACCTCCAAGACTTGGGTAATCATAAAAGGAAAAGTAACATACCTCCTTCAAGTTAACCCATTCCCAAGTCTCCCTGCTGGTATTGATATCATAAACTAGTGCATGCAGTCCCTAACCATACACAAAAACCATGCTTATAATCACTAAGTGCGAAATCGATTATGTTAGGATAAATATTATTTTAGTTGTTAAAGATGTTCACGTCTCTTGTTTGGAGACTTCAAGAGATGGGATGAAGCTCATGTCTTTTCTATATGGTATATGTAAGTATCACTCTTTCTCATAGGTACAATGCATTCTGAGCTCAATATCCAGTTATAACAATTCAAAAACCAACTCTCAAAAAAGGACTTAAAGAAAATAAGAATGGTTCTGCATGCATGAGCATGTGGGCATATTACTACAATACAATAAATAGATATACAGCTAGATAGGTGGATACAGAGAGTAGACTAAACATTATAAATGACCACAGGAAATGATACAATTCACTCTGCTAGAATGCATTTGTGCAAGAAACATTTGTATGTGGCGGAGGGTGAACAAGAATTTCACATTGCATTAAAAGAGAAGTGAGGGCATGTGGAGACCAAAGGGCAGTCAGTCAGCTGCAAGAGGGTGAGGAGAGGGAGAACAAGAAATAACGAGAAAGAGTTGCAAATTTCTACCTATACAAGTAATTGGGCTTATCAAGTACACTTTTAAAGGGATTATATATATATATATATATATATATATATATATATAAAGATAATTGCATCCAATTATCTACTTAACCGTACTGCCATTTTGAGCTATTGACTCCTACTCACTTCAAACTAGATCTTAAAGACAGCTTTAATTGTATAGTTAGGGCTATACCTATTGCTACAAGTTTTTTCACTTTCAGATCCTTAGCAACCATGAGTATATTCAGACTTGTCATCTGTGCTAAAAGGTAAACAATTGCGTTGGGTCTAGGTTTCTCAGACAAATCATCAATGAAAAATATGAAAGAACATATGTTAAAGAGATGCCACAATTATGTGGGCGCTATAAGCTTCGAAAACCCAACATTGCAAGAGAAAATACCCGAAAGTAAATAGACAACAAAATATTGTATCAGCCTATGAAGCAGAAGGACCTTTTTTAAGTGACCTTGTAACCAAAAAGCTTACTGATTAGTAATATTTCACATCAAGTTCATAATTTTCAGAACACGACAATCAAATAAACAACATTTAACCTAAATAACTTCCATACCTGATCTGCTTTGTAATCAGTGATAACAGCCTCATAAAAGTTATTGTCCTCTGGCCATCTTGTCCTAACTTTCCGGCCTATCAGAGGGTCAACAGGTGCAGGCTCTTGAGTTTCGCTCAAACCTGGAGGCCCTGATGGTCCTCGGTTCCCAATCTGTCCCCTCCCTGCTGCTGGGACAGCAGGAGGAAACTGTTGAGCCTTGATTGGAGGAGACAACACAGGCATTGGCTGACTCTGCAGAAAACAATATCCAATGACTGCAATTCTCCTAGAAATATGGTCTGCAAACACTTTTCTTTTAATTTAAGTTTTATAAGTCTTGGAAGGGATTTAGAAGACAAACATTTCCAGCAACAGAAAAATAATATTTGAGCATCCCTCAAAATTAGTTGCTTACTGGTTTGGTTTTCTTGTTCTTAGTTCCAAGAGAAGCTCCTCTTTTTGCTGATGATGAAGGTTGTGCCGGCGCAGCAGCAGGCAAAGGATGCATCGTTGAATGTGGTGGCATAGGTAGAGAAGGCAACACGTGTGCCGTTTTCTGTTTCTTCCGTGATGCCGAAACAGTTGGACTAGGGGATGGATCGTGGGCTGGTGCAGCAATGCTTAATAAGCCACCTTGGTTAGCAGTCCCCTGTCTCCATTCTCTGGCCACACATTTAAATAACTAATGAGAAACCGTATAACTTGTACAGCTTTCAGAGATTCTCTAGTGCTAGAAGAGAAAAACTTCAATGATTTAACAAGGAGTCTCAGACCAAAAAATGTGCATAATTGTTACTAAGTTTCATCATAAGAATTTGTCCAATTCCTTAATCAAATAAATAGAACTGCCTGAAACTTCCAAAATGAGCACAGATTTAATCTTTCCAGGAAAAACCGTTTTCTGTAATTGCATGCATTACGAGAAGTATAAATTGAACCTTATTCGTCTCAATAGATCGTCTGCATTAACTCTCCCCAAGAGTTCCCTATGCTCCTCATCAGAAACTCTAAGTTCTTTTCTCAACTCAGACATCAAACCCTCTTTTGCCTGAAACAAAATAATTTGAATGAACCCATAAGTTTCAAGTTAAAAATATAACATTCAAGACTCAACTCATTAGAATCCCCTAAAATCTACAAGCTCACCAAGCCCAGAAATCCTTCAAAATAAACTAAATAGTAAGAAGAAAAACTAAGTCTTTTAGACTGTCAAATAATGAAATGCATGCTAGAAAATACTGACAAGCAGGAAGTACAGATTAGATAAATACCCATGTAATTGCATCAGATTGTGCCTTGAAGGCTCTAAGAACAGAACTGTATGCCTCTTGTTCAAGCCAGTGAATCTGAGGCTCCATATCATTCTGAATTCTAGCATATGACACTGGGCCCGCAGAAGGTCTCCCATTCCCAGAAATTCGGCCGCCACCTCTTGCTAGTCGATTTTGATGGGAAGGAGGAAGATCATCATCTGTTCCTGCTCTAATTTCAGAATGAATGAATTAAATTCACCTTATATTAGATAAAAAGTTTGAAACATGGCAACAAGATAAAAGAGAAATGGCATGTTTGCAATGCAACAGCGTGCAGAGAGAATAAGAGATGCATAATACATACCATTATGGCAATAAACCCTTGAAATCATAAGATATAAAAGGCAAACAATGGACTTAAACTCAACAGCTTAAAGAGAATACTAGACGAAAACCAGTGACTCACCTTGTGGCCCATACAGTGAAATTAAGGACACCAAAGAAAAGAAAAGACTAGTAAAAAAGGAGTTTTACCATAGAAAGTGTCTCAGAAACTTTATCAGGATATATTACATGACCCCACTTGGTTATACTTAAAATTTGAGAGGCTTCCATCATCTTCAAATTTTCTATCATGAACTTTTCGTTTTGCACCTGCCCGCATCAGATGGCACTAATGACATATATAAATGACTATTTCAAAGAATTTAACCAATTTTTGGTCAACTATTCCTGACATGCACTGGTCTGCAACTAAAATCTGCAACAAATTTAAGAATTTTTGTGCATTAATTAGAAGAGACTATAGTGATCCCGTCACCAATATGCAGGATGATATCAGCAACACTCCAGAATATATTTAGCGTATATAATATTTTACATCATTAGTTGTTAGTTGTCACAAGGTACGAACATATGAGCAATGCTGATTTTGCTCATTTAATGCTTGTGTTATGATCATTTTTTGACTGGGATAATTCTAAACTTTCTATTATAAAATCTTGATACAAAATCTGAATATTAACAAACATCACTAGAATACAGGGTTAACATGTCCTATTATATTTCATCAATCAGACTTAAATCACAACAGGGTGGAGGAGACCTATTATATCAATCAATCAGCTCAAGGCAGGGGGTGGTGGGGACCTACTAAATTAACCAGTCAGCCTGCATGTAAATTCTATTCACCTTATCCATATGTTAATATTACAAGGATTTTTATATACTTCACCAACACAGGCTACTATGGAGCGGCACCCCCCAGACCAGTCTGCTAGGGTTCTGCTCTTTTTGGCACCCCACCACCCCTTGATCCTGCCTCCTTCAAGCTTTTCAAAGCCAAACTCCCTCCTAAGCCTTCTGTCTCTGCAGCATTGGCGTCCTCTCAGCCATCTGCTCCTAATTGAAATGGTTCATCCCCAAGCTGGATGAGGTACCATTGGTGTAAGTGCCTCCTGAAAGCATTGATTGGCCATTTTGTAGGGCTTTGGCCAATCCCTATTGCTCTAGAAAGATAGATTGTGAATGCTTGGTGTTCTAGAATCTCTTCCTTTGCGCTCTGGCTGTGCGGCTACTATTTTCTCATCTATTTTTATTCCAGCAAAAAACCGGATGCAATCTTTCACGGAAAGCCATGTTTTATGCACTCTGGCCATTCGACTGCTCATTGTGATCCTGAAGTGGACGTGCCTGAAGAAGTTCCAATCTAGGTAAGACTTCCTTCCCTCCTTTGCACCTTTGGAATAAGCCAACTATTGAACAAATACAAAACCAAATCAGAAAATTTGTTGAGTCAGTTCCCCCTAAAGCCCATAATGCCTCTCGTGCTAGAATTTGTCTTCAAGTTAAACTTAAAAAGGGGCTTCCCAAAGCTATAGATATCAAAGCCCTGGATTGGATTCACAACCAAAGCCTGGACTATGAGTACATTCCATTCAAATGTCTCTCCTATCACACTTGTGGCCACTTCCCTACGAATTGCCCTCACAAACCAGAGTCTAACCAACCTCTTGAGAATCGTAAAGAATAAGGATTCATGCCTAACCAGAACAGAAGAAATAGAAGAAGATCTAGAAGCAGGCAGCCCCATCCTCATAGAGAACTTAATCCTCCATGCCCTAAAGAATCCTATCCTTTCCAAATTCTTGGCTTGGATCATGAAACCAATCTTGATCTAGAGGCTAATCCGGCTGCTAAAGATCTTGATGATTTGGAGACAAAAGTTCCTATCAACAATCTTAGCAAGGATATGGAGGGAGTGGATCCCATTACCAGTTTGGAGGATACACAGCAAGATAGTCACAATAGAGGAAGGCCATATTCTTTGACTGATCTCTGATCATCAGAACACGAGATCTAATGCTAAGGTGGGCAGAAAATCTAATTGGGAGATAATAACTGAACAAGCTAAGAAGAATGTTATTGCCAAGACTCAAGCAAGCCTCTTCCCAATTCAATTCCAAGTTACTGCTTCTTCTTCAGGACTTGGAGAGGATTGAATTCATTTCCGAAGATTCTGTTCTCAATCCAGAGCTGTTTGAAGAAAGGGAGCACACTCTTTAAGATTTAAATAATCTTTCCTGTCTGGAAGAGCACACCTGGAGACTTTAGTCAAGAATGCTCTGGCTTAAGGAAGGGGACTCTAATACAAAGTTTTTCCACCTTAAAGTCCATCCAAGGTATAACAAAAATATGATCAAGGAAATCAAACTTGCCAATAACTCTGCTACCTGTGATCCCATGGAAATCATGGTAGCCGTCTCCTAGCACTTCGAAGAGCTATAACATGCTGAAGCTAGTGACCCTCTTGCTCAAGACTCCCTTCTAGCCTTCATCCCTCACATTCTCAATGAGGATTCCAAGCTAATTCTCTCTCAATCTATTTCTATGGTGGAGCTTCAAGAGGTGGTCTCCAAGCTTCCCAAAGACAAAGTTCTTGGTCCTAACAGATTCACCAATGATTTCTATCAGCAACTTTTTGATCTTATCTCGAAGGATTTACTGCCAATTGTTGAAGACATCAGAAAAAGAGGTGAGATGATAGGCTCTATTAACTCGACCTTTCTTGCTTTGATTCCTAAAGATAAATATGTAATGAGCTTTGATCGTTTCAGACTTATCTCTCTTTGTAACTCTTCCTATAAATTTTCTTCCAAGATTATCACCAACAGAGTTGGGAAAATTCTTGAGAAAATTATTCTTTAAGAGCAAGGTGATTTTATCCCTAGCAAGCAGATTTATGATAACATTGTGGTAGTTCATGAATCCTTACACACTTGTGGGAAGCAAAAAAAGAAGACCATAGCCATCAAGCTTGATATGTCCAATGCTTTTGACATAGTCCACCATGACTTCCTCCTTCGTATCATGAGCAAAATGAGATTCCCCATTGGATTTAGAAATTGGGTCCATAGCTGCATCAAAGATCCTTGGATCGCCCCTTTGGTCAATGGATCCCCTTCCAGATTCTTCAAGGCTACCAGAGGTCTCCATCAAGGATGCCCCCGCTCTTCCTATCTTTACATTATTCTTGCAGAATCTTTTCAAAGAGCTCTCCCTGCAAGCAAAGCAAGTCACCACTTCACTAGGATAAAGCTTGCCAATGGAGTCAAGAAAACCACTCATGCTCAATTTGATGATGACACCATCCTCCACAGTGAAGCCAGCAAATCTAATGTCAAAGGACAAAAAGATATAAGTCATCCTTGACTCCTTCCTAAATGTCTAGTGCCATGCTTAACATAAGTAAAAGCAAATTCTACACTCTTTGCTCCTCTCCAGCCAAGATCAGAAGTTTTACTCAAATCCTTCAATACCCTCACGGAGGAGATGGACCCATCAAATGCCTTGAGGTTCCTATCAACTTCAAACTGAAGCATATGAACTGCTGGAGCAATCTTTTGAAAAAAATTGATAAGAGAATCCAGAGCTACAACGGTTGGCTCTCATTGGCTAGCCGAGTCACTCTCATTATATCTGTCCTCTCTAGCCTTCTTATCTACCAGCTCATGATTTACCATGCTCCTTATATTCTTCAAAAACTTCATAAAAAAGTGTGTAATTTCTTATGAAAAGATGGGAAACAAGATTTCAAAAAGAAATTTCACTCGGTGAGCTGGAAGGATGTTATTAAGGCTAAAAATTAAGGTGATTTGGGCATGAGATCTGCCCTTGATATGTGGAAAACAGTTGTTGCCAAACTGGTTTGGACCCTATTACTGCTCCTTTTACTCTTTGGAAACATATTATTGTCTACAAATATGGTAATTGTCTACATGGGCTTGAGATTCTCAATAACCTCTCCCCTCTCAAGGGTGCCTCTAGAATCTGGAACCTTATCAGCATGTCTTCAAACATCATTAGTGATGAACCCTCTTGGCTTACAGGCAACAGTCAACAAATTCATTGTTGGGAAGACTCCATCCTCGACAATGAACATCTTGCTCACCATATGCCTCAAAATCTCCTTCAGTCCATGCAATCTTTGCAGATCACCCAACTTGATCAACTGGTCAAATGGGAGAACAACCATGTTTCATGGGCTGATATCCAGGGTCTCGATCAAATAGAGCAGGATTCTTGGTAGCAAATCCAGCAGCTTGTGGACTCTTGCTCCAAATGAGGAAGACATTAATCTGGGGATGCCTCAACTCCGATGTCACTACTCAGTGCATGCTGGTACTGCCCTCCAAAATCCACTCACCCTACTAATAGTATCCTTCACTCTATTTGGAATCAGTGCCTTATTCCCAAAGTTCTCATGTTCCAGTGACTCCTCCGCCGGCACAGGATTCTGACCATTGACAACTTGAGAGAGGAATTGTTGGTCCCCACATATGTCACAGAGGCTTTAAAAATAATGATACTTTGTCTCGCCTATTTTTTGAATATCCAAAAGCCGCTTAGCTCTGGATTTCTCTTGCTCAAATGATAGGAGTCACCCTAAATGCCATTCTCAATGAACAAAATTGTCTAATCAATTGGAATAAACTATATACTGCTGGTTTTCATTATAAGCCTCTTATCAAATATATTTGGAATGCCATCCCCTTCTTTTGTGTCTTGTACATTTGGTTGGACAGAAATCATGGAATCTTCAATGATAAAGCAGTCAACAATTGCTCCATTGTCCTCAACGTCAGATACAAAATATCTCTCAGCGCCAAAGTTCATTTCAAAAAAACTCAGCTTTTAAGCTGTCTTGCGACCACTGAAACTTACCTTCTCAATAGCTAGCACTTACGGATTTAATCCGGGAGGACCCTCCCAAGCTGCCTGATAATTGGTCTTCTCCTTTCCAGCTCTTTTCTTTGATGGTGTTTCCAAATCTAATGTTAGATCTGCTGCTCCTGGAGAGGTAATTATGGCGAATCAGAATGTCAAGCTTCTTGATTATTGTGCAAATATTGGTCACCAACAATGGTGCTGAGCTCATGGCATGTGAGATTGGTCTTCTAATGGCATCCAAAGTAAATTTGAATACTCTCACAGTCTATGGAGAAAACTCACCATCCAAGCCTTGAAGAACCTCCAAAGTTCTCAAACTTTAGCTTTTAAAATCAAGAATCAATGCTTTGACTAGCAAATTTGATATGATAGACTTCAGGCATGTCCCCGGGAAGGTTAATTATTATGCTGACAAAAAGGTTAATGAAGGAATCAATGCTCCTAGTTGCAATATTTTAGTTCATAGATATACTTGTTATTCTCATGATGATTCTCCTCTTTGTACTTGGGGTCTTGAGTGACCCTTTGCTCCACTTGTCATCTCATATTCTTTATATTTATAAATAAACCTCTTTATTTTAAAAAAACTATATTACAGGGCTTTATCAAGCACCATGCAACTTGAAAACCAGAATGCATCATCTCTTACATTTATTTTGCTCAAATATAAGGGAATCTATATATAGCATTTTTTAATGCAAAGTTAATTGTTCTTTTTGCTTGGTAGATCTTCTCATAGATGGCTCTCATGACAATTTATTTCAAACATCATTAATGAATTTCTCATTAAAAAAGCAAGTACCAATATAAGCCACCTTTGTGACTAATTCAACAGTTCCTACATTGCCTAGAATATTGAATTCAGGTGTTTTCTAAAAACTCTAGGCCGCTAGAGAAATATGTTATTTTTACATTTCAATGCTCATGTGTTTTCAAACAAGACAATTCATGGTGAGATAAATAAATATTTTTTAAAAACTTTTAGGAGGGTGACTAAAGAATGCCAGCACAGTTACCGGATACTCCATCCCCCTCTCCCTTGGTACGCGTATCGCCGTATTGGATATGGATACTCATAGGATACGGCTCGGATACGTCTTGGATACCATATCCGTCCGTACCCAAAAAAACCCTATTTTTTTCCCCGTGTTGGATACGCGTAGATGCGGCATTCTTATGATATTTCTGTCGTATCCCAAAAATATTAACCCTAGAATGGTAAAAATTGCCACAAGCAACTGTTCCACGACCTGGTATGCTGATTTCTTGTTGCGGGGAACTACTCTGGACCAGCACGCACACGGTTGGAAATATGTCTTTCTACACAATTGTGTTTACTCAAATAGTCGCATTCATTCTAAAGTTGGAGATATAGTGTCAACAAGCAATGGAGGAAGAGGCAAATTTTATTAATTGGTGATACTTTTTTTAATTTTTGGCTTTTCTGTTTTACTTTACATTGTACATTTTTATTTATTTATTAAGTTTAATACATTTAACTTTTAATTTAAGGTTATTTTATTAATATATAATATATTTGTTAAATATATATTATTTATATTAATTTTAAATTATTTAATATTATTTATTGCTAATATATATATATATATATATATATGTCGTCTCTAGCCCTATCCATATTAGGGGTCTTGAAAAATAGCCGTATCCATATCCAATACTATATCCATATCCGATACTGTATCCGTGTCCATGCAACTCTGAATGCCAGTTCTGCACTGTCATACAATATTTAAATTACTGAATGGTCTTCAGGCCTTCTTTCCTATTGAAAAATGCTTGCTCCTGATACCAAAATAACATATTACTACATCCAACACACCCTTGGGCTGCAGAAATCAGTGCATCAAGACAGAAAAGCCTGTAATCAGCACATGCCTGAAGAAAATCAACTATTAATTTATTATGGTGTATCCTCTACACCCCAAAACAAAAGCACAAAAACTATAGTCCTTGGGCAAAACTATAAAACTGCAGAATCATAGAAGTTGAAACACGTAGAAGCAAAGACCATAGTTACAAACTAAGTTACCAGGTTCTGCAGTTTTGCCCCCCGTGCTCGTATGGGTTCGGTGCAGGGCCCAGGTACTGGGCATTGGGGTTTGCCCAGGGTGCTTGGGGCAGACCCTGGGCGAACCCAGGGCAGACTTGGGAGGACCCGAGCGTATCCAAGTGGAAGTCAACCAAAAAAAAAACGTCAAGGGGTGGTTGTTATCCGAGTGTTGAAAGCTCATTTTGCAATCAGTCGTCACTCCTTCCACGTGAGAATTATTATTGCAGTTGAAGGTTGACGTATAATAAAACCTTATTCTGCCCTGGTTGAGGGGAAAAACCATGTTCATTTCAAATGGTGGTGTCATTTTGTGTGTTTTTTAATATACTTGTCACCCTGGGGATTTCTTGCAGCCTGTTTCCAATTAAAAAACTTGGAAGCTTTCACTATTATAATTTGAACCAGAGAGATTGAGCTAATGAATTGTTTAGAACAAGGGTGAGGGGAATGGGCGGCTACTAAGCTAGTGGATTGTGGGTAGACCACAATAATATGGCTCCATTTACGAAATAAGCACTGTGTTTTGCTCCATCATAAATCTATTTATGACTTTGGACAAAGTTGTGTCTCAATGTCTAATTATTCATTTGGCTTGTTCCTTCAATGTTTTAATTTATTTTTTAAAATTGTGAAAATTGTGTGGGCAATGAAGGTTTGCGTGGCTTCAAAGGCCTTAATTTGGGCTTGGTGGCGGGGGCTCCACCCCACGAACCCGGCACATACTGTGACAGGGAATGCACCAGGGCCACTGCACCTCAACCCCACTAATGGCTCTGCCCCCAAACCCCCACAAGTCACCATCCTCAAATCTAGGCCCTTGGTCCCCTCGTTCCTGCATCCCTTTGTCTCGAGACTCTATGGAACATAGTTATACATTTCAACAGGTTGCAAGTTCTTCAATTGATCGTAATTTTCATTTTGTATTGACATTTGATAAATCACTGAACTATGAATATTTTCTTTTTTGCAAATTATGAGGAATTTAAATATTTTGTTTATTGACAATTATGAGTATTATTGTTTTTATAATTTTTAATATATATAAAATTATAAAGTATAGTTATATTGAGTATTACTGTATTTACTATTGTGGGTGTATGTGTCTGTGTTCATAATTTTAATTTATATACACAGTACAGTAATACTCAATATATATATATATATGCATGAACCCATACTTGTACCCCAGGGAAAAAAAAATTGCCATATTGGCATACCCGTACCCATCCCATACCAAGACCGGCAACTTTGGTTACAAAAATGAAAATCACCATTTTATCTCAATTAATTACCACTTGCCCCCTGCCAGATTTATCTTTTAATAAATCACAATTTTTCTATGTTACCCCAAGTTTTCAGGACAGGGATGGTAGAGGACAGGGGGACCAGTTTCGGAGACGGCTTTTTTTGGGGCCATTTTTGGGGATGACAGGGGACGGCTATAAAAAAAATAGGGAAAATTTAAAATATATAGGGAAATTCAAATATTCATATGATAACATTGATAAAGCATTCATCATATACATTATAGAATCCTAGATCCTTAATACATAACATTTGTGTTGAATTGAGAGTTCACATGAGAGTCGAACAAATTAGCAAATGTCAAAAGTAAAACTTAGTTGCTTTCATAATTCATTGTCAATATGCATGTGATATTAAAAAAATATATACAAGTTACAAACAAAATGCCCAAAGGCTGCATGTTTCACTTTCAACTACAATATGAAAATACAAAAACAAAGAAAGTATACTGCTGCACAAAAGGCAGCATCTGCCAACAATGCATCAAAATCAGAGCCCTCCTTTGAGTCGCTGCCACTGTGAGGGTCTGCCTCATCTAAGCAAAAATCAAGTTAGAATAAAAATGAGGTTGTTTTTCCCCATTTAGGGCAAGATAGGGCGTGGGGGCCCACCAACAAGCAATAAAAACACCCTTTTTTTTAATCGTTGGGTTTTTTTTTAAATGATGCTTTTTGTTGGGGACGGCAAGCCGTCCCCTTTAATTTTTTGAGATATCCCCTGCATTTTTCAGATTTTGGGGACGTCCCCAAAACGTTCCAGAAACAGGGATGCCCCAAAAAACACTCAGAATGCGTCCTCAGATTTCTCAGTAACTTTTTATTTAATTGGTCAACCTGATTATTGACCGGTTTTTTGGCATTTTTATCAAGAAAAAATCACGTTCCTCCCAATAAAATCATGATTTTTGGCTTTTAAAAGATCAAGGTGTCTAGGTTTTTTCTGATTTCTGCAGAATTTTTCAGATTTTTTTCCTAACCCTAACCTGATTTTTCCCAATTAATTGAAAAAGTCTTTATCTTTCGGTTTGTTGATTTATTCCAAAGAAGATTTTTGCTACTATGGTGGAAACCTCTTTGACACACTTGTCTTTGGTCTCCTCTAGTGCTTGGACTGTTGAGTCAGGTAGGTGGATCTTCATCTTTAAGTTCTCTATGACATTTGATAGTGGATTGCCCAATCAGTTCAACCAATCAATAACCATTTCTCTTGCCTTGTCCATATTACTTGAAATTTCAACCTTCCCTCAAAATAATGTATTTTGTCATTTTATGCATGCATTCAAGCCTGACCTTTACTACATTGCTGATTTCTTGGCCAACTTATGACAAACACAGATTCTACATTGGGCTGATTCTCAAGAAATGAGTAGAAATCAGAGGGTGAATCACTTTGCCTTTAGAGTCAATATTGTTTTTACACTGAAAGTAAATTTTGACCAACATATTACAGAATATTTCACTAAAACAAATATATCACACTCAAGGCTTATCTTCAATTAATAAGGATAATTGTACAATACTCAACATCTCATGAGAAAGAGAAATGAATCCAAAATACAAACCCAAAGATTTCTCAATATGCAACAGATGGAGAATGGTCCATCTATTTATAAGACTCAAAGGAATCTTATGCATGTCATAAGAAATGATACCTCACATGGAAGTTACACAGGAGAGATCTAAAATTAGATTATTATTATTATGCCACGTCATAACAAGACGCTGACACATTCCTAATAGCTTATGACACTATGACAAGTACATAAATGAAATATGACTCATAAGAGTGGGGAAAAAAACTGCTGTACAGCCCTCATGACCAAGATTTGAACAAGTGAATCCCCCACTCAAGTAATTAATAAATAACATTCATACATTTGGGAATAAACATTATTTTTAATACATCCTCTTGGGTCCTTGATGGGCCCTTGTTCGCCACTCAAACCGTGGGGTCCCTGCGCCCTGTGCCCCTACTATCTATAGGGCGTGGGGTCCAAGCCTTTGGGTTCAGTTTGTTCGTTGGGGTCCCTAGGCGTGTTAAAGCCTGCCTATATGTACGGCGTTTTGCCCCATAGAATAGCTGGTTCGCTCCCTCCCCAGCCCATCTCTCTTCCCCTCCTCCTATAATGTTTAATTCAGCATCTCTCACATTAAGAAGTTTTCTTAACTTATCAAATTTCTCCTTACACAGAGAGGAGGTAAGCATATCAGCTACTAATCCTTAGTTGGAATGTAAACCAACTCAACTGAACCAATTGCACCTACCCTCAAATGAAATGCTGATGTGTCTCTACAAGTTTAGTCCTAGTATAATATCTCCACATGCTTAGCACTTGCATAGAACACGGTTCTTTGAAAGTTGTATAGAACCTTGATTGTCACAAAACAGTAGTTTAGGATCATCCCACAGAATCCCAAAGTGACTGAGAGTGCTTAGACAAACTGCCTCACTAGTCGCCAAAATTGCTGCCTTATATTCTACTTTAGTTGATAGCAAAGAAACTGTTGCTTTTATCTTACAAACCAAGAAATGACATCAAAACCAGAAGCAAAAGGATGTACCGAAGTAGACTTCCTGTCATCAAAGTCACTGGCCCAATCTGAATCTCCGTAGTCTTTTAGTTTGAAGTCATCGCATCAAGTGAAGAACCAAATCTGTGTAGTGTTTAAGTTTGAACTCACATCTAGTGAAGATAAGTCCAAAATTTTGAGTTCCTTTCACATATTACAAAATCCTCTCTGCAGCTTTCCAATGAGTGACGGATCAAAAACCAGAAACCATGAGAAAACACCACTGTCCTAGTGGATACAAGGCCTAGTGGTATTCAAATAAATATGGCTTCTTAGAAGTTGCCAAAACAACATTGGTTTATCAAAATCATACCTAATCAATTTAGCACCCACTTCTAAAGGAGTAGACATAGATTTGCAATCCTCCATATCAAATTAGTGCAACAGACCATGTCCGTATTTAGACAGACAATATATGCCGCCTTTCCTCTGCCATACTTCCATCCCAATGTAATAATGCAGGAAAACTAGATCAGACATCTAACTTAGCAAAGTTGCTTTTTGAGATAGTTTATCTTATCAATGTCACTACCAATGATGATGATCAACTACATATAATGCAACTATAACAATTTCACCATCCTCGTGTTTTACATACAATAAGTGATCAGTATGATTAGTGAAGTACTCATCAGTGCAAGAATACCAGGCTCTTGGAGCTCACTTTAACACAGAGTTGGATTTAATAAGCCTACAAATAATTTGTTCTATTCTGGTTCAAACAAGACCTTCAAGTTCATCCATGTATCCTTATCAAAAAAGCTAATAAGAATTGCACGCTTTACCTCCACCTGATGTAATTCCCAACCAAATTGTGCTGCAAGACTAAACCACAATTTAATTGTAGTCATTGTTGCCACTTGTGCAGAAATTTATTTGAAGTCAACACCTTAAATTTGCTCATAACCTTCAGTGACAAGTTGGGCTTCATAATTGTCAATAGAACCATCAGAGTTAACTCTATAAACCATTGGCAGCCAATTGATTTCTTGTTCAGAGATAGGTTAACAAGATCCCAAATGTCTCTATAAGATCAAATTAACTTCTTCTTTCGTGGCTTCTTGCCATTAAGATCCATCTTAAGCCTCCTTATATGACACAAGTTCATCAATGCTTAGAGAATTAGAAATTGATACATTGTTGATCTTATGCATATTTTTATATTAACACATTCATCAACATTGACTTTATCAACCTTTGTGTCTTTCCTGGTTTGCAAGTAACATTCACTTCTCTTTTTTCTTCACTCTCTATTTTATTCTCTCCCTCACTATCATTCTTTACATCATTTAGTTTACTTCTGTCATTGGCATATACAGTAAGCACAATCCCTTCATTATTCTCATCAAACAAGGCATTCCTGCTAATTACAATCTCATGCTTGAAAGGATTACAAAGTCTATATGCTTATAGCATAATAAATTTAACACTTTCAGCATCCTTATGAAGAAATTCCAACCTAGATGATTATGTCCTAATGTTAAATAATAACATTGCATAAATCCCACAATAATTGAAACTTCAAACTGCGGAAGCGAAAACAACAAATACAGAAAATTTACACCTTCAAATCAGCTTTCCATTCCTTCCAAAGCTTACAAGGAAACCTCTACAAGCTGTTCCAATAACAGCTGCACAGAATTATATCACTATGTCCACTGAGTTAATAATATTCTATCTTGCACCTATCTTTATACTATTCAGCTAAAAATCTAATCTTCAACAAGCTTCTTATCTTCCATAGGAGATGACTTGGAAGATAAGTTTAAATCATTAGTGTATATCTACACTTAATTAAACTTATTTAGCTAAATAAAAGAATTTCACTTTATCACTCAAATTAAATGCAAAATAGAATGAACTCGAACTAACTCAAACCACTTGCACATTCACACTGGACCTGTGTAGAAGTTCCGAACTTGAACTAAAAAACTTGGCACCTTATTCTGCCTGTCTTCATTAGGTACACATTCAAGTGAAGTGCATCTACAAACACAAAGATCACTAACAAGGGGCTTTCAACCAATCCATGCTTCTTCAGTAGGAGACATGACGAACTAGTTTTGTATGATTTCTATTTAACAAGTGAATAGTTGGTATTACTATTGACAACATTCACCACAAAAAACTTACATGTATTTTAAGCTTTCAACATACATCTAGTCATTTCTATAATCGTGTGATTCTTCCTTTCAGCCTAAGTCACAGGATTCAGCGAATTTACTCCATGAGATTCGGAATCCGGCGTACCTAAAGAAAATATTAAAAAATCATTTAAATTTGCTATTATATTCGTACGGTAAAAATATTAGGTTTATTTTATTAAAATATATTTAAAAATGAAGTGGCGGCTGCTGGATGGGAGGAGCCGGCTTCAATTCTTCGCTCGTTTATTCGTTGGATTGAAAACAATTCAATGCATCACAAATGCTCTCCAATTCTAAATTTCATTTTCCCAAGCTTAAATAGCATTCACGGCCAAACCAAAGCTCGTGGTAATTAGCCGATAGCTTTCATGTGAGCATTAAAGTGCTTGGAAAATTGTCTCACACCGTTAAAAAAAATTCACGCCAGAAATTTTTCTGAACTCGCCGGCAGTTCCTATCGGTGTATTCCTTGAACCTATCCATGGGTGCAAGTAATTAGTGTGTAAGTAATTTGGTTGACCATAAATCGTGCATGCCCAATGGTTTCAATCTTCAGCTCTTTCACTAACAAGGTGCTTATTTGTTTTGTTCTATATATCTTGTGTCCTTATTTTACTTTTATTTTAATTTTTGTTTTTATAAAATTTAATACATTAAGTTTTAAAATGTGACAATTTTTAATTTTTAATTTTTAATTTTATTTTTAATATTAAAATTTAATGATTTAAAATGTTTAATTTAGATTTTTTATTATTATTATATCTAATATATATACAATGTTTAATTTTATTTATATTTTTAATATTTTAAATTTACTATAATATTAGTTTATTTTAATAATTATATTTGAATTTTTTATAATTTTAAATTAATATATTTAAAATATTCAAATTAGTCGAATTTAATCACGATTTTTTTTTTTCAATTTTTTCCTTGCCGAATTTTATCCGAATATTATACTTTCTGAATTTAAATTCGAACTCGAACCTTGTGACTTAGCTTTCAGCCACACCATTTTGCTATGGAGTGTTTAATGCCATGGTCTTTACAGAGTTTGTTGAATTTATTGGATTTTCACTCACCTCCACTATCACTAATCAAAATTTTGATTTTGTTGTTTATGAAATTTTCAGCTTCAGTTTGAATTCTTTGTATTAGGAAAATGCCTGACTTATGCTTGAGAGGATAAACTCACATCTTTCTGAGACAATCATTAATGGATGTAATGAAATACCTTGACCATCCAAGTGAATTTCGAAAGCCACATATTATATTTGAACTACTTCCAACTTGATGTTTAATTGCAATGTTGAGTAAATAAAGTTTTCCCAATGTTGCTTGCTAAGTGTACATGCTTTATAAATTATATCATGCTTAGTTACCAATAGTAAATCATGCACCATGTTAAATTTGCTCAAGAGTTGAAGATTCTAATAGTTCAAATGACTATATAAATTATGTCGTATGATACTTTGAGAACATTTTGTTACCAGGTCATGTCAAGCTTCTCAGAACTTGTACATTCTACTTGCTTGAATGCCCTGCCCAATCTGATTCTCATTTTGCTTTATGACTCATGAGTCTTTGTTGAACATCAATTCTAAACCCTGCTTAGTCTTCTAAAAAACTGATAGAAAACTATTTGAAAATGAAGGTATATTTAGAATATTTTTCATGGTGAGATACATTTAGAAGTCCTCAAAGTAGAGATGTTCTTTCGTTTGCCAACTTCATGAAAGCTATTCTACCAACTACCATAGATGCAATCTAATAAAGTGCCATCATTCTTATTTTGATGACCTCCTTTATTGCAGTAATTACAAGAGCATGAATTTTTTTTTATGAAAATTTCATTTTTACCTTGTACTAATATGGATTGCTATGTCACATTCCTCACAAATTTATTATTCTTTTTAGACAGTGATGCAAATGCCACACTATCACTACCATACATGCTCTTATACCCACCCATTCTTTTCTCTTCACACAAGAACAAACCAAGTCCTTAGAGTAGAGAATTTCTTTCCTCTGCATAATGCATATATTGGTTGCAAAGATGTGATAGCATTCATGAAGGCTATTGAGGTGACTAGAGCAATCACTTTCTATCCCTTCGTTCAATACATGGGTGTTATGTTAAATGGACCAACTAGGACACAAACCTGGGACCTCCCATTTGCATGTTGGGTTGCTCTACCATTGACCCTCTTTGTGACTGGGCTTTTTGGTAGTACCCTTTGGTGCACACTTTCGTGCTCAAGGCTCCTAGCTTACCTCTAATACTTTATTATTTTTCTATGGACCAGCTAGGATACAAACCTATATATGTTAAGACTAGCACTTGCACCCATGAGAGGTTCAAGGAATACGCCGATAGGAACAACCGACGAGTTCAGAAATTTTCCCGGCGTGAATTTTTTTACGGCATGAGACAATTCCGAACACTATAATGCTCACATATAAAAGCCTATCAGCTAAATATTGATCCAAAGTATAATAGGTTTGTTTTGTGCATAATACAATTTGTTTTTGGATTTGTACGCACATTAGTATGGAAGTTGAAAGGTCATCCACCTCATTCTTCTCTTTAGTGTATTTTAGGAGAATAAGGAATGTGAAGAGTCAAGCTCTTCCACTTTCCTTAGCTGTTCATCTTTATTGAGCTTGTATAAGCATTCACAAATGGTCTATGAACACCCATCACAAAAGTATGGACCACCTCTATTTTGCACATATGGTATCAAAGCCTCACGGAAGAAATTCCCTGCTTAGTTTTTCATCTTGTTAAGCTTGTCTAGGTATGGGCAAATGGTCTATGGACACACATCACAAACTCTCTATGTTTTTTGTTGAGATTAATAAAATTGTCTCGGCCCAGTTAGGACTTGGGGAGACGTTCCCTATTTTGTACAATGAGAAGGGACCATGGTCAACGAGAAACTCCAATATAGAGACATTAATGTACCCACATCATTTTATCTATATATAATATAATCATATCTTTATTGATTTAGTCATGTACCCTGATTTAAGTGGCTTCATCACCCATCTTTTTGTATCAGCTCCAGGTGACTATGGCAAGGACTGATCAGGACAATATATTTGTCGGTGAAAATGATATTTGTGGAGCAACAATCAAATCCTCACTAAAAAGGAGGAAATAAGAACCCTTATCAAATTGCAAAATAGATGAAATTTTAGGTTTTATGTGTAGGAATATGCATGAGTATGGCACAATAGAGGAAAGAGCTAAAATGTGGCTCCCAAGAAAAGAATGTTTTTTTCTGTTTATTGAAGTTTATCATGAAAATCTGTTATCCTAATGTTTTTTTCTGTTTATTGAAGTTTATCATGAAAATCTGATATCCTAACCACTACAAATGGAAATCATGTGATATCTCATTCTATTTGCTTTATCTTATGCTGACTCTGATTTGAACCCGACCCCTGTAACTCTATCTACCTCTACAATTGAAGTGTGGTCATGGTGCCTATTTCTGATGAGATCTTTAGCTTCAATTCACAAAATAATAACATCAAGAATTACTCTTTGTGAAGCCATCCTTAAAGCAGGATACATGCATGGTATTTAAAAGCAATTATTTTCTAGGTTAAGCATGCATGAATAATAAATATGTTTAGTTACAGGGGCACAAAGTTCCTAGGAACTTCTAGAAGGATTTGCTTAATCCTTGGGCATACAATTGAATCTCAAATGGTAGCACTTGCATGCAGTTTTAGTTAACATGTAACTGTGCATGACCCCTTTCATATGCATGTAATGACTTGGCAATTTACTTGCAGTAAATTTAAACCTGCAAAATTTCAAGGGAAAGACAGAAGTGGAGTTGGCAGTGCCTGCTTAAATGACAAAGCGACGAAATGAATATCAAGGAGCCTCGAACAAGAGCCAAAGGACACCAGAATCAAGAAACAAGCACAATCATTATATATCAGCAAGTAACTATATTTGAGGTTAAAGACAAACAGCTACTTGACTGAAGGATTACCAAGTGAACAAAACTATATTGCATAACACCACCATAATATGAAAGATAAGCAATAATCCTTAAGATAAAAGATATCCAATTAAGTGAATTTGCATCTAATATTTCATGTTTGTATACAAGACTTGTCTCACTTTCACAATATACCACTTTCTAATGTAAATTTACAAAAAACTTGAGAATACATACAGAACTACTACAAACTTTATATGAGATTACAAAGAAGCTAAGGGGAATGGTCATATATGCCATGAAATTTATAACTTGGTAATGGCAGCAAACATCAGAGAAGTAGGAGAGATGATTATAAGAAGCACTTGAAGATCCTTGGAGTTTTTTATGAGGCAAACAAGGAGGGTGGAAAGGACTTCCTCTTGTTACCTGAGATGTTTATGTTCTCGAAAGAGATTGAGGAAGATTGAAGTATATACCCAAAAAAAAAGTACAAGGAACGGCATTTGCGAGGAAGTCAGAGCACTTGAGGGTGAGGTTCCTTGGTAAATCCTTATGTGCCACAAAATCCTTAATACACACAATCTACATAAACTTAGGGGATTCTTCTAGCCATATAATATAATTGATAATACCAAAGCATTTGTAATTACTGCTTTAGCACCACCACTTGGAAGCTATGCAGAGCTTCTTGGATTCACTACTGATCTGAGGCCTGAGGGAGAACACACTAAAATGGATTCTAATTTCTAACATATGTGTGGAAACAATTCAAAGGAGATAGATTGCAATAATAACAATCAATCAATCAAACTGCTGATTCAAAGAGAATTCAAAGAAAATAGAATAGCATACTAGAACTGTAATGCAAGATAGTATTATGCAGAATTTTGTACAATGATCCTAGAGACAGATGTTTAGCAAGATGTCTCTATACCTTCGTGCCTATTCAACAAATAATTGTGTTTCATAATTAAAAACGAGTTGAAGAAGCATCATGACAGTTAGAAGAAGGGCAACCATTCTCCTTCCTTTGGTTTGTATTCCATTTTTTATCATTTTTAGTATGTGTTGTAGAACTATGTTGAACAAAACTAACACTACCAAAGTTATGCATATAGAATATTGCACATTAGGGCATCTTAATATGACCACATGCATTTTGGATGGTTCTAAAGCTAGTGGTGAAGACGGGGTACAAAGTTTCGCTGTTGTGCCTCCAAATGCTCAAAGTGCTAGATCTTCCTCAATTAGTTACCCCTCCTTGAAAAGCAATGATCCCCATTGGGACGAGTTTGAACTTTAGACAGAAGACCTCAATGATATTGCGCAACTTCAGCTCTAATGAACCATTTCCCTTGTGAACGAACTTAACCTACCTGCTTTGACAATCTAGTAGGTAGAGATTTTCCTAGTTGTTTATGTGTTTGACCTTAGCCAATGATTTGATCCTCTTCTGCTGGAATGTTGCAATGGGATTGATCTCTACTACCTAATGTTTCTAATGTAACATATGATGTGTCCAACAAACATAGAAAGGGAGGCACAAGAGGTCAATCACTTGATCAGCTTCTAATGGCATGCTGCAATAAAATTGATTTCTACTAGCTTAAGTTCTTTTGCAACGTATGGTGTGTCAAAAAAGGTGGCAAGTAATGGTACATGGGTTTTGTATTGATGACTAGATAAAGACCAAAATAAATTGAAAGATTGAAAGCATTATCTTCAACCTTCTTAGTGATGGTGTACCAGTCATACTAAAGAGAACAGATCTAGTGTTAAGGTCATGTGTGTCTTTCCTTTTGTAAATGAAATCATACTCTATCGTCAAAACAAACCAATACAAACTTTCACAGAAATGGCTTGCACATGGAATTCATTTGACTTTCAAAAGTGGACCGAGCATTTGGAAGACTGAGGGCATGATTAAAAATTGACTAAGTTGTTGAGTCCTCCTGTTTACCCCAGCGTGCCCGTACCGGGATGTCCCAATACAGGGACAGGTCCGAGACGCCTGAAGATTTGCCCACGGTTCTGCTCTTTTTTACTTTTTTTAAAACTTTTTAAAACATTTAAAACCTCTAAAAAAACCCTAAAAAGGTCAATTTCGACCTATACCGCAAGAACAAAACACTTTTTCACTCCATTCATGCAAACAAAAGAGAAAAACTTCATTTTTTGCCACCAAGCTGCCATTGTTGGTTGAAGGTTGCTGCATTTTTCTTCGAAGATGAAGGCTAGGGGAGTGAAAGAACTACACCAAAAGGAAAGGAAAAGCTGCTCAAGGAAGATTTAGCTACAAAGGTGAGTGAATCTTGTAATTTTTTTCAAGTTCTCATGAATTTTTTCAATATTTTTCAATATTTTTTTGTTTTTGTTGAAATTTTAATTTTTTTTGTAAACCTTATATATATAATATAGGGGTTATAATGCCGAATTTTTTTTGCTTTTTTTTAACTTGTAGGGTTCTAAATTTGTAGTGTTTGTTTTGTTTTATTGTATAATTTCATACATAATGGCTCGTAGTTCTAGTTCAATTGGTCTACCTGTAGAGAAGTCGTTTAAAATTGATGCAACGTCACCTCTTTGGCGACGTACAACCATGATCGAACAATTCCCTGGTGGTGGGGGTTATCTTTGGCATTGTAGCCACTGTTTGAAAGAATATAAGAGCTCAAATAGTCGAGTGAAAGCTCACTTAGGTGCTATGACCGACATAGGTATAAGAGTTTGTCTAGAGCCGAATAAAAAAGGGTTGCCAAAGCAACAAATATTGGAATATATCAAGAAACAAGAGAATGTCGACATGCTAAGTAACAGAGCAAAGGAAAGAGTACATCCTCTTTCCAAGAAAGGATCGCAGAAACCTCTTAGTGGCTTCACAGAATCGGTTGGCCCACTTCCTTTCATGCCACCACCATCTTCTGGAGAAGACACTACTTAATCCTGTAAAAGAGGCCCATTGGAAAAAGCCTTCAAGAATGAGTCAAGGAACATTGCAGATGAAAGCATTGCTCATTGCATTTATGCCAATGAGCTTCCTTTCAACCTTGTTAGATCACCATATTAGCGAGATATGGTGACCGCAATTGCCAAGGCACCTAATGATTATGTTAGCCCTGGGTATGAAAAGGTGTGCACCACCTTATTGGCCAAGGAAAAAGCTTCCGTAGAGTTGTCATTGAGAGCAATCAGAGATACATGGCCTAAAACAGGAGTGTCCACCATTTCTGATGGATGGAAGGATTGCAAAAATAGGCCACTAATTAATGTCATTGCAGTGTCCCCTAAAGGGGCTATGTTTTTGAAAGCAATTGATTGTGAGGGGCAAGTGAAGGATGCAAGCTTCATTGCCAATATCCTCATACAAGCCATTGAGATGGTGGGCCTTGAAAGCGTTGTCCAAGTTGTAACGAATAATGTTAAAAATTGTGGGGCAGCTGCTTCAATAGTGGCATATTTTTTGGACACCATGTGTCGTTCACTCTCTCAACTTGATAGTGCAACAAATTGGCACATAAATTGAGTGGGTCAAGGAAATCTACACAAAGGCCAAGGAGATTCAAATGTTTGTGACAAATCACCATATGTCACAAGCCATCTTTAGGACCTTCTCCAAATTGGAGTTGTTGAAGGTAATTTTATTTTTATTTTTTACTTTTAGCATATTTAATATTTTTAAATTTTTACTATGTTGCTACTTTTTATTATTTAAATTTTAATTTATTTTTTGTAGATGATGTTAGGTTGCCAAAACTAGTTTCGCATCGCACACAATCGTCTTGAGACGACTTGTGAAGGTGAAAGCAACATTGAGTGCCATGGTCATCGACACTCTTTGGAGTGTATGGAGGCAATCACAGACAGAGAAAGCCCAAAAAATCAAAGCATTGATCCTTGATGATGAGTGGTGGGCTCATGTGCAATATGTTTTGAATTTCACCGAGCCCACCATGACTATGATTAGGTATATAGATGTGGATCGACCATGCTTGGGTGAGATTTATGATCGCATGGACTCCATGGTTGAAAAAATAAGGACCATAATAGAAGCTAAGGAGCAAGACCCCACAGAAGCATTTTTTAAAAGAGTGCAAAGGATCATTTTTGAGCGTTGGAACAAGATGACCACACCCTTGCATCTCTTAGCATTTGCTTCGTCTCCAAAGTATTATTGCATAGAGATACTTTCCCTACCGAGGAGGGTGGCACCATATAGAGATAAAGAGGTTGTTGTTGGGTACAAAACTGCATTCAAAAACTATTTCCAGATGGAGATTTAGAGAGAATTGTCTCAGGCGAGTTTGGCGAGTTCATATCTTCAAAGAATCAAGATGCTTTCATTCTTCTAGACAAGTACAAGAAAGATGCTCATGAATGTTGGTACCTACGTGGCCAAGACTATTTTCACCTTCAACCTCTTGCAATAAAAACTCTATCTCAAGTATGCATCTTTTTATTTTTTTAAATTAATTTCCTCATTTTTCTTTCCCTACTAAATATTAATTTTATTAATTTAAAATTTATGTTTTATAATTTTATAATTGTAAATGTTGTAAGTTTGTAACTTGTATGGTATGCAAATTTTATAGGTTGCAAGTTCATCTTCAGTTGAGCGGAATTGGAGTACATACTCCTTTATCCACTCAGTTAAACAGAACAGATTGAGTGCAAAATAGGTTGAGGATTTCGTCTTTGTGCACTCCAACTTGCATCTCTTGTCACATAAGAAACCTGATTACAATGAGGGGGTGACAAGAAATTGGGATCTAACTGCGATTTAGATGCTACTGCTACACAGTTTGCAAAAGTCTCTATCAATGAGGACCATGAGACAACTACACATGACACAAACATGGCTAGTGGGAGTGGTGTTCCAACTGATTGTGGTTCAAATGAAGTTGAACCAAATGCTGACTATAATGCTTTTGATGAAGACTCATATGATGCTTATTGAACAATGAATATTGATTGAAATTTTCATTTTGTACTAACATTTGACTCTTTGAGAAATCACTAAATTATGAATTTCAATTCGTGAGTATTTTCCTTATTGCAAGTTATGAGGTATTTACTAATTTAGATATTTTATTATTTTGTTTATTGGAAATGATGAGTATTATTGTTTTTAAGTTTTAGTCTTAGAGTTTTAAAAATATAATTATTATATATGTGTTGTCGTACCGTACTTGGGCCAAAAATTGTCATATCCGCGTACCCGAACCCTATATCCATTCCTGAACCTGTACCAAGACCGGCAACTTAGAAAATTGATAATGACCTTCACGCATGCAAAATGCAGTTTTTGGAATATCTTCTCCTCTAATACCGATTTGGTAATAACTAGATCTGAGATACAATTTGGTTAAAAGCAATGCCCTATTTAACTCATCTAGGAAATCATCTATGACAGAATAGAAAACCTAATCTTTGATAATGGAGTTATTAAGTTCACAATAATCTGAACACACGCCAATTATTATCCCTTTTGCAAACCATTGCCACTAGGGAGAGTAGGCACTTTGACCATGTCGAATGATCCACGCCTCGAACATTTCTTGGACAATGCACTCAAACTCACTTGTTTGAACTTTTTACATATGGGTCAGGGTAACAATGTGCCCTAGGTGGTTGACTTCTTAGAATGAGTTGGATAGCATGGTCAAGATCTCTTCTTGGGGGAAAGCCCTTTGGCATATCTCCAAATACCACTAAATGCTTATCAAGAATAACCTAAAGATCTGTTGGTGGGGATATTAGAAGTTGTTAGACCTCTAATGAATATAATTGAGCAACAAATCTTGAAAAACCATTTTTAATAACTTTGTCATCTAGTGGAAACTAGCACTTGAGGAGATTTTGCTAATTACCACTAAGTTAAAAATTTTGGCCATCTAAATGAAACCATATGAAAATCTCTTGAAACTTCATATCAAACATGGTGCTCTCTATTTGATAATCACCCATAGCTATCTTGATGTTGTGGCACTTACCTGAACAATTGATGGTACCAGCATCGACTATCATAACCTGAAACTTGGGAAGTGGGTAAATAAAGCAATTTAGACATGTTGCTGATTTCTTGTCTATGAAGTCATAGGTACCCCCCAAATCAATCAATATTGTTATTCTCTATTATTTAAGGAATCTGGATACCTTGAGCATTTGTGTAGTTGTAATACCTGATAAAACATGGCAAGAGATGGCCGGTTGATGTTTTGTAGATACTAGCTTGTGCTCCTACACTGGATCTGATTCATGCTCCTCCATATCAGGTACCCTCTCAATGTAGAATAACCTCTTTTCTGCATATTTATATTCTTTGTCACATTTGCTAACACAATTGAAGCATAAACCTTTCGCTCTTTTTTCATTTGTTTGTTGTGGTGCCTACTCTTGTTGGTTGATAAAAGACTTGAGTCAGAATTCTTACATCTTTATACTAGTGAATGATTCCCTCCTAGTAGCTAACCATTTTTCTTCAACCAACTTTGCAATTCTTAAAGCTTCCTTCAAATCATTTGGAGATAACATTCTTACCACATGTTGAATATGATTTTTCAATCTGCCCAAAAACAGATCCAACAAATGTCTTTTCTCAAGATTTTGTACTCTTAAACTAAGAGTTTGAAATTGTAGAATATAATACTTGACCAAACCTGTTTGTCAGAGTTTGGCCAATAGACTAAAGTGGTTCTCTACCAAGCTACTACTAAAGGGTGATTGGAATTCCTCCATAAACATAGACCAGTGATGACAGAAATCTTTTGCTCAATTAGCCAACAATACCCAATGAATTGTTCCTTTCCGAGTAAAGAGACACCAATTTGACCAATTGTGTTACAGGAACATGGTGCAAATCAAAAAATCATTGAATTTGACAGATCCAAGTGGCTAGGTCATGTCCATTGAACTTTTGCACATCCAACTTAGGCACAATGTTGTGAGAGGGTAAAATAAAATTTGCACAACATTGCTCTAATTAAAAGAGCGTTTATAAGAATCTGAGAAACTTGCCCCTTCTGTCTTAGTGTGCTGCTGTGGAAACTTTGACATCATTAGATCCAATAAAGAATCAAACTTTGACTGCATTTTTTCCATACTATCTTCAATATTGTGCATTCTTTTGCTTATATCTTCTCCCAAGGGTGCTTCCCCCTCCCAATGTTGTATTTCTACAAGTGCATTTGGATCATCCTTAATGAAGAGTCTTCCATATTCTTATTTTTTCCTCGAGTAGATAGACCTCCCATGTTGCTGCTTCACAGGAATATTGCTTTGATTCATAGGGTCCAATTACAACTGTTATATCTTCCTTGATATTACTCTGGATCATTATTATGACCACTTTTCTGAAAGATCTCAAAATTTTCTTTCCAATGACAATATGATCACTTAAATAGGACATTGGTGTGAGGTGAAAAACCCTCTGCAATATAAGCAGCTTGTTTGGAAAAAAAAATCAGCAAAATTTTTCTCCACTTTGCCCAAATTGAAGCTCTGACACCTCTTGTTATGAAATTATTTAGTCAAAAAGCAGAATAATGTGCAAATATATCACATCCATAAGATTGCAAGAGCCAAATAGAGCAAATTATTTGAAATAGATTGAGCCACTTCAAGGAGGCAACCTCCAAATATCTTTGACAATTACAGAATTCATGAATTATCTCGTCCACAACTACTCACTACCTCCTATATATAAACCTCCTCCTAATAACCTAATGGAGGGGTTTAGTGTAAACCACTAATACCTACCAGAGATATAATTATTATACCTAGGATTCTAGGAACTATCAAAATAATAAATTAAAGATTATGCAGGCCCTAGTCAGCCATCAATATCCCACTACATCCCATGGGTTAAGGGCCTAACAAAAAGCCATATTGCATAGAGCTATTGGGCGGTACTGATCTAACTGTTCTGCTTCAGTGTTTTTGGGACTAGGGCCAATTTGGGGACATTGAGGGCATTCAATATTTTCTGATTTTGTCTGGACTCTTCCACCATAAAGATGATGTGCTTGATAAGAGACTGAAATTCTTGATAGAAGTGGCCCGTAAATCCATTAGATCCTAATGCCTTATCCTTTTAAAAGGAGAAAACAATGGTTTTTAGTTCTTCAAAAATCATTCGCATCAGAAACTGAATGTCTTCTTAATTTATCATCAAAAAGGAGTGGGCGGATAGGATTTGCTGTCTTTCTCCGTTGGGGTTAGTGGAAACGGAATGGCATTACATCATGGAGTGCAAGGCATATGAGGACATTCGTTTCAAATTCAAGGATATCCTGAATGTTGTATCTTTAACGGCCTTGTTTGTTGAAACGAAGATTGTGAGAGTGGCTGATTATTTGGGCAGAATCCATAGAAGAAGAATGACGATCAGCAAAGAGATTGAGAGCAGCAGCCAGGATTAGCTGGAGACCACTTGTTGGTTCTTCCGTTTTTGTGTGGTCTGCTGTTATTGTCGGTCCCATAGACTGTTTTGGTCTCGTGGATGTCATTAAAAACTTTCATTTCATTTCATTTCAAAGATTTTTTAGAGAGGCTTGACTTGAGTTTTGGTACACAGCCTTGAGTCTTTTTCCTCCTTCAAAAGACTGTCGAAGAACTTAGAATATATTTTTGAAGGATTTGGGTGTTACATGAGGTACAGCTGTTGGACCCAGTTTTGAGCCTTTGCATATGATTGCTCCTTTGTCTATTGCGAACGGATTTATGGAAATATTTGTGTTTGTATCACCTTTCTTGACCCACATCTCATGAAATTTCGCTCCTAATAAGCAGCCCCTTTTTTGAGAGAAAGAGCAGATCACCTATGAGTTCCTGCTCTTTGTCGTGCAAGGATTGTGTTAATCCTCCTTCCCTGATTTCAATTTGCATACATCCCAGTTGCTGTTGTTTTACTGCTACTTGAGAAAAGATATTTCCAAAAGATGTGTCTTATTCCAGGCCTTTATTTGTTGTTTGAGGTGTTTGAGTTTGCACATGAAGTGGTGCATAGCATGGCCTTTGAAATGGGTGGTCTCATTCTACCAAGCCACATATTCTCAAATCTGAACTGTTTGTCTTTTCATATTCATAGCATTGCTGATTTCCACTGTCACAGGCCAGTGATCCAAGAGTGTTGTATCACTACTCTGCCGTTTATTTGAAGATGCTCTGAGATCTACTCTCCAGTGCTTATGATTCTATCTATTTTTTCTAATATAAATTGAGATTATTTTCTCATGTTTTGAAAAGTGAAGTTTCCATGGCAGAATTTAAGGTCTATAAGATCACTGTTAGAGAGAAGATAAAGAGGAGTATTGAAGACTGTGATTGAAATGAAACATCCTCCCTTAGCTGTATTTTCACAGAATACAAATCTCCCTTTACAAAGACCTGGTCAGTAGACGGACTGGCTTACACTGAGTGACTTGCCAGTGGGAGTTCAGCTAATCAAAACCTAAGACCCTGTTTATCCTCCTATAGGCAGTTTAAATTTATTGAGGGAGGGGACAGTTATAGAGGCAGCCCTTTGAAAATCAGAGTTACTGATTCTCCTCTAAACCTTACCAAAATAAAAGTCCTCCAATGAGGATGGTTTTTTCAATTTTTAGATCTTCAGCCCATTAAGTTTCCTTTCGATATGACTATTCCTTCTTCTATCGAGAACAAATTTATGGAAATCATTTTGGTTTATATCCCCTCACTAGTCCCACATCTAATGAAAGTGTTGCCCCAATAAACAGCCTGTAATTTGTAAGCAGGAGCCAGATCATGTATGTGTTCTTGTTATTTGTTGTGCAAACCTGTAAGGATTTCAATATACCCCCTTCCCTGATTTGCCACTTTTCTGCAGTTTTATATCAAGATGTCATGCAATATAGTCTCAAGTGATTGTGATTCTATCTATAAATTGAGATCCTTTTCTCTTATTGCACCAAGTGAAGTTTCCTTGGGATAATTCAGGGTCTGAGATCAGTGGTGAAGGGAAGATCAAAAAGAGCACAGGAAATTGAGAGATTGAAGCAGCATCCCCCTTTTTTCAGCTGTACTTTTGTAGAATTGAACTCTTCCATTTGGATGGCTTTTTCAACTTTTGTATTTTCAGCCCATTAGGTAATCTGCTCCCAACAGCTGATTCTATTATTGCCATATAGGGAATGCAGATGTTAGCAATGCATAAATTTACTTGTAGTTCAAGGGAGAAAAATAATCTGCCATTCCAAGAATGCATGAATTTGATATATACTTACATGGGAAGATGGCACTGAATCATGGTTTTAGAGAAGTGACAGTGTACAACCTGTTCTGCTCCCCAAATGTCATATTGGAGTTTCCTGAAGGAATTTGATCTAGTTGTTTCTTAAAGTAGGTGTATATCAATGTCTTCCGTCTCTATCTTCTGCTGCAGGTAAAGGTGCTTTTTGAGGGCACCTATTCCCTTAATATTTCAAGAGAGTATCTACATTTAGATGGGGGAAGGCGGATGGGATCCCTCTTCTACCTTGAGAATTGTTCCATCATTTGCTTGAGATTCATTTCCAGATTTTGTCCTACCTACCTCTGACTTGATCTGGGATTATTTGTGTAAAGCTCCCACCTGGCTGCTAATGGTTTTGATTTTTTGAGGTGCAACCCCAGTTGAATATTGGGATTAGATCTGCAACTTGAGAATTCTTGAGTTTGCTGTTTTTTATTCAACCGGCTGCTTTGGAGGTGTTTGCTATTTAAGTTAAGCAAATTTGCTTTGTGCGTACTGAAGGTGTTGTTAGATCAAGTTGTTGTTTTCTGTGGTCATTCTTGTTCTTGTCTTTTCCCACTCTTCCTTTTATTCAGATCCAAGGAGCTCCTGCATGATGAGATCAAAGAGATTTGATATAGGAATATGAGAGGGGGCAATGGTTGTTGTCTTACCTTTCCTTTCATAAGCTCGGTGGAATTTAACCTCTTCTTGTTCTGCATTTTCCTTTTAACTGTCCTTTCTTTATTGTGCTTGCAGATCTTTCATTTGTGCTAGCTGTTATTTTCTTTTTGCAAATTTGCAAGCTCTGTTTGAGTGTTTTCAGCTTGTATATCCTTCGGTGTTTCTTGATATAGGCAGACCCTTGCCAGGTGTCAGTGTTCATGGCAATGCCTGCATCAGAAAGGGGTATTCTCATGGCCACAATTTGTTCCTATTCCACTCTTCTTAGATCTAAAATGTTTCAATCTGGAGGGAGTTTCTCAAGGCCTACATTGACACAGATTCTTCCATAATTGAGGACCCCTGGGTGCTTTGGAATTTCTAAAGATGTTATGCATTCCTCTATGGCTTCTCCAATTTTCTTTAGTGCATATTCCTGCCATTTCACTTCGCAGTAGAGGTAGTTTCACACATAGTGAGACAATACTAGGCTAGTCTTTAACAGGATTGAAGGTCGACGACCAATGTTTCATTAAAAACTGTAAGATGCTACCCAAATTTTTTTCAAAATAAAGAACAAGGATATGACAGTGTTAGCATCAATTGCATAAAATGATAAAACTATCTACCAACTAAAGGCCTCACACTTTCTGATCACCCAGATCCCAGAATGGGCAAGGTGATTGGCTACAATGCACAAAGCAACTCTGAATTATGATTCATCCGCTGCGGCGGGCATCCACATAATGTGGGGATTCACCAATTTCCGTGGGTGAAGAAAAAAAGGAAGATTACAATGCCATCCACTTATTCAGTGGGATTACTCCACTTTTCCAGTGGGTGAGAAAATTAAAGAAAGATTCATTCTCCACACTGGCGGTAACCCATCCAAAGGTACTTAATGTGAATTGAATTACAATTAAGTACAAATATACTCAATTTAATCAAAATCAAGAGCGCCAGAGTTAGAATTTGATGAACAATTTCCCCTGAAGATCATTGATAAAATACATATCCTGCAACATGATTGGCAAATATATCATCCATGGACTGATTTAAGACTGCAAATTCTGATATAGACTGACTGTGTTCTGATTTTCAACTTTGCTGGCTGATATGACACTGTACGGCAGCCATGAGAGCATCTAAAACACACATAAATCAATACACCCCACTAGAAGCCCAAACTCTGATGCAAAACTATTTAATCTGATCCCAATACCAGTTCTGAGCAGTCCAATCACTGAAATATTATCAATAAAACCCACAGCAAACAAAGGCATTCAGGACAGAGCCGTACGATGCAGATGGTACGGCAGTCAACCTCACACTTTTAACTTCACCAATCACTGCAGAAAGAGCCTCAATGGAATCGCCTCAGCCTTCCAATCACAATGCAACCAAAATAGAATGCAAAAATGACAATAATAAATTCTGATCAACTTCAACATGAGTTTCAGCATGTACGGCCTCCCATGGTACGGATGATCACCATGAATTATTTACTACTTTAGAACTCCTCAAATTTGTCTTAAATGCATCGATTTAGCCATACAAAGGCATTAGCAAATGCATGAGGCACACCAACTTCAATATGAATTGCAATCACCAAAAATGAGCCTCAGCTGGTACGGCCATTCAGCAGAGTACGGCAGCACACAATAAATTAAACTTTGCACTTAGACATACAAAATGACCATGGATGATGTTGTCTGAGAAATAGGAAGACAATGCAAATTGATTTAGTCACTAAAACTACTTCATTGATTTCCTTTCAACTTTCATCACATCTGCAAGTATGGTCATCCAATGTACGGATCTGCTCAGGGTGACTTCAACATGCCATAAACCACTGCAAAATAAATTTAAAAATGGGCTACTAAGGCATATAATACTATTGCAATAGGATTAAGCTTTAATAACAATCACCATAAAATCCATCATCAATCGTACCATTCCAGCTTGTACGGCACCCATGGTACGGCTGATTCAAACTCATTCAAAGCTATATAATTATTAATCCAAAAACATACTTATCACACCAGGATTGTATTCTTACTATTTCAAAATAGATCACAACGCAAAAACACAACAAAAACTATAAATCACTGTTCAGCTCCATGTGATTCCCTGAAGTAGAAACCACCATTACCAGCTAGGGTAGATATCTCACTACCGAAACTGAGCTTCTTCGAGTGGGTTTCCGTCCACAAGAAGGTAGAAAAAAAGGAAGAACACGCAGGTTCAATCCAATAGAGTAACAATACAAATACCAAGCATGCCTTCCAAATGAGCTCTCCATCAGCATATAAAAGCATTCTAGGAGTTACAACTCTACTTTCTTGAAAATATGATCTTTTTTCTCAACTTAATAAAATCCTCATACTCCAAGGTGGTGCTCAGTTTAATATTAAGTCTAGGAGAGAAATATAAATATGTCCTCATCCCATACTTAAGTCACCTTATAAAATACAACATTATAACTTAAGTGCACCAAAAAATATAAATAACCTGATTAATTATCAATTTTCCTTAAATTACCAAAATTGATAATTAAATATTTGCTCCCAAGGATTTGGAATGAGGATAAATGGCTTCAGGACGACTAGGTTAAAAATGGGAACATTACAAAAACCTTGATTTTTTCATTAACCGCTGGCCTAGAAGATCTGATCTTTTTCATGCTTGGATAAGAAAAGCATCATTAAGTATCTCTCTGGCATCATGAACATTTCAACTTCTAATGGCTTCCATTTTTTCTGTACCACCAATTGCAGATTTTTTGATCCTGGAAAGGTTCCCATAAATCTGCTGATCAGAGATTTTTCTTTTAGCATACACAGTCTTCCTTATATGTCACTCATGGAAAAGGCATAGATCCTTTTTGCAGATCCGATTTGGTTATAAGGAAGCAGCAGATCTGACAAAGTTGGATGGGAAGGCTGAGAAAGATGGGAAAGACCAGAGTTAGGGATGGAGGAAGATATGACCTCCTCAAAAAGGCTCCTTTAGACAGATCAGCTCTAAGAGATGGGAAGACAACAGATTAAGGCATGAGTACCCCCTAAGCTATGCTAAAAATAAGTTTGGTGTTTATCTTGACTTTATAGTCAATTAGCTGGATATGAAGCTATACTCAATCACTAATTTCCGCGATAGTCACCATGAGAAAAACACTAATGACAAGTAAAAGCTAGACAAATAACAAGACCCCCTATCACACCCTACATGATTCTAAGAAAATTGAGTAGAATCAGCTTATTTACCAAAATATGATTGCTAAATATCAATGTTTTTAAGAATGGGTGCCATAGTGGCATGACTTTATGAAGTTCTCTTGTTACAATTTCTTTAGAACAGTCCATTGCAGCTAATGTGTGTAACAGTTTTGTTAACAAAACATTTCTGAAACATTAAACTGCTCAAACTACTAATTTGAAAACTGAAACCCATTACATAATAAATTTGTTTGTTGTTACTTTGATATTCATATAATTCTTCCAAAAACTATTAACATTATACAACCCCATGGTCACCGTAGAAATGAAAAATGCTAGGCTAGACTTGTAACTAAAGGCTATTCTTAAAAACAAGGTACAGGCTATGTTGAAACCTTTTCAGCTACAGCTAGAATGAATACCTTCACGGTCATCGTTACTCTAGCTGCTAATTATGGGTAGAAACTCCATCAAATGGATGTGTACTGTGTTTTCCTTGGTGCTAAGCTTGTTGCAGAATTTATATAAAGTAAAATAAGTTTTAGAAGTAAAGATAAAGAACATTGTGTTAATTATGTTGACCATGCAAAATTTGCAGGCAGAAGTAAGGAATTGTCAGACTCCTTTCAAAACTAAAGGCACGGGTTATGCAAAACTTGAACCTATTATACTAGTTACTAAGTTAGTATTTAAAGAAATTAATCATGAAAAGATACCAAAACATTAAAATGAATCCTCAAATTGGAAGTTTGTTTGGATTGGTTGGATGAGAAAATCAACATATCCATAGCTCATTCAACTTTTGCATTAGAATCAAAAGAGAACTGCTATCCTTACAAAGTCCAATAGATCATTCAACCACCAATACACATCATGAGTTCAAATTATGAAATCCAAATGAATCATATTTCTCGAGAATTCATTACACACAACAACTACTTGAGTGTTAAGAATCAACAAAGGAAATTCACAGAAAATCAAACAAAGTCCTTAATAGAAATCATTAATTTTCCACAGTCCATATCATTGTGATTGAGATGCTTCTGGATTTGACTGTGTTTAAGATTTGATCCGAAACGTTGAGAGAAAAATCTTAAACACAGTCAAATCCAGAAGCATCTCAATCACAAAGTTCTTAATGACATTAATTAAAATAAAACACAGATTTATAGCAGAAAGCCAAATTAAGTCCAGTGCAAAACTTGATTATGAATTAAAATTATGGCAAACTGCTTACTGTAAAGAAAGATATGCTGAACAAACTAAACTTCTAGAATCAATTTTATAATAGACTTCACTCCATATAAAGTCTTATCCGCTTTGTAAAGGATAAAAAAACAAATTTATGATGAAGTGCACTCTAGGAACTCAACAGTCACGTCTCTTCCCCTTCTAGAGAATTAAAAGAAAATGCAATCACTAAATAATTCAGCTTAACTCCCTCAAGGACCTGAGGAGAATGCCTATGCATCTTGGTAGCCTTCGTCTAAATGTTTAAAATTAATGAGGACCCGATGGCATTAAGAAGCATGATCAAATTTCCTTCTATCATGAAGTGAACCATTTAATAACATACTGCTGATTCAAACTACCTCAAGTTGAACAATTAGGGTAAATTCCTCTACCTCATACTTCTCAGTCTAAAAACCATTATTCCCCTAAGAGATGTCAAAGCCTTGAAACTTCTTCCTTATATTGTTCCACATAAAGTGAGCCTTGGATGACATTAAAGCTTAAAAAAATTAGGTCATTTCCCAGCAACCACCTCTCCATGTTCCAACACAAAGATGTTAATTCATAAGATGCAAATAAGTCTGAGGTGCAAAAGAGTGATTGATGCTGGCACAAAAAATGGACTTACCACTGCTGTCTGATTGACCATAATCCATAGCTTTTTCTGACCCTTTTCTTGCAATTTGCTCAAATTACCCCACAACTTTGTTGGGAACAATTGATATCCCAAGATTATAAGGTCCAAAATTACTCAATATTCACCCATTAGAAGCTCCTTTGAAACCACCACCTTGAAAGTATCAATTAACATGGCTCTCTGTCCAAACAAATTTATCAATTTCTGTTAATGCCACATTGCCATTGATAAACGCAGAGCTACAAATCTTCCTAGATATGCAAGAAAATAAAAAATCTCGCCTTGGATTTTATATTATTGATGCAGTGTAAACACTGAATAATTAAGGATGATTAAGAAGTATCGCAAAAAACTAAAAAATGATATTCTAAATAGAAATTTACTTATAACTACACTTAATTAACAACAAACAAGCAAATTGTTGTAAATGCTTTTGAAAGAAATGCTATTAAATGCCTCAAAAGATTAGGCAGCTTCTAATTTGCTCCTTCCAAAAACAGGTAAAGTTCAATGCAATAAGTTTCCCATTGGAAAACCACTGTTCTATAAAAACATAAGAGGTAAAGGACTTTTTCTAGATTCTAGGTCAGTTTTATTCGGATGAATTCATTCACATCAAATAACATATGCATGCTTTATATGTGATAATACTTGAATCAACAGAACTAATATTCTACAAGCAGAAATCATACAGGTCATACTAGCTTTATACAAATCAACACAGATGGCATCACACTGAGGGCAGTCATGTGCAAAATGTAGATTCATAGCAATTCCACATGTAGGAATGCATGCACCTTAACACAATAACCAGAAATGCAATGTTATATACTAGTCTATTTGATTCCCAACATGTTCAATTACTACAACATAGAATATCATATAAGCAATATGATTGTAAATCATTACAGCATCCGTACTATTCACAAGATAACTTAAAAATAAAACTGTCTTATGCCCTCACCATTGGCTAATTTAAACAATTAAGTTTCTGTTAGTATAACAAATCCTACACAAACTACATAAGTGTTAATTATATTTACATAGAAGTTGTCAGCTTGCATTTATATAGATTAATAGAATAGAACAACAACTACCCCATACCATATAGAATAGAATAAAGACTGCCCCATAAGCATTCATGCTATTCACATAGAAGGTGCCAGCTTGAATTTATTTAGAATAGAACAAAGACTAACCCATACCATATAGAATAGAATGGAACAGTAACTACCCAATACAATTGTAGGCACTGGCATAATGGAAAAAATTCCAAGCAATACACTTACAAGTTAGTGCCTCTTTATGATGAAAGCCCTTTAGTTTCTCTTTATCCTGAATGGCTTTCAGAAATCACAACCAACTACAATTCAATAAAGAATCTTCAAAATGACAAATTGTTTGTTACTAGATGGCATTAACATTCATCCCAACAATTTTTCACATGACATAATTTTATCTGTAACACAGTAATTGTGCTTAGCACTACAACCTACAAATTCTAGAGATAGTTCATTTGAACATTTTTCATAATATTTCATGTTTATTAAAAGAAATTATTACTTTACTCCCCCAGCAAACTCGTTGTTTATTTCATTTGATCATACTTTCAGTCCAATTCTTTCTTCTCTGTCAGACTGCTGTTATTATTTGAGAGTGTCAATTTAGATCTTGGCTCGTGGTTGGGATCTCTATGTTGATCTACATTGATGGCCGTTTGAGAAGAATCTCTCTCTATGTTGCTGTCATATCAAGAGAGAATTTGTGGTTTCTGCTGTTTAGGATGGTTTAGTTGGGGTGATTCCACTATTTGCTTGAAAAAACAAATCTGATACCTCAGTCCTCTAGCAAACGCAAAGCTTATGGTTCACCAAAGGCATTCCTCTAATCTGATTTTTCTTTTCACTCTTCTCAAACTGTGAGTTTGTTGGTTGGCAGGGCTTTGCATCGTCTAGATTGACTCTAGTCTCTAGATTTTCTGGGTTTAAAATCATGGTTAAGATGACAGAGAAAGGGGTTTCCAATTATCCCTCTGCTTCCACTGCAGGTAAGATGTGTTCTGATGTCAAGGCTACTGATCCAAAAGGATCTACCAACATTGGTTCTTGAACACCAAGACCATTCTCAAAGCTTGCGGTGTTTACAATAACACTTCTATGGTCTAGACTCTACAGTACACCAAAGCACCTCCCAAATGCTCACGGTAACACAAGGATCATCAATCCTTCTCCAGCAAATGCCACACATACTCCAATAGTGGGCAGAGCATGCTACACAATATTGGGCTCTATGGTAACCAAACTTCTGCCAAACCTTCTGCGGTTTCTACCACAGCTTTGGCAGAGTCTAACACACCTCCAAGCCAAACTGCAAAGACTAACTCATACCACTCATCGCCACATTGTTCCAAGAGTCAAATTTCAGCCATAAAACAGTGCAGTCATCACGATAACCAGGTTGTGGCCCTGAGGCTCATGCTATGCCAGGTCATCTACCAACACATCACACAATGACCACCACACCATAACTGCCAAGAGATAATGAGTCACAAATGGACATAGTTCCACTTCCATGGGAAGGGTTCAACTTCCATAACAACTCTCAGCCTTCACAACATGTAATCTATATATACATATCTATAACATAGATTAGCAGATATATAGAGATAGGTAGATAGAAGATAGCAGCCATACAACTTTCTCAAGAGAATGCCATGTATAATACAAACAAATAAATAAAAAATACATTTACTGTTTCAGTTTTATATATCTCTCAATCTTTACACTACTCTGCTTCACAAAGCTTCCACAAACACACATAACTTCATCTAGAGAGTTGTCCACCAGGTTTGAACCTAGGCCCTGGATTAGCTATTCACAAAACACTGAGAGAACAGGAAATTTCAAACAACCTATGCTCAAGGAAACACCATTCTGAAATCAGTTAATAAATTGTGCACGCCTTCCCCCTTGTTTCGCCTTGTAGCTGCTAAACCCACGTTGGTAGACATAGCTTTGCCTTCAGAAACCCTGGAAACCAGGTCTAAGCATACCATATATAAGAATGTCAGCAGTCAATGAGGCTTCTAAGAGATGGATAACTAGTAGTTTAGGGACCACTTTGCAGATAGTTGGAGACTCCATTGATGGAAGACTTGCTTCTGGCTGGGGAATATTAATATACTGAAAGAGCACATTGAGCTCCTTTAGCACACTGTGTGTCATAGAGATGTTGCTGACTCCTCCACAAACATTTTCCCACCTCCAACCCACAACAGGGAAGATAAAATTCTCGTCAGCATCCTTCTTGCTCAATTCAAAACTCCAGGAAAGGAATTGGCAAAAATAAAGCATAAATTGAAACCTCGACAGCAGCAAAATGATACTCTCTGATTACCCAACAAAATCATAGTGCTGGGGTGCAATATAATCGAGGTAAGGCTTTTGATGAGCTGTATAAGTTTGTCCAGGAAGCTGACATTTAGGGCAATGCGGATAGTGTAAAAGAGCAGGTTCCTCAACTTTTCCATTGCATCTACAACAATTTGATCAGGGGTTCTGAATCCAGCCAAAGCATTACCAATTTCAGAAACCGCCTACTTAAAAATCCAGTTATGGAATTTCTAGTTCAAGTTGCCAGTCCTTGGATCTCTTGTTAGGCGATGAGTGTTGCCACCACCTTATTGAAACGACTCAAGCCATTAAGAAGGGAGCTGCTTGTACTGCTGTGAATGGTGATGGGCATACAGAAATGCTAGCAGAGTGTGATTAAGCTACTGTCTGGCAGTTAATGGTTATCATTCTGTTATTAATATTCTACACTTATTCTGGATTGGCTCCAATCAAAAATCATTTCAATAGACTATTATTTTTTCTAAGTCATATGTTCTGGGCGGCCATGTTTCTCTGTATCTAGATAGTTGTTATGTACGCAATGATACACTTAAGCTGATGCCTAGTCGGTCCTGTGTTTCTTTGGTTACATAGTATCCCAATTTGAGCTGCCTGCTTATTTGAAGTGGTTTGGTGATATATTCAGCCAACAATTTGGTGAGCCTCTACAATCAATGATGGTTAATTCAAAGTGGGGTAGACGGCCAAAGGCAAACATGAATGAAAGAATAAGTGTGAAACAAAAAACCCTCTATGATGATTGGTGGTCCACAATAACTTGTTGATTTTTAATAAATTGCTGATTTTATTATTAAATTTCTGATTTTAATGTTTCTAAGTTTCTAACTTGTAAATTATTTTCGTTCTTTGCAAATATGATTGCTCCTTCATCTCACATGTTGTGCAGGTCATAAGATATGCTAATACAGACTCTCCTAGCCTTGGAGAGATTTGTGAGACATTTGACAACAATCTTGGGCAAATGAAGCAAGCCATTCATAGCAAGGACCTAATTTGGGATTTTATGAGGAGCATATTAGGCCCATTGTGATGCGGTGGTGGCACACTATGAACATCCCGCTTCATATGGCAGCCTACACTCTAAATCCCAAATGGTATGCAACAAGGCCTTGGAGAGTGCCTCCATCTGATGATGAAGAGGTGAAAGAAGGGCTCACGAAGGCCCCTCAAAAAATGTATAGTGATAAGGAGTCTATCTTACTTAGAACACAGTGGCTAGCCTTTGTCAATCTTCGTGGTCCAAAATTCAGCAGACCAGAGACGAGGGTGAATAGAGTTACATTAGTTCAAACCGACTCTATTGGATGGTGGACATGGACATGGACATGGCATGGTAAGGATTCATCAGAGTTGAGGATACTTGCCATTTGTCTCCTTTCACAGGTTGCCAGTTTCTTTACTGCACAGACGAATTTATCTACATATAGCTTCATCCAGTCAGTCAAGAAGAATAGGCTTACCTCTCGACAATCAGAGAATTTGGTGGTCGTGCATACTGCCTTGCAGCTTTAGGAACGACAAACTCCTAAGTGTCGCCAAACTCCAGCCACACCTTGGGTTGTTGATCCCAAAGATGCCGCATAGGTTGGTGAGGAGGAGGCACAGAAGGGATTGATTGGGGTTCCATTAAATGAGGCAACCCCTCATAGTGGCAATGACTCAAACTCAAACTCTGATTTTGATGCAGTCTTACAAGATGCTGATTAGAGACAACTTCATATTTATATTTTCTATGTTTTTGTCATTTTGTAATTGAAACTTGCAGCCTTTGGGCATTTTGTTGTAATTTTTATATAATATATATGCACATTGACAATGAAAGCAATTAGAATTTGTTAATTTATTTGTCAAGTCTCATCAAAAATCTCAATTCAACTCTAATGTTATGTATTAAGGTTCTATAATGTATATGATCAATGCCTTATCAATGTTATCATATGACTATTTGAAATTTTCTATAAAATTTTCCCTATTCTTTTAATAGTCGTCCCCTAAAAAATGGCCTAAAAAAAACTATCTCGGAAACTTGTTGGAACATAGATTTAAGCTAATGCCTAGAAAGTCTTGTTTTCCTTTGGATATAGTAGCATCCCAATTTGGGCTACCTGCCTATTTGAAGGGGTTCATGTGACATATTCAGCCAATAGTTGAATGGCTGAAAAGACTTAAATAGTAGTTGTTGCCCTTTCAAACAATATTTTTTCAAAAAGAGAGAAACTATTAATTCCATATATCTCATGGGTGAGTTGTAATGGTTAAAGTGGGAACTCTCACAAAGGAGACCCAAGTTCAAATCCCCACACATATTAAGATCACAGCACTCTTAGAGGAGATACATCCCCCTTAATGAGGAGCTACAATGATATATTTTAAGTTGTGAGCACACATAGCACTAGGGCCAGATGATGTCCCCAGGTTAAGCCAAAAAAATATTTATTCCACATAACATGGTTCACCTTACTAAGCTGCCATAGAATTTTTAGTACAATTATTTATATAATACATAATGCCACCTTTTGTATAAAAGTAGTTACTCTAAGCAGTTGAAATTTGTGTTATCCAAAAGACTCAAAATTAAATATTTAGAAAATTTGAATGTATCAATGGTGTTTAAAATTATAAGAATTCGATGACTAAAAATACTATCTATTATGGCCTTAAGATTGATATAGTCAACTGAAGATAAAGGTTGATAAAGTCTAGGGGTCTACAAAGACATGCCCGTGCTTGTGCCCCTACTACCCCTTAGCCCAACGCCGCAGGATGGGAACAGAAGTCCCCTTGCCATCCCTGGTGACTGGGCCCGAATAGGGGTCCATCCCCAAAGATGACATGTGGTCTACAACACAGACCTGGGGGGCATACAAGCATCATTTGACTGTTTCGGAGACATCAAACCTTCCCCTATGGCCCGAAAAAGGCTATCAATAAAATTAAAAAACACAAAAAAAATTAAACATCAACTCTTTGGCATTCCATTTTGCCTTACAAAAGCAAGACTGTGGACAAGACGGTATTTCTGGTTAAAAGCAAGGAATAAATTATAAAATATACAGCCATTAATGAAAGTCAGGGACCTATAGAATGGAAAGCAAACAAGAGATTCATCTTATTGGTGGTCAAAGGCTTATTCGAATTCCAGATAAGAGCCTTGTTCTAGATGGAGGTCAAATCAACATTAAACTACCAACGCATGGGAAGCTGCTTACAAGTTTTTAAGAAGTCCAGCTTTATCCTATGCTTATTGGAGGAAATAATTGAACTGTTCAAACTTAACTTTTTGTTAAATGATATCTTCAGTGTGTCTACATGGCTAGACAAACTTACACCACGCGAGTTAAATTCACCAACATCATAATTGAATCCATTTCAGACTGACATTGTATGGACTCATGGTTATGTTTTAGTAGATATATTTAAATGTTCACATTTTCAAAACTTCATCTTGTTTTAGTTTGTCTAAGTTATTTTTGGTATTTATGATTTATTTGTATTTTAATAATTCAAAAATTTAATTTTTATATATTATTTTAATAACCATCCCAAAAATCCAGAAAAATATTTGACATTCCTAAAACCTGTCTCCTCCAGCCCAAAACTCAGAGACAAACTGATAAAGTCTAAATTTATGGAGCATAAAACATGGCACAATCATGCACTTTCAGGGCTGTTAAATTCAAAGTTCGTTAAGGAGTCTTTCCAAAAGCCAGAAATTTTCTATATCTAAAGGATTATGTAAAATCTTGCCAAATAGAAAGCAAGATGGTTTGAAGGAACACTTAAAAAGGCCTTGAGAATCCCCAATCTTTTGCATGATTCACTTGTTTTAAGGAAATTTTAACATCTTAAAATATTCCTGAGCTGGATAACGTAACTCATTGATATAGAAGTCGGGTCTTATGCAGAAGACTATGATGCAGTGAGCTTGGTGAAACAATTGCTCAATGCAGGCATGGTTCAACCAAAGGACTTGAAGAGTTTGAGAACATCACCACAATCTTAAGTCTTCCTTGCAAACGAACTATTTTATGCAGTCGTATCATGAGTAAGTTGCTTGACTTCAAGAATTTGATGCAAAGAGATTAACACAGGCCCTCAATTTATTGTTTGTTCAAAGGTTCAACATGAGCCATCAAAGAATTTGCTTCTGCACCATGGTTTTCCAAAGCAAATCCAAAATATTGTGGTCTATAAACTCTAAGTTGATTTAAGTATTTTGTCTGGAATGAGTATAGTGTCTCCAAATGTGTAAGTGACCTAGGGGTCAAATCATCACACCAAGTCGGTCAAGTTTGCCCTGGAGGTCTAATTATGCACTTATATCATAAAAGGCCTACTTTAGTTTATTTTTATCTTTGCACATAATTAAATTTATTCAATTCTCTTTAGAATTAATAAATTATAAAAATGGGGAAAGATAATAAATTATTTATAAACCACAATTAATTTGTAATCTATATTTAGCTGGATTAAAAGGTGGAAAAGTCATGCAATAGGCTCCACCATAAAAGGAAAAGCAAAAGTTCTAAGTTGTTTTTAGGAAGTCATGCAAGGTTCCAAGTTGTTTTTTCTAAACCTAATTAATAAGTGGTATGCACATCGTAAAGAGAGGAAACTTTAATTGTAAGAATTTCTGCAATAGAGGATTTTTGGTCAATTAGTCAATTTTTAATTATAAAACCCTGTAGGAATGGCAAATTTGTTGTGATATATGCAATTTTGTTATTAAATCTATGTGCAATCCTTTGTAAAATTGTTGATTTAATTATGATAAATGAAAAATTCATTGTTCAACCAGGATTTGCAGCCCTGTGTTTTAAGATTTTGCAGATTCTGGGAAGCTTTGTACTGGATTTATTGGTTATGAAAAGGTATTTGCTTCTTACTCCCTCATTAATCTGCAAAAAATCATGAAACTGTGTTGTATTCCAGCAATCAATGTTTTGTTTGTCAGCACAAATTTTTGTTCTCCACAATCTATCCAGAAATCCATGCATGTGTGTGTATATCTGTAAAACCACAAAAATATTTGCATGATGTTCTTAAATGCTGTTTCAGCTTACACCCAATGCGAAGGCCCAAAAATACTGCATTGCATCTTTTCCGCAATATTCTGAAAACCCCGAATCAAGCTCTGTAAATGCTACAAATTTTGTACATAATTTTATTTGTTTTTGAATGAAGGTAGCTGCCACTTCAAACACAGAGAGAAGTCACATTGTTCCAGGTGATTTTCCCACACTGTTAGTGGAAACCGCCACTTTCCTTTGGGCGAGTCGCACACAATTTTATAAACAGATTGAGGTGGCAGTTTCAAGTGTTAACATAATCCAAGTCTATGTGAAAAGATATCTTTTTTCATTCTTTATGTATATGACAATCATCAAAAGCAACAAGACCAACACAATTCGGCAGAGCTAAAATCAGATTTCTGCTCTTTTAACATGACTGAAATGATCTCTTGCATTAATGACACAGTTTCCATTCCACAAATGAACCATGATAAAACCTCATTGGAGAAATTTTGTATGGTTGATTATAAGCAAGTATCTATGCCTATGGAGACTGATCTCAAATTATCAACCAATAGTGACTCATAGAAAGTCAATAAATTACTGGTTTGGAAGTAGGTAAGCAGTTTGATCTATGCTTCAATCCCTAGGCATGATCTCAGTTTTGGTGTGAACCTAATTTCCAGCTTCATGAATGAACAAAAACGAATCATTAAAGAGTTTGTTGCTTGGTCTAGTCGGAATAATGTTGATTGTGTAAGTTCATTAGATGATAGGCAAAAATTTTGTGGGTGAGCAAGGAGCAAGTGGTTGCTCTTTTCCTCACAAATGCAGAATATAAGTTGTCATCCCTGCAGCTTGTTAAGCAGTTTGGCTAAGGAGGTTGCTTGTCAATTTCAAGATGTGTCAAATGGGTGCGATAGTGATTCATTATGACAATCAGAGAGCAAATAAGATAAGCATGAATCCAGTTTTTCATGCAACACAAAGCATATTGAGGTACATATTCATTATATCCAATAGCTTGCCAAGACTGGATATATATATAATAAAGGACTGTGGTTACACCAAAATTTGTTACACCTGAAGATTAATTCATTCTTGTAGTACCCCAATAAAATCAAATTAATTATTATTATTGTTTAAATAATTGAATTAGGACAACTCGATGTTTTGCTAATATTAAGTTGATCTCAAATTACAACCAATAGTGACTCATAGAAGGTCAATAGATTACTCTTTTGGAAGTTAATAAGCAGTTTGATCTATGCTTCAATCCTTACGCATGATCTCAGTTTTGTTGTGAACATTATTTCCAGCTTCATGAATGAACAAATACAAATAATTAAAGAGTTTGTTTCTTGGTATACTTGAAGTAATCCTTCAACTTGTTGTTTTCACTAATCTTGATTGTGTAAGTTCATTAGATGATAGACAAAAATTTTGTGGGCTAGCAAGGAACAAGTGGTTGCTCTTTTCCTCACAGATGCAGAATATAAGTTATATTCGCAGCTTGTGAGGCAGTTTGGCTAAGGAGGTTGCTTGTCAATTTGAAGATGACTGTCAAATGGGTGTAATATAGTGATTCATTATGACAATCAGAGTACAAATACGATGAGCATGAAGCCAGTTTTTCATGCAACACAAAGCATATTGAGGTACATTTTTCATTATATCCAATAGCTTGCCAAGATTGGATATATATAATGAAAGACTCTGGTTACACCAAAATTTGTTACAGCTGAACATTAATTCATTCTTGTAGTACCCCCGATAAAATCAAATTAATTATTATTATTTAAAATATTTTAATTAGGACAACTCAATGTTTTATTAATATGACTATGTTTAAGTTGATTAGTTAGACTTTTGAATTCTACACATGCTTAAATTAATGTATTAATGTATGTCTTTGTTATTTAGACTTTTGAATTCTACACATGCTTAAATTAATGTATTAATGTACGTCTTTGTTATTTTAGCTTATGGCACTAACAACGACTAACTTCTCGTTTGTTGAGTTTTGTGAGGTGAATGTCCTTGATTGGAGGGAGACCATCGTGAGAGGGTGATGTCATGGGTTTGCTGCACCATGGACAAAAGGTAAAAAGGTTCCTATGCAATTTTGTGTCAGCCAAACCAAGTATCATGTTGACTTAAGTTTCTCCATAAGTTACGCTCCGGTCAGTCATAGGAGTCAACAATTGTATAAGCCCTTATTGTTATTGGATCCATTTGATAGCCATTCGACTCAATCGATTGTCAATCCTAGACTAGGAGTCAATATTGATTTAAACCTTGTTGCATGTTTTCCTTTGCCAAACCAATGAATCTAAGTCTTAACTCTTATATAGGCTTGAATCTAGTGTTTATACTAGGGCAAGGTTGTTGGTAATGTTACAAGGAACATATTGTAACCAAGATTATTATCCAAATCTTGAGCATATTAAAGGGCCCTATCCACCAAATGCTAGGGTTTTACTTAGAAAGAAATGGATGAGGATAACTGTTAAAGTTGAATACCATTCTTTGGCTTGGTCTTTCCAAATGGTAATATAATGTTATTGTTGTATTAACCCACTCTTCATTAAGAATGGCATTGAATGGTTCGAACGGAGTTTGATTGTTCTCAAGTCCTAAATCTAAGCAAGACTATCAGTGAGGAGTAATGGAATAGTGGTGGCAGCCATGCTGCCATACTGGGAATGGTATGGCAGAGGTGGCAGCCACACCATTCCATCACAATCCCAAAAGGACTCCTCCATCCTTGCTAGCGGCCATTGTAGCAGTTTGGAGACACTGGTGACAGTGGAGTTTTGTTTGGGACTTGCCATTGAAAAGCTTGAACGAGGTGGAAGGAGGGGATCAGATTTTATTTTACATATGGCTTTTATTTTGCATCAAGAAAAAGAGCAAAAAATAGAAGATTTGTGAGATAGGGATTAGGATAGTAAAGTTTGGCATTTCGGTTAGAGTGTTGTGTGTGAACAGTGAAGGTAGTGCTTGGAAGTTATCACAAGCCCAATAAGGACTTGGAATCTTCTGCCTCAATTCTTCACCTTTGTTCTCTTGCACAAGTATGTGCATTTTCCTTGTCTATTAACTAAGTTTGAGTTTTTGTTGTGCGACCATTATATTACAAAGCATAATATATATTGTTGAGTGTATTGTTGAGGGCATGGGATGTATATCCCTTGATTGCCCACAAAGCATGCTTGATTCAAACTATTGACTTAGATAGCATGTGACTATGGAAGTCGTTTGGGCCTATACAATTTGTAACAATTGAGTACCTTGGCTTATACAAAAATGTATTACATGTTGATCCAAAAATACAAACTAAGTTGGCATCTAGACCATTGGGGTCATGTGATTTTAGCTCATTGGAGTGTAGCTGAGAAATTTGAGTGTGAAATCATCATCTGACCAATATACAAGGGTGCGGAAAAGACTGGTGCAAATCAACGGTGTTATGCAACTCCTCTAAAATGCATTTGTTTGAAGTTGAAGACCCAAAAAGGCAAGAATGGCCAATTTGCCAACTAGAGGTGGCATATGCTCCATTCACCTCAACGAATTACTATTCGCCCTGGCAAACATATTACTAGCAAAAACGATGAACACGTCTTTTGGCAAACAATGAGTGGAAATTGAAGTGTTGTGGCATTTGAACTTTCATCATGGCACTTGGCTTTGCAATTTCTTCGGTTTCCAATGTTGTTGGAAGTTTATACATTGCTTTTCCATGTTTGGGAGGGCAAGCCTCTCATTCAATAGTTGGCGGTGGTCCATTTTGGGACCATTGCAAGCTATCTCACAACATTCGTGTTCATGTTTGAATTCGGCAAAGATAAATTCAGATTAAATTCAACAAAGATAAATTTTGAAAAAAAAATCAAGATTTAATTCGACTAATATAAATTAACAATTTTTTAATATAAAAAATAATACATTATAATAAAATTAAAAATATTAAAATATAAATAAGTTTAAAATTTTTTAATTTAACTACTGTAAATATGTTAAGTTTTATATATTTATAATTTTAAATCTAAATTAAAACATTAAAATATTAAATTTTAAAAAATAGATAAAACAATATATGTAAAACTTCAAATCACCCCAAAAAATGTAATACAATAGTAATAATCCAATCACTACAGTATTGACATGTTAAACAAAACTAACGAAACCTAAAAACAAAAATAAAGAAAAAAACAAAACCTAAAAAGTAAAGATAAAAAGGTGGAGAGGTGTTAGGCCCCACCTTACATGGAAAAGTTGACTATTTCTCTTCATTTGTATATATATTTTATTTTTAAAGTTGTATCTGCTTTTAGGGAGACCTTTTAGGTTGCACGACTCTGCAACAGCAATCACATGCACTCAACGAGTCAGCAATCAACGAACCTGGAGATCTTGATGTCTATTTGAGAGGATTCAATCCTAAAGATGTAATATCCCAAAATGTGATATTTTGGACAATTTTGGATTTACAGACTTTCCACAATATTTAACTTTGGATTTCTGCTCAAACCCTAAATTCTGAATTTCTGAACTTAAAAATCAGACTTGAACAAACACATAGGGCAGCCCGTAAAACATCTCAAATCAACACAATATCACCATAAACATGATAATCCATAATATACTTGCATTCCACAACCACATAAGCAACAAATCCACTTCAATTGTCCAACACAAATGACTTAAAACCAAATCAGAAGTCTGCTGCTACAAAATCTGAATATTACGAGTCTTCAAATACATCCACAAGCTAGGGCAAACATGACAAACATGCCCAGCAAAGTTCTGCCCTAACCCTAAGGGTTGTACATGCCAAAATACTAGCAAGATGACCTTCAAAATGATAGGAAAAGATCTCCAAGCTCCAATTAGGGCATCAAACCCTAAGTCTTCAACTCTCCAATGCAAAGGAAATCAACTCCCAAAATGGAGCACTCAAGTCTGATATGTTTGCTGCTCCAAAGAATGATGCCGCAGGATGCCAACAAACTCCAACAATCAATCCTCCAAAGTGGCGCTCAAGGATTAGAGTTAAACCCTAGGCAATATGACGCAAATCCACCAAGGAATCCTCTCCAAAGATGAGTGAATCAGGTCTGCTCTTCTGCTGCTCCAAATCAGCAACCCTAAAATGCACAAGAACCACCAAAATCACCTCCAAAAGCTAGTCGCTCCTCCAATGAAGGGCGCTCCAATCTAGGGCAACTCCTCAACAAATGATGATCAATCCACGCCAAAGGAATGCCTCCATGTGATCTCTAAATCTGATTTGCAATTCTGCTCCTCTTCTCCATAAAATACCAATGAAGTGCAAGTGAACTCCCGTCACGGAATCCTCCAAAAGAAAGAGCTAGGGTTTCGTCCAAAGGTTTTCGTCTTAAGCTCCTTATCCAAGAGATAAACTCCAAATGTTGAATGAATGAGTGAATGAATGATGATCCAAATGCCACCAGTTTAACTTGTATTTATACATGTTTCCTTTGTCTCCAAAAGTTGGCTGACCTAGGAGAATTAAGTGCCTTTTATTTATTATTTTCCTCTCTAAAGAGGGTCGACCCGACATGAGGAACCTAGAGCGCCAAAAATGTCAAATTAAAGATTTGAATTTTCTTCTTTTTTCTTCTCCAAGTTATCTTCCTTCAAGCGCTCAAGGAATAGGCCTTAATTTATTATTTATCTTCCTTCACAAGTCGTCCCACAAGGGTGGCGCTCACACAAAACCAAGATATCATAATTGGTACTTCTCCATGGCAGCATCAAACATAGGATATGTTATGCAAGTTCATCTCATAACAAAAACCCTTCAATATGACAAGTCTCCACACTCAAATCTCCTCAAAATGGTTCGCTCCCATGGAAAGAGAAATATAGTAAATGAAAGGAATACATCAAAACCATCAGAAAAATATACCAAGACATCTCCAACCCTCAATTCTCCTTCCAAAAATCCCGGTGTGTGAAAACTAGTCCCTCTGCTCTCCAATGGTGATCACTCAAAAAATGGGGACATTACAGAAGATCTTCAAACAAACCTTCATGTTCAATAATGCATGCCTCCAACACAAGCTTAGCCATTTAACTTTTGAAACAGGGCTCTAATTACTACAAATTCCGACAATTCTGTTAATAAAATTTTTGTGAAGCCCATGAAATGTTTTTACATGCCATGGGTGTTGATTTTCTTTTTAAAGTCCGAAAAAATTGAATCAAAAATGCATTTTTAAAATATATTTTAATAAAAACCCTGATTTTTATCAATACAAATTTTACCACAAACTAAAATGATTTTTTTTTTTTTCTTTAAGTTCACTGGATTTCGAACTTTTTGTTTGAAATTCAGCGAACCCAATGACATAGGTTGCAAGTGAAGTAGCAATTTTCCTTCATGTTGGGAGATGTGAGAGTTCTTCATTGGGAAGGTGGGGATTGTAGTCCTTCACTTAGTTTTATGGATAGCATGGGCAGTCTTGGGCAATCATCTTGTTGATGGGTAGATTAGTGGTTGTAGTCCATTTCCCCATAAGGTTTGGTGATTGTTGTCCATTCTATTATTGTAGCACAGGTTGTTGCAGGTCTATATCAGTGTCATTGATAGTTTGCAATTGTGGAGACCATGGTAGTTGCCATGGATGCCCTTGCATTTGTCTATGAGGCATGTAATACTTGTAATGGCTGTCATATAGTGGCATGAGGAGTTTTACTCACTCTTCCTAGAGTTTTTCCTATTGAAGAGTTTTCTCCAGCAGTATGCTTTGTGTTACTATGTTTTTATTTCCTCATTTGAATGGTTAGTTCTCTATTTGTTAGATTCCATTTGCCTTTGCATGTTAAGCAGGTGTGAAGGAGTATAGAGAAATCTGGGCATTGTAAATCTGCATGTTGATGACTGCTCCATTTGGAATCTTCAACCCAGTTTATGGATCACATGTTGCAGTCCTCTACAACCTATAACAGTTTAGAATCTTATGGCGCTTGCCTGGTCCATGTTCATTTGTAACAGTCCTTATTGGGATGACAACCCTAAGATAGGCATGACAGCCCTGTAGCTTGAACACAGTTCTGGAAACAATTGTAACAGCCTTAACTTGTAAAAAAGCAGTATAAAGTTATAAACCTTGTAAAGTTGTAAGTACCACTCTAGTTATAAGATAATAGTTAGGATACTTGCAGCAGTCTATGTACTGAGTAGCCATAAATGTCTCCTTGGATGCTATGGACAGCTTGCATTAAGGATAGAATTCATAATCTTGTAACAGTTCCAGGATAAGGATTTATATCAGCCACCTGAAGTTGCATATAGAACTATTAAAAGCTTTCTTACAATTAATTAATCCTGAGGTATAATTGAAGGCCTCTCAAAATGAGTTCTTATTTAATTTTAGTATGAACTTTGAGATTTGAAACCTGCATCATTAAAGTTGAGATCACCCATTGAGATTAGTATGTATGCAGTACTGAATACTTAAGAGAACGCATAATGCTTGATAATCTCTCTTTGTGATCATTGATTTTATGGCTGAAAGAACAATCTCATGCTTTCAGTCTGGTCATAGCATCTGTAGGCAGCAGAAAAGCTGAGGCCCATGGGGCCCGCCTTATCTCACTTTCCAACCCTTCTACACACAGTTGAAACTTGCTGAATTGAGTCCCGTAGAAAGTGGTTGTAGGATCAGTGTTTGGGGACCTGTTTGCCATCTCCAGATAGTAGGTGAGCTTGTCCCTCTATACCATGTACAAGTGCACAAAAGTATCGTACATTTTGTGTGTAAGGCACTACACCATAGTAAAACTCTCAAATTTGAGGTTATCTACCTTGGAGATGAGTGTACATTTGTACCTTGTTCTCAAATCCTTGGCCAAGATATTCTGATTTTGATATTGTTACAACAACTCAGTTAGTCACCCGCACTTGACACCTCTGCCTTCTCCCTATGTGGTTCTCATCAATGATCTCACCCATGAAGAGTAAGGTCCCACCAATCTCGATGGTGCACCGAGGAGCCCATCTAGGCTTTGTGGTTAATGAAAAAGCACTCATATGATGTTCTTTTCCCTCTTCTTGGACGCACAACAATATCATCTGAACGTGGGGAAGATCAGTACAGGTATATTCATATTTGTTAATTTCAATTATGCTGATTAATGAGGTATGTGATTTATAGTATTAGTGTTAATAATCATTATCTGCTGAAAATGCTGATTATATTCTTCTGTTCACTTACTTATAAAGCAGGTCCATGTATTGTACAGTTATTTTGATCTGAAATCGGGATTAGAAGTTGGAATAATGTATTTATGAAGGTTAGCTATTTCAAGTAAACATTGTACACCGATTTATCAGATTGTACTTTACTTTATTTTTGGAACAGCCATTTGAAAAGTGTAATACTAATTTTCAGATTTATACAGTTATTCAGAATTGAAAAACTCATTATGTATATTGATCTATTTTCTTCTTCAATGTTTAATTTGCATATGCTTCTTTATCCTAGTAGATGTGCAATATCCTAGGACGTAGAATGAACATAGGTAAACTTGATTAAACCTAAGCTATGCAAAACAAACACACACACACACACACACATATAGTAAAAAAATGAATTTTATTCTCACAACCCAAGGACAGTTCGTGGCAATTCATATTTATGACTCATGTCACCAAATAAATTGCAATACACCATTCAAAGTACATAGTGATTATGGACCTTCAGCAAGCTCTATGGGAGAAATCAAATAGACCACAAGAATACAGAAAGAAGAGGGAGCAACGCTTCATACATTAAAGTTCAAGCAGTAATTTGAATAAACTACCGTTTAATTACATTATAATCGGCAAGGTAAGAACAAGTATAAATTTTCTTAGAGCATTTCATTTCCATCATCACTTCTTATTTTGTGGGTTTCTCAAGGCATCTTAACTTGCTTCTCAAATGTGAAGGCTAAATACCTTGAGAAGGCAATATGTATACATCAAAAATGAATTAACAGTTTGTTTACAAGTTCGGGCACATTGGCCCCCTATCACAACATGTTGCACATTGGGACGGGTTGAGGCCAAGCTCTAGACCAAGTTCCTGATTGCCCAAAGCCATAGAGTGACCTAGAGACACTCACTTGCCTCTTAGGACTTGACCAAAAACCTGACCGCGTCACTTTTTCTCACCTCCATCTAGTCATCTAGCTCATAGGTCCATTGAACCCACCATTTCCCCTTTAGGCCACGGGTGACGAATTCTGCGACAGTCAATTCCATCCCTTTTTAAAATTGAACACTTATTAATAGTCGATAGATTCAGCTATAGCTAGATCCACTAGTATTAGACTTTTTTGAAATAGGAACATAAGTAGAGAATAACTACCTTGCTCAAATACACTCACAAATTGCAGCTCTTAGATACTTGACATACTTATTAAAATCAACCTCTCAAGAACATATTGCAACATGTTCAAGCCACAATGAAAAGATTGTACATTCAACACACAAATAGATACGCCATCACCCCTTGTTCTTAGGAGTATCTCTCTATATATAGAACACCTTAGCTGCTTCTGCCAGGACTTCGTCTCACTTGCCCACCTTAGGGGAGGCCAATGAGCCAAACCATAGTTATCTAGATACTCGTACTCTAAGCCCTGGTACTTGTCTCCCATCTAGGAAACACATCTCAAAGATGCATATGGTGGATGTCTCCAGAAAATAGGAGACTTCGATGTCCCTAGACCCTGGAGATCTCTTAAAAAACAAGAAACTTTGTATAGAGGATTCTTTAATATCATAAAAAAAATAGTTTTCCTTTTGTTATAACAATTGCTTCAAAAGGCGCATGAGCACATGGTGTCTATTGGCTTGTTGGCAAAAGGTGCCAAGTTCGAGTCTCATGGTGGACATTATCGTATTGGTTGAGTCAATCCGTAGTGAACAAAGTGTTTCAAAGTATAGGGATAAGGCACCCCATTTGAGACCTCATTCACTAGGGCTGGCTAATCCTAACACTTACCAATCAAAAACAAATTAAAATTATCAAACATAAGATATCCAAAATTGTGTTTGAATTATGTCTCAAGGAACCTAATGGAGTCAAAGGATTTCTTTCAATTGATGTTGTCTGATAGTTGATAAAGCAACTAGTGTTTTAACATCTCTTAAAAATTCATATAATGGGTTTCCTTATTTATAAATTATTTAGAGTTTTTAAATATTCATTTATAAATCTTGCAATATTTTGTTTTATAAGGTTTATAAAAATTTCGAAGTGTTTTATTGTAACGCTTCCTTGTTCCTGCATATCCTGTTTTCTGAAAAGAACGGCATCCCTATCTCCATACCCATACCCATCTCTCATAATGAAGACATCTCTTGTGTCAAAGTGACCATGGCCAAAACCTTGTTTTAGAGATTATTTCTTGCTTGTGAGATTTTTTGCAGATATATATATATATATATAATGTGTGTGCATGCTTTCCTTAAATGATAAAGTCACCCAATACAAGAAAAGGTGTTAAGTCCTTCAAACAATCACATGTCGGAAAGTGTACTCATCTTTCTCTTAGCCTAAGGCTTTGTTTGCAATTTTGAAAATTCCAAAAATAGGATTTGCATGTTACTAGCTAGCATTTGACAATGAACTACCTCATAACTATCAACTAGCTTGTAACTAACAACTAACTCATAACTACCAACCAACTCTAACTACCAACTAGCCCATAACTATAATGAACATTATATATATTCTAATAGCCCCACTAATGGGTACAACATAAAGCTTATCTCTAAACTTGAAAAAACTTGTCTAGTAAAACTGGTTTAGGGAAGTTATCAATTGTCTAGTCAAGTTGCACGTTAATGCAAGTCTTCCTATAATATCTCGAATTATTGACCTCTTTGATGTATTATTATTTGACCCGTCCCATTCTAATTTGGACAGATATTTTACTTGTTGGATGATTGTAATGTTATGCTATGGATGTTGTGTGGATTCATTAATTATTTCCATGATTGTTTTTATTGAGTGTGTGTGTTTGACATGCAATGGAATTTAATTGGATTATTTATCACTTTCTGATGTAAATCTTATCATGTGCCACAACTGCTACCAATGGTATACTTGAGTGTGATGTTTCAAGAACTCATGTAGGCGTTGCTTTGAACTAAGCTTGGATTATGAAGTGGCAAACACTCAATCCTGGCTCATGAAATAATACCTGTCTCTATAAATTAATTGAATTATAATTCATGTGTGTGAATATTCTAAAAAATAAAGATTGAGGAAAAAAATAGCATTTGATTTAAATAATAAAGGAAATAGAATAAGGAGAAGATAAATAGATAAAAGCAATTACATTTATAGGGAATTTGAGGAATATTAATTAAATCAATAAAAATGCATCTATTTAAAAAAATTAAGTGACTATTATATGAAAGATGAGTGCAAATCAATTTATAGAATATTGAAAATTATTACATAATTGATAATTAAATTATCCTATGTCTTTAGTTGGAGATTTTTGGTGTTAGAATCAAATGATGAAATTTGAAGAGAATAATTAAAAAAAAAATTAATGCTAAAATAGAATTATTATTATCAGATAACTTGGAGAAAACGAAAAAACAGAGAAATTAAATGAGAATAGAAATTCAAACAAAAAATAAGAAGAGTATTGAGTGAATATTGGAAATCAATTTATTATTCACATGTTGGAGAAGAGTATTATCTTTTTACAAATTGCAGAAAGGAGAATTTCAAAAAGAAATCAAAGGTTAAGGAATCCAAGGATTCAACAAGGTTCTCAAATACAAGGTTGGTCTTGTCTTTCAAAAATCTTTGATAGGAATATGTATGCTTTAATAGAATGAAACAATAACTAGAAGTTAATTAATTCAAATTTGTAGGTAATGAAACTCATAGGGATTTCTTGTGAAAAAAATTAACTTCTAGGAAGATGAAACTAGAACAATAGTGAACTAGTGTCATGAATGAACAAGTGAATTAGGTTTTGGGTGTTGTTGACTGTTATTGGAATCATTGAAGAACTGATTTTAATGATTAAACTTTTTTTTTCAAACTTGGAAGTAAACCCGAGTATTGTAGAAATTGAGGAGAAAGAAACTGTCAACCCTAGTCAAGAAATTAAATGCTTGAAAAGATTAAAAACACTAGAATGAAAGTAAAATTGGTGAATTTATGAAGAAATTGGATTGTATGTTGTTTAACACACTGGATCCGGTCAATTTCGGTCTTGTGTCTTGGGAATTGTGTAATCTCTCCTCGTACTTGAATTTGTCACTTGTCAATGATTTGTGTCAATTTGGATAAGGGAATTTGATTTATTATGAATATTTTTAATTGTTCATTGGGTTTGTTGGGATATTTATAATTGGTCATTTTCTGCTTTGAACCTCAAAATTTGTAATTAAGTCACTTTTAAAATTTGTTTTGCTTATTTCCAGGTATAAGGCCAAGTTAAATTTTTGTGTTGACCAAAGCCTAATGAACAAATTTGGGCAGAAAGTTTATGAGAACTTTGTACCAGGACGCTACTACAATTTATAGGTCACTACTACATTGTGTATGTCTCTCCCGTGCTATGTAGGTCTCTCCTCTGTTGAGTAGGTTGGAACCATGATTTCTGCAAAATTGTATAGAAATGCATGATTTTAAGTCTTGAGTGACTATCTTGATGATTTTGTGATTTTGCGCTGTGTGGAAGAGAGAGAGAGAGATAGAGACCCTTCAATGGAATGATCAACTCTTAGGTTACAACCACACTTGAGAGTCGTTTGAGAATACAAATGGATCTAGAAGTTTGTTGTCCCAGGTTAACTAACCATTATGACTATATACAAATCACATCACATGAGGACTTAGTGTGTAAAATATAGACAGCATAGACATTATTTACACATGTATATATTGTACATCTACCACTATTTCCCATGAGATCTCCATATATGACGAAGCCTTGTGGCCCGATTGTTATGGAATTCCATGGTTTGTCTATCCATAGTGGTAGGGATGCTCTATGAAGTGATAAATAGAGGTTATTGAAGGAGTATCCTTGCATACTAACAAGGAGTATCCTTTTTATGATTGGGTAGTCAACCATAAGTAGGGATCCGTGTTAGACTGACCCGCTATGAGAGGCAATGCCCAGAGGAGTATTTGTAGTGGTACTATTAGGTTGTAAGTGTGTCGAATGACAACTTATAGGAAATGAGTTCTAAGGTGTCCCAATCATTCCAAGGTATGGGTCATGTTAACTTCTTGTATTGATTTGTATTGTTTTCTGTTATTGTCTTGCTTTCTTTTATGTATTGTTGTCTTGCTATCGTAAGTGTTGTCTTGTGTTACTCCTTGGTATTTATTTTGATGTCTTGTATGAATTTAATGGTATGCTTAATAATTGATTAAAAGAAAGATAATCTAATCAACATTAAGAAACCTTAAAAATCTTGGTTATTGTTTACATAGACTATGGACAATTTATTTGACCACTTTAAGCTTTGTTGATAATTGGGGTGGATTGGGTTTCCATTGATGGTGCGTTCATATTACCTCTCCCACACAATAGGAGCTCAGGAAAAGTGGAACACTTTTGCATATACACATACTTAGATGCACTTGGTGTTTTGCCATTGATATTGTACTTGTGCTCTAATTGATCATTCAACTATTATAAAACATGGATTGTTTTAACCATGTGTGTGTGTGTGTGACTATGGTGATTTGTTTGTATTGGAATGACTTGTTTTGTATTCATTATATTTGAATTGTACTTACTTTATATTGTACATGTAATGCTTAATAAGTGTTCAATAAGAAAATTGTTAGGTTCCATTTTGGGGGTTGTTACATTTCCCTCATGTGTTGGTGAGATGTCAAATACAATGAAAATGTATTTGAATATGCTTTCACTATAGATGAAAAACTAGATTCTTGGCCATTTCAAAAGCACATTGTATCAAGGCCTTTTACAATTTTTTTTAGATTATTGAACCAAAAAGTTACTTTATGAGGTTAGAAGTTAATAAAAATTTGTAATTATTATAAAGGCCTTGTGGACTGCCAAAGTTTGTGGTGAAGAAGGCTCTGCTAGGGTTTTCCTGACTCTCTAGTGTGCACATCATATTGCAGTTCTCTACAAGAAATCCTTTGCATTAGCCTGCATTTAATGCGGCATTCTGTCAGTCGCTAGGGTCGTGGGCATTTTTCGCCCCTTTATATGGCCTCAGCCTTTCATTCCTCCGCAACTGCTATTGCTAGAGCTAAAGGTTTGAGGGCAAACAATAATGGCACCTCCACCCAAATGTACCCAAAAATTTGTTCCCAAGGTATTCCACCAGGTAAGTCTGTTGAACCACCACCAGATGTTGTGCTTCCTATTCCGAAATTTGACAATTCCTGCAAATGGCTTGAAAATTTTACTTTGATTGGGTATTTTGTGGGTAGAGTTCGCCCTGAAAGTGTGCTTCGCAACTGGGTTGGCAGGGCCTGGTCACCACATGGTATTCACTTGGAGGCCTGCAAAACCTCACTAAGGGATTTTTTCTTTTTTGTTTTTTTGAAGCCAACCATGTTGAGGTTGTCCTCAATCAGGGCCCATGGCAAGTCCGCTCGTCTCTTCTCATGTCCAAACCTTGGACTCGAGACTTCTCCGTCTCTGATGAAAGGTCCATTCGCGTTCTTGTCTAGGTGGAATTCCCCAACCTACCCTTGCCTTGTTGGAACTTTATTAGCCAAATAGCTGCCTCTCTAGGTATTGTCATTTGTATAGAATCTAAGAAGTTCTATTTAGCTCGTCCCCAACGACGAATTTGTGTTGAGGTTGACCTCTCCAAAGACCTCAACGAGTCAATGGATATTAAGGTTGCTCAAACCCGTTACTCTCAACGGGTTCGATATATTAACTTGCCCAACACATGCTATCGATGCCAATCCTTCGATCATAAAATTCGAGATTGTCCTTTGGCCACTCAATGACCAAAGCCCTCCACTTAGCCCTCGTCGGGGCCGTCTCTTCCTGCAAAAGAAGATGAAGGGTGGTCTATTGTTGCTAGCCACAAGGCGAAAAATGCTAGCACCTTGAAGCCTATGGGCCCAAGGGCTTCGGTTCCAAATGTTTCAAAATGAGTTGACACTGGTGCGTCAAGCATGGCGACAGTGCTTAAGGCTCAGCCAGCAACTTCAGTTATCTCTCAACCACTAGCTATCATAGCCCGACAGACTTCTCCTCATCTTATTGGGCAAAGGAGGTCCCACAGCCCATCCGGGTGATTGGAGGAAGGTGAATTTGTGCCAAGACACCGACAACCAATGCCTCTCAACTTCCAAATTGGAAGCTTTGAGACTGCCAACGTGATGCTGCAAAACAACTATTCCGTCCTGGAGGGGCTACATAATGAGGATATGCCTCTCGACGATCGTTAAATGAATTGTATTTCCTGGAATGTTAGAGATCTCACCAATCTGCCCCTGAAATATTTTGTTCATGATTTTTGTTTAAAGTTTCCTTGTTTAGACATTCCTTGCCTGCAGAAGGTTAAAATTTCAAGATTTTTGTTGTCTGTAGCTTGCCATGTTATTTGGCCTTCCAACCATTTTCTTTGCAATAACCATGAAGTTGGTCATGGTGGAGTTGTCACCTTTCTCTCGCCCACGTGGCATCAGCTCCTGGCTGATCATGGATGTGACCGCACTAACCACGTTTTGTGGGCTCTTTTCAATGTTGATAATCATTCCTTTGGGATGATTAATGTTTATGCTCCAAATAATGTTGTAAAGAGATCTTCCCTTTGGCGATGGATTGCAGATTCAATGACAACCGCCACTTGGGTTTTGTGCAAGGAATATAATATGATTGAGATGGCCTATGACAAATGTGGCGCCTTGACGATGCGCTAGACAGTTGGTGAAAGAGAGGTGTGGTTCTTGATGTGTAATAAATTGGGTCTTTTTGATCCCAACACAAGTCGCCGCCTTGTTAATACACAATGGTACACATGGAGCAATTTGTGAGCCAAACCTGACATGGTCTTAAAGAGACTTGATAGGGCTATGTTATCCGCTCAATCCTTCTTTAATTTTGCCAGTTGTTATTCCTTGCTAGTGGAACCATTGGTGGATGTCTTGTCTAATCATTTCCTGATACACTTCTATATCGAGTGGCAATTTTCTCGGCCCAAACCTATGAAAAGTCAGGTTTTTCTAAACACGTCTCTTCTCAATCACAAAGCCATGTCAGCACACATCCAATGTGTTTGGAATTTGGAGCCACATCCTCTACATGGCGTGGGATGGAATGATGCAATCACCCGTACTTTGCAGTTTCTCCACATTTATGGGAGGCCACTTGCTCGTTTTCACTATCGCTTGTACGGAGCCACCACTCAAGAGCTCCGCCTCGCCACTGCCGCTTTGTAGACTTAGTCATTTGACTCCACCACTCAACTTGGGTAGGCTCAACTGAGGTGGCAGAAGCAAATTTTTAATGCTCACTCAGCTCGCGGAGCGCAACTCAAAGCTCCGCTCCACTAGCTTAAGATTAGGGAAAAAGTTTCTAAATAGTTCTTCCAAGCTCTTCAAGCTCGTCACACTTCGCAATCTGTTAAGCAAATTCGCAAAGGCCATTAGCTTCTTCAAGAGCTTCCTAATATTCTGCAAGCCTTTGTTCGGCACTATGAATAGGTGTTTGCGGCTCAAGATATCACTCCTGCGAGGCAACTTGCCATGCAACAATGTCTTGCGGTCATTCCTTGTCGGCTATCAAATGCCCCACGCATTGTTTGTGACCAACTTCTTACTCAAGGTGACCTCAAGGAAGCGGTCTTTTCTATGGCCAACGACAAAGCCCCTAGTTTAGATGGCTTTCCTTGTGAATTCTATAAAGCATTTTGGGATTTTGTTGGCAATGACCTGCACAATGTCTATCTTGAAGCTATGCAAATTGGTTCATTAGGCACTCTTATCAACAAAGGCAATATTAAATTCATACCTAAAGCTAGCGACCCCGATGATATCAATAATTGGCGGCCCATTACTCTATTGAATGTCTCATACAAGATCATTCCTAAGGTGATGGCGCTCCAGCTTCGCTCGATGTTGCAACTTATTGTTCATCCTGAACAAACGAGCTTCATCAAATCCAAGTTGATCTTGGATAATATCATTTTGTTTGGGAAGGAATGGAGTGGGCTCGTCGTTCTCAGCAGCCTTCTATGTTTATTAAGATTGATTTTGCGAAGGTGTATGATCGCATTGAGTGCGCCTTTCATTCTAGCCATGCCACAGGCCCTTGGCTTTGGCCCCTGATTCATTCACATGGTCCAAATGCTTTTTGTTGATGCTTCAACCTGTATCACCATCTCCAACCAGCAATCTAACTCTTTTGGCCTTTTCCCTTCCATTCGACAAGGTTGCCCTCTTGCCCCTGCTCTTTATGTCTTGGCTGCTGAAGGCTTTGGATATTTGTTACAGCTCATGTTGTCTCTCAATCCCGTGTTAGGGGGATTTCCCTTCCCAACTCTACCCAATAGCTGGTGAATGGACATTTCGCTAATGATTTTTTCCTCACTCTCATTGAGGAAGAAAATAATGTCAAACAAGCCCTTCAATATTTAAACATTTTTTGCCAAGCCTCCGGCTCCAACATTCAGTGGCAGAAAACTTTGGACAATATTTCCTTCCTAAACCAGGGTGGCTGGATTCTTATGATTGGAAATGGATTGACCATGGGGAAATCTTTTGTTTTTTGGGGATTTCCTTTGCATTCCAAGCCTCTCCTTCAGAGCTGTGGCAAGTTGTTATTGCACGAATTGAGAAGAAGTTGCATTACTAGATTACCACGCCTGTTTCTTTGGCATGTAAATTTCAAGTTTGTTCCAAAATTTTGGCTGCCACCCATGTTTTCTATTCCTCATGCTAGGTCCCCTCCTAGGCCTCCTATTTGAAGATCGAGAAACTCCTTAGAGATTTTCTCTGGGTCTCCAATGATGGGGCATCAAGGTTTTCACTTAGTTGCTTGGGAATTTCGTTGCCTCCCTCGTGAGGCTGGAGGGCTTGGCTTGATCTCCATTGGCTGACAAGGCATTGCCTTGTGTGCTAAATGGATCATTCAGGGGTTGCAAGGCAATGAAGCTTGGAAAGCTCTTGTCCGCCATTGCATTTGCACTAGCACTCCTGCAAGTCATCCAACATGTAAAGGCTTGGATTTAGGAACCCTCCTCACTATGAGGGAACCTGTTTCCATTCAAGGTACTTTTGTTATCAAGAGCATTTGAAGGCTTGGGAAGCCCTCAAAACCTAGCTTCGTTGGGCTAGAGATGATTTTCATAATGGCTTATCCATTTATCATCGATCCATTTGGTGGTCCCCTGTTCACAGCAATCAAGATAGGCCGCTTGCAAAGCTACCTTGGGTTCATGCCTTAAAATTTTCAAACACGGGCTTCAAGTTCTGCCAAACTTTTTGCATTGGGCCACCAAGAATTTTTTATCATGGCTTGAGTTCAAACAAAAATACAGGCTTCTTAACACAAACCAAGAGACTTACAAGTCGGTTATTGATGCTATTCCTCCTTAGATGATGCACAAGTTGGGAGTGAGATCTCTCAAACTTTGTTGGAAAGATTGGAAATGGTATCTAGACACTCCTTTTCGGAATTATAGACCGTGCAAAGGTTATTCCTGGCTGTCCCCACACTTGCATATGGTGGAGCAGTTGAATCACCACTGACAACTTCAATTCTCTCATGGGACCTGGCACAGACGGATTCAATGAATTTCGTTTGCGGTGTTAAAGCCTATATTGGCCCATTTTGCTTGGTGTTTGCTCTACCAAGGCCTCCCTTTGGGAGTTCATCTGGTTCATATACGCCTATCCATCCCTCATTGTTCGTTTTGCGGATAGCTTGAATCTTTCAAGCACCTCTTTTGGTTTTGCCCTCGGCCTCAAGAAGCTTGGAATTGGATCAATGATTTTTTCAAACCTTTCAGAACTGCTCCTTTCTCTTGGCATATGGTCTTACTTGGTGATTGGCCTTACCTCCCAAGCAAATATACTCAGATATGGCATGCTTTCAAGGTGGAAACTCTCTTTAGCATTTGGAAGGATAGGAATGCTGATATTTTCAATCACTATATTGTTGATAAGCATTTTTCTTTGTACACTAAAGCTATCATTTGTTCTAATGTTTTGATGCAGATTCAAGTGCAAGCTAGCAAACTTGCACTTGAAGTTCCTCAGCTTCAGGAGTTGTTGGACCATTGGGGCAATGCCCCTTGCATTGTTGTTTAGGTTCCGCTTGACTCCGCCTGCTCTCAGGGGCATCAGCATAGTCGCAGTCAAATCTCCCAGCACAACTATGGTGACCAATATGATCGTGGCTCTCACTCATGTGGCCCCCAACCCTCCAAGGACTTTGTTGCCCGTGGAGGATGGTCTCAGCCTTCCCGCCTGCCATCTCCAAGGCGGGATATTGTCTGGCCGAACACAGGGAAATTCTCGTGTCTGCATCTCGCCATTGCCTCGGTTTGTGCTCAACCACCCACCGAGGAGAATGAAACCGGTGCTAATGTTCTCGATGGTTGGGAGCCGATTTCTAATGCCACCCCTGGAGATGTTTGGGGGAAACCTGATGATCAGGATCCTCCTCCCTCGTTTGGTGTTGCACTTGTTGCTTAGTTTCTTTGGGCTCGACCCTTTGTTATTTTGTCTAACTGTGTTTAAGGCTTTTATTCGCCTGTTAAGGCTTTGAAACTTTGTGGGTGTGCCTTTTTACCACCCTGTCCCTTTTTTGTGAATATTGTACTATTTATTGCTTTTTATTATAAATTAAATAGGAAGTATTCATCAAAATAAATTTTGCAATTAATTCTATTGGTAAATAATCCTAGATTGTAAGTGGCACAAATCTCTATGAGCCACCCCCATTATTAAGTTAGAAATTAATTTGTTTTTAAGTAGTTAGGAGCATAGTTGGCATACTCAAACTTGGCCGACCAAAAATTTCTGACTTGACAAAACTTGGCAACTTAAACAATTACTTAAATTTCTTAAGAAACATAAATTTTATGCGAAATTGATGTGAACAGCCCCATGATGCCGGCATTACTTTTTTCTGATTTTTTTTGTATTGAATTTGTTGGTGTAATTATTTATTTAATTACACTTTATTAAGCTCACTTAGGGCTTTTTATCCTCACACACAAAGCAAGGTTATTTCTTTTTTCTATTCATTCTGTAATTCACCATTATTCCAACAGAATTCTATTTTAAAAGAGTTTCAAGCTAAATAAAGAAACTTCATTAAGTGCTGTCATACTGGCAGTTACATAACCATGGGGCGAATACAAAAACCGCCAGGATGATTATGAGTGCAGTTACGAAATTCATTTTTGATCCAGTGTTGACATTCTATTTTAAGGGAGCATTTAGGACAGTAGGATTAGAATACGAATTCCTTGGTAGCACCTATGACTAGGCTATAAAAGAACACATTTGGGCTTGAATGAGGGGTAGAGTCCAATATATGTAATTGGTTTGAATGCAAGGGATGCAATGTAGAAAGGAGTTTAGTGGGCAGAGGGCGTGGGAGACCCCAAGGAATCCCATATGGCTCTCACCATCAACTATCAGTTGTATATAGTTTATTTTGATTGGAGCAATCTCCTTACAACGTGTTTGACTAAGAGTACCGATTTGTGTGGTGTGAGACTATTATTTTTAATTGTGTTATTAATTTCAATTGTAGTTTTATATTAGCTTTTAGGCATCAAATGGAGTATTTTCGACTGATATCTTTTACTGTATACCACAATTGTTGTTTTGTGTTTGTTGTGAGTTAATTGATTGTGAGGCTATGGAGTATTGGTATTCTCTGTTGTTGATTTTTTGTGGAGACTGTAGGGTTTCTATATCTATGGGAATGTAATAATAATTATACAAAAAGACAATAAATGGAGGTTTTATTGAGTCATTATGTAGCTTGTTGTAATAGTTTTGTATGGGTGATGTTGCCATGTCAAATTATTATCGAATGTTATTCTAGAGCTAAGCATAGGGTAATAAGCAAGCAGATCAAAGAGACAATCTAACATAGTTGGAGCATTATACAAATGTTGCATACTATGTGTACATGTTTCGAGTTGTTGGGGCCATAGTTCGCATACTCGACTTGAACTCGGTAGGCCAAAAAAATTTTGACTCAACAAAACTTGGCAACTTAAAAAAATACTTAAATTTCTTTAAAAAAGCATAAATTTTATGCAAAATACAATTAAGAAATGTATCAAATAAGGCTATAGAACATTGGGAAAGTGTTTTCTATGTTAGAATATAAGACTTACCTTTGTCATAAAGTCACCGAAGTGACTTAAGTGGTTTGTTAGTATTGCTATTTTTCGCATTTAGAATCTACAACAAGTGTCATGTTTATGTTTGTCAATTACATCTTCCAAACTCTATATAAGGAGATAAACCTCATTGTAATAAGCATAGGGTAATAAGCAAGCAGATCTAAGAGACAATCTAACATAGTTGGAGCATTATACAAATGTTTCGTACTATGAGTATATGTTTAGAGTTGTTGGGGCCATAGTTCGCATACTCGACTCGATCTTAGTAGGCCAAAAAAAATTTGACTCAACAAAACTTGGCAACTTAAAAAAATACTTATATTTCTTTAAAAAAACATAAATTTTATGCAAAATACAATTAAAAAATGTATCAAATAAGGCTATAGAACATTGGGAAAGTGTTTTCTATGTTAGAATATAAGACTTACCTTTGTAATAAAGTCACTGAAGTGACTTAAGTGGTTTGTTAGTATTGCCATTTTTAGCATTTAGAATCTACGACAAGTGTCATGTTTATGTTTGTCAATTACATCTTCCAAACTCTATATAAGGAGATAAACCTCATTGTAATCGTATTCCAATATCTAAGAGAATAATATTGTGTTCTATATTTTTCACAATATGGTATCAGAGCAGAGGGTCACGTGAAAAATCAAGGACACAAGGGTTTCATTAGAGCACAGGAAGTGAAGGTCGTGAGAGGTCGTAGAGAATTTGTCGCAATTTGCATGGTACAATAGACAAGGGCGCCAGAAATCTCATCTCAGGTAAGAGGTCACAAATTGTAAAAAATTGTGGCCGAATTTTTTTCAACAATTGAAAGAGATACAAAAGATCATCCTCAAATAGATATAGCATTATACTCAAGAAATAATCGTAGAAGATCAAATAAAGACAAAAGGGGGACTGAATGTTACTATTGCAAGAAAATAGGTCATACAGCTTGGAACTGTAGAATTCAAACAAATGATGTTCTCAAGGGAAAGCTCAAAGAAAAACCAAATGAAGCTAATGTAGCCATTGTTGAAGATCCTTTGGATGCTAGCAATGGCAAAGAATTTGCTAATGAATTGTGTATTTTAAATGCCTATTTTTTTGAAGACAGTAAAGGATCTTTTTGAAGACAGTAAGGATCTAGTGTAGATAAAGCTCAAGCATGGTTGCTCAAATAGTTCGGGAATCTATGGATCTTGGGAATTATACCCTTACAAGGGTTATGAGACAACTTGATGGAGCGTTGTGGATGTAGTTTAGTGTGGATCGTTGTCCAATAATTTGAGAGATTTGAAATTCCGGAGTTTGGGGAGGTGGTAATCCAAGAACTTGGGAATTTAGCTTGGGAGCTACGCCTTTACAAGGGTTATGGGGCAACTTGATGGAGTTCTACCTAGTACAAGAATTGTTTTCAAAGAAAAGCTTTTGAAGAATATATGGTTCTGAGTGTTTTAGTTTTTAGTCATTGTGTTAGCATGTTTTGTTTTTATTACAGTAAGCCTTAAGAGGGGGTGTTAAAATATAGGTCTTACCTTTGTAATAAAGTCACCATAGTGACTTAAGCGGTTTGTTAGTATTGCTATTTTTAGCATTTAGAATCTAGGACAAGTGTCATGTTTGTGTTTGTCAGTTACATCTTCCAAACTCTATATAAGGAGATGAACCTCATTGTAATCATATTCCAATATCTAATATAGTAACATTGTGTTCTATATTTTTTTACAATATTCTATTAGGTATGAATTCAAAGAGTACAAAATTGCATCATTGTGCGAATACAACAGCCAGCTGATAACTGATATGAATTTATGATGATTGTCATTGAAAATCATCATTGTAAATTGCATAACCATGGAAATCACAATTTACAAGAATTTGCAATTTCCTCTTCCACATTCTAGCGAAAAAATTGGGGAAAGGTTCTTGTTCTCAAATCTGCTCTTTGAATCCGCTAAAATTCATTTCAATTCACCTAAGAATGCTCAAATACTGGTGTGAATGTGTAGGGCTTAAAAAAGCAAAAAACCATGTAGTTTTAGAGTCAAAAACATATTTTTTGCATACGTACCACATCAAACTTTCTATTGTGTGTCCCATGAGTTTTAGACTTGCACTGATTAACTATTCACGCAAAGTCAAAGGCTGAAATTCACAGAATTCTCAGTCTCAATGAGCAGCAGGTTTAAACAGAATAAACTCGTTTGGAAGAAAAACTTGCGAGTACTGAGCAAGTAGTCAAAATATGGTTAGAGCATTGCTCAAGTCTTTCATACTATATAGACAAATGACTCTTGAAGATTCCCAATATGTCACTATAAACGTGTTACGTGTTTCAAACTTGAATAGACAAATGACTCTTGAAGATTCCCAAATTACTACACCAAATGTTAGTGTTGCCTTCCAAAAAAAGGAAACTGATGAATTTGACACAAGCATTGGACGATAAAACCATGCATTGTGTTAATTGGGGCAAGGACCATTAACACAAAGGCCAAAAGAAAGACAATGACTACCAAATTAATCAACAAATGCAAGCCTACTACAAGCCGTCAAGATTTGGATCTTTAGACTAAGCATTAAACACAACTCACTAGTAAAAGATGAGTTAATTGACTAAAATGACTACCAATGTGAATGATGTAGAATTCAACGAAATGAGAACTAAAGGACAAACTATGCAAAGAGGTCAATGTCAGTCAACAAAATATTAAAGAGCAACAAAAGACCAACATGGTCACCAAATCAAAAGCAATCGGGCTGACTACAAATTAAAGACATGATATTTCCAAAATCCATATAAGTGATTGAAAGAGCTTTTGCTACTAACTATGTAAATGTTTTTGAATCAACGTCTTCGGTCACACTCTATGATCCATCATCAATGACTACAAATGTTGTGGTACATCAATGAAGCAACAAGGGTTTGCAATCATTGTTGATAATTTCAAGAGCCAAACATGGCCAACATGAGAAAAACCTACTAGAAGTCATTGATGATTGCAAGAGCATTAAGAGCCAAGGGACCACATGCTTGCAATAGGGAAGGCCTCAAGAGGGGGCCAAGCATCTACTTACAAAGGGAGGGAGTAAATCAAACCATCATTTTTGTAATTAAGAAACTTTATAAAGTTTTTAGGATCTTTTTATATTAAAAATCTTTACAAGTCATTTTTTACAACCAAATTTTCAAAAGACGCATTGCTAAAGAAAGCAATATTTTTTTAGTCAAGTACTACTTTTCCATGTTGACCATGTAGCAAAAAATTCTAAACCTCAAAAAAAAATTAATGGCTCAAAAACATTTGAGCTTTTTCTCACAAGAAAGCTATCCCTAAAACTGCAAAGCAAGAGCTTTGAGCATATGCAAAATGCAAAGTTTCTTCCAAAGGATATGTTCTACTCTAAATTGATTGGATGGGTTGAAATTACTATAAAAAGCATTTATAAAATTCAAAACGCAAAACGCGTTGTCCCTTGTGTCAAACAACCAGCTCCAAATCCATTGGTGGTCAAAATTGCTAAAAAAAGTAGCATATAAAGTTTAAAATGAAGTCAACTTGCTATGATTTTGCTATCATATCTAGGCTTTTACATTTCAAATTTTCAACATCGAACAAAACACAAAATCAAAAAGAAGTCCTTGAACCAAGACACAAAACCTCAATATTGCACAAATATGGAAGCTACCTTATTGATTAAAATGACAAAGTTACAAGACTAAAAACAAACTTTCCTACATACATACACATTTCTTACATATAGAATTGTGCAACATAGGAGCACATAATAGATATGTGTACTAGGAAACAAATTAGGTGAGGTGTCTTAGAAAGACTTGACTAGAGTTGATCTCAATTCACTAATAATTAATCCTGATCTAATAATTAGCCAACCTAGATAAGATAGAGTTTACTAGATAACTAATTTCCTAACTAGTTGTCTAGAATATCTAGGATATTCTAATTCATTACACAAAAGGTGTGTAAGAATACACTAGCCCGCTAATGTTGCAATGAATCATTGTCACTCTCATCTAAGTCACCTGCAAATTAGCATGTAACCTCCTCAACCAAATTTCTTCACAAGTTGCGACAACAACAGTCTTACGTTCCGCTTCAATACAGTAAAGGCCTATCCTTTGTTGTTTCCTGCTAGCCTCTGAAACAACACGTGTTCCTAGGAAAAAATCATATCCTGATTGGAAATTTCATATATAGGATATTCTTAAATTATTACAAAAAACTATGGTGCATTAAACTACACCAGCTCTACATCTATCATAACGAATCATTGTTGCTCCCATTTGAATCACTTACAGATCAGCAAGTAACCTCCTCAACCAAATTACTTCCCAAGCTGCGAGAATGACGGTTTCATACTCCCTTTCAATGCAATGAAGAGTTATTGTTTATTTGTTTCTTTCTAGCCCATGAAACACATTTCTAAGCCAACTTTAAATAACACTTGAAATTCCATTTCATTTTTGCACCTGCGCAATCAGTGAAACAATGATCCATATACTATGATGGTTCTACCATACAATAGTCATCAACATACAAATCTAATTGAAGGAAATATGAATTGGACTCTTTTAGGCAATCAAATTAATCTGAACATGAGAGGAAATGAGATCAAACAACAGAGCAATTGAAACTCCGACAAAAGTGAGGCAGATGACCCCCTTATCCACCATCTCAATGACAAATACAATCTTAGTCCTCTCAGGCACACAACCCGCCTGAAACAACAATGTTCAGTCCCTAAGAACTCTTACAACAGCTTTCTAACACTCTCTCTCAGTTCTGTTCTGTTCACCTAAATACAGTCTACTAGTTCACTTAGAACACTTGAATCCTCATGGAATTCACTTTAAACTCTCCAATTGTATTATTTAGCCCCAAAAAGTCATTTACAATGTGTATTTATGCTTTTCTAAGCTGGAACAAAAGGTGAAAGGACACAAGGAAGTTGAAAAGCACAGAATTTGAAACACCACAAGTTATTTTTTAGAATTGTGACAAAAACGCCGCTTGGTGCAGACCAGCAGTTATGTAAGCGCCCCGGGGATTACGAAACCATCACTTTCCAGAACTGATGGTTATGTTATTGTCCCCTGGCATAGCCAGCCATTTCACAAAGCTACAAAAACTCCTCTGTTTTCTGTCTCAAAACACCTGTTCCCTTCAACAGAAGTGTTCTACAAGATGTCCTCTAGTTTGTCATGGATCCATAGTGTGATTAACTTATTTCCTTGATACATTTTTTGGATCAAATAAACAATCTGAAAATGCTTATTCTAACCATACCAAATACCAAACTCTGTTGCACTTTGTATATATATCAAAATTCCGTCCATTAGCAGTAATTTCAAACAACTCATTCAAAAATTATTTTCTAATGTTTTTCCAATTTGCTGCTATCATCATGCATCTCATAAAACGGCACCCAAAAACTCAAAGCACAATATAAAAAATGGCACTTGCCATTAAACATATCTGTCAGCCCGTTGTTTCCTATGTTAAGTGCCCAGCAATTATGAAACCATCATTTACCAGACTCAACGGTTATGTAATTGCCCTCTGTCAGAACCAGCAGTTTCACAGTCTAAAAACGCCTGCTCCCTTCAACAAAAGTGCCCTACAAGATGTGCTCTACTTTGTCATGGATCCTCAGTGTGAATAATTCATTTTCTTGATCCATTTTTTGGTTCAAACAAACAATCTGAAAATGATCATTCCGACCATACCAAATACAAAACTCTGTTATCCCTTTGGTTATATCTCAAACTTCATCCATTGACAGTAATTTCAAGCAAATCATCCCAAAATTATTCTAATGTTTTTCCTATTTGTTGCCATCATCATGCAATTCATAAAAACAGCACACAAAAACTCAAAGCACGAGAAGAAATGGCACTCGCATTAAACATATATGTCAGCCTGTTGTTTCCAAATATTAAAATAACTCCAACTGTAAATATGAAAACTGAAGCACATGATAGTCCATATTGTCTTTTATTGAGACTTTACCATAGCAACATTCTTTTTACATGATGTAACAAAAGTGTAAATGGAATTTAATTACCAGGGTTAAAAATAGGAAAAACTAATCCCATGGTCCCATGCAGCTACATAAGAGAATTTTCTGCTTAAATTTGAACAGCAGGGGTGGTCTCATGAAAATTTTTAATTATGTGAAAAGGATAATTTAGAATCTTTCCCTAGTTTGGTGGAGCAGCTACTGCTTAGGAATTGAAAATATGCTGTAGAAAAAAGGAGGGGCTGAAAATAAGCAGCAACTGCATAACAGGAAAAATGCCAGGAAAAATGCCACATGGCTCCATACATTTCTTTCCCTGCTTTTTTACATTTTTTATTAATACTATAATTTCTAAAAAAAATATTTTAAAAAAAATTATACCGTTAAAGAAATAAAATTAAAGATGACTGCTAAAAAAATTAAAAAACACAAAAATTGAATATTCATGGGACCACTAGCTCCACAGATAACTCCTTAAAAAGTTGACCAGTGACTGCTGGCCAAAATAAACTAAGCAGTAGCATGGGACCCTGCCCTAAGCAAACTAAAAAAGATGAAATATTCAGAAAAGTTGAAAAAAAAACTGACAGCTATATATATCAAAAAATAGTTTTTTTTTTTCAAAAAATAGGAAAAAAACACAATTTGATGAAATAATTGTAAAAACAGAAACAATTGACAGCAATATATACAAATAAAAGTAAGTTTAAAAAAAAAATAGAATAACCAGCAGTAACTCACAAGTTACTCCCAATTAATTGAATAAATCCCAAGTTAATGACGAACTCACGACTCATTCCCATTTTTTTAAAACACAAGCATTTCCAGCATTCCTCGGGGTCATGACCTTGGGAAAAAAAATTTGTTCGAGGGGAGGGAGATAGTGGGACAGGGACAAAACACCTCCCTGCTATCCTCCCGAGCACCACCACCAAATGGGAGACATCCCTACAGTGCTACTTTGGATACATTAACTCTAGGCACTCTATCCATTGAGATATCGTTTGACTGTATCCAAGGTTGCACTCTAATTCTTGAATTATTTTGGTTCAAAAATAATGATATTCCATCAGCATTCGGAATATTAAAAGCAGCAGTCCCAAAATTTTCTTAGCGAATCTTAGTAACTTAAGTTTTGAAGCTTTAAATTTTCTCAGCCACTCTTAGTTACTATATTGAAGTGCTTTTGCAGTCAAATTTTACTAGCATTAGCTTCCGCTGAATATTCTTCTTCATAAAAAAAATTATGCCATGTAGCCGTAAAACTCTTAAGGGGGTGCTGCAAACTTTCAACCCCTCCAGTACACAGCCCCTGAAAATTTTCCGCTTGAACAGTCACCACTCCATTTCTTTGGGTAAAGAACTCGGTCTTCGCAATTTACCGAATGAAGAACTCTTCTTCGGACTCCCTTGAAGTGGTAAACCCATCCACGAGATCAATGCCTTAAAGCAATAATAACAAAATCAGCAAGCAGCAGCCTCGGGCCACAGCGAGGAATATCAGTAAACGCGGTATGAGCAACACTGTAGACATGAAAAAAAATCATCCTAACATTACTGATACTTTTTCAACCAACAAAACCTTGCTAATGAAGCCTCTCCATTCTCCTGCAAAGTACTCACGGATAGTACCCATTTAACGCAAATTTCTGATCTGGGTATTCTCACTAATTTAAACCCCCAAAATTGATAGACAAAAAAACAACATCAACGGTGTCGAATTTGATGAAGCCGCCTACTCTGCAACCATATCCATACGACAATTACCAAGATAGAAATTTTAACTTTCATGCGTAAGCGCATAACTCGTTAGCCCTAATTGAACCAAACCCTAAGTACCACTATTACCTCGAAACCCTTCCATATGTTAAAAATGCGACTATTGGATAACACAAGCCTCAAAAATAACAGGAAAGTTTGCAGCATCAGAAATTTACAGCAGTTAATCCAGAAACAAACACCATGACAAACTCAGATGCAATGCAAGGTGCAAGAGATTTACACAGTTAAGAACTGCGAAAAAAAGAGAAAAAAGAAAAATTACTCACCGCTGGTGCTCGGCTGGCCGTATTTCATAGCACTTTCCAAGGCTTCTTTTTTATTGTGGTTTAACTGCCTTGCCCAGACCAATTACTGTGAAAAATCATGGAAAATACACCATTTTTAAGCTCATTCAAAGCCGCTTCTTTATAAATAGGGGACGTAGTGTGAGACACAGCAAATGAATCAATTTTAGTAATTTTAAAGCGTTTATAGAGCTAAAGCTCCACCACTGTATAGATTTGTGTGTTCCCGCAACCATCAAATTAAACCCACTCCAGTTCGTAAATGTTGCTTACTGCAAATATCGGATGGAGTAAGCTCAAAAAGTCGCGGACACCAACCTGCTTATATATAACAGTTTAATTGCGTTTTATCTTATTTCTATGAAAATGAAAGAGCCCAAGCATGGGGTGATTGCCAAGTTTGTTTATTGTTGTAATGGAGAATTTGAATGCCTTGGTAATTCTCCTCTTAGTTTTGGACTCATTTCATTAGGTGTTTTTTAATGTAAATGTAAGTAGAGTGGTCTGATTTTAAGTTAATAGTTAATATGAGTCTTATTTGATTTTATGTTGTATTCATTTTAAAGTTTCGAATTTGATTTTTCTTAATTTATTTATTTTTTCATTTCATGTGATTGTGAAAGTTAGTTTTTCACTTTTGTATTCATAGAAATGAAAGTTGGTTTTTCCAAAGATCAATTTCAAATTTGTTATCACTTATTTTCTTTTCAATTAATAATTGTGTGCCAACTTGATATGCAAAACAATTCATTTAACATTTGAGAAGTTGTTTAAAAGGACTAACACTAATTCATTGAGAATACCTAGCGAATACAAATTGAACACCTTTTAACACACATCACAAAGCCTAAAAAGAATCATCTAGTGATATCCGCATTGCATTAGCATTCTAGGGTATACTTCACAATTGCTTTTGCCCTTATCCTTACCAAGGTTTGACACTAAGGAGTCAACTATCCTTGTCATGTGCAAACTCTAAAGCATACAATTCAAGTTTTATTTCAAGATCGAACTAAGAACTTCAAGCTAAGTTGCAAGCAAAAAATATAAAAATTAGCAAAGATCTAATTTGCAAACATGGTTCACATATGCACTCATAGGATCGATTCCATGGTCATAAAAATGACCTTGATAGGAAAACAAATAAATTTCATAGATTTTGATGCATTCACCCAATGGACCTAATTTTTTGCAACAATAACAAAACACTTTGGGACATCTAATAGAGTCATATTCCACATCGAGCCAAGAGCTAAGAACTTGCATTTATTAACTAAAACACTTAGCATTAATTTCAACATGTTTATCATTCCCCACTCTAATTTCTAGGATATTCAATGTTAATGATGATTAATTAATATATCCTAGGAGTTTTGTGTAAGGAAGTTTTCTTTCATTATATTTTTGTTGAACCCATCTATCTTACTCCCCTTGAGATTTTGTCCTTAGGTTTATCTTTCTACCTCAGGGTTTTAAATCTAATGTTTTTTATTACTTACCATTCATTTTAGACTTGATGAGGGCTTGAATCCACACTCGCTTGTGCTTCATTGTTAGGGTTTAGACTTATTTTTTCACACCGCTTTGATTCCTACCCTCCTATCCTTTGAGTTTAAGGTTTGTTGATCTAATTACTTATAATTTTTTTGATCTCACATTAGATTTGAATTTTATCACAATTCCCTTTTTATGCTTTGATGGTGATCATTTTTATTTCTCTCGTGATGATATCATAGGCAATGATTGTATTACTTTGTTGATCACTTTCATCATGTCTTGCCTAGGGTTCCTCATTAGGGGTATGCTCTTCAAGATGCATATATGTTATCTACCATAACTAGGATGTGCACTATGGTGTTTAGACATGTATGTACCTTGATGTCTATATTTCATTTACATGATCTGATCTATATCATAAGCTATGTTTATGCAGTCTTATTCTTCTCTTTCATGGCATGGTGTTGCAATTACCCATCCTTTGTATATTCATGATGTTCTTGACCTTTGTGATAGTACTATTCCTACATATCACAATTGCCCTATATCTATACCTCTGGATTCATTTATCCCTCCTTTGAGGAGCCTAGGGATGACATTTTGTGTGCACTACTTATTTGCATTCATGATGATGTTATGTCTCATGTTGATAGCCTTTTAACATCCCAAGATTCTATCTTATGTGTTGATTCATTACATGATGTTATTGTGCCTTATGATGATAGCTATTTACTATCTCATGATGATATTATAGATATTCATGATGATACTTTACCTTGTGCTACACTCCACGATGATATTCTTGCTTTAGGTGATGAAATATTACATGGTAACTTTGATGGTTCTAATGATGCCTCATTGTATGTTAATTCATTCTTGCTTGCTCATTACAAATACATGACAAGGATAGGGCATTACATTGGTTCGATTCCTCTTGCCTGTTATATTCATTATGTATGGTTTTGGCACAATATTTCATAGAATATTTTACTTACCCTTTGGATTTACATAGTGCTCCTAGTGATATATCTTTGGTCCTTGTCCATCATCCCTCAAAGGTGTTCACATGGCTAATTTTGTTTATACTACTATGGGACCATGGGCGATAATTAAAGGGGTCTTTGGTTTCCCTTCACCTTCACCTACATTGTTTACCATACCTAAACCACAAAATCATTATACAATGAGTCATACTTATCAATGGATGGCTAGGGGACAAAAGGTTACATCAACTTGATCTATCTTGCCACCTCCTACACTTAATCTCACTATTGAAGTTCCAAAAAATATTATAGTATTCATTAGGGTTACAACCCAATAGTGTGTCCCTCTTTTTGGCCAAAGTGGGACGCTCAAAACCAACATTTTTCAAATTGTGTCAATTATAGGGAACAAGTGGTCAGGAATTTAACGATGATGTAAACTAATGAGTTGTGGAATTTTCTATGTAGATTCAAGCTATAAGTTTTTTTATATTTTAAAATAATTATTTCTATCATTTTATTTTTTAATCAATATAATTTTTCTATTATTTTTTATTGAGTGACATTATTCCATATCACATATCTTTCACTACAAATAACTAAAATATATGTTTGAGATCTAGTGTGTACATCACCTGTATAGAAGGAAATCATGCGAAAAGATTTAGAGAAGATACAAGTCCAATCTAACACTCCTCCATAAATAATGACTTCCTTGATTGTATCCATTAGGTCCCAACCCAACCATGATATTTCATTTGATGGTATAAAGCTTCCACCTACCTTAGTTATTAATCAACATTTACCTCTACATATTGTGGAGAAGTAAAGACATATAAACATTAAGTGTGTCTTGATTGATAACAATTCTAGTTTGAACATATGAGTGATGTAATGTCCCCAACCAAAATATTTTGCAAATAATATCATATCTAAAATATATCACCATATATTAAACAAATATTAAATTTCATGTAACAAATTTGCTCAAGAATAATCAACACATTCATTTTTTTTTGCATAAACAAAGAGTGACTTCCCAAATATGCTAGAGTTGATATGTATTGATAAAATATGTAGCAATAAGTTGAAATGCAATAGATATAACAACAATACAAAAGATAAACAAATTTAAAAACAAACACTATATGTTGGAGCTCCCTTATACACACTTATGCAAACTAAACTACCACAATCCTTTCAACATAGTTGCAACTTCTAGGTGAAATTGCCTCTAGGAAACTAGAGGGTTTTCGTCCTCCAATCTCTAAGAATCCAAGGGGTTTCATCCTTAGATTGATGAATGAACACAAGCACTTAAATTTTTTTGATAGAGTTTTGGTAAGATAAAATGAGATGTAAAATGAAGAAATTACTTGCATTTTATAGATGCAGAAGGCCCAACTTGGGTGCCCAAATTCCAATGCCCCTCATTTTTAGAAAATAATAATAAATATTATTTTTAATATTGTCCCTCCAAAAAATGCCCACCAAAATATAAGTCCTAACTATTAGAGTTGGCTATGATTGGAGCCACCCAGGATCTAGGACTTCATGAAAGCACAAGAGAGATCAAATGAGAGAATAATTCTATTCTATCACTGAATACAAAAGATTACAAGATTCTTATTACAATGTACATGATATGCCTTGCTTATAAAGACATGGATAAAATGTAGGATGTTGTAGTCATGTGACAAGTGCCATTATCCTATGACATGTGACAACTATAGGATAAGATTACAACTATCTGTATACACCTAAAAATGGCTAAGTCAAATTAAATAAATATTTAATATTTGTTTTATTCTCATTCTTCTATCAATGAATAAATTCATCAATTTATTTATCTAATTCGCGTTCATCTTCAATATTCCAAGAATTAAATAAAAATCTATTTATTTAATTAAATCATCCAATTCTAATGTCATCCCTAATTAAATAATTCTAAATTATTTAATCAATCATCATATCCCAAAGTCAAAAGTCCATAATTCCACATCCTCTATTCCACATCATCCAATCTACCTCATCATGTTGCACACATAATCAAATATTTTAATATTTAATTATATAATTTATCCTCACCCACATGTCCTATTATTCCTCCAACTATCCATATTCTCATGAGCATGGTCTCTCCATGTCATCTTGGTCAAAAGACACCTTGAGACACTTGTCCCATAAGTCCCTATATTCCTTCCAACCATCCTACAAACAAGGTCTCCTTCTTTGACCTTCACTCTATGGTCTTTGTGAGCCTTGTGACATGTGGCCTCATGTCACACTTTTCTCTCCACCTTGTCAAGGTGAGAGGAGCATCTTCCATATTTCTCTCCCTCATCCCAACCAATTCGATCTCCATCGTACACATCACAAGACTTCTTCTCCATCGTTGAGATCATGACACTTGGAATTGGCCCCTCCCTAGCCTATAAAAGGAACCCTCATTCCCTCATTTCAATCATTCAAAGAGCTTTTGCAAACTTACTCTGCAGAAATTCTACCAGCGTGCCTTTGGGAAAGTATCCTCATTACACTTGCATAATCTCGTTATCATCACAATCATCCAATCATGTCTCCATATCTCCATTATCCATGTTCATAGAGTTGCATTGTTAGTTTAATCTTCATTGCATTATCCATCTACAGCCATTCTCCTATTGTCATCTTCAACAGCAAGGAAGTACACACTTCTAAGAGCTCAACTCATTCATAAGATCAATACGAGATAGGCAACAATGGAAGCTACAAGGTGAATTGGTCTACGATGGTAATATCTTTGTTTATTGTATTTGCATCAATTTCATTGAGTTATTAGATAGTAAGTAGTTTAATACTGTTGTTCATATTTCCACTAACATTTTTGGCGCCCACCGTGGGGCCTAGCCCCATTTTTAATCTCCATTTGAGTGTTTTTGTGAAGCTACTGTCATGATAGGTCATTTTGGTGCATTCACATTCCAGTCCTACGCATTCATAGATTCCCGTTACGCATTCACCTTTCTGCACATTTAAGTCATTTTTTACACATTCACAACTTTTTGTTGCGCAAACACGTTTCTGCGCATTCACTTAACAGTCCTGTACATTCACCCTTTCTTTCTATGCATTTGTCTTTCTGCGCATTCACTGAGTAGTGTTGCACATCTGCTTCCTGTTCCTGTGCATTCACATTCATACAGAAAGTTGTATTGTTTTACAATAGCTTTTTCATACTAATTCTTCTTGCAAGTGCAGAAGCTTGGTTTAGGCATTTAGTTGCATTATAAATTCATCTAGATTTAATTAGGGGGAAGTAATTCGGCATCTTCATACAAATTTTCACCTAGATCTAAATTAGGAAGAAGTAAATTGTATTGTTCCATTACAACTTGCACATAGTCCCAACCTAGGTGGAAAAAATTAAACATTTTTTTTCATTTTGCTATCTTGCACTACAAACTCTCGTTTAGCTTAAATAGGGGAAAGTAAATTGTTTGATTCTTCAACAATAATCTTCACATAGATTTATTTAGGAGGATAAAAATTAACCATCTTTTCAAAGTTTTTGCTATCTTGTCAATTTCTTGTGCTTGGTAGAGTAAAACACACTTAGTTTTAACTCTAGGAGGATAAAGAACCAATGTATTATGTGTTTGAAAATGGTGATAGGACTGTGCTCTTCCCTTTTTGGGTGATCAAAATGCCAAACTCATCGTTTTATTTGTGTAACCTTTAGAAGAGGCCTGCCCTTGGGATTGTGTTTCTTCCAAGTGGGACGACCTCGAGCGATAACAGGCTAAAGCCAAGCCACTTCCAAGCCGCTTTAAATAAATTGTGTTTGTGACGAAAGGCACAAACAACGGGTGTTGTTGTGTTATACTGACAAATGTTTCCCATAGTACCCTTGTGGTGCGTTTAACTCTGTTGAGCCTAACATCTTCAGACTGGGAAGCCTCCATAACAGAGCGAATTGCCGCATGTATAACCACCCGAACGGATGCCCAAACTAAAAGCCAATTGTTTTAAAAGCCAAAAACCCCTATTTGTTGGCGCAGGAGGTCGGACCTCTGAAGCCGTCCAACGCCATACACTCATTTAGTGTGGAGATAGAAAATCCAACTCTTTGGAGGGATTGTAACTTGGTATGCGTAAGAAGTGAGTGCACTGTAAGCAGGAGCCGGTGCTACCAAGTTGCTAACTATCCACCTTTATGTAAGTGGCTGGAGTAAAATCCAAGTTGGAATTCAACGAATATTGCCCTTGCCATCCTTAGGATTGTACTTGTTTGTTTTACATTTATCAAAAATTGTATCAAATAACCATGGAAACTTCTGGTTTACTGTGTTTTCTGGCAATAACTTGAGTCAAGACAATACCACAAAACTTTAGAGCAACTTTGGAAAACGTGAAAAACAAAGCAAACTGACAAACTAAAACAAAAGACAAAATTTCTGTAGTCCTGCGCATACACTGAATCTTGTTGCACATACACCAAATCTTGTTGCGCATTCATACAATATTGTTGCGCATAGATACCATATTGCTACGTATACACGGAACCACGCATTTGTAATACAATGCTGCACATTTACAACACAGTCCTACACATGTAGAGTTATGCATACATTAGTCAGAGCTTGCATTTACCATTTCTTCTTATGCATTTGACGCTGCACATTCACAACAGAGAGCTGTTCCGTACAATTAGAGACAAAAGTCAAACCATTTATGGATACCCTTTTTGCTCTAGTGTACACTTGGAAAATAACTTCAACCTTGCAGTCACATCCTCATACCATTTTCACAACATCACCTTTGCATACCATTATCCTACTATCCAAACACATCAAACCAAACCAAAACTTGCATCAAGGCATAATTGATACTCTACCAAATTCAAACAATATCTAGCTAGTTTCATATCAGGATTCCAATCATCCTTCACATCGAAACTATACTTGTGTATCTTGATAGGAGAATAGTCTACATCAATAGTGGAGATCATCTATCCCTATTTTGACTACCTTCTATATTGATACTTCGATTGCTATTACCATTATAGCTCAAGAACACTTTGTTTGGACAACATAGAATCAATATAAAACGTTAGCAAAATCTAGTCTAAACTTGTCCAATCAAATTCACCTCATATCATATCAAAACATCAAACCAAGTCCATCAAGTCTCATAATCCAACTTCACCCACATCTCAAACTTGCATGGTTCAAACTAGGTCCCAAGTGAAACAAAAGCAAAAAATGGGTTCCCTTCACAATAGTGGGCACAATTCTGACGAAGAGGAAATTAACCAAGAGGAAATCCTTAAACACCTCCAAGATCCAAAATTTCAAAAGATGATGGATAGGGTTGTTGCCACGGATCCTCATAAATATTTTCTTATGCTAGCTCAACAAGGAGCTAAGTTGCCCTCAGATTTTGATATCTCAAATCTAAGAGAGAACAATTCCTCAAATGAAGCTGAGTCTTCAAAAGATGGCTCCAAAAATGACAAAGATGACTCCAAAACTGATAAAGATGCTTCTAAATTAGAAAAGGCTAAGGATACACCCAATCCCTTGGACACATTAACAACACAAATCCAAGTATTTCAACAACAGTTGGTGGATATCCAAAGTATGACAACCACAAAACACTACTCCCTTGAGGGTATTTCACCTTATCCCTTTGATAAATCTTTGCTCATGATACCTTTTCCCTCAAGGTTTGAGGTTCCAAAATTTGACAAATATAGAGGAAAAGGTGATCCAAGAGATCATATAAGGGAATTTAGAGTTGCATGCCTAGAAATCGCACACAATGAAATTTACCTTATGCGACTATTCCCAAGAAGTTTAGGAGGACAAGCTATGGAGTGGTTCTCACGCCTACCTCCCAACATCCGCACTTTTGATGAACTAGTAGACAAATTTGTCACACATTTCTCATACAATATCGAACATGAAATCTCCATGTTGGATCTTTGTAATAACAAACAAAAAGGGGGAGAATCCTTCGCCTTTTTCCTACAAAGATGGAGACAACTTGCAAGCAAGTGTCCCTACCACATACCAGAGAAGAAAATGATAGAAATGTTTGTTCACAATCTATCCACAGAACTAAGCTATCAAATCCAAATACAATGTCCAACTACTTTTAGTAAGGTCATTAAAATGGGGCTACTCATTGAGAAAGCCTTGATAGCCAAGGGGTAAATTAAGCTATACAAAGACACCCCTAGTTCAAGCAACAATGCGAACAAGTCGTGATTCTGGACTAAGAACAAACCCATTGTGAACGATGGTATCGTGGATGCTAAACATGCGGTACAAAAACAACCAATCTTCAATCTATCAAATCCACAAAACAACACACCATCCACCAAGCCTCAAGGCAATGAGCAAAGACCAACCAACTTTCCTCCTAAAAGAAAGTTCACATCCCTTGGGGAGTCACTTGAATCCTCCCTTCAGAAGTTAATAGCGGGTAACCTCATAATACTTCCATCAGTGTGTGATTATGAACCAAAACTTAAACCCTATTGGTGGAGTGATTCTGACTTTTGTGAATATCACAGAAACAAAAGGCATAAAACTAATGATTGTCAGAGACTAAAACATATCGTTCAAGACCTACTTGATCAAAAAAAAATATCCATTCAAGGGCATACCTCTAATGATGAGCATATAGCATTCAAGAATCCTCTTCCTCGCTATGAAAAAGGACCATCCAACAACAACAACGGTGCAGATAAAGTAAACTATTATAATGTTTCATACGAGTACACTATTAATCATATCTCACAAAGTGATTCACACATCAATGTGGTCACCATCAATAATAAGCCCAACTATACTGTGACCACTCGTCGTGGAAACATTACTCTACAAGGGGCTCCATCCAAATCATCCTCCACATCGAACCAATATAGCATCCTTAACCAACTCCATAAAACATCTGCACACATATCCATTTTGGAGTTATTGTGTCTATCCCCATCTCACAAAGCCATCTTAGAGAAGGCCCTCTTGGAAACAACCGTTCCTACCAACCTTGCCTAAGAACAATTCCAAGCTATGGTGGGTCATCTAACCACACCACATTTCTTATCTTTCATAGAGAAAGATGATATGTCCATCAACTAACCACACAATGTGTCCCTCCACATTGAGGCCCAAATCCACAAACACTGAATAAAATGGGTCCTAATAGATGGAGATGTTGGTTTAAACATATGCATGTTAAAGTTAATCCTTGCATTGGGGTTTTCAGAAAATGCCGTTGATTCTAAAAAAAATAACTATCAAGGCATATGACGAAGAAGAGAGAACTTCCAAAGGAACTGTGGTCTTGCCAATACGAGTTGGGCCAGTAGAGACAGACGTTGTGTGCCAAGTTCTAGACATGAAGCTAACATATAACATTCTTCTAGGTAGACCTTGGATCCACGCAATGAAGGCTGTCCCATCAACATACCATCAATGTATCAAGTTCCCACACAATGGCCAAGAAATTACCATACAAGGTGATCATGATCCATTCCAGTATTGCAACAACATCCAATCAAAAACATAAGTTGTAATCCCCACCAATCGGGCAGCTTCCTCTTCTTCAAACCATGTAGATTTAAGTTCTCTAGCTTCTACCTCCAAAACATCAAAGCTTAAAGTCAAAGTCAAAGTCAAAGACAACTTGGGTGTTGGAGAGTATGTCATTGAGCAATCTTTTTGTCTAGCATAGTTGCCTATATCACTAAAATACTATGGAAAGTTGTCCATGAACAAGGCCAGGTCATTGGAGACTTCTAAGGGTCCTGTCATTAGATGGGGAAACCTATCGGATGAGAGTGATGAAAAAGATGTCTTACAGTGGCTTTACAAAGATGAAGATAGTGAAACCACACCAAATGACCATCAACCTAAGCTACCCACTGCACAATATGGTCAAGGGTTTTCTATTTTACAAAGGATGGGATATGAAGGACATGGTCCCATAGGATTAAGGAAAGATGGTCTCATAGAACCAATTTAACCCTCTACCTCCACAGCCCGAGACACTACTGGGTTGGGATACAAGGGTAAAGAGATGATCAAAGGTAAGGAGAAACTCCAAGCAAAAGACAAAGAAATAGCTACCACTAACCTAGTAGAACAAATTCACCGCTTACAAGAAGCTAGTGAAACATATTCAAATGAGTATGAATGGGACAGCCTCTTAGAAATGTCTTGTGAAGATAAAGGAGTTGACGTGGCTCAACAGTATAGCTCTACTTACACAATGCATGAGGGACAAATCTTTAAGGCTAGATCGCCAGAGTTCGATCTGCAATATGACAGAAGTGAACTTCATGAGGAGAGTACGATGTCACACTTGACGAACCAACTTGAGGAGAGTACCATAATAGACCTTGTCAATACCTCTACCCATTCAAATGAATTCTCCATTATAACCATCACCAGCCTCGAACCAGATCAACCTGATGACCCATTACCCTCAGTGCATCCCGAACTCATAGACTAGGATTTGCAAGACACCACCCCTGAGCTAGATACTTTCCAAAATGACGATGTTATCATCGATTATCTAGAACTTAGAAACCATCTACTCGCAGGGGATCACAAGACTGGCTACGCCATAGAACTCAATGACAAGGCTTATTTTGGAGAGAGTGCCAAGCCTTTCAGTCATAAAAATGTGAAAATAAAAGATAGATCTAATGGTGAAAACCACTCTGCGGCAGTGTTAGATCATGAAAATAGTAAAAAATAAAAGATGTATCTAACGGTGAAAACCTCTCAGAGGCACCGAAAGATGAAAGGCTTGACACTCTTCCCAATCTGACACATCAGGAGAGGTCCTCAATTATGATCGAACTAGCAAAACTTGTCAGCATTGGAACAGAAGACAACCCAAGGATAATCCATATGGCACAATCCTTATCTGCACAAGAAAAGCCAGAATTCACCGAATTCTTCAAGTGGAAACAGATTAACTTTTCTTGGTCATATGCGGATATGTCGGGACTAGATCCAAACCTTATAATGCATCATTTGTCACTAGCTCCGAGAGCTAAGCCTGTTAAACAAAAACTTAGGAGAGATGCGTCTACAGATTGCACTCCTAGTGAAAGAAGAATTGAAGAAGCTACTAGATGTTGGATTTATCAAACCCATTGACTACCCGGAATGGATTTCAAACATTGTCCCTATATCAAAACCCAATGGAAGGATCAAAATTTGCAATGACTTTAGAGATTTGAACAAGGCTTGTCCCAAGGATGACTTTCCTCTGCCCAACATCGACATCATTGTAGATCTAACAGTAGGACACACATGTTGTCACCAATGGATGGATATTCTGGCTATAATCAAATCAAAATAGCACCAGAAGATCAACACAAGACCGCATTCACATGTCCATGGGGTACCTATTGCCGGTGCATCATGCCATTTGGACTGAAAAATGCGGGGGTAACATATCAAAGGGCCATGACTACAATCTTTCATGACATGATGCACACCATCATGGAAGATTATGTAGATGACATCCTAGCCAAGTCAATTACCAGAGAAGGGCATCTACAAGTCTTAGACAAGATCTTCACGAGACTAGAGCAATTTAATGTACGGTTAAATCCAAAAAAGCGTGTTTTTGGAGTCACATTCAATAAACTCCTTGGATATATTGTATCAGCTAATGGAATAGAGGTGGACCCAACCAAGGCAAAAGCAATCATGGAAATGCTGCCACCTAAGAATTTGAGTCAGTTGCGGTCTCCACAAGGAAAGCTGCAGTCCATCAGAAGGTTTATCTCTCAACTGGCAGATAAGTGCCATCGCTTCACCCATCTCTTACACAAAAACATTCCATTCAAATGGGATGACATGTGTGAGCAAGCTTTTCAGCATCTAAAAGAGTATCTAACGAACCCACCAGTCTTGATGCCGCCAATTCAGGGTAAGCCATTGCTTCTCTATATCTCAGCTACACCCACAACTCTTGGAGCTCTGCTAGCACAACAAAACCACGAAGGAAAGGAGCAAGCAATCTACTACATCAGCAGGACACTCGTAGGTTACGAGCTGCAATATACACCAATTGAAAGAGCATGCCTTGCAGTTGTCTTTGCTTCACAAAAGTGGAGACACTACATGCTCTCACACTCTATCAAGCTAGTGGCGAAGATTGATCCATTAAAATACCTAATCAGCAAAGCTACCCTAACAGGTAGAATATCTAAATGGGTCATGATACTCATTTAATTTGATATTAAGTATGTAGATAGAAGAGCAATAAAGGGGTAGGTTATTACAGATTAGCTGGTGGATGCACCTTTGACAGATGTCAACCCATTAAGCTTTGAATTTCCAAATGAGTCTACCTTCAACATCACTACCACAGCCTGGAAACTCTACTTTGATGGGTCATATACTCAACATGGATATGGAGTAGGAATCTTGTTGGTAGCACCACATGGAGATACATTCCCTAAGTCATACAGACTTTTGTTTCCATGTACCAACAATGTAGCCGAGTATGAAGCACTGGTTATCGGCATAAAGATGGCAGTAGATTGGAAGGTCAGAGAACTTCATGTGTACGGGGACTCACAACTCGTCATTAATCAAGTAAATGACGATTATCAAACTAAGGATGAGAAGCTGATACCATACAAGCGTATGGTGGATGAATTCAAGGAATATTTTGTTGAGATATCCTTCGAGCAAATACCAAGATTGGAAAACAAAGCAGTAGATGCAATGGCTATATTTGCATCCCTCCTTGACATACCTGAAAATCATTCGTGTTATCAGTTCTTGGCGGAGGCAGTCTCCCATCCTACTTATGAAATCCCAGAAATCAACACCATTTACCACATTGTAGGGTCTGATTCTCCCTTATACTAAAAAGTCTACACCTATCTAAAAGAAAATATCCTACCACCTGACTTATCTAGCAAGCATAAACGAACATTCATACGCCAAGCATCCCAATATACCATCATCGCAGACACCCTGTATCGACGAGGTTTAGATGGTACTCTCCTTAGGTGTTTGGACAGTGAGGAATATCAGACTACTATGAGTGAAGTACATGAAGGAATATGCAGGACACACTCTAGTGGTCCTACCTTGGCGAAGAAGCTCATGCGTCTCGGATACTGTTGGCCAAGCATGGAATCTGACTCCTATCATTTTGTCAAACGGTGCAAGAAATGCCAAATTCACAGTAATCGAACACACACACCTACTCAAGAGTTGCAGCCCTTAATGACACCTTGGCCCTTCTACCAATGGGGACTTGATCTAGTAGGCAAGATTCACCCTTCATCCTCCAACGGCCACAAATTTATTAAGCCACTGAGTATTTTGCGAAGTGGATTGAGGCCATTCCATTAACCAACGTTACAGGGAAACAAATATCCTCTTTCATCCTCAACTACATCATATGCAGATATGGTATTCCATTATCCATTGTCATGGATAATGGATGACCTTTCAAGAATCAGAATGTGAAAGAACTCTGTGACAAATTCTACATTCAACATCGCGTCTCCACTCCATACTACCCGTAAGGTAACGACCAGGTTGAGGCATTGAACAAAACTATCCTGAAGATACTTAAAAAGATTGTCAATGATACTGGTCGTGACTGGAATTTGTAATTGAATACCACTCTGTGGGCCTACAGAACTAGTATACGCACTTCCATAGGTGCGACACCATACACCCTCGTCTATGGTTTTGAAGCTATCTTGCCTATAGAAGTTGAGTTACCTTCCCTTAGGGTGTCATTAAAGGTCTCATAAATGATGAGGAATACAAAGTATCTAGGCTCCAGGAGCTAGAGTTGCTAGAAGAACGAAAACAACATGAATTTAACTATCTTAAGGCATACCAATAGAGAATGTTAAGAAGCTATAATCATAGAGTAAAACCACGAGTTTTCTAGGTGGGTGACTTGGTTCTAAGAGAGAATCCAAGAAATCAACAAGATATAGAGAAAAAGGGGAAATTTGAACCCAATTGGTTGGGTCCCTATGTCATAGTTGCTGCCTATGGATCAGGAGCTTATCAGCTATCAACATCAGAAGGTGAACTGTTTGATGACCCCATCAATAGTATGCACCTTCGAAGGTTCTACACCTAAATAACCCCAATGCAAGGGATGTAAAAAAACACTGCAAGTAGTGAAAACTTGGCAAACAGGCGCTATTTGTGATCATGCAAATAAAAAGTAAGTGATGAAAACCTGGAAACAGGCGCTATTTGCGATAAACCGCTTCCTCCATCTTTTAGAAAAACCCAACCCACATCCATCTTTCCTACCATATCGATCAAATAACTGCATCCATTCGCAAACCACCTAACAGTAACCTATCATAGCTTGGTGCTTTGTTACCCTTATCATCTTATCCAATAAGGTCGTCCAATCTTATCTTCCATCCTATCATTCTATCACAAGTCTATTGTCAGTATCACCAATATCCCAAACTACGTTGCCTCTGCGTTATCACATAGGCAATGCCATCATTGATGGGCCCCCGAGGCTTCCCTTCCATTTGTATCCCTAATCCTATCGTGAACATTTGCATATCTTCCATTCATCCATTTACTAATGTCAGCCTTCAAGGTTGAACTATGTTGCCTCTATGTTGTCACGTAGGCAAGGCCATCATTGATGAGCCCCCAAGGCTTCCCAACCCCTAGGTCTTAGGTCCACAAAGTTTGCACCCTGAACTATGTTGCCTCTGTGTTGTCACGTAGGCAAGGCCATTTATCAATGAGCCCCCAAGGCACTAGGTCAGTCCCTTAGGGCCCGTTTCTTCATGTCTATTGTCAGTTCATCCGTAATAAATCGATCCATTACTTGACTGGGGGCAAAATCCTCGACCTAGTTAATGAATTAGATTTTTGAATGCTACAACTCAGAGGATAACAAATCGGATCATGGTTTTATCACTAGACGACAAGCAGCACAACAAGCAAGCTTTAAACATCATCTTGACAAAGAGACATCAAACTAAACCTAACAACGCCAACCTGCCTAAAACTATCAAACATGGCTCTATCAGTTATTGCAAGAAAAATATATCTATGGTAAGAAGGTTTTTAATGGTTGTTTAAAGTCTTATATAATGATTTTGTTATTATGTCTTTTTATGCTACTCAAGGATGTCAAAAACTAGAGGAGCTATGATAGGGGCATAATTATTTTATTTGTTTGTTGTTTGTGGGTTTATATTTAGTAATGTGAAGCCTTGTCTAAAGACATGATCAAAAAATGATCATCGAGGACATCAGAGGTCTAAACATGAAACATGTGTAATCCTTTTTTGTTGATACACAAGCAATACTCAGGTTATCTTGGTTCAATTATACATAGATGTTTATATTAACTTGCTAAATCAAAATCCATGTAAGTAATACTCAGGTCATCAGGGTTTAATTATACCTAGATGCTTGTATTTTCTTACAACATTTTAAAAGCTCAATGATGAAACAAAGTACTTCAAAAACTTGTATAAGAAGATGACAAAATCCACTATCATACATACCGAATTGCATTCCATTTCATTATAAGTATTTCATCATTATCAAAATTCCAAGTGTTTTTACGATCTAACTTGTCCATTTATCCAATTAACCATTTTTCTAAGTTAACTATTTATCCAAATAATTTCATCCATTAATCAAATCATTCTTCTAAATTATCTTTCATTATCCAAATTATTTCATCAATTTTTCAAATCACTTCTTCTAATCAAAATTTCATTCGTTCATATCAATCGAATTCACTCAAATCAATTCAATAAAATCAAGTAATGATCCTAATGCAAGCCATCCTTAAATCCATGTCAATCAAGTCAATCAATCTTGTCAAATTATCCAATCGCAATCAATGGTCTTGATCCTAATCTTGTCATAAATCAAATCAATCAATCATCATTGTCAGTGGGATATGTCTTTCCTGCATCTTTGTGTTGATCCAGGGATATATCGTTCCTCGCAATGACAACACTATCGTCATCAATCATTATCGATTAATCATTGGTTTAACAGTTGGATAGGGGCAATACATTGTTTTTTCTTGTCTTATTGGTAAATACTTGCTTGCTTGCTTGTGTGTGTTATCATTTTATCTTGCGTAACCTGTCATTCAAACTTTCTCATCGTGAGATTGTCCGTCATCTTTGTCGTCACATTCTTCCCGTCCAATCTCTTGAGGGGGCATCCTATCGTCATTAAACCTGTACAAGGTGCAAACTGGGGCATATATCAAAATCACGCAGAAAAAAATTATTCTTTAAAACAACGTGATAAAACACATTGTCTCAAAGAGGGGCAAAATGTATACACCTAAAAATGGCTAAGTCAAATTAAATAAATATTTAATATTTATTTTATTCTCATTCTTCTATCAATGAATAAATTCATCAATTTATTTATCTAATTCGCGTTCATCTCAATATTCCAAGAATTAAATAAAAATCTATTTATTTAATTAAATCATCTAATTCTAATGTCATCCCTAATCAAATAATTCTAAATTATTTAATCAATCATCATATCCCAAAGTCAAAAGTCCATAATTCCACATCCTCTATTCCACATCATCCAATTTACCTCATCATGTTGCACACATAATTAAATATTTTAATATTTAATTATCTAATTTATCCTCACCCACATGTCCTATTATTCCTCCAACTATCCCTATTCTCATGAGCATGGTCTCTCCATGTCATCTTGGTCAAAAGACACCTTGAGACACTTGTCCCATAAGTCCCTATATTCCTTCCAACCATCCTACAAACAAGGTCTCCTTCTTTGACCTTCACTCTATGGTCTTTGTGAGCCTTGTGACATGTGGCCTCGTGTCACACCTTTCTCTCCACCTTGTCAAGGCGAGAAGAACATCTTCTATATTTCTCTTCCCCATCCTAACCAACCAAATTTGAACCGTACACATCACAAGACTTCTTCTCCACCATTGAGATCGTGACACTTGGAATTGGCCCCTCCTTGGCCTATAAAAGGAACCCTCATTCCCTCATTTCAGTCAATCCAAGAGCTTTTGTAAACTTACTCTGCAAAAATTCTACCAGCGTGCCTTTGGGAAAGTATCCTCATTGCACTTGCATAATCTCATTATCATCACAATCATCCAATCATGTCTCCATATCTCCATTATCCATCTTCATAGAGTTGAATTGTTAGTTTAATCTTCATTGCATTATCCATCTACAACCATTCTCCTATTGTCATCTTCAACAGCATGGAAGTACACACTTCTGAGAGCTCGACTCATTCATAAGATCAATATGAGATAGGCAACAATGGAAGCTATGAGGTGAATCGGTCTACGGAGGTAATATATTTGTTTATTGTATTTGCATCAATTTCATTGAGTTATTGGATAGTAAGTAGTTTAATATTGTTGTTCATATTTCCACTAACACTATCAACAATTCGACACAAGTAGAAACATCTAGTAGACTCACTAAGTCAACTTAACATGTGTGAATTATGTGTGATGTGTGAATATTATTTAACTAATAAATAGTTAAATAATATGAATTATCCACACAAGGATAAACCGGTTAGGTGATAACCTGTTCACACCAACAATAACCTCCATTTGATACCTGGCTAAAAATATAAAGTAATTCCTCCATAAAAGCTTGTCATAGAATATGCTAAAAATGGTGAGAGTTACATACGGCCTATGAAGAATCTCGTACCTTATTGGAAGTTGAAATGGATAACCAGACAAGGACATATTAGCTACAAAATTAAATAATATGTACAAAAATATTTATTTTAGGTACCTCAACTTGTTGAGGCCCTAATTCCTAGCCTGATGGACAAAAACTGAACTTCTTTAGTGCATTGAAAAGATCTCCAAAAGACCTATGCTTAAAAATGAAAACCCTAAAGGATTTTTAGACAAACTGGGCCCTAGAAATTCTTTGAAGACCTCCTAAAATGCAATCTAAAAAATGTAGAAAATATCAAAAAATTAAAATTATTTCCCTATCACTTTCCCTAAGCCCACGAGAAATATGGAAAGGGCTTTTGGGTCCCCGAATTAAACTATTAGAAAGGGGAAATTACAAGTTTTCCCTTCCCAAAATTGCTTGCCCTCAAGCAATGCAAATTTGGATGCTCTGAGATATATGGTCTTGTAACATTTTCTATAAGTAGATTCTTTCAACAAATCGAATACTCTATAATGCTTTTGTTTCTCAATTTCTTCACTTTGGTATCAATAAGAGCATATCAGGTACCAAAATAAGATTCACCTCATCATCCAAATGTGGAAATCCAATGAAGGTGTGACATGTTGTCCAAGTGCCCTTTTGAGGCAAAACACGTGGAAAACATTATGGATCTTGCTATTCTCTAGCAACTCCAACTCATAAGAAACTTCACCAATTTTTTTCATGATCTTGTATGGTCCATAAAAGTGAGGTCTGTTCTTTTCAACCCCACTTCTTTTGATGGAAGATTGCCTGTATGGATGTAGTCTTAGAAAAACCATGTTTCCGACTTCAAATTATCTTTGTATGTGGTTTTGATCTGCATAGAACTTATGTTGATTCTAGGCTTGTTGGAGATGATCTTTGAGTGATCTCATTATGTCTTAGCTATGCTCAATCAAGTCACTAGCTATTGATATTCTACTATTTATGAACACTAAATCAATAAAGGTTAATGCATCATAACCATATAAAGCCATAAACAGAGACATACTAATGGACATGTGGTACGAAGTGTTGTAATAGTATTCTCCCAAATGCAACCACTTAATCCAAGTTGATTATTGATCTAAAACATAATTCCTCAAGTATTTCTCAACCCACTTATTCACTATTTTTGTTTGTCCATCTATTTAGGGATTATAGCTTGAACTCCTGCAAAAGAAATTTTATCTATTTAGGGACTATAGCTTGCCTAAGGATTTCATCACCTTAGGGCATGACTCAAACCACATGTTCCAACAAGGTATACAAAGGGGGGAAAGTGAAAGTTGTACCTCAAAGGAGGACCATCGTGTTTGGCTTCACCTTGTCGCCCCTTTTCATAAGGAGACAAGGTGACGTGGAATTGGACCTATTCATGAACACATGATTATAGATGGACTTCCATTCATGGACTTAGACTTCACGTACCTTCAGGTATTTGGAGGATATCCCTAGTAAACTCATATGGCCTAGTTTAAGACCACCAATTGTATGTGTATGTCATGCATCCGTTAGTAGTTAACGCCAATAAATCACTCGCCCCCCTTCCCCTAGAACCAGATGTGTATGCCATGTATGCTCTCCTCTCATGGCTTGTGAGTGATTTTGGGTGATCAAAACTGGTTAGCTCCTCATCATGGGACTTACACATTATGACTAGAGAAGGCATTAATGGTGGGCCTACATGCATATACACGACCACTTTAATAGCATAGGCTTGTTAATGTGTTTGGCATGTTTTCTTTGTGTGAAACATGTGCATTATCCGATAAAATCCAAAACATAAAAAATCTTGCAAAATCCAAAAAATCCCCTCAAATCAAAGCTAAAATTTATCAAATCCAAATCCTTTTGTCTTTCATCCACCCATTGAAAAATTAAAATCCCCTCAAATCCCAAATCAAACCAATCCTAATCAAATCCCACTCCAAATCAAATCATCTCAAATTCTAATCTCCTACATCAACCTTATCCATATCCATCCCTAATCAACCCCGATCACTCACAACCACTCAATCATCATCACAAAAATCTCCCACACCCATCCCAAATCCTCCCTTGCCCAAGAATCCAATCAAAATCAATCATCCACCTAATCATCCTTTTAAACTAGGTCATCCCACAATAATGGGTTACACTTTTTGGCCAAACTTGACATTGAAATCAACATTTTGAACTAAATCTTCACTTTCTGACATCTATAGCCGCTAAACCGTTAGGAATTTGAAGATGATGCGAACTAGTGATTTGTGAGATTTTGTCTGTAAATTCAAAAAATATATATATTTTTAAAAATTTGGAGTTAAATTGTAAATTTTTTTGCGTCTCCTTTGATAACTAGTTTGTAATAGTAAACAACATTTTTTTAAAGTGATGTGTATTCTGTCGCACATAACTTTTTTTCTACAAAGGATAAAATTTTGATTCTTTTGAATTTAGATTGGTAACACCGATATCTGGAGGATGCATTTGGTTTCATAATGTTTTGTTGAATATTTTTTTAATTAAGTTTTGAAGTCAAACCAATTATAATCTAGACATAGGCGTATTCTGTCCAACATAACTTTTTTTGTATGTATTAAAATTCAATTTTTTTTTGTTGGAATAAGGACATCAATATCTAGAGGACATGTATTTTTTAGATTTTTTTTTCTATTTTCCTATTTTTTCATATGTGTGAAACAAAGACCTTGATGTTCATTGAAAAACCTACATTCACAAGAAATAAAAAATAAATATAATAATCAAATTAAATATATTCAAAATTATACTTTTTGGGAAGCTTATAATAAAGACTACATACTTACAAAACATAAATTTTAAATGAATTCATTTGATCCCCCCAAAAGGTAAATCAAAAGTGAGTTTTTATCAACATTTTGATAGGTGTAGAAGAGACTCCATTATAGGTATGGTTTAAAACTAGTGGGGTTCTATCCAAGGGGGTTTGAATCTAAGGGGGTTTCATCAAAACCTATTCAATTAAAATCCTTTAAATGAGACTTTTCAAGGCTTAAATTATTATATTTTATAAAAATATGTGATTTCAACAAAAATCAGGATGTCCCAAAAAGTGTAACCCATTATTGTGGCAACGCCCAACTAATTCATCCAATCAACTCCTCAATCCAAATCAATTATCCCTCAATCTTCATCCAATCATTGCAAAATTAAATTCCCATCAAGGTAAGCCCAATCCAATCCAAAATCAAACTCACAAACCAATTAAGAACTCATCATCCAAATCAAGCAAGGTCTTGCACCTTAATCCAATTTCCCAAATCAAATCCTTATCCAAGATCTTGTACCTTAATCCCAAATCACAAACCCATCACAATTCAAGGTCTTTGCGCCATATCCAACCTAACCATATAAAATTCACTCAAATACCACATCAACTTTGATCAAACCACATCAAAATCTAATCAAACTACAAAGATCATTGATCTTTAGTAAACCCATCATCAAGTTGCTTAAGTCCTAGACCTTTCACAATCAATCCAACATCATTCCCTAAAGCTAAAGTCAAAACCAAGCCCACCATCAAATTCAAAATCAATCCACAAATCAAACCTAATCGAAGCCTCATCAATTCATCCACATCAATCCTAATAAAATCCCATCCCAAATCTAACCATCATCCCTTCCATTTAATCCATAAATCAAATCATTCCATTTGATTTTGTTAACTTGATTAGTTTTAATCCCCCCATCTCCAAATCATCAATCATCATCCCTAATCAACCTCATCTTAGTCATCCATCACCTTAATTACCTACCCATCTAATCAATCAAATCAAACCCATATCAAATCCATTTCAAATCTCAAATCATAGATTACAATCAAGACCTTCACCCAATCCATTTTCCTTAATCCAAGTTTACTTAAGAACTTTGCCTATCTTCAGTGAACAATATAACATCAACCATCCATCTAAGGTCTTTGCATCTTAATCCCTAAACCCAAATCAAATCAACCCCTTTCTTAAGAACTTATCCTATCTTCTTAGTATAGTAAATCAATTGATCAAATTGTCATTGAAACTCTTGCTTGATAACTTAGCCTATCTCAAGTACAAAAATCAACCCCCCATCCATAGATTGAACCAAATCAAATCATCCCTATGGTCTTGAGTTTAATCTATGCCGTCATCCTCACTTAATCCACACTATCTCATTTAATCCAAACCCAACCATTTGATCCATATCCTTAATCATACCAAACATCATCAATCCTTCCTTAAAGCCTCATCACCTCATCAAAATGAAGCCTAATCAAGTTCAAAATCAAATGCAAATCCAAATTCTTTTTGATATCAAAGAAAGTCTTAAGGTCCAAGCCTTTAACATCCACAATCATCAAATCATCCAAAAATCACATCATCTTAACATCGAGTCATCAATAATCCAAAACCAAAGATCATGACAATCTCAAACCCATTTTATTTTGATGAGTCCCCTCGCCATAAATCAAAACCCCTTTGACGATGACGATGACAGTCTTGTTGATCAATACGAGTATACCTATGATCCCCTTGATGACATCATTGAAATCAATCTTACCATAAGATATTTAATTGCTCACACGTGAACATGTGAGTGCCTTTTGACCAAGAATTGACTAGTTCTAGCTATCCCATCTATCCTAAATGCATATCTATTGGACATCTCCATGCTACCATTGAAAAGGGAAACACCTCTCATCTCCCATCCGTATCCCAATGCCCATCCTTGTGTGAGGCCCTAATCGCTTATACCTCTTATCCAAGTCCATACTCAAAATCCTTGCAATCCAACTTATCCTATCAACCCCACCATCCATCAATCCAAACATCTAATCTACAATGCAGTTCTACCATATCTAAAACATTATTCTTAGATTTTATCGAATGACTCCTAACTAAGGATCTCAAGCAAAATCACAAAAGCAAAATTAAGGATCCATGTAACTCCCCTCATAATCCTAATGCCATCATCCCAACAAGTCTACCCATTTGGGAAAATAAATGCCACCCTTTCTATAAATTCATCAAATCCCAAATCCATAAGCATAAAAAATCCTTCACCCATCCATCTACACATCACAATGAGTCTATTCATGCATTAATCACTAATGGTGATGTCAAAGCTAAATGACACTCCTCCATCACATCATCCAAGCAACTATAATTGTGTCAAGAGCTTGTTCCAAAGCATGCCCAAACATATCCCCATCAAAATCAAGATCCAGGCATCTAAAGTAATCCCTTTCATGATCCCATATCCCATCAAAATCACAACACCACTATCCACACCCTCCATTAACCACAATTGAATCACCTTGTTCCCACTACCTTTGTCCAAGGTAGTTTTCTTATGGTCGAAGAGCACCTTTCATCTACCATTAATCCCTCCCAATCTAAAACTAGATTTTTGTCTTATTTTTGAAGTAGCAAGTATCCCATTGCCAATCGAATATGTCAAAACATGAACTATCAAGGCAAAGGTCTAGGCCTTCATGAGCAAGGAATCTTGGACCCTATACATGTTAGAGAAAATCAAGGCCTCGACTAGAAATATGAAGGTGAATACTCTCAAAATATCAATACCCCATCCACAAATCCTAAGAAAAATTCTTCCAGCATCCAAGAAGGTATGGGTGATGCTTTTAATCTGCAAATGTAAAAAAAACAAGCTCCATGACCGTCGCCAGCACCTTCTCCCAGCCCGTGCCAAAGTGAAAACTTTCGAGCAGAGATTTGTTGAAAAGGCTTTAGAGACCTTGTAGCAAATGTGATCGGCTGTGTAAAACAAAGTTTTACAACGTTTACCCCAAGATGAGAGCTTTCGATGCAAATTATGGACATCCATCAATGCATAATAGAACGGCAACCTTCAGCAGATACTATGGCTTGAAATGTTTCAGTAGGCATGTATGCAAAAGAAGCGAAAGAATATACAAATGCAGCAAACCTCATTTCTTGTTGTTTTGAATTTGGAGGAATTTTGGGGTCGAGAAATGAATGGCAGGCAGGAGGAGGAACTGGCTGTGCTGTTTCGAACCTGCAACCTCCTTGTTTTCCTTCTCAGCATTCTCATGGAGGAAGAAAGGATATGCAAAATGTGGCAGCATAGACAAGGCACGCGAACTGTTTGACAGAATGCCTCAAAGAAACGTGCTCTCATTGCAGGATATTCACAAAATGGATTCGTTGAAAAGGCTTTAGAAACTTTCAAGCAAATGCAATTGGCAGTCGTAAAGCCAGACTCTACAACCTTTGCCAGCATCCTCCCAGCCTGTGCCAAATGGGAGCTTTGGAACAGGGTATGGACATCCGTCAAAGCATTAAGGATAGAGGAATTTTGTCAGATGTGGTAGTTGCAACTGCTCTAGTAGACATGTATGCAAAATGTGGAAGCATAGAGAAGGCATGTGAACTGTTCGACAAAATGCCTCAAGGAAATGTGGTCTCATAGAATGCCATGATTGGAAATGGTTTTATTGATAAGCCTTTAGAAACTTTCAAACAAATGAAATTGGCAGTTGTAAAGCCAACATCTTCTCCGCTTGTGTCAAAATGGGAGCTTTGGAAGAGGGTATGGGCATCCATCAAAGCATAATGGAAGGGGGAATTTTGTGAAATATTATAGTTGGAAACCAGGCACGTGAATTGTTTGGCAAAATGCTTCAAAGAAATGTGGTTTCATGGAATGAAATGATTTAAACATTTGCATAAAATGGATTTTGCAAGGATGCTCTTAAAATCTTTGAATTAATGAAGCACTCTAGAACATATCTTAACATTATAAGCTTTGCTTGTGTTCTATGTGCATGCAACCATGTAGGTTTATTGGATAAGGACTGTACATACTTCAATCACACCAGTAACCCTTATTACATTACACCTACAATTGATCATCGTCTCTGCATGGTGGTTGACCTTCTTGCTCGTGCTAGCTATGTTGAGGACACCCTAAACTTTATCATTAAATGCTAGTTAAACATGTGGTGGTCGTGTGGATGTGTTTTCTTGGTGCTTGTAGATCACACATGAATATAGGCTTAAGAGTATTTACAACAAAAATGTTGTGACTTATGTTCTTCTCTCAAACATATATGTAGAAGTGGGAAGGTGGTGTAAGGTTCAAATGGTAAGGAGATTCATGAAAGATAAAGCAATTAAAAAGATCCCTAGATGTAGTTGGATTGAAGGCCATAAAATAGTACGTACTTTTATATAAGTGTATGTAGATTTTGTGTCATTAATGGTTAGATATTTCTAATGTTATTTCACATCCATTTGCTTGGTGAAATAGCTAATAAATTTGTGAATTCATAGATATTTTTTAATTTAACTTGATTTCAATCTATTTGGTTTTAATTAAAAATAAACTAGTATAATTTATAACGAAGAAGTTAAAAAAATTTACAAGTGTCTTAATGTTGTAATTAGTGGTTATGCATGGCACTTGAAAAACTCCCATAATAAGGTTTATAGATTGATGTTAGAGAGAAGAGATTAATATTTGTAATGTAAAAAAAATCATGACTTATATTGCATTGTAATTGCACATTTGTGGATTTACAAAATTGTGCATGATGAGATTTATAAATTAATACTGATGAGATGAAGGTTTCAAGGTTCTTAGGAGAAAGCTAAATAGGGCACTTCATAAGTGCTTGGAGTGATAATGGAACTTAAAATAAGATGAACTCAAAATGATGGAGACATCATAGGTTTGAAAAGAATATTATAATTATATTCATAATATGGTCAAATTGACTACTTTAAATTCACTTGTGGTAAACCTAACAAAAGACACTAAAGTTAAATTCCATTTGATAAGCTAGGAATTGAATAATTTTGCATTAGTCACATACCTAACAAATGCTAGTGAAGACTAAATTCTATAATGCCACATCTAATGTTTGTTTACAATCATTAATCACAACTACATTAAGAATCTTGAATTTCAGTACTTGATTCATGTCAACATTTTATAATGGGGGATTCATTTCATAATGTCCAAATACCTACATGAGTTGTGGCTAACAATTTTTGTTTAGTTGATTTAAAAATGGAATGTTATCATAAGCATACATGTTTGTATATAATCAAGGCAAGAAAAATAGTTTTTGGAAAGAATCTAGATGATGAACTTTAATTCTTCATCTCATGCAAATGCATTTGATGACTTTATGGTTATAAGAGAACATATATTTTTAAGTTATAAGTCTTTATAATGAGTGTTTTTAATGTTTACAATAAAATAAGGGAATTTGTTATGAAGTACCAAATATTCTCATAAAAGCTAAATCACTTTGTAACTATCATTAATAGTATCACACTTGAGGTCCCAAGGTACATCTAAAATTATAAATGAATATTTTTTTTATGTAAAAAGCATTATAATAGTAGGGAATATTTGAATTGAAGCAACTCCATTATCATTAAAAATAAAAATAATTATAAAATAATCACATAGATTGCATTTGGTGAAGTGAGGTCCTCAATAAATAAAAGGTGCTACATTCTTCCTCCTAACACTTGGTACTGCCACATCTATTTGACTTGATTTATTCATAATCACCAATGATGGATTTGTTCTTGACAATTTATTTAGATGGATTCTTCTTTAGAATTTACTAGTTCCCATCCCACTTTTTGGTTCCTTTTTTCTCATTCCAATGCTATCCAAGTATAAAAATTGTTAGTTTCCTTGGCAACATTCAATCTCTTATTTCATGTTGAATGAGGAGTATTTCTTTTGTAATTGATTTTAATATTTCATTTTCCATTTTGTTGGATTCTCTCTACTCCCAACACCCTTGCTCTTTTTCCTCCATCTCAAAGCTTAGTAACTCATCTATGAACTTCTCTTGTCCTTCTTTTATCATCTTCTCTCTTCTTCTTCCTCACGGTTGAAGTTAAACTTGTGAAACCACAATGATTAACAATTATTGCCTATTGATACACTACAAAATATTAACTTTAGCTTTCTTACTACCTGCATCAATAGAGTAGTTACACATGATCAATCCCTACTCAATCTCAAAATTAAACCTAAAATTTTATCCTTAATGGCCCATTAGGCCCTTAGTTTTAAATGATGCTTTGATACCACATGTGATAGCCCATTGGACTTGAGAAAAATTAGACTATTTTTTAAATTGAGCTTCTTAAGATTTTACCCCCATTATATAAAAGAATGTTGTCTTACAACATCAATAAATCCCTATAAAAAGTCATCTAAAGATTATCTTGGATAGACATACTTGGATTCTTGGGTTTGAAATAAATTTGAGCCTAGGCATTCATGTTTAGGTCTTAAAAAGTCCTTATTTTATCTTAAATAAGGGCGACAGTTGAGAGACAAGCCTTAAGACAAGATTTAGTTTGGGTTGAAACATCAAATTTCAATAGACTTAGTATGGGAATACATGTCCAACTCCAATTGGTACATTCTTGTGTTCATGAAATCCCAAGCATCTTAGACATACTTTAATTATGTTTATGGATGTGAAAGCATTTTATATGACCTAGTTTAATTAGGTGTCTAGGTCTAAAAATTTAATAGCCTTAAATTTGTGGGCTCAGTGGATGTGAGAGTCCTATTCCACATTAAATAATTGTAAGTCAGTTCTAGAATCCTAAGGTTGTATTCTAAAGTACTCCAAAGAGGACATGCATTTGCTTAGGGTTAACTTCGATACAAACACATGACATGCACCCAAATGTTAGGTTTCTTTCTTAACTCTCAACATCTTAGGCACAAACATATTATAAATCATAATTTATTTGGGAGCTTGATTTTGGAACTCAAAGGATTTATCTCCACCATTCCATATACCTATGTCACTTACTAACTTTGACTAATTTGTGCACTCAATTTTGAACTTACTAATGATTAGCTTCCAACCCTCATCTATCTATTAATGTGTGTATGTGAGGATTCACTCTGGAAAATTAGTGGATATAGATTCAATTGGGACATCAATAGTTAGAAAATCCACTAGTGCTTGCCACAAATGTAGGAACTTTATAAATTCTAACATGCTCAAGGTCTCAGTTCCAAAATTATTATGACATTATGCACAATAGTATACCATGGACAAAAGCATCCTTAAAATTCTTAACTTATTAGAGTTCTCAATTTCAATCTTGGCATGTGATTATATTGATCTCATGTTTGGATTTGGCACTTCTTTATTCCCGAACCTCCTAGTGGATGCAAGGCTCCTTGTAATTTTAACTTAACATAATTTCAATTCTAGTTTTTACAAGGGAAACATTCAAATTCCAACTTAGAAGATAGGGATCATCGCATGATTAACTCTAGTTAATCAATTACTTAGATTTGACTTGATAGAACGGTAATGAGTAGGGTTTTTTCTGGACTTAGGACTCTTGCTAAGGCTTCTTTCCTCTTGGGGACATGTGTCCAATAGAGATTTACTCTAAGACATCCATAGTCAAGAATTTTCTTCAAGAATTATTCAGACTTGGAAACAAAACTAGGCTTCAATAGTACAAAGGAAGCAAGTGTCAAACCATAGCCTTGATAGAGAAATTCTCACGAAGGGACTCTAAGACTTATTTGATTAATTCAATTAATAACCTCCCATACTTAAATTATTTAAACTTTAGATCATTAAATCTTGCAAAGAGCCATAGAATAGTGGTTTCAGTCAGAGAGTTTTGCTAATACTTTCTTTGATGATTTATCCATGGGTTTTACATAGTTACCTCTTAATAAATTTTGACCATCCATAGGATTTGATTTATAGCTAGGGAATATGCTCAATTAATGATATAAGATAATTACTTGCCAAATTTGGGAATCCCAATTACACAACCTCTATACTTTAGCCTCTAACCATCCATGGTGTTGGCAGTGAGCTACCCCCTTGTCAGTGAGGCGTTCAACACTGACCTCGGGATTCGTGACATGGCAATGAGCCTCCCGTGGATCTGGGTTATGTCTGGCATTTGTAGCGACCGTTGAAAGCTTGAGCTTTTGGTGCAATGGCAAACAATTCCAACAATTGGTATAAGAGCCATGGGTCACGAGTTCGAATCCCTCGGGTTGCATTGAGGGGGCATTGTTGGCAGTGAGCTGCCCCCTTGTCGATGAGGTGTTCAATGTTGACCTCGACATTCGTGACATGGGAGTGAGCCTCCCGTGGATCTGGGTTAAGTTTGGCATTTGTAGCGAGTGTTGAAAGCTCGAGCTTTTGGCACAACGACAAATGATTCCAACACATGGCTCCAATTGTTTGGATCATTCACTGTACGTCAATTACACTTAGGTAGTTAGGTTCATTCACTAGAATATTATAGAATCATCTCACATGTCTTACAAATCAACCTAATAAAAATATAAAGTAATACTTCAATAGGAAGGTATCAAGCCTTAGAGTGTTCATAATTAGCTTTAGTGTGGCACCTTGTTTAGGATCGAAGCATCTACATTTTGTAACTATGTTAATGTAACTGATAACTCTATATCTTGTAAGTTGTGGCACCACATAATGGGTCACTTAGGTGAGAAGGGTCTTAAAACCCTCATAAATAAAAATATGGTTGATGGTTTGTTTGGTTACTTTGTTGATTTTGATTTTTCTGAACACTATGTGTATGGAACACAACATAGAGTATCTTTTAAATTAGAAAGTACTAGGGCTAAACAAATTTTGGAGGTTATTCATAATGATGTCTTTGGTCCTGCGGATGTGCCTTCTATTAGAAAGTCTCGCTACTATGTTTCATTCATAGATGATTATTCTAGATATTCATGGGTTTACTTTCTAAAGGAAAAATCTGTTGTATTTTCTACATTTAAAGAGTTTAAAACACTTGTTGTGAAACAAATAGATATAAAAGTAAAGGTTTCAAGAACAAATAATGGTGGTGAGTTTTTCTCTAGGGCCTTTGATGACTATTGTAAGCATGTAGGAATTGTTAGACAACAAATCCATATACCCCACAACAAAATGGAGTGCTAGAGAGGTTGAATAGGACTTTAATGGATATAGTTAAAAGCATGTTGAGTAGTGCAAAGCTTGAACAATGTTTTTTGGCTGAAGCAGTTCACACTGCTTGTTACCTGGTAAACAAGTCACCTACTTCTGCTCTTGTTGATAAAACTTCCTATGAGGTATGGACAATTAAAAGACCATCATTTTCTCATTTTAGAGTTTTTGGCAGTGAGGCATATGTTCATGTTCCTAAAGAAAAATGTTCTAAGCTTGATTTTAGGGCTAACAAGTGTGTTTGTGTGGGTTATGGCGAAAACATTAAGGGATATAAGCTTTGGGATCCTATAGCAATGAAAATGATATATTTTAAGGATGTTATTTTCAAGGAGCTTAGGGTATTTAAAAATGATGAGCAAGCTCATGTAAAGCCTAAAAAAATAATGCATTTTGGTATTAAGGTTGAACCACATAAAGATACATGTGTAGAACAAACACAAGAAGATGCACATGCAGAACAACATGATGGACATGAAGGGGATGGAGAAGGCTTATAAAGAGAGTTTCAAAGAGGAACAACCAAATCATCTTGTTACACCCCTAAGAAAATCCACTAGATAACATAAACCTATTCATAGGTATGGATATAGTCCATCTAATTTTTGTTGTATCTTTCCTTTATCTTGTATTGAAAATGAACCTAGATCTATGAAGGAGGCTCTATCTTTAGACGAGCATGAGTCTTGGTTAGAGGCCATGAGAGATGAAATAAAGGCCTTAGACAAATGTGACACATGAGATCTAGTCGAGCTACTTGAGGGGAGAAAAGCCATTGGATGTAAATGGTATTTAAAAAGAAAATCAGAGCAGATGGTACAAGTTGGACCGATGCAAGGTTCGGTTAGTGGCAACAGGTTATTCCCAAGTTGAGGGAGTAGATTTTAGTGAGATTTTTTCTCCTACGGCTACACTAACCTCTATTAGATTTCTTTTATCTATTGTTGTTGCTTTCGATTTAGAAGTAGAGAAAGTGGATGCTAAAACAACTTTTTTACATGGGGATCTTGAAACAACCTAATAATTTATGAAACAACCTAATAATTTTATTGTGAAGGGACAAGAACACTTGGTTTGTAAGTTAAAGAGATCTTTGTATGGTTTGAAGTAGTCACCAAGAATGTGGTATCAACAATTTGATGTTTTTGCATTGAATTGTGACTTTATTAGAAGTGAAGAAGATCATTGTATTTATTTTAAATTAATTGATGATCAATTACTAATCATTGTCCTATATGTTGACATGATATGTTATTCATTGGAAATGATAAGGGAATGATTAGGGAACTTAAGGGTCAATTATTTGGTACATTTGATATGAAAAATTTGTAGGAGTACAATTAACACTGAGAGGGGGGGTGAATCAGTGTTAATATAATCATTCAATTTTCTCACCTTTTACAAATTGTCAATGAACTTTAATATGAACTGAGATCAAATATTAACTTCACAATAATCAAATTATTAAACACCAATTATTAATGCAGATAAACAACACAAGAAGTTTAACTCAAAGATATCTCGAGTGGAAAACCCTCCAGGGGTAGAAAAACCACTCAAACTGCCTCACTGGCTTAAATGAAAAGCTTCAAGTTTACAAATGTCTCACTGACATATACAGAGGTCTCACTGACCACAGGCCTCATTGGCATAGGAAGGTCTCACTGACCAATTCAAATGTCCTCATCAAAATAATGTGCAAGACATGATTGCTTCTCAATTTGATTTGCACCATTCATGATTTGTCATCTCTGAGCTTTGTTCAATCAATTTACAATTCATTCACCTGATTATCTCTGATGCATATTCACTTGCATATTATCTTCATGGTTCAATCTGTAAGTTTATTGCATGATGTCTTCATACTGTGTTTGATGATCTCACATACAATATTATGATTCATCTGAAAAATATCTTCAACACTGCATATTGATCCACATCACAACTCTTACATACAAAGCACTTGTAAAACCAATATATACAAGATGACCATACATATTCTTCTTCTGCAAAAACATTTTCATCCTGCAAGAAAAATAAAATCAATCATTGCAAACCCATTCCCTTTCCTCTCTCTCAGTATATTCATCTTCACAACCATACAAATTCCTTTTTCCAAAACTTCAATCTACAAAAATTAATCTTTTGATATATTCCTCTCTTCTTCTTCAAACTCTTCATCTTCTCTGTATATTCACCTGTAATTAAAAATTTAATGACCTTGCATATATATTTTTAACCTCATCAATCGTTTCATCATCTCCAAAATAAAATACCATAAATGATATCCTTTACACAAAATCTTCAGTCAATTCATCTTCTCCAAGCTGTAAATAATTAACTTCTTCAATCTGCAAATAAAGAGCTTCACAAAAACACCTTCCATTACACAAAGAAAGAACTTTAAATAATATAATATGCCTTGATAAAGAAAATCTTTCATTGGGATCCTTACAAAACTTTTAAGCTTCCACAATTTTCTTTCCACAAAAAAAAACTTTCTTAGTTAAAAGAATGAAGACTCCTTCATTAAACCTCCAAAGTCTCAAGATAAGGTAATAAAAATAGAAAAAATCTTTCTTAAAGGAATCTTTCGTAAATCTCATAAAAAATCTTCTAAAAGGAATCCTTAAAAAAAATCTCCAAAAATAGCCTTGTAATCGGGCCAAAAAAATAGCTTTGATTGCAGTTTAAATGACATATTACATTCAAGAGAACTTCAAACTTTGATGTCATAGGAGGTGGTCGAGTTTTAAATTATATCCATTGATTGATAAAAACGTGCCTCTTTATCTTTTAAATGCGACCTTACATTCTTCATTGGCGTGCCGCGCCCATAGTGAAACCAATGCTATTGGTAAGAAACTGAACGGGGCCGGTCATACACATGATATAAGTGCCCTCCACTAGGTCACTTTAAGTGACCTGACTTGTGATAACAGGTCATATGAAGGTCATCATTTCACACCACATAACCATGAATGATGAACATTTGTCAACACTGCATAACCATGAAGGCCAAACCTAATCAAACAAGTCCTGTGATCAACGATAAACATCATAAACCAACACCAAACACCAAGAACATGATAATCCATCCTAAGGCAAACTTGAAATATCCTGATCAGACAGAAGCATCTCATCTCTAACCATATTTGCATATCTGACTACACTTATCCTGATGACATCAAACAAACTGAGGACATCTTTTTGACATCAATGACAATCTACTTTCATCAATCTCCCCCTTTTTCATTGATGGCAAAACTAAATGATGCAATTTTTCTTTCTCCCCCTTTTTGACATCTGATGACAAAGACACAAATCTATTTTCTCCCCTTGTGTCGAAGTGCATAAACAAATCACTGCTCAAATCACTTCAAAACTGAAACCACACAATTTGCATATACATCCCTGAAATATATTAATTAAGAGAACCATCAAAGAAACATGTCAAATAAACACATCAAGAACACTTCCAAATGAGCATGACTTGACATCCAATCCACCATTCTCTTTTCGTACTAACTCCAATCCACTTGAAGACTTCAATTCTCATGCAAGACACATGCCACAAAACACAGCTCAACAAAGCATTAGATATGATCATCAACCCTGACATACCTCCAAGATCTCCCAAAGCATAAAGAATAATGTATGATCATAAAATTGACTCCTTATGCAAAGATACTATAATCACATCAATACTTAGGTTTAACAATCAAAAATCTGATAACCACATGAAGACTTCTCATTACTAAATTCACTACTCATGATGACATGACAACCACTCAAGAGATGACCTTACTTCCATGACAACAACCAATCTACAACAATCTGCAAACACTTTACTCTTGCACTCACTTCTTGACATGATAAATAAAGAAAATCATCCTGAAGACTACCAAGTTGTTCCTGCACATGACACCTTTTGTAAAAATGTCAAACCTGATATATATTTCAATCAACAAGAACGTATGCCTCTTGACTTTATAATTCAAATCAACCCATCAAGACTATTTACCAACAAACTAATTTCTCCATCAAGTACATCCTGCAACACCACTTTGCAAAACCAAATGCAAAGAAAAGTGTTAAGAATTGACTTCTTTCATTCTCAACCACCTTAGCCAACACAGGCAAATATCCGATAAGAGCTCTTTGAAACATCTTAAGCTCTTTGCCAAGACAATCAATACTTTTCAATAACAAGATCCCATAGAACTGTATCACAAAAAAAAACACTGAAGATCAACATAGTTAGCAATACCATCATAAATTTTATTTCAAGAATCAACATGACAAGATCACCATCTCCTCCTGAAACTTCTTGGGGATAAATGATAGGACAAGAACAACTCCCCCTCACATCATGCTATCTATTATTCAACTGATGATGTAACTTGTGCAAGATGCACAAGTTTAGGATTTGCCTTCTCATGACTTTGTTTTTACTTCCACACTTTTACAGGTTCTTTCTTTCACCAAACCTTTATACCTTCTTTTCTTTTCAACTTTTTCAAATTAGGTGAAGCATACATTTTGCAACTCTGTGCTTTGTGTCCAAGAGTGTTGCAATTATAACAAACTATGTTACAATTATAATCAAATGACTGATAGTACCTTTGAGCACTCATGTTAAGCTTCCATGCAGGATCATACCTTCTGTTGGGACTGGAATTCCCAAGCTATTTTTCGCAAAAGATTTTAGGGCTTCATGTGTGAAGATTTATTTCGGTACTCAGAAATACACCTGAAGAACATGACTGAGGAACCTATTTTGAACAATTATATCTTGCACCTCGAGATGCATCTTTCTGAACCGTTGGTTGCACTAAATTATTGGGTTGAAAATCTTTATGGTTGTGCATTTTCATGGCTCCAAGAGATAGTTTGACCAGTTTTCTAAGGCAATTCTGAAGGCTACTTGGTCTGTTTTGACTGCTGTGCAATATGTCTAAAAATAGATTTTTGATGATAACCCATTTCATATTTTCACTCCAGAAGCACATTGGAGGGGAACACTATAATTACATTCCAGGAGATGAAAAGGTAAGCATTTGATGCATTTTGCACATGGGAGAACAGCAGCCTGGCCATGTGTGCTCATGTGCTATTCTTAACTTCATATATATCATCCTCCTTAGCAGCTAATATTCCACTACATTTTATTTTTGCTATCGTTGTCCTTTACCTGTAGCTCTCTACTGTAGCCTTTATTAGAAGATTTCACAATCGTAGTGCCTGGATTCAATACTTGTTATCGCAACAAGCTTGGGATTGCACTATAAAATAATATATGGGCTTGCAGTTCCTTCCAGCTTAATGATTTGTAGCAGTTGAGCTTTCATACCCCAAAATCTTGGGAGAGATTTTTTTTGGAATTTGGCTGAGAGGCAATGAGGTTTATTTCCAATGTATAGAATGTGGGAATGAAGTTTGGTGCAAATATTAAGCGTCTATTGTAGGTTAGTTGATTTTGAGCAGTCCATGGATTTGGAGGGGAAAAATCTTTCTTTAGAGGGAGTACAAACATCTTGAAAGAATCTTCCAGTCTATAGGTTTGTTCAGCAATATGTGTCCCACTTATTGGATGCATTAGAAAGAATTCAAGGTGAACATTCAAAGCAATCAGAGTTAGGACGTGAGCATGCCATAAGGTATGAAGTAGATATGGCGCTTGCACTGTCAGCCAAAGGGTTCGCCTGGAGTCGTGCCCTTAGGTCCAAATTAGAGCAAGAGAGAGATCTTGCAGTTAAAAAACCAATACATATCTTACCGTTTCAGAGCTCTCAGATAGAAGGAAACATGAGATTCTTGTTATATCCACAGTCAGAAGGCAAGCTGAATACAAATTATTCTTCCACTGCTCCAAATAAATACTACAGTGACCAAGAATGCTGCGAGTATTATAGTGATCCATACACTTTGAAAGGCAATCTTGGAAAGGTAGTTTGTGATAAGGTTCGCTGGAAAAATACGAAGAAACGTTCTTATCAAAGATGGAGGCCGAAATTATTTGTTAAAAGACAGTTGGGAAGGCTTAAGATGACCAGAAAAATCAAACCACAAATGGCTCTGCAGTCTCATATAAAAACTCTGAGAAACCTCACATGGAAGTGAAACGTGACTTCAGAACTGATAACATAAGTACATAAACGAAGAGTGAAATTGAAACTGAGATCAATAACTAGCAGTTTTGGGTAGCGAAAAATTTTGACGAAGACACTGGTATATCTATCCCTTTCTTTTTCTACATTTTGGGTGCAATGGTTTCTAAAAACCTTCAATGTCACTGAGGCAACGACCCAGGGCTGTATGCTATGATGAGAGACATGGCGATTCTCACGAAACAGACACCACAATCGTTGCCGAACATCTTCCGTGCTCAAGCCAAACAAATAGGGCAAAATTGGAAAACAAAAAAGAAACCCTAATATAACTCATCGACAAGACCAAACAGATCAGAGCAAACTTTTTAGATCTCTCCGATGATGTGCATTACACTGATGGGATGGGCCACCAAAAAATACGTTTGGGAAACATTGTGTGAAAAATATAAAATTATACAGGGCAATAAATGATATTTCAAAGTGGGCACTTTTCTATAATATTTTCCTCAAGGAATTACTTGAATGCTAAGTAAAAAATGAAGGCAGAAATAAACATCGGCAAGAGATGGATTATCGGTCAGCAAACTTTATGTCCTCCCGATGATAAAATGATGGTAATCAAAAGATATAATTAATCTGCCAAAGGAAAGATTTAATAATTAAAATTGGAATTTTTCACTTGGAGATTGAATATTTTCAGTAAGGGAGTTGTAAGAGATATTTTTCACTGAGGAGAGTAATAAATTGAAATGAGCATCTCAAAATATTTCAAAATGCAGATTTATTAAAATATAAATATTCTTTTGGGACGTGATGAAATAATATAAAATATTTCCACTAAAATGTGAGGTATTTTACCAAGAGCCATTAATTGACAAATATAACTATTCTAGGGGTGAGTAATTATTTCCTACTCAAAACGGATATAAGATGGTCTACTATTTTACCCAAGAGAAGATGTTTTATGAGGAAGAGATGTTTTTTAACCAAGAGGTGAATATTTTATGGAGTTGTAAAATACTTTTACCATAGGGAATACAAGAATGCAGTTATGGGTTAAATGTCTCCAATTCGAAGGTAGATATGAGCATGAACATTGGGATTAATGGAAAAGTAATAATTATTGTTTTCACAAAAATGTAAAGGACATGGGGACTAATGTTGGAAAAATTTGATAAAATTGAATAAATCCTAAGGAGGAGTGTTACTTCGATAACTCAAAATATTTTCCCAATGAGTTAAGTAAACAGTCAGAGGAATACTTCACGAGTAAAATTATTGGAGGATATTTTATTAAGTGCAAAGAGAAAAATTAAAATTTTGTGGAAGATGATATTTTTTTAACCTAACTAATATCTCTTGGCAAGCAAAAAGATGCACAGGATGAGTATGAAGGGTTGTAACCCTAGAATCCAAAGGATATTTATCAAGGAAGAAGACATCAGTAGATTAGGAAAAACATCAGTTAGATAACTGGATGGATTGACCAGTTGCCAAAATAAAATATTATGTTGTACATTGTAAAATCTTTCAAAATTGTATAGTGGAGAAAATGCATAAATTAATGATTTAATATTGGTGTCTATTGTTTGTTGAGATGAGCAATTATTTGGTTGTCTCCATACTATTATTTCTTTGTTATTTGAACCTGAGTTTCCAAGTTGATATTTCAGTTTCATCGAAACACACTTGTTGTTTTCGTGTAATCAAATTAATTGGTTTCCATTACAGATATAAAATCCTTTTGATTGATTACAGTAACCTTGAGGTAGCATTTGGATAGGTAAGAGCAGCCCTATAATTATCAAGATTGCCATACTGTCTCCAACTCGATATTGTCTTGTTATTCAAATTGAGCATCAACTCCATTTGTCAATACACATTTGCTGTCATTGTGTGATTCTTTTGATCGATTCCTTCAAGCAAGGATTAAAAAATCCTTTCAATAAGTCACAATAACTTGGTAAGATTCGAGTGGATCACTAAGTAGAGTCTGTCAGTCACATTCTTGCACGTTTATACAAGCTATAAACAAACACAAGTGCCAAACAATTAGGATTGTAACCAATAAGTAAATCATATATCATATACACCTTGACTCCATTAGCCCAACAGAAATAGGCACTGGTCATACCAATTCCATTTTAGGATTCCATAAAATCTCATTCAAACAATTACATCTCAGGTCTTAGTATTAGGAGTAGGAGTAGTTTAGAAGCTTGCATCTATTACATTTTATGCCATTGTGATAGATTTACTAATCCAATCAAGTCATATAGTGTTAAGTTTGCTTTAGTTACAAAGGTACACCCACCTAGGTTTGCAGGACCTGAAGTGTAGGGAGCTAATAGCTCTGTTAATTGGTCCAAAAATGTTGCAAATCCAAACATAGAGTCTGGCATCCTCTTAGGGTTAGTAACCTGCATTTTTGGGAACCAACACATTTTATGCACTTTACAATTTCTTTGTATGTGTCCAACATTATTGCACTTGTAACAAACAATATCAGTATTCCTTCTGCAAACAACTGCTTTGTGTCCAAAATAATTACAAGTATAACAATAACCACTAAATGAATAATTATACCTATACATGTATGCTTGGCTTACAGAAACATTTCTTCTGAAATTTCTTCTCCTTTGATTATGCATTTCATCTTTGATATTTATTTCAGCTTCTGACTTCTTTTTGTCTTCAGGAGCACTAGCATGAAGATTAATTTTCTTTCTAGGAGTTTGTCTGGCTTTTGAACACTCTCCTTCTTCAAATCCTAAACCAGTAGTGTCCTTATAATGTTTTTGTTTGCTGCCCAACAACTCATGTAACTTGTATGTACTTTCTTCATATTCTTGATACTTCTTGGACAAAACTTTGAGACCATCATAATCTTTTCCGAGTTTGATAATTTCACCCTCTAGTTTTAGATTCTCAATCCTTCTAACTTTAAGGTCAGATATTGAAACATCAGCTATCCTCTTAGCTTCCTCAATTTCAGTCTTTAATCTGACAATTAATTTGTCTAAATCATCAATATATGTCCTTAAACTCATAATCTGACATCTGGCCTCTTCAAGATCTGAAGATACACTTTCAAGGTCTGAAAGTGCTTTGTCTTTAGATTCTCTTTCTTGTTTCAGCTGAAATTTTAATTTCTGATTCTCTTTCTTATATTTCTTGAGTTCAGTTAGAGCATATATGAGCCCTCATTCCATATCAATCTCACAATCGTGTTCATCATATTCCTGAACATCACATATGATATTAGCTTCTTCTGAAAGAGATTGAACCTCAACTCCTTCATTTGAAAGTCTCCTTTCATTGTCACTTTCTTCACACACCAGAGTTTCCTCTTCTTTATCATCATCTTGATAAATTCTTTTCAATCTCCTCCACATATCCTAAGCTGTTTCACAATGTATAACTTGACAAGAAACATCATTAGATAGAGCAGACAATATGGCCTTCTTTGCAATATAATTACATTCAATAGCTTCTTTGTTATTTGCAGTAATATTATACCCATTCTCAACTGACATTAAAACATCATATCCTAAAGAGGATAAATACACTTGCATTCTAACATACCAAACTAAAAAATTTGAACCATCAAACTGAGGAACTCTTAAAACTTTTTCTTCTAATACAATATCAGATTCAACTTGGGGAACATTTATATCAAGAGGTTCTATATCAACCTTTGAATTTGATAAAGATGAAGAGTTTTGACTAGTCTGAGACTTGACAATTTTCTTGCTCTTATTTCTTTTGCATTTACCCATGGTACTCCACACACAAGACCTACCCAAGTTGATTAAGCTTCAAAAGGGAACCTAGGCTCTGATACCAATTATAGGAGTATAATTAACACTGAGAGGGGGGGGGGTGAATTAGTTTTAATATAATCATTCAATTTTCTCACCTTTTACAAATTGTCAATGAACTTTAATATGAACCGAGATCAAATATTGTTGGTGTGAACACATAATTCACATGTTAAGTTGACTTAGTGAGTCTTCTAGATATCTAGTTGAGTCTAGTTGTGTGTTGAGTTGTTGATAGTTGGAGTGACTTGTTTTATCCTCCACATATGCAATTAGTTATCATCCTCTAATTGACACATGTTGTAGGAATATCTCCAATTTCCACTCCACCTTCTAGCTCTCACCTTGCCTTTATAAGCAAGGCTCACACATTGTATTACATACAGCTTCATATGACAGTTTAATACAATTGCTCCGTTGTTTTAAGCATCTTCTCTTGTCATCTTTGTGTGGAAGGTTGTCTTGATTGCAGGTGATCCTGGCTTGTTGAGTCACATTGACTCTTACATGGTATCAGAGCCTAATCTGTAATTTCCTTCCCTCATTGGAGAGGTTTTGTTAGAAGCTGTGTGTTAGGAGCATCCTGGAGCGAAATGGACATCACCGTTGCAACTAGGAGGCTCAAATCTGTATAGATCAGCTGTTTAATCGCTGAATTTCGTCATCAAAATTTTGTTGCCCCTAGATAAGACTTGGTGAAATCCGTACCGTATGGTCGACGGTACTTGCACTGGCCAAATGAAGCTCCAGGTGTTTTTTATTTCATTTGTCGATTTTTTGGCATTTGAGTGATAATTTGGACATTTTGATACTTGAGAAGGTGAAATTTGTTTTGAGAGGATTTGTTTGCTATAATACATCATTGTGAGTGATTGTAATCTCACTCGGATCTCTTTTTTAAGAGATTTTGATTATTTTTCCCAATTTTGGTCCTTGGAGGACAATTGTAAATCGCACTAAGTATAAAGTGCCACAAACAAATTGGGGGGGCTCTCTTACATAGTAAAGGGGTGTTGTTGTGTTGTTGTCTTTCTTTTCATCATGGATGTGCCTCAATTTCACTTTAACTCCATATAACTATCTTGAATGGAAGAAAAACATGGAGTTTGTGTTGTACAAACAAAATTTACATAGAATAACTTTATGCACAGATCCTGAACCCACAGGTGCTACTGAGAGAAGAAAATGGTTAGATAGAAGAGATGAGGCTTATGGCACACTTTGTCTTGCTATTTCTCCAGATCTGAGATTTCATGTTGAGTCTTGTACAACACCAAATGAGATATGGACAACACTGGACAATTTATTTGGCAAGCAAGATAAAATAAGAAGGTTCAAATTGGAGAATGACCTAATTACACTTAATCCTCAAAATTTTGATCAAATTGAAGACTTCTTGACCAAGTTTAAGTCTCTTAGGTTGCAACTCAAACAAAGTGGTCTTGAGAAAGAAGATGAACAATTAATTCTATCTATTCTTGCAAAATTGGGTCCTGCATATTCAGTTTATGTTTCTACCTTTTATGCTACAATGGATGCCTTTGGTAGTAAGTTTACTATGCCTTCACTTAAGGAGTTTGCTGCACAACTGACTAGGGAACAAGCCAAGCTACTACACATGGGCACATTGAAATCTCCTAGAAAACATGCTCTAGTTGCAACACAAAGCACAAAAGATCCTCAGGCTTCACATAATAAGGGAAAGAAACAAAAGGATTCAAAATCTAATAAGCAAGAAAAAGAATCAAATAAAACCCCCAACTCTTCTTCCAAAGAGGAGTCCAATAAGAAGAAGAAGTCATAGTGTTCTTATTGTAAGAAATTGGGTCATGATGAGACTAAATGTAATGAGAAAAAGTTTGAAGAGATGTCACAACTTCTTCAAAAACATAACATTGAGTATTCTCCATCAACAACAGTTATACCCAAGTCTTCTTCTTCACCACCATTATCATCTACATCTACAGGGACAACAAGCATTACAATTTGGCTAGATAAAGGAAAAGGAAAAGCACTCTTTGCTTCAACAAGTCTATAGTCAGAGAGATGGCTTCTTGATTCTGGAGCTTCTCATCATATGGCATCTTCACAGGGGATGTTCTCTTCATTTCAGTCATGTACTTTGCCACCTATTTTGATGGGTAACAATACATACATACATACAACTAGAAAAGGAAATATTGATGTTGGTTAGAATACATTCAACAATGTGTTGTGTGTACCTTCCTTGACAACAAATCTCCTTTCCATCTACCAGATTACTCATTGTGGTGTAGGGAAGACAGTTGAGCTCACTCCTAATTCTGTGATCATTCGAGACTTGGAGAGCAAAGATATTGTTGCTGTTGGGATGGCTGATCATGCATCTCGCTTGTATACTTTCTCCCATTTTGTTTCTGATGATGATGTAGATCCATTGGTTTCTATTCACACTCATGCATCAAGTGTGAATCATGTTTCTAAGGAGAAGTTTGGTCACTTGAACCTTGGTGTTCTTGCATCTACTTCGGTTCCTGAGACTAGTTTTGAGCTTCCTCCTTCTCCTGCTTCTTCAGAGATTGGCATTGACATAGCTTCATCCACTTCAGTTGAGCAGGATATTCCTTGTCTTCTAGATACAGGTTTATGGGATGAGTACTTGACAGGTATTGCAGACTTGTTTCGTGAGTCCTATTTTTATGACTTGGCGGACATCATTGATGACATTCATCTCCTCTTTGAAGGAGTTGAATCTTCTACTTTGGATGAGCAGGTACCATCTTCTCCTCTTCACTTGTCACAGTTTGGCACTGAGTTGGAGTATCCTGAGCATCATTCAAAGAATTCTTCATATTTGGAGATTGATGATCTTGAGTTTTCATCTTGTCCTGGATTGTCACATTCTTTGATTGGGCATGCAACACCTGATTATGTGGCATTTTTTGGTTGTGACATATGGACACTTGAGCAGTTTTCAGAGACGTCATACATCATGAGGCTTTTTCGCTCATACCTTGAGATGGAGTTTCTTCGACATCCACCTTTGGACTTGTTTCTTCCTAAGGGGAGGAATGTTGTTTGCAGGTACATGACACTTTCCAGTGTTCAGCTTCAGGCATTCACCATTAACACAGGAGATACTTCATTTTGGGGGGGACTTATAGTCTCACATTTGCTCTCCTATGGGGGGTATTTGATTGTATATATGTGATAGATGTAGTCTTTGGTGGGTCTTGAGTCGTCCTTCCATCACATCTTTCATTTTTTTTTGCATTCTCACTTTTGGAGAGGAGTTTTGTCCAATGAGGTTTTCTCCTTTTCTCCACTTGAGATATGTTGTACATGGGTACCTAAAATGGCTTAGTAGCCGGGACCCATCTATCAGTGCATCTTTGTTTTAGTCAACTGCTCCCTAAGTTGCACTTAAAGGGGGGTGTTGGTGTGAACACATAATTCACATTTTAAGTTGACTTAGTGAGTCTTCTAGATGTCTAGTTGAGTCTAGTTGTGTGTTGAGTTGTTGATAGTTGGAGTGAGTTGTCTTATCCTCCACATGTGCAATTATTTATCATCGTCTAATTGATACATGTTGTAGGAATATCTCCACCTTTCACTCCACCTTCTAGCTCTCACCTTGCCTTTATAAGCAAGGCTCACACATTGTATTACATACAACTTCATATAACAGTCTAATACAATTGCTCCATTGTTTTAAGCATCTTCTCTTGTCATCTTTGTGTGGAAGGTTGTCTTGATTGTAGGTGATCCTGGATTGCTGAGTCACATTGACTCTTACAAATATTAACTTCACAATAATCAAATTATTAAACACCAATTATTAATGCAGAGAAACAACACAAGAAGTTTAACTCAAAGATATACCGAGTGGAAAACCCTCCAGGGGTAGAAGAACCACTCAAACTGCCTCACTGGATTAAATGACAAGCTTCCAGTTTACAAATGTCTCACTGACATATACAGAGGTTTCACTGACCACAAGCCTCACTGGCATAGGAAGGTCTCACTGACCAATTCAAATGTCCTCATCAAAATAATGTGCAAGACATGATTGCTTCTCAATCTAATTTGCACCATTCATGATCTGTCATCTCTGAGCTTTGTTCAATCAATTTACAATTCATTCACCTAATTATCTCTAATGCATATTCACTTGCATATTATCTTCATGGTTCAATCTGTAAGTTTATTGCATGATGTCTTCATACTGTGTTTGATGATCTCACATACAATATTATGATTCATCTGAAAAATATCTTCAACACTGCATATTGATCCACATCACAACTCTTACATACAAAGCACCTACAAAACCAATATATACAAGATGACCATACATATTCTTCTTTTGTAAAAAACATTTTCATCCTACAAGAAAAATAAAATCAATCATTGCAAACCCATTCCCTTTCCTCTCTCAGTATATTCATCTTCACAACCATACAAATTCCTTCTTCCAAAACTTCAATCTACAAAAAATAATCTTTTGATATATTCCTATCTTCTTCTTCAAACTCTTCATCTTCTCTATATATTCACCTGTAATAAAAAATTTAATGACCCTGCATATATATTTTCAACCTCATCAATCTTTTCATCTTCTCCAAAATAAAATACCATAAATGATATCCTTTACACAAAATCTTCAGTCAATTCATCTTCTCCAAGCTGTAAAGAATCAACTTCCTCAATCTGGAAATAAAGAGCTTCACAAAAACACCTTCCATTACACGAAGAAAGAACTTTAAATAATATAATATGCCCTGATAAAGAAAATCTTTCATTGGGATCCTTACAAAACTCTTAAGCTTCCACAATTTTCTTTCCACAAAAAAAACTTTCTTAGTTAAAAGAATGAAGACTCCTTCATTAAACCTCCAAAGTCTCGAGATAAGGTAATAAAAATAGAAAAAAATCTTTCTTAAAGGAATCTTTTCTAAATCTCACAAAAATCTTCTAAAAAGAATCCTTTAAAAAAACTCCAAAAATAGCCTTGTAATCGAGCCAAAAAAATAGCTTTAACTGCAGTTTAAATGACACGTGATGTTCAAGAGAACTTCAAACTTTGATGTCATAGGAGGTGGTCAGGTTTTAAATTATATCCATTGATTGATAAAAACGTGCCTCTTTATCTTTTAAATGCGACCTTAGATTCTTCATTGGTGCCCACTGCGCCCATAGTGAAACCAATGATATCGGTAAGAAACTAAACGGGGCTGGTCATACACATGATATAAGTGCCCTCCACTAGGTCATTTTAAGTGACCTGACCTGTGATAACAGGTCATATGAAGGTCATCATTTCACACTACATAACCATGAATGATGAACATTTGTCAACACTGCATAACCATGAAGGCCAAACCCGATCAAACAAGTCCTGTGATCAATGATAAACATCATAAACCAACACCAAACACCAAGAACATGATAATCCATCCTGAGGCAAACTTGAAATATCCTGATCAAATAGAAGCATCTCATCTCTAATCATATTTGCATATCTGACTACACTTATCCTAATGACATCAAACAAACTAAGGACATCTTTTTGACATCAATGACAATCTACTTTCATCAAAATTTAGGGGCTACAAAATATATCTTGGTTATTGAAATCAATAGGGATTGAGTTAACAAAAAATTATGGTTAAATCAAAAGAAGTATGTTAACATTATTTTGTAGCGTCTTGCCATGCACAATTGTAAGCTAATTAGTATTCCCTTTTCGATTGGCACTAACCTATCTCTAGAACCATGTCCTAAAACAAACGATGAACATGAAGAGATGTATAAAATTCCATATCCTAGTGTTGTAGGAAGCCTCATGTATGCAATGGTATGTACAAGACCTGATATTGCCCAAGCAATGGGAGTTCTTAGTAGATTTATGATAGATCCAGGTAAAGAACATTGGACTTATGTGAAAAGGGTTTTCAGATATCTACATGGGACTTCTAACCATTGCATTTGTTATCATGGATCTAATGATGTGAGTTGTGTGATTGATTTGCAGGGCTTTGTTGATTTAGATTGGGTCAGTGATCTAGATTGCAGGAGCTCCACAAGTGGATATGTCTTTACCTTATTTAGAGCAATTAGTTGGATGAGCAAAAGACAACCTGCAGAAGCATAGTACATGGCTGCGACACATGCTTGTAAAGAGACAGTGTGGTTAGAGAGTTTGTGTCCAGGTATTGGCTTTCAGTGTAAACAAGTTAGAATTGGATGTGATAGTCAAAGTGCCATGTGTTTGGCTAAAAACCCAATGTATCATGCCCGCACAAAACACATAAGTGTCTAGTATCACTTCTGAGAAATGGTTGTGGGTGGCTGAGTCATGTTACAAAAAGTGGACACTTCAAAGAATGTTGCAGATTCTCTCACTAAGCCAATGAGCACAGAAAAGTTCAGTTGGTGTAGAGAGGCCATGGGCCTCATTTCTTCAGAAGCTTGATTTATTCTTTCAAGTTTTCCTTATGTTCTTGCAAGGTATTCGACAAGTGGGAGAATGTTGGGAAAATGTCTCAACCTTGCTTTTTCCATATAAATTGTATTTAATTATATTTTAATAATTTGTAATTATCACTTAGTTGTCATGAAAGTTGTTAAAAGCAACTATGACAACTTGTAAGGTGTTTTTTAGTAGTTGAATTAGAAAGAGCATGAAAAAAAGGGAAATATAAATGCAAGCATGGATAAGATAAGGAATATCTTTTAGTTTGCATGTGCACATTAAAAAGGCAGATAAAATCACTAGTTGAAAGAGGTAGTTTTTTTTTAATTTCTCTTGATTGGGTGTTGTGATTTTTGCATGGATAAGAATGCCTAAATTAACAAGTGAAGGAGATATAAGTTGAAGGAAGAAATTAGTTGAAGTAACGAAGTATGAAACTCATTTGAAGGATTAATTCAAGATAAGGATCTCTTTGGGTGTGGAGTTTTTTCTGCAAGGGTTTCTCCACGTAAATCTTGAGTTATGGTTTGCATCTATTTTTTGTAATCATTTTCTTGTTCATCTATGATTTATTACAGTCTATTCACTTGGATGCTTAAAATTTTCAATACATTTTCACTGTAATTTTTTATCCTATTTTTCTACAGCTCGGTCCTTCACATTTTAGGTGAAAGTTGATATAATTGAGGAATTAGACCTTTCACCTACACTGTGGTTGCTTGGGAATTCCTACTGCTATTTTTTAAATCATTTGAGCCAAATTTGAATCACTACATTTTATGAGAATGCAACCTTGGTGCGCTATATTCCAACTTTAATATTTCTTATGACTTCTCAACAAATCTATTTTATGCCTATCCCGCGATTACTTCAGCTAATTAAAAACATTTTGTGCATATCTTGCCAATTACATTTGATCAAAAAATATTTTGTGCCTATCTTGCAATTATTTTATCTCATTAAATATGTTTTGTGTATATCCTGTCAATTGCATTTGATAAAAAATGTTTTGTACCTATCCTACTCTTATTTCAGTTGATTAAAAACATTTTGTGCATATCTTGCCAATTGCATTTCATCAAAAACATTTTGTGCCTATCTTGTGATTATTTCAACTGATTAAAAATGTTTTGTGCATAACCTGCCAATTACATTTGTTTAAAAATGTTTTGTGCATATCCAATGATTATTGCAGTTGTTAAAAAAACATTTTGTGTTTATTTAGGCTATTGCTTGAAAGTTTCCAAAACCTTTTTCAACAAATCCATTTTCTTCATATCCTGAACCAGCGTAGTTTTCGTGATAATTGTTGGAAATATTTATTCTTGAGCCCAACCAATGCATTTAATGGAACATGAGAGTGATTCATTGGGATAATTTTCCTCTAGCCACGTCTGACACCAACTGTCATGTTTAATGCATTATAGCAAAGAATTAATTCTGACAGGTGAATTTGAATTGAGCGGTAATTTTTGGAAAGGTAGAGAAAGACAAAAGAGAAGAATGAACAAGGAGGTTTAGTCAGTTATAGAATTACATCTTTAATAGATACCCCAACAACGACCATAAGTAGTGATCTCCATTGCACTCTATGTATCTAATTTTACAGAGCCAACATCATATTCTAGATTGCCAAATACTCAAAACAAAAACAAAACCAAAAAATTTTTCTAGAAACTAAAAATAAAACCTTGTTCCTTCATTATTAGTGCAGGTCTAACATGGTACAAATTATTATAGTGCGAGCCTAATTTTTAGATCACTTCATTTAGAATCACCAATCATCTCCACAAGAACATTCTCCTTGTTTAAAATAATGGAAACAGATCGAATCTCTCACAACAATTTCTCTTGCAACAATTTTGGAGATAAATTTCGTTGCAGTGTGCAATCAACACATACTTGAATGTTCTTCACAACTCTAATAGTTGGTCTAAGGGACATGTCTAACAAACCAAAAAAAATTGCCAAACTTTCACTATGGTGGCAGAGAAATAATTAATTTTCCTCCTTTTCCACATCACTAAGTAAATGTCTTGAATCTAGAAAATACCCTGTTGCCTTCATCTCCCAAGCTAATTTCTCCAACTTTGCATAGATCTCCTATGTCTGTGGATGCGATCTATCTCCCACAAAAAGCACATACTATTTTATGACCTTCAATCCAACTACATCTAGGGATCTTTGTCACGTCCCCATTTTTGAAGTAACTTAAAAATATTTTAATTGTAAATTAATTTTATAAAGTATTTTTATTTTGCTTTATAAAATTAATATTTTATTTTAAGCTACTTAAGTCAGTATTAAAATACTTTATAAATTAAAGTGTTATTCTACACACACATTTAAAAAGTGCAAGTGCAAGCATTTAAAAAGGTTATGTGTGACTGTGTACACATAAACTTGCATTTAATAAAATTAGGCTGGGCCTAATTGATGTAAGGGCTTTAAAAGAAGGCCTAAGAGTCATTGTTGGGCATGTATGTTCTAGATGTTTTTCAGATGCTTGAGTTGATGTTTTATGTCTTTTGTCAAATTTGTATTCAGTTTATGGCAAGGTGATGTCCCCTTGCATTTGCTAAACCGAGATGACCCCTTGATGAATTGTAGAGGTGAAATCATCTCAGATTTCACAACTGACCTTCAAAGTGTCTTTGAGTTCATTGTTGATGTTCATTATTTGGTCATAGGCATTTGTAAGCTTCATTGAAGATCTTTGTTTGGAGACATTGTTGAAGATATAAATATATATATGCAGATTTGAGGATTGGGTTTTATTTGCAAATTTCATTAGCTTTATATCTAATATTTGTCTATTGATATTTGCAAATTTATTGATTTACAAACAAATATAAATTTCCCAATGTTGATCTATGATGTTTTTATCAATATTATTCAAATTTTAGACTATATATATCTTTGCTACAAAATTGGGAGACAAAATCTGACGCATAAAAACAGGTTAGCAGTTCCATTAGTAAATTTGTATTTCTTAATTGTTTATAAGTGGTTTGTGGGTCCCTCGTCACAATAAGGAAGGCATCTTATGTTGAAAGTTTTATTTAAAATCTGAAGTAAAGTTGAGCACCGATTTGGAAAGAAACTCATATTGTTTTGTGGGTTTTAAGTTTATATATATTGCTGCTTAAAAGGGGAACCAAGTCTGACAGGTGAGCTTAGTCAGCAAATTTTATTAATAAATCTTATTTTGCAAGGAGAAATTGTGAGCAAATAAGGGGATCGATGTAGACTTAATCCTTTGTTTGATTGTGTGGAATCCACCAAAGAAGGAAAAGTAAAAGATTGTGAATTCGTGGGAATTGTTTTTATAGAAATCATGGCTGCCAAAGGGAATTTTGTGAAGTGTTAGAAGAGTATCGGGTTTTGTCTGAAGTGCCACATTTCATTTGAATTATAGTTGTTTCTTTGATGCTAATTTTATGATTGTCTTTGGAGTGAAAACGTGGGTCCCAGGTTCAATCTATAAGAAGATATCATTACATAGCACTTTGAATTCATTCAATTGATTCCAAGATGTCTCCTCTACTTTATAAGCCTAGTGCATGAGTCTGAGGAGTCGTGGAATATGGATGGAAATGATTTCTGTGGGAATGAACATCATCAATAAAAGGAATTACAGTTAGAACAACCGCTATTTATAGGAGAAGTCTATATCAGATCGGAAGTAAGGTTTGTTAGCGTAATTCACTCTCTCTATTAGTGCTATTACAAACATGCAACTGTAGCTTGCTCACTACTACACATGTTGCTTCCAACTGCACCTCAAATAGTTAACTACTTGCTTTAGTGTAAGCTAACTAAAGGAAACTCTCTATTGTTTCCTGATTTTCCTCCTAGGATTCTTCTCCTACGGTGGTTATAAAACTGTAAATCTATGCATTTGATTAATTGAACAATGATCTTCAGTTGATGCAAATTCATTTTATTTGTGCTTGGTAAATTGTCTTTGAGATCTGAGGAAATTTCACATGGTATCAGAGTAGTCAAAGACATTTTCAGGCTGATCCACTCAATCATTGAGCATGTAGAGGAGGAAGGGCGCTGAGAAGGTTACTTTTTAGGCATCATATTTGTCCACGCTCTCACAAGTCTAGCAGAAGGGTTTGTCTTCTTTGCTGAAGCCCTCATGGACTGCACTCATGCCTATACACAGTGCTCTCTATGCAAGCTGTCAGAGGGCCGATTTGCATCAAGGAAATCTCTGTATGGCAAAGTGAAATGCCCAGCAAGAAGGCTGACGTCTCTGGTGCCCATTCCCACGCTCCTGGATTGGCTCCTACATTGGCAAAGAAAGGCCTCTCTTCCAGTACGTGGTGTTAATTTCTTTGCATAGTCAAAGGTGATTTCTTTGTGCATTTGTGCATAGGTGTGAATCGTTTATGATTCAGAGTGATTCCTATGTGGAAAGTAGTGAATGAGTAAGAAATCCCTATTCTATGTGGCACCGACCAAGGTGAAGTGATCTGTGCGCGTGAAGGGCAATAAGTGGAGGCGATTCCAGGCCACAATCTAGAAAATTCTTCAACTTGGATGTGGCTGCTTCCACAGACGACATCCTTTTGGGAGAGGTCACTTTCTTTTGGAGTTGGCTCTCTATTCTTGCATGGTCAATTTTAAATAGCAGTTTGGATTCAGCAAGAATCACAACTTGGCATCTCAGTTCGACTGCTCAACGATCTGGTAATGTAGAGCGAAGGTTTCAAGATTCATCTTTGAAGAAGGTCTCTGTTGATTATTTGTGATCACCATTGTTTGTTTGAGCTTTTGTGTATCTGTTTAATCATGTCTTTTAAATATCATTTTCATCATTCTGTTGTTAGGCTAGATTCAGAGAATTTCTTGTCTTGGAAACAAGGGATAAAGAATCACTGCCTTGAGCAGGATCTACTACCCTATCTCCTTGGACTAGTTCCTGAGCCAAGTGACTATGATGAAAAGAATGCATGGTTTAATAATAATGACATAGTCTATGGACTAATATGTCTTACTATTTCTGAGGATACTCTACATCACTTAGAGCACACTGAGTGCCCTTTTACTGCTTGGATCATCATCCAACAGTTGTATGGAGACATTGAATCTTCATCTGAAAGTGATGTTTTGTTGGAAAACCAGGCTATAGATGATATTGAGACTTATGTTGCCTCATCTAATGTGGACATATCTTGTATGGATGATCAGTTTAGTGATTCCCCATCAACACCACTTGTTGTAGATTTAGATTCCAGAGATGCTTCTTTGAGAGCCTCCCGTGATTGTTTGCAGCGGGATCATTTATGTCTTTTAGATTCAGTACATTGGGACCAATTTCTACCAGACATTTCCTTTTTGTTTGTAGAATCCTTCATTTCAGATCTAGATGACACTATTGAGGACATATGTCTTCTCTTTGAGGACCACTCTTTTGTCCTTGCATCTGTTGCTACTTCTGAGCTCTGTGTTGCTTCTTTGAAAGCTTCTAATGGCTTCTTGCAACAGGGCATCCATAGTCTTCTTAATTTAACTTTCTGGGATGATCTATTGATAGGAGTTTCAAACTTGTTTATGGAGACTCACATTTCAGATTTGGAGGACACATTTGAGGAGTTATCTCTCCTCTTTGTTGATAGCCACATAAACGCTGTTGGCCCACCACCTTCATCGCCTTTGCAGCTTGCTCTATATCAGTCTTCACAGGATCTTGGATCGCCATCATCGCTTTTCGACATGTGGACATGTGAGCAGTTTTCAGATGCACACACCATCTGGATTTGGATTCCAGTATCACCCATCTTTTTGGATTGGCTTCTCTAATCACCAGTGGATCCTTTTCTTCATAAGGGGAGAAATATTATCTGTAGGCAGTGGATCATATTCTGTCTTCAGGCGTTCATCATTGGCACGGGAACTCTTTCATTATGGGGGGATTCATATCTTCTTTTCCTATATTCTCTCTATATTTGTAGGGGAATTTTATATGTACATGGGTACCTAAAATCGCCTTTATGCCAGGACCCATCCTTGTTGGCTATATTGGTTTTTTAGTCAGATTTAAGGGGGGGTTTTGTTCCCATAGGGGTTTCCCTCTTTCCTCTCTCTTCTCTTTAGGACTTTGTCTCCTTAGTTAGCCTTAAGGGGGGGTGTTAGCTTAATTCACTCTCTCTATTAGTGCTGTTACAAACATGCAACTGCAGCTTGCTCATTGTTACGCATGTTGCTTCCAATTGCACCTCAAACAGTTAACTACTTGCTTTAGTGTAAGCTAACGAAAGGAAACTCTCTATTGTTTCCTAATTTTCCTCCTAGGATTCTTCTCCTACAGTGGTTATAAAACTGTAAATCTATACATTTGATTAATTGAACAATGATCTTCAGTTGATGCAAATTCATTTTATTTGTGCTTGGTAAATTGTCTTTGAGATATGAGGAAATTTCACAAGGTTTTCCTAAAAGGTGACGTGAGGTTAATCTAAAGGTGAATGATTAGAGTTTGAATGTGGGTCGTGGCTCCTGGCTGCATGAGTATAAGAAAGATCCTTAACCCCGAAGATTGTTGATAACAGATCCTCTGACTATCTTGGCATCATCATGATTGGCTACATATTAGTTCATATGTGAAGTCTTGAAAGTGGAGAGCTGCCAGTAAATTACAAAGAAGGAGCCGAGTGTGGAAAACAACAATCATCAGCAGATCTGAATGGAGAATACAGAGACATCATTATTCATTTTGAAGGCAGATTGTATTGCAGACTTTCATACATTTGTACCTGGTATTATCATTGGGTATGCAAGTTCTTCTGAAATCTGAATTGATATTTTGTATAGTTCAAATCTTTAATTTGAAGTTTCTCATTGGAAATCGCATGACAAATGTTTGTGTATTATGAGATGGTAATTGCATAGAAAATATATATCTCAACCTTCATCCAGACAAGAAAAACAAATCAGTTCAGTGTTTGAACAAAATTTTAGAAAATATCCATCAGGGATATTACAATCTTTTTAATTGCTTTATCTTTCATCAATCTCCTTACCATTTGAACCTTACACCACCTTCCCACTTCTACATATATGTTTGAGAGAAGAACATAAGTCACAACATTTTTGTTGTAAATACTCTTAAGCCTGTATTCATGTGTGATCTGCAAGCACCAAGAAAACACATCCATACGACCACCACAGGTTTAACTAGCATTTAACAATAAAGTTTAGGGTGTCCTCAACATAGCTAGCACAAGCAAGAAGGTCAACCACCATGCAAACATAATGATCAATTGTAGGTGTAATGTAATAAGGATTACTGGTGTGATTGAAATATGTACAGTCCTTATCTAGTAAACCCGCATTGTTGCATGCACATAAAACACAAGCAAAGCTTATAATGTTAAGATATGTTCTAAAGTGTTTCATTAATTCAAAGATTTTAAGAGCATCCTTGCAAAATCCATTTTATGCATATGTTTCAATCATCTCATTCCATGAAACCAAAGATCATCTCCAAGCCTTTAACATCCACAATCATCAAATCATCCAAAAATCACATCATCTCAACATCGAGTCATCAATAATCCAAAACCAAAGATCATGACAATCTCAAACCCATTTTATTTTGATGAGTCCCCTCGCCATAAATAAAAACCCCTTTGACGATGATGATGACAGTCTTGTTGATCAATACGAGTATACCTATGATCCCCTTGATGACATCATTGAAATCAATCTTGCCATAAGATATTTAATTGCTCACACATGAACATGCGAGTGCCTTTTGACCAAGAATTGACTAGTTCTAACTATCCCATCTATCCTAAATGAATATCTATTGGACATCTCCATGCTACCATTGAAAAGGGAAACACCTCTCATCTCCCATCCATATCCCAATGCACATCCTTGTGTGAGGCCCTAATTGCTTATACCTCTTATCCAAGTCCTTCATACTCAAAATCCTTGCAATCTAACTCATCCTATCAACCCCACCATCCATCAATCCAAACATCTAATCTACAATGTAGTTCTACCATATCTAAAACATTATTCTTAGATTTTATCGAATGACTCCTAACTAAGGATCTCAAGCAAAATCACAAAAGCAAAATTAAGGATCCATGTAACTCCCCTCATAATCCTAATGCCATCATCCCAACAATTCTACCCATTTGGGAAAATAAATGCCACCCTTTTTATAAATTCATCAAATCCCAAATCCATAAGCATAAAAAATCCTTCACCCATCCATCTACACATCACAGTGAGTCTATTCATGCATTAATCACTAATGGTGATGTCAAAGCTAAATGACACTCCTCCATCACATCATCCAAGCAACTATAGTTGTGTCAAGAGCTTGTTCCAAAGCATGTCCAAACATATCCCCATCAAAATCAACATCCAGGCATCCAAACTAATCCCTTTCATGATCCCATATCCCATCAAAATCACAACACCACTATCCACACCCTTCATAAACCACAATTGAATCACCTTGTTCCCACTACCTTTGTCCAAGGTAGTTTTCTTATGGTCGAAGAGCACCTTTCGTCTACCATTAATCCCTCCCCATCTAAAACTAGATTTCTATCTTATTTTTGAAGTAGCAAGTATCCCATTGCCAATCGAATATGTCAAAACATGAACTATCAAGGCATTGGTCTAGGCCTTCATGAGCAAGGAATCTTGAACCCTATACATGTTAGAGAAAATCAAGGCTTTCAAGGCCTCGACTAGAAATGTGAAGGTGAATACTCTCAAAATATCAATACCCCATCCACAAATCCTAAGAAAGATTCTTCCAGCATCCAAGAAGATATGGGTAATGCTTTTAATCTGCAAATGTAAAAAAACAAACTCCATGACCGTCGCCAGCACCTTCTCCCAGCCCGTGCCAAAGTGAAGACTTTCGAGCAGAGATTTGTTGGAAAGGCTTTAGAAACCTTGTAGCAAATGTGATCGGCTGTGTAAAACAAAGTTTTACAACGTTTACCCCAATATGAGAGCTTTCGATGCAAATTATGGACATCCATCAATGCATAATGGAACGGCAACCTTCAGCAGATACTATGGCTTGAAGTGTTTCAGTAGGCATGTATGCAAAAGAAGCGAAAGAATATACAAATGCAGCAAACCTCATTTCTTGTTCTTTTGAATTTGGAGAAATTTTGCGGCCGAGAAATGAATGGCAGGCAGGAGGAGGAACTGGCTGTGCTGTTTCGAACCTGCAACCTCCTTGTTTTCCTTCTCAGCATTCTCATGGAGGAAGAAAGGATATGCAAAATGTGCAGCATAGACAGGGCACGTGAACTGTTTGACAGAATGCCTCAAAGAAACGTGCTCTCATGGAATGCCCTGATTGCAGGATATTCACAAAATGGATTCGTTGAAAAGGCTTTAGAAACTTTCAAGCAAATGCAATTGGCAGTCGTAAAGCCAGACTCTACAACCTTTGCCAGCATCCTCCCAGCCTGTGCCAAATGGGAGCTTTGGAACAGGGTATGGACATCCGTCAAAGCATAAAGGGTAGAGGAATTTTGTCAGATGTGGTAGTTGCAACTGCTCTGGTAGACATGTATGCAAAATGTGGAAGCATAGAGAAGGCATGTGAACTGTTTGACAAAATGCCTCAAAGAAATGTGGTCTCATAGAATGCCATGATTGGAAATGGATTTGTTGACAATCCTTTAGAAACTTTCAAGCAAATGAAATTGGTAGTTGTAAAGCCAACATCCTTCCCGCCTGTTCCAAAATGGGAGCTTTGGAAGAGGGTATGGGCATCCATCAAAGCATAATGGAAGGGGGAATTTTGTGAAATATTATAGTTGGAAACCAGGTACGTGAATTGTTTGGCAAAATGCTTCAAAGAAATGTGGTTTCATGGAATGAGATGATTGAAACATATGCATAAAATGGATTTTGCAAGGATGCTCTTAAAATCTTTGAATAAATGAAGCACTCTAGAACATATCTTAACATTATAAGTTTTGCTTGTGTTCTATGTGCATGCAACCATGCAGGTTTACTGGATAAGGACTGTACATACTTCAATCACACCAGTAACCCTTATTGCATTACACCTACAATTGATCATTATGTCTGCATGGTGGTTGACCTTCTTGCTTGTGCTACTTATGTTGAGGACACCCTAAACTTTATCGTTAAATGCTAGTTAAACCTGTGGTGGTCGTGTGGATGTGTTTTCTTGGTGCTTGCAGATCACACATGAATATAGGCTTAAGAGTATTTACAACGAAAATGTTGTGACTTATGTTCTTCTCTCAAACATATATTTAGAAGTCAGAAGGTGGTGTAAGGTTCAAATGGTAAGGAGATTGATGAAAGATAAAGCAATTAAAAAGATCCCTAGATGTAGTTGGCTTGAAGGCCATAAAATAGTACGTGCTTTTTGTGGGAGACAAATTGCATCCACAGACATAGGAGATCTATGTAAAGTTGGCAAAATTGGCTTGGGAGATGAAGGCAACAGGGTATTTTCCAGTTTCAAAACATTTACTTAGTGATGTGGAAAAGGAGGAAAAATAATTATTTCTCTGCCACCATAGTGAAAAGTCCATGCAATTGTTTTTGGTTTGTTAGAAATGCGCCTTAGACCAACTATTAGAGTTGTGAAGAATCTTCGAGTATGTGTTGATTGCACACTGCAATGAAATTTATCTCCAAAATTGTTGCAAGAGAAATTTTTGTGAGAGATTCGATCTGTTTCCATCATAATAAACAAGGAGAATGTTCTTGTGGAGATGATTGGTGATGCTAAATGAAGTAATCTGAAAATTTCGCTTGCACTATAATAATATGTACCATGTTAGACCTGCACTAATAATGAGGGAACAAGGTTTTATTTTTAGTTTCTAGAAAGTTTTTTTGGTTTTGTTTTTGTTTTGAGTATTTGGCAATCTAGAATATGATGTTGGCTTTGTAAAATTAGATACATAGAGTGCAATGGAGATCACTACTTCTTGTAGTGCCCCTCACCTTGCTTCTGTCAGACTGATAATATTTCTAGTAGGATTAGATATCATGACATGGACTCTTTGTTATTACGTTGAGTTGTTTATGGACCTAGTTCTAGGATGACGATTGATGATAAATTGGATTATTGATATTTTATGTTTCATAGTTTGATGGACATATTTGATATAAAGGATTAATGTTATTTCTGAGTTTAATGTGATATTTAATCAGGGTTATGATGCTCTAACAATAATTGTTTTACTAGATCGTATTGTTATTGATTGTTCCATGTTCTTGTAGACAACGGAATATTTAATTGTGGATGTATGTGAACAGAACAGTGTTGCATTACTCGTGTCCGAGTACCCTGCCATGCTGCGATTTCTGTTTATTGTGTGCATGTCTTCATGTTGCATATATATGTTTAACTTTGAGGTTTGCTGTAGGATGTAGGTACTGGGCATCGACTCCACCTGAACTAGCAGGTCTGAGCGTGCCCTAGCCAATGGAATTGTTGATTGGAGTTAGCATAAGGTTCCCTAGGTTATCCGTCATCCTTGTAGAGGATAGGTCTTCAGTTTTGCGGCTGGTCATTTTTCTCAGTTTCGTTTGTTCCTTGGGTTGTCGTCTTGCTTTCTCTGCATGCTTGATGGTCAAGTAATCGCATGATTATGATTGGTTAATTGTGGTATACAAATAGATAAATTTGAATAATGTTTTATAGATTTATAAATAATCATTGGTTGTTATATAACAAATATATATTAAATAATAAAAAAAAAAAATAAAAAAATTATGGAGATAAATTAATTATAAAGTGTCATTATAGTTGTGGAATTATTCTATTATTAATAAAATAAACTTGGAAGTAAATATATGCGGCCAAGTAAATAAATGATTAAATAAAGTAATAAATATTTATGAGTTATTATATATTAATATTAATATAAAATACTAAATTAAATAAAGTAAAAATTATAAGTTGTATTTTATTAAATGAAAGTTACCCTTGAATAAATAAAAGAATCGGGGTTATATTGTAGGGTATTAAAAATTAAATGATTAGGCTGTATTTCCCTTTTCGGTTTGCATTTGATCGTGAGGTGGAGTACAAGCAATGAGGGTAGGAAATTCTATTTAAAGAGCAGAGAGAAGAAGAGAAGGGGAGGAAAAAAAAAAAAACGAAATTGGAGATCCGAAAGAAAGACGGAGCTGCGAAGAACAGATTGAGGACATCGCAGCGTATACAGGTTCTTTCAAATGTGTTAATATTATTTTCCCATCTTGCAATCAAGGATTATATCTAGGGTTGTATTCTGTGCATTCCTCTACTCATTCAAAGCATTTTTAAGTTATTTTGTGGTCATTATACTCTGAATTTCCGTATTATCCAATTCATTCCTGCCGAGTGCATTTGCTTGAAAGTTTGTAAGGCTAGAATAGAAAATTATTTGTTCTCCAATCAACAATCCTCATCATTTAATGATCCCAAATTATAATCTGTAGATCACCACCGGTACTCAATATGTGATTTCCATCTTCCACAATTTTGAGTGTATCCAGCAATCGATGAATTCCATCTGATATCAATTATGTTGTCAAAAGAAATGATAAATACATGATCAAATCGACTCAACTTACTGTTTGTATCCAAAATCATATAGCATGTTACCAGTTCACCGGTGGAAGTTTAAATGACCCATAGAAGCTCCCAGTTTACCTGCAGCGACTTCCTCTATACCTATAGCGTCTCCTATCTATATAACATAATAGAGGGCATTCTTCTTTTGGTTTAGTTAAGCTTATCATTAGTTTTCCAATGAAAATGATCCTCTGTTGTTACATGACATTTTGGATTACATTTGTAATTGAAGTATTTACAGCTCTCATCCTTAAATCTTCCAGGTCGTGCGCCGTATAACCTGCACAACTCGATAGGGATGTTTGAGAGAAGAACTGAAGTCATGAATCATTTTTAGGATTTAAGAAAAAAAAGAAAAAAGAAAAAAAACGTTGCTGAAAATACTCATAAGCCTAGATTCATATGTGATTGACAGACACCAAGAAGATTGCACACACACAGCCGGCACAGATTTAACAGTTTTCTCAATCATAAAGTTTAGGGTATTTTTTGATAGCACGACCAAGTAGGTCAACCATGCGCACATAATGTTGCCTGGAAACAAATCCATAGAAGGTAATTCTTTATTTCTGTTTGTGCTTCCCTTTCAACTCCCATCAAGATATTAAACCTTACAATTTGATAAACTTGCCTGAGTTATTTGCTTTCAACCGGTTTCCTTTTTCCTTTAAAAAAAAATAAAACAAAGTTGTCAGAATTTCTTTATATTATTTTCTGGCTACCAGTTTATTTAGGGCGTTGATGTTTATAGGGTAGTGAAATGCTTATAGTTGAAATACTATAATCTGTTTTAACAATTTTTTCTTGAGAATTCATCAAACTGCCTTCCTTCTCTTTTGTTGTGCAATGACATGAACAACAATAAGAAGATTTAAAATGAAATCATTTTGTTTCCATGCCTCACGTCTATCATAATTTATTTTCTCATGCATCTCATGGCTGTAATTGAGAATTGCATTCCATTCATGCATTTTATTTCAGAATAGTTTAAAGCACAATAATGTGTTAAGAAATTATATTTCCCATACTTAGTGAACATTAAAATCTAAAGTTTAATCAATTTAATTTAATTTGCCTTCGAAACTAGGGCACCCAGCCGTCCCATGCTGCAGTAAAATCAGCACTTTTATTATTCCAAAATGTTATATATACAGTAGGAAATGAGTGTAAAATATATCTCTGTGGCTATCTTTTAATTTTCAATAAATAACTTTATTTAAAATGTCAAAAAATTTGCTACACAAAGATGTTTTAGCTGTAAAATACAATGAAAAATTTAAAAGAGACTTTATCTTATGAAAGAAGAGATTATGATCAAATCATCAAAATCTATATCGGATTATGATATTAAATATATTGGATTTTATATAAATCACTTATACTAAGTAGGTTATAGTATTTAAGAGGCACCATTGAACAGAGAACTGTCATATAAAATTTATTTATTTTTTTATTGTTCTTTAGATGAAAAATATTTATTATCCTATAGCCATAGAATTTATTATTATTATTATTATTATTCATCCTCAACCAACTAAATATGTACATTAAGAAATAGAATCCATTTATGTAATATAAAAATGTCTTTTAAGTCTTTGAGTAGAATTGCTGGTAAATAAAGAAATACATATAATTAATATTTTTAAGATTAAGATTTAAATTTAATTTAGCAACCATTATATGTTAATATTATTATAACTTGAGGGTAAATGTAGTGTCCGGGATAATAAAATTACAAGCATTAGGTTAAGATGAAAATTAGGTTTTTTTTAGAGTAAATATTAGCACTTTTGTTGTGAATGAGATGTAAATTGTTATTAGTTGTTTGACGATAGATGGAATGGTGTTTTTGTACAGTAATTAGAGTTGTTTCTTTTAACTTTTAAGTTAAATATGTCATTAAGAGATTTTTAGGGTTTCTTATATATAAACTCAATGGTTTAAATAATATTAGTTAGGGTTTCTATTATGTGAGAGTTAATTATGTGTTCCATTTTATAATAATAATAGTTTTCTTTGCAAATTAAATATAGAATTATATTAGGTTGGGATTTAAATTTACAAAGTGGATATTTACCCAATTTACCTTATTTTCTAGTATTTGCTATTTAATAGGTATTATTGTTCTATAATTATGCATTTGATATGTAATTATACCTATATCCTCATATTTTATTTAAAGCTAAGACAATAGTAAGGAGGTCTCAAATTTGATAACCAAAGTCTATGCCTTGGAAATTAATTATTCTTTTAAAATAAGAAGTATATTTATATTGCATTTTTTTTTAATGTAACTAAATATAGATTTAGGGAATAATCCTATTTAGTTATTTAAATGTAAATTGTTGACTTATTCAAAAATTAAACAAAATGAATTGCAAGTTATGTTTGAATTTGATTTACTTAAATGACATTGTTAATCTGATATGTATAAAATAAACATAAATTATCTATAAGATGGGTTGTTGTTGATGAGTACAATTTCCTCCTAAACTTGATTTGTGGAAAGAGAATTAGATATGCCATCATGGTCCTTATGTTATTACATCTACCTGAGTGGTTAGTTCCAGAGGCACAGGATGGTTATGTATTTACATCATGCATTGGGTTGATAAGTGTTTTGACATAATGAAGTTATAAAAGTATGTTGCCTCTTGTTATGTATGAGAATTTGGTAAGTGATAATGTGAATTGATGAATATTCAGAGTTGTGAGTATATTATGAGGAGGTAATAATTCCCTTTGTGGATGTAGTGATTGTTCGTTTAATTGTATTTATCTTGTATTGAGTTTTGTGTTATATTGTGAAATGGGGAGACATTGAATACTGTAACGGAGTAATGTTTATGTATTGTTATGGACAATATTTTGTGAGTTATCCCTGTGAATAAGTTGATATGCAAGAGGGTTAATGCCTTGCATTATTATATATACATGTGGATATGAGGATAATTGTTATGCAAGATGGTTAATGCCTTGTATGGTTTATGTATCCTCGTTGTCATTATGCATGTTGAGTGGGGTTTTCTAGTTGTAGGTAGGGGAGTGGCTCTCAATGGGGGCCGGAGCCCAAAGTGGCGTCCAGGACAACCCATGTGGGAGTTTGTTAACTCACCTAAATAATGAATTAGGGGGATTGGGTAGTTAATCACACATAAATAAAGATAAGTGGATGCCTCACTCATGGCTCAAGTGCTTGTTTAGGCTTGAGATGAGATGAGAAGGCCTAGAATGGCAAGATCAACTACCTTGTCCTCACGAAAGGTATGTTGATTCCGCATGAGCATTGTATGGGGGCCGGGAGTCAGGAGAGGCTACCAGGACAACCCAAGATGGGGGCCGGGGCCTAGGAAGGCTTACCAGGACAACCCATGACAAGCCATGTGATGACACTCCTTCCTACTGCAGCCTAGCATTCCCTAGTTGTACTCTCCCCATTCGCTATGTGCTTGCCTCTGGAAGTGTTGTTAAGTTATTTGTGTTAATGACTTGTGTTGTTGGAGTTGTGTTGTCTTGTTCTTATAGTTTACTGTCTACCTGACTGTATGTTGTAGAGGGAACCTTATGTTAACTCCTAGCTCGGGGGGTGGACCTTAGGGTTCCACATGGTCGGGTGGAAGAGCTTTTATCCACTGGTTTTTCCCTTTGCTATTGTTCGTGTGCGAAGATGAGGTACCTTGTGTATCAGTCGTCAGACCTTATACCAGATATGAAGTAAGTAATTTGTATTCATGTACTTGTTTGTGTATCAGTTGATTTATAATGTATGTGGTCGGAAGGTAACCATGCAATGATGTACTCGTCTGTGAAAAGAAATTGTAACTACGTATTAGATCTTGATGATTACTCATCTGAGGTTATGTTTATTGGTTAAGTGCAATAGGTTTTGAATGATCTATCAATGTTAGTTAATGTTGTATGGTAGATTATGTTGTTTGATTTGACAAGTAATGCTCCCATGATATCTTAGAGGACTAGTTGATAGTTTATTGATGTGTAGTGATGTGTTAAACATTACTGTGTTACTTTATTCTTTAAAAAAAAAAAATTTATTCCGTTTTTGCATAGCGTAGATGTGTTGTTCTCTAAGGTGTTCGTGCAGGGGCGTTACACTTCTAGTCATTGTTGGGATATCTATCAAAGACTTATTTTATGATAACATGGACATTTAATTGAATTGTTGTCATAAAACCTACATATGTATGAATGAAAAGGTAAGAGGAGGTGGTGGAGAAAGACAAAGAAAAAAACTAAGGAACACTTAAAGTAAATGGAAAGGTGCTTGAGCAACAGGAAATGGGAGAGGAGGGCTCACAATTACCCTTGTCATTTTGTATAGTTCTTTTGTTTGGATTAATTGTATTATCTTTTTGCTACGTTAGGTTAACCATTTAATTGCACATTCTAGATTTGATATATAATTTTATATAAGTGTATGTAGATTTTTTGTCATTAATGGTTAGATATTTCTAATGTTGTTTCACATCCATTTTCTTGGTGAAATAGCTAATAAATTTGTGAATTCATAGATATTTTTAATTTAACTTGATTTCAATCTATTTGGTTTTAATTAAAAATAAACTAGTATAATTGATAACGAAGAAGTAAATTTTTTTTACAAGTGTCTTAATGTTGTAATTAGTGGTTATGCATGGCACTTGAAAAACTCCCATAATAAGGTTTATAGATTGATGTTTCTAGAGAGAAGAGATTAATATTTGTAATGTAAAAAAAATCATGACTTATATTGCATTGTAATTGCACATTTGTGGTATTATAAAATTGTGCATGATGAGATTTATAAATTGATACTAATGAGATGAAGGTTTCAAGGTTGTTAGGAGAGAGCTAAATAGGGCACTTCATAAGTTCTTGGAGTGATAATGGGACTTAAAATAAGAGGAACTCAAAATGATTGAGGGGAATTTTAGAGAAACACAATGGGGGACATCATAGGTTTGAAAATAATATTATAATTATATTAATAATATGGTCAAATTGACTACTTTAAATTCACTTGTGGTAAACCTAACAAATGACACTAAAGTTAAATTCCATTTGATAAGCTAGGAATTGAATGATTTTGCATTAGTCACATACCTAGCAAATGCTAGTGAAGACTAAATTCTATAATGCCACATCTAATGTTTGTTTACAATCCTTGATCACAACTACATTAAGAATCTTGAATTTTAGTACTTGATTCATGTCAACATTTTATAATGGGGGATTAATTTCATAATGTCCAAATACCTACATGACTTGTGGCTAACAATTTTTGTTTAGTTGATTTAAAAATGGAATGTTATCATAAGCATACATGTTTGTATATAATTAAGGCAAGAAAAATAGTTTTTGGAAAGAATCTAGAATGATGAACTTTAATTCTTCATCTCATGCAAATGCATTTGATGACTTTATGGTTATACGAGAACATATATTTTTAAGTTATAAGTCTTTATAATGAGTGTTTTTAATGTTTACAATAAAATAAGGGAATTTGTTATGAAGTACCAAATATTCTTATAAAAGCTAAATCACTTTGTAACTATCATTAATAGTATCACACTTGAGGTCCCAAGGTACATCTAAAATTATAAATGAATATTTTTATGTAAAAATCATTATAATAGTAGGGAACATTTGAATTGAAGCAACTCCATTGTCATTAAAAATAAAAATAGTTATAAAATAATCACATAGATTGCATTTGCTGAAGTGAGGTCCTCAATAAATAAAAGGAGCTACATTCATCCTCCTAACACTTGGTACTGCCACATCTATTTGACTTGATTTATTCATAATCACTAATGATGGATTTGTTCTTGACAATTTATTTAGATGGCTTCCTCCTTAGAATTTACTAGTTCCCATCCCTCTTTTTGGTTCCTTTTTTCTCATTCCAATGCTATCCAAGTATAAAAATTGTTAGTTTCCTTGGCAACATTCAATCTCTAATTTCATGTTGAATGAGGAGTATTTCTTTTGTAATTGATTTTAATATTTCATTTTCCATTTTGTTGGATTCTCTCTACTCCCAACACCCTTGCTTTTTTTCCTCCATCTCAAAGCTTAGTAGCTCATCTATGAACTGCTCTTGTCCTTCTTTTATCATCTTCTCTCTTCTTCTTCCTCACAATTGAAGTTAAACCTGTGAAACCACAATGATTAACAATTATTGCTTATTGATACGCTACAAAATATCAACTTTAGCTTTCTTACTACTTGCATCAATAGAGTAGTTGCACATGGTCAATCCCTACTTAATCTCAAAATTAAACCTAAAATTTTATCCTTAATGGCCCATTAGGCCCTTAGTTTTAAATGATGCTTTGATACCACATGTGATAGCCCATTAGGCTTGGGAAAAATAAGACTATTTTTTAAATTGAACTTCTTAAGATTTTACCCCCATTATATAAAAGAATGTAGTATTACAACATCAATAAATCCTTATGAAAAGTCATCTAAAGATTATCTTGGATAGACATACTTGGATTCTTGGATTTTAAACAAAATTGAGCGTAGGCATTCATGTTTAGGTCTAAAAAAGTCCTTATTTTATCTTAAATAAGGGTGACAGTTGAGAGACAAGCCTTAAGACAAGATTTAGTTTGGGTTGAGCCATCAAATTTCAACAGACTTAGTATGGGAATACATGTCCAACTCCAATTTGTACATTCCCATGTTCATGAAATCCCAAGCATCTTCGATATACTTTAATTATGTTTATGGATGTGAAAGCATTTTATACAACCTAGTTTAATTAGGTTTCTAGGTCTAAAAATTTAACAACCTTAAATTTGTGGGCTCAGTGGATGTGAGAGTCCTATTCCACATTACATAATTTTAAGTCAGTTCTAGAATCCTAAGGTTGTATTCTAAAGTACTCCAAAGAGGACACACATTTTCTTAGGGTTAACTTCGATACAAACACACGACATGCTCCCAAATGTTAGGTTTCTTTCTTGACTCTCAACATCTTAGGCACAAACACATTATCAATCCTAATTTATTTGAGAGATTGATTTTGGAACTCAAAGGATTTATCTCCACCGTTCTATTGACCTGTGTCACTTACTAACTTTTACTAATTTGTGCACTCAATTTTGAACTTACTAATGATTAGCTTCCAACCCTCATATATCTATTAATGTGTGTATGTGAAGATTCACTCTGGCAAATTAGTGGATATAGATTCAATTGGGACATCAATATTTAGAAAATCCACTAGTGCTTGCCACAAATGTGGGAACTTTATAAATTCTAACATGCTTAGGTTCTCAGTTCCAAAATTATTACGACATTATGCACAATAGCATACCATGGACAAAAGTATCCTTAAAATTCTTAACTTATTAGAGTTCTCAATTTCAATCTTGGCATGTGATTATATTTAAAATTTCCTATAGATCTCATGTTTGGATTTGGCACTTCTTTATTCCCAAACCTCCTAGTGGATGCAAGGCTCCTTGTAATTTTAACTTAACATAATTTTAATTCTTGTTTTTTACAAGGGAAACATTCAAATTCCAACTTAGAAGATAGGGATCATTGCATGATTAACTCTAGTTAATCAATTACTTAGATTTCACTTGATAGAACTGTAATGAGTAGGGTTTTTTCTGGACTTAGGACTCTTGCTAAGGCTTCTTTCCTCTCGGGGACATGTGTCCAATAGAGATTTACACTAAGACGTCCATAGTCAAGAATTGTCTTCAAGAATTGATGGTCAAGAATTATTCAGACTTGGAAACAAAACTAGGCTTCAATATTACAAAGGAAGCAAGTCTCAAACCATAGCCTTGATAGAGAAATTCTCATGAAGGGACTCTAAGACTTATTTTAATTAATTCATTTAATAAGCTCCTATACTTCAATTATTTAAACTTTAGATCAGTAAATCTTGCAAAGAGCCATAGGATAGTGGTTTCAGTCAGAAAGTTTTGCTAATACTTTCTTTGATGATTTATCCATGGGTTTTACATAGTTAGATCTTAATAAATTTTGACCATCCATAGGATTTGATTTATAGCTAGGGAATATGCTCAATTAATGATATAAGAGAATTCTTGCCAAATTTGGGAATCCCAATTACACAATCTCTATACTTTAGCCTCTAACCATCCATGGCTCCAATTATCTAGATCATCGACTCTAGGTCAATTACACTTAGGTAGTTAGGTTCATTCACTAGAAAATTATAGAATCATGTCACATGTCTTACAAATCACCCTAATAATAATATAAAGTAATACTTCAATAGGAAGGTATCAAGCCTTAGAGTGTTCATAATTAGCTTTAGTGTGGCACCTTGTTTAGGATCGAAGCATCTACATTTTGTAACTGTGTTAATGTAACTGATAACTCTGTATCTTGTAAGTTGTGGCACCATAGAATGGGTCACTTAGGTGAGAATGGTCTTAAAACCCTCATAAATAAAAATATGGTTGATGGTTTGTTTGGTTACTTTGTTGATTTTGATTTTTCTGAACACTATGTGTATGGAAAACAACATAGAGTATCTTTTAAATCAGGAAGTACTAGGGCTAAACAAATTTTGGAGGTTATTCATAATGATGTCTTTGGTCCTGTGGATGTGCCTTCTATTGGAAAGTCTCGCTACTATGTTTCATTCATAGATGATTACTCTAGATATTCATGGGTTTACTTTTTGAAGGAAAAATCTGTTGTATTTTCTACATTTAAAGATATTAAAACACTTGTTGAGAAACAAATAGATAGAAAAGTAAAGGTTTCAAGAACAAATAATGGTGGTGAGTTTTTCTCTAGGGCCTTTGATGACTATTGTAAGCATGCAGGAATTGTTAGACAAAAAAAAATCCATATACCCCACAACAAAATGGAGTTCTAGAGAGGTTGAATAGGACTTTAATGGATAGAGTTAGAAGCATGTTGAGTAGTGCAAATCTTGAACAATATTTTTGGGCTAAAGTAGTTGACACTGTTTGTTACCTGGTAAACATGTTACCTACTTCTGGTCTTGTTGATAAAACTCCCTATGAGGTATGGACTATTAAATGGTATGATGCAGTGGCAGACGCTTATGGGTGCATCCATCCTATTAAAGTTGGTAGTCAATCAATTGCAATAGCTATTGACTTGTCTGAATGGTTTAAAGATAGATAGAGAAGAGAGATGAAGTTATCATCATCCTTATGAGGCAAGAACAGACAGAGGTGAAAGCATACAACTTCGAGTCAATATTAATGTTGGATTATATGTCTTTACGCAAAATAACAATCCACTGCCTGTTGTTATGTTAGATGGTGTGCAGAACCAACAGAATGCAAGGACGCTATATAGTCTTCGATTTGAAGCACTTGGAAAATATGGTCCACTATTGTAAATTGGGTCAAGAAATAGTGAATATTTACACCAGGATGCATAGAACAAATAGAAGTTCAAACTACGAAGAGTCCTAAATATGCAGACAAGTCACATACTTTGCCTCTTGGGGAGAGAGTAAAAGCTGTTGAGAATAAAACAAATTAAAATGATTGATTGAAAGGTCCAGGTGAACCTCAAGAAATATCTTTCATTTCTCATAGCTACGAATAGGGAAAATCAAGAGTCACTTAAATAATGAACTAAAGGGAAATAAAAGTGATTTTATCTATTGTAGCTCACTTCAATAAACAATTATGAAAATAAAAGGCTTCAATTTTCATTGTAACGAACTTTCTAAGAAGCAATTTTGAAGGGGAGGATATAAAATTTCAATTTTCCCATTGAGTGAGGATCTTTTTCTCAGCTATTGGGGAGCAGAGGAGCAGCTTTATTTTCTTTTCAACACAATTTTATTGTACTAGAATGTTGAGGCTTTGAACTCATGTTTTGCATTGGAGAAATAAAGAAGATATTTATGAGTCTGTGTGCTTATTGATGTTTTCTTTTGATTGCAAACAAACTGTGCTTCTTTGTGATTACTCTTCAATGTTTTATCTGTTATATTAGACTGTGTATGTGGTTGTTTCTGAGGCTTTGAATTTAGAATAACTCATTTGTTGAAAGGGGGTTTGTTGTCCATTCTTTTCTTGGTTCTCAATCGTGGGTGTGGGATAAGTGGACTTTGCATCATTTGTTTGCATTCACTTCATTCAAAAAATTAATCTTTCACATCTACTTTCATGGTTATGGGTAGGTGTTAGTTTACCTTTTTTGCTTTTTGGTGAAAAACATACCCTGTGTTTTCATTCATTGCATATCTACCGAAGGTAGATGCGCCTTGTAAAATAAGCAAAGAGCACTTGCAAGTAATATTGCAAGTGGCTCAACTGTTGGTTGGATTGTCATTGGTATGGGAAAAATAATATAAAATTAAGGTGACAATTCTGTTAACCAACAGTCCCAAAGAAAATCAACATAATGCATCTAAATAAAGCACCCAAATCTAAACCTTGAAAGGATTCTCCCACCCCTGAATCCCAAAATCTCAATCCCCCATCCAAACTCTCATCCCAAAATCTCAAATCCTAAATCTCAAAATTGGCAATCTAATAACTCCCATCCCGATCCAAAAATCTAAAATCAAGCATTCCCACTCATCCCAAATATCACTCCAAACCTCAAAACCATCGTCCCATCCCATGCAAATCCAATCACACAATCCATCATGGTGTGTTCAAATCTTGGTCCTAGTTCCCCTTAGTCCCATGCACTTTCCTCATGCCTCTATCCTCCCATCCTTCCATAATTTCATCCATTAGCCCCCATATGTCCATAATCACATCCCTTTAATCCAAGCCTTCGCATAATCATTATCACTTCATCCTTCATCCAATCTCTATACACCGGAGCTATGGTGGTACCATGTTTATACTTTGGAGAAGCCCCCTTAGCAATCAAAAAGGTTTCTATTTGCATCTATGAGCACAATGACAACCACATGGTCTATATGCAACAATCCTTCAAGATAAGATACTATCAACTTGGCATGGAAATAGATGCTTGAGTCCCCATTTCCTAAATCCCATATTTGAATCCACCCATTCCCTCTCAGCATCAAATATCCAAAAATTAAAAAAAGTAAAAAAGTAAATAGAAAAAATTGTCCAATGATGAAAACCATTCTCATGGTACCTTGGACAAGTATCATGATAAAAACCTATTTGTGGGTGTCATGTGTAAATCATCTATCTATGAGTACCCTACACTTGGGGGCAAGCATTTCCTATCCTCTCATACTCATTCTCTCTATTGTGTCTATCTCTATCCCATTGATCCCCGAATCCATCCTCCCTTCTTGCTTTCAACCTTGATAAGGACAGGAGCATAATGTTGAAACATGCTTTGGACACTTCTTGGTATACCCAATATTTTGTAACTAATTCTACCACATATCATACCCAACATCATAGTGCAATGCCATGAGTGGCATATCTAGAGTGGGACATGTTATTCCTATGTAATGCAATCCTTGGAGATCACGTCTTGAACCCCCCCATCCATCCATCATGAATCCCCCATACATTCCATCCATTATTGATAACCCCCTAATCCTTCCATCCAATTTTCTTTTCATCCTTGTCTCTAGACTTGTTTCCCCTTATCATTAGTTCTAAAAAAAAGGTTATGCAACTCCAATCCAATGCAGTTAATCCCAAATTCAATCCAATGTAATGATCCCATTTATCCCATTGTAATCCAATCCAATGCAAGCAATCCTAATCCACACAAATCTTGCCAAGCAATCTAAGAAAATCATCCAAAAGCATCCATCAAATTTGTTCCCAACCTTTTTGTAAACCTTGATCGTGTATAATCCTCATGTTGTTATCAGATATATCATTCCCACATCAACAACACTATCATCATCATTAAAATATATCATTTCCAATCCTCATGTTCTTGGGATATATCGTTCCCACATCAACAACACTATCATAATCCTTATCAATCAAACAATCATCAGTCTTCAACTTGACAAGGGCAAAACTCTTGTTTGTCTTTGTGATCATTTGTGCATGCTTGCTTGTGTGTATTATTATTTGTGTCTTGCATTTGTATCAGTCCTTGGAATATACCTGCCACACCAACATCATGGTCTTCCATATCATGGTATCATATGATATATGGTTTCTTACAACCTTCTCTTTTAGGTCAGTCCTTTCTACATAGGACACATCGTCACCCTGGTCTTTATACCTTGGTGTATAACATCTAGTGTTATATCAAACTACATGGTTGCTTTCCCAACACAACAAGAACTATCATCCAATCACCTCATCAATTTATTTGCTAAATCATTACTAGCCACTTTCCTCAGTCTATTCTATCCAATCCTCTAGCCAATTATTTGTCTGCATCTTTGTTATTCCCTCTTTTCATCCATTTTGAGAGCACACCCATGTTCTTCAAACCCACCTATCCTCTTGAGGGGGAATCCCTATCTCATTCCTCTCCCTTCCTTCCAACGACTGTGGCATCCTACCACTAGTTCCATCTCTCCAAAAACATTTATACTTTTATCTTTTTTTGAAATTTTGTTACTTCTCTTAGTCGTATCACCACCTCAAAGAGGGGCAAAATGTAGACACCTAAATCTGAACATGTCCTAACATCACTAGATTTATCCCTCATCTATCTTATTCCAATGTTAATTGGATAAATTACTTATTTAATTAACCCATCTAATCATCTTCCCAACATTAATTAAGTAAATTTCATCAATTAATTAAGCATTTTAGCACTTTCTCTAATGTTCTAGCATTTAACTAAATAAATCAACACTTATTTAATTAAATCATTATTTTCTATGTTTGTTCCTCCAAAAATTAAATAAATATCTAAAATTTATTTAATTCATATATTTTCTCCCTTATCATTAATTAAATAAATAAATCATGTTTATTTGACTAATTAATCACTTGCACATAGCTCAATAAATCCTCTCATCAAATCTTGTCCATCCGTTCAAACTAGAACATCTCCACCCTCCATTTCATACATGTGACTCATGTTATGTGTGAGAAGTCTTACTTGTCATAATCACTCATCCCTAAGTTTCCACACATGTGTGAGAAGTCCCATTTTCCATAATCACACATCCCCAAGTTTCTTCTCACACATGTGTGAGAGCTTGCACAAGGTTCCAAAAGTACCTTTTAATCCTCACCCTCCATATTTTTAATCCTATCCATCCAAATCTTCTCAATCCAAACCCTCATCATGTGCATTCATCATCAAGTGTCACTTGGTGGATTCTCATGCCTCCTATCTTATCAATCATCCTCAACCATTGATCTCTCAAATCAATCCTATCTGTTGATCCTCCCATCCAAAAATCTATAAATCCAACATCCCTCAAGCCATTTTCAATTCAATCTTGGAGAGCAAAGGCATGTTGCAGGAATCTCAAGCAACCAATATTCATCCTTCATCAACAATCAAAGGAGCACATCACCAACATCAAATGGAAGGTATAGCTTTGTCTTGAGTTTCACATTGCTTAGTTTGTCTTTCATTTTACTCTCTAATCAAAGGTAAAATTATTAGCTCTTGTTTGCATTTGCAAAAGTAGTTAGTTTTAGCTTCTTCAGTTACAATCCCAATCTACTTATCTCTCTCAATTTTGGTAGCATAACAATGCTTGAATGACCTAAAAAAAATCTCATAATACTACCATCTCAAGGCACCAATATAAATAGGAGAGATACCATGAATGGTATTCTAAAACAAGTGGCCACTAACAGTCACCCAAATCTATGTGTCCAAATCCTTCACGAGGAATCTCACACCTCACCAAAATTAGTCAACTTCACTGAATAGTAAGTAACTCCTCTTACACATCTTACATCCACCTTACATGTCATAAGCATCATATATTCTATCATAATATCCAAATTGACCAAGATCCCAATCCTAGGCACTCCATGGGAAGATTTTCCAAATATGTCATAAGATCCATTTGTAGAATATCCTCTTACATCCTCTTACGCATCCCAATCTTTACCTGATTACCAATATCTTCCCAAATGTAACTCTTTACTTAAATGCCACTACAATTACATGTGAAAGAAAAAATAATAATAAATATTTTTCCCACTATAGAGGGGAATCTAATTCTACCCTCTCCATGTTGCTTGGAAACATAACAATTATTTATCAACAACATTAATTAAAACAATTAAAATATGTCTGGGGATTTACAAGGTGAATGGAACCTAATCCCAATAGTTCCTTGCAATTTATTCACTCCTTTGTTTTATATTGTGAGCCTTTGTGTGAAAGCATCTAGTTGACAGTTTGTATCTCCCAATTGACCTACCCCTTGAGGGGGGTAATCCTAGTGTTTGGATGTCATTACCACATCCTTTTGGATGTTAGTTAAGGTTGATTCATCTTGGGATGTGTAATAAAGTAGTGTGTCACTCTAATTATAATCCTTGTGGCTGCAAGAGAATGGGATTGTAGACTAGTGTATGATCTATGTGTTAGAGGAAAATCTACTCTTTTGTATGAGTGTCTTAGTAGCTTTGTCACATGACATGGTTAAGTCTTTCACTTGTGTTTCCATGCTTGGTACATTGGCATTGTGTACCTTGAGTGTCATTGTGTTATGTCATGACATCTCAAATGCATAGGTATGGAATGTGACTTGTTGATGTCGCATTGACATCACAAAAAAATTGTTTCTCCATTTTTTACTACTAATGTCTTGGGTGAAATATTGGGGAATTACATTTTGTATCAATTTTCATGTTGAAAAATTGGGAGCTTTGAGTTGTGTGTTTATGTTGGGTCTTATTTTGGCCACATGCTTCTATGTGTATTTGAGGTTGTCCCTTGGTATCTTCTCCATGTGGTTGTTTGTTGGAGTATACCATTTGTGGGGGATAATAAGATCCTTATCTTATTTTTCTTTCATCTTCATTGCATGTGTGATGGATCTTCTTGATGGTTTAAGTGCTATCATTGAACTTATCCTAGAAAGGTAGACATATTAATGTTAGTCATGCATTGAGTGAAGCATTGTATACTTTTTTGGTGAATGACACATATGGGAACTTGAGAAAATAAGTTGCAACCAAATAATATGCATGGAATTGATAAAGAGTGATGTGTGTTTTATGAAATGGCAATAGTAGTGAATCATATGTCTTGTGACCTTAACTATTTTCTTATCATTTTGCATAGTGTGCATGTTGGTATATGAAACTTAGAAATTATTGCATTGAAGGAGTTACTTTTTGGGTTAGGACATGAATCCCCAACTGCATTTCTCCTTATGTATGTGTAGACACCTAAAATTGACCATGTCTTGTGGCACATCTTGCTCTATGCCCCCTTCCATCATTCCCATTAGTTAAATAAATTATATTTATTTAACTAATCCCTTTTATCCATTTATCCCCCTTTTACATCAAATTAAATAAATCTTATTTGTTTAATCCCATTTTCCTCCATCATCCAGTTTAAATAATTTTATTATTTAAATTATTTATTCCCACTCACATCTCTATTTTTAACCTCCTTAATTGTGCGTCATAAGCACTTCCTCTCCAAAAATCAATTAAACATCCTATTTATCCCTACTCCCCTACTTATTTTAGTCACTTGTCATCCTCATTTATGGTGTTTCATAAGCACTAAAATTGTCTTTCAATCCTATCTGTCCACCTCATCCCTCACCCTTCTAATCTTGGTCATCCATTTGATTCCCTCTCCTTATATAAATCAAACTTCCATTTTCATTTCAAACCCTCACACTCTCTCATCAAATTTTATACACGTGTTCATATCACATATCATTTTCTATCATTTTCATATCAAGGTTATGCTGGTTGTGTGAGCAACCCACACTACATCCACAGGACAAGTCAATGGAGCTTGGGTGCACTCCATTCCATCCTATCAGAGGTTCAATTTTGTGCAAGGTTTGAAGGTATATTTGTATTGTTTATATTTATGTTATTGCTTTGCATGATTTTTAGGGTTTCATTTTGGCACACCCGGTGAGATGCCTTTATCCCTAGCTATCTGGATAGGGTGAAGTATTCATAGTTAGGTATGAACATGGATAATTATTCTACTGTGTGGGACTACACCATGAAATCACTCCTACTTGAATAATTCTAGGTTTGTTCATGTGCTTAACGTGTTTTCCTTGTGCAAAACCAGTAAAAGCCACTTTATCCACAAAGAAATTCACACCACCTTACTTGTTAATTCAAGTTAGCCATTGTCTTTTTGTGTTTGTTTTTTCTTGTACCAAAATCTCAAAAACCCAAAAAACCAAAAAATCTCAAATCCAAAAAAACCAAAATATCTCCAAAAATCCAAAAAAATCAATCTTCCAACCAAATATAGCATCCGTCCTAATCATTCCCTTGCATCATAATCACCTGTCTAATTATCCTATCCCAATCATATTTTCATCCAATCTAATCCATTTTACCCTAATCATCCATATGGCACTCAAAGATCCTTATGGCATCCACAGAATGTTTGACGAAATCAAAAGATTATATGGAAAGCATCCACTCACTCCTAAATCATCATCCCTACCTCCCATCAACAACCAATCCAACTTATCCATACCCCAAACTTATCAAACATCCACCATACCCCATACCTCACAAGTCAAAATTCTTAACCATGCTTCATCTTCACACATACCAAATCCCACTATCTCACAGCTCCAACAACTCCTAGACCAACAACAACAAGCCCTCATCCAACAACAAAAATAACTAGTCCTTCAACAACTCCAAACTATCCAACAATATCAAGCACAACTTTCACAACCCTTAACCTTTCAACAACCACAAAATTTATCCCATATGTCATCCTCATCAACTTCATACCAACCTAGTCCAACCACATATCAAGCTAATCTTACCTCAACCTATCCCACTTCTTCTAATATCAACCAATATCCACATCAATCCATACCTCAAGGTCATCCAACTAGTCATTCCAACATTTCACCTCATTCCCAAATCTACCTACAAGGCTATCAAGATCCTTTACAATAAGAACATACAAGTCCTAGTTATCCTTTGAGCTAAAATCCAACATCCATAAGTTCTCCTCATGCTGTCTTTGACAAGGGAAACACTGCTTCTTCTTATGCATCCCATGTGTATCCATCATCATCGAACCGCATGCTTATCTAAGAGCCTCAAAGCCCATGTCCTCCTACCCCACCAATCCATCCAATTATTCCCTCACAATGTTCTTCCACCCCACCAATCCCTCCAATCATACCATCACAATGTCTTCCCACTCCACAAAATCCTTCAATCCCTCCATCACCATATTCCTCCAATCCTCCACCAAAAGATGAGGCTGGGATACATTTACAAGGGATGCTTAAAAGAAAACTCATCAAACTTCCTGAAATCAAACCATGTGAGGAAAGTGCATTTAATTCCCTTGGGTACAATGAACATGACTATTGCGCATACCATAGGATCAAAGGTCATAAGACAATCCATTGTCCCCTATTTTTGGATCATGTCTTTGAGCTTCACATTTATGGTTTAAAGCTTAAGTATGCTAAATCATCCCAATCCCACGTCTCACTCCCATCATCATGCCAACCCAATCCATCCAATCCCATTATCCCTCCATCCAATCCTAATCCTAATCCATCCAATCCCATTATCCCTCCACCTAATCCTAATCCATCCAATCCAATTATCCCTCTACCTAATCCTAATCATAAGCCTATAATATCCACCCTTATTATCCATCCATTATATTGTCCATCCACCCATACACTTATGAAGGATGTGATCCAATGGCTATTAGTAAGGAACAACCATCTCCATGTCACCAAACACCTATCCTTGCACCTATCCAAGAACCTTCAAGCAATATGCCTATTCCTCCAAACCCATCTTATAGTCCACAACCCATCAAGCCACTTGATGAGCCTCCCACCATGATCCCAAGTCAAGATCAATTATACATTCATGTTGTTAATCATCTAGAGCCTATCCAAAAGTCTCCCACTCCCATTCAAGCAAACCAAGAGCTATGCCATGAGCTTAGTCCAATGCATGTGGAAACATCAACCCCTCATCCAAATCAAGGTCAAGACACTTTCATTTATCCTCCCCACAATACTCTTTATGATCAATATCAAGTTCCTACAACAAGCAATCCAAGTTCATCCTATCCAATCCCAGTATCACATTATTCATGTTAATCCTCTCTATGATCAAGATCTTATTCATGATAAGGATTTGAATTCCCAAGCCACCATGATCCATGATCAAGATACCCAAACCACTCCTATCCATCTTTCAATTACTCCTAGATCCATCTACAAAAACATCCACTTCCCTCGATGACACACTTGGTCCCCAAGAAAATATAGACAATCAACTTCTTACTAAGCATAATGTTGATCAAGATTCGCATGATCCTTCACCATCCTCTATTGATCCCATTTTTCAGATCCATCATCCTATCCTCTTGGATTCAACACCTTCATTCGTGGTGGCTCTCTTGTAGGAGATAAATAACTTCTATCCACCACTCCACCCTCCCCATCTAATAATGGACTCACGTCTTGTGTCCTAAACAATAAACATCCCATTGCACATCGCATGCTCCAAAACATGAATTATCATGGCAAAGGCTTAGGCCTTCATGAACAAGGTATTTTGGAGCCCATCCATCTCAAATTTCCTCCATGATTGCATGGCCTTGGCTATATACCCCAAGGAAAACAATCCCAATATGTTGGTACCAACTCCATACCTTCCAAATTCACTTCTTTCCATCCCAAACCCCATGCATCCCATCTTACCGCCAAAACATATGTCGCTATCCCTCCTCCATCATCACACAAATCTCAAAAGCATGTGACCATACACCTTCCTCCATCCACTCTTCCTCTACTCCTCCCAATGCCTAATATCCCCATCCTCGCATCCCCTCATCCTTTTATCCACAAGTCCACTAATCCCTCCATCCATACTTTTTGTTCCCTTAAAACCCCTAACATTCCTAATCATGATTAACAAATGCACACATCGACCAAACATGAAGCTATCACAACCCCCATGGGATTCAAAAATAGAAATTTGGATGCCTCCCCATATAAAGCAAAAGCTCCATTAAAGCCTAAGAATGATCATGCCACAAGGCATTCATCTCTAACATCCAACCAAAATCTCACACCTCAAAAGAAAAAACAAAAACAAAAATGGTGTGGGTCCCCAAGTAAAAAGCACTTAATCCAAATAACACATCCACAAATCAACAATCCCAAAAATCCCATTCCCCATCACAAAATCCTACAATTCCTAAGACCATTTAGGTCCCAAAATTACTAAATCGACCATCCCCTAAGCAAACATCTCCATTACTCCCAACTCCTCCTTCCATTCAAAATCTTCAAAATGCAATTCAGTGTGTACAACCATTGGTCTTGGTTCCTTTCCATTCCACAACATTTCCACATACCTCCATCTCCCCATCTTCTATCTACTATCCTGCATATTTCCCCCATCCTATCACATGGTCCGTGATTTCGCATAATCATTCCATCCATAATCCACATCACAATCCACTATCCTTCCTTGCATAATTCACTATCTATGTACTCCATCTCCCTCTCATGCAATCCTCCACCAACATCCATGCGCAAAATGACACTTGACATGATCCATGTGCGACATCCCTCTATAATGGGACATTATCATCTTTCATGGAACTAGACGCTTGAGTCCCCATCCTCTTCCAAATTCCTCCTATCCATTTTCCCCTATCCCATCCAAAAATCAAAAAAATCAAAAAAAGAGAGAAAAAGAAAAAATCAAAAGAAAAAAAGGAAAAATCAAAATAGTAAAGAGAAATCTCTTCGTCCAATGGTGAAAACCACCTCGGTGGCGCCTTAGATAAGTACCATGAAGAAAACTTGGCAAACATGCATCATGTGTAGATTCCTTATCTATGTGTCTTACACTTGGGGGCATGTTGTCTCATTTATCCCACCCTATAATTTTCCTCCTATCTTACCACCTTCATCCATCATATCCTCATACCCACATATGCCATTTACCTATCCACATACCCATCTATCCATTCCTCCTTTTGATCTTGACAAAGACATGGGGGAAAAATGTTGAAAAAATGCTTTGGACATCTCTTGATCTACCTCATCCTTTCTATCCTTGATCCTATCATCCTATCGTCATAAGCTTTGTCATGCAAAATCCTAAGTCTACCACCTAAAATGAGGCATGTTATTCCTATGCGACATAGTCCTTGGAGATCCCATCCTAAATTCTTCCATCCATCTATCCTTTATGCATTTACCATATATTATCCACTATTACCCATCCTTCTACCTATCCATCCATTTTACACTTCCTATCCCTCCCATCCACTATCACCCATCCATCTACCTATTCTTGGTTTTCCCTTGTCATTGGTATCTAACATCTAGGCTATCCAAATTTTAATCCGATGTCATGCCATAACATTCTCAAAATTCAAAAAAAAAAAAAAAACCAAAAATTCAAAAAAATAAAAACATTTTCCAAAATACCAAAAACATCATAATATTTTGAAAATCCCAAAACATCAAATATTTCCAAAAATCCAAAAACATCAAATATCCCAAATATCCAAAAAAAAATCAAATATCCAAAAAAAATCCAAGCAATAAATCCAAATGCAAGTCACCCTTAATCCTTACCAATTTAGTCAAAGTAATCTAGCCAAATCATCCAATCACATCCTTGGTTTTGTTCCAATCTTGTTGTCAATCCAATCAATCAATCATCATCATCATAAATGGGATATATTGTTCCCGCATCCTTGTGTTGATCTAGGGATATATCATTCCCCATGACAACACTATCTCAATAAATCAATTATCGGTTTAAAACTTGACAGGGGCAATACCTTGTTTATTTTTTAATCAAGTAGAAACATTCATACAATGCACTGTACCTTAACCAAAATCACATATCCAGTCACTTTATCAATTGCCACATCCTTAGATCACAAACAACCATCATCCTGCCTCATCTAGGGATATATTGTTCCCATCATCAGGCACCTATCCAAACATCACTCAAACTCTTTGGCACGAGATACAATGGTTGTGTGACTTGTGTGACATGTGTCGTCATTTGGTCTTTTGTTTTTAATTTTATCTTTTCTATCTCCTTCTTATGCTTTATCAAAGCCACCTAGATCTATTTATATCTTGGTGTGTTACGATTAGCAGAGAATGGGGCATAGTGTTTTGCATGTCTCTTGGATATTCTTATCACTACAGTTAATATTCATATCTTGTGTCTAGACAAGGTTGTATTACACTGTGTATAAGGATACTCCTCTTGTTTGCAATGTCAAGTCCATCCAAAGGATACAAAGTCACCCTGGTCCCTTATATCTTGGTGCATAATATCCTCTTGCTATATCAAATAAGGGCTGCTCTACATACTATACCAGCATAACCATCTCCTCTCTATCCATTATATCCATTATGACTATAACTTATCCATTTACAAATCCTATTCTAGACCATCGTTCATCTCTCAATATATGTTTATCCACTATCTATTTCACCTATCTCTTTCACCTTAACAATCTATCCATTCCTAACCTTTAACCTTTTCCATCATTTCTCTTGCATCCATTTCTTTATCTAACCCCTTTCATCCATTTCAAGAGCATACTTGTGTTCTCCTAACCCACCTATCCTCTTGAGGGGGCATCCCATCCTTACATTCACTCCTCTTTGTCAGTCCTTCAAGTGTCTAGGGCATCTTTTTCCCTCCGTCCATACCTTTTCTTCTTTGAAATGATGTTACTTATTTTAGTCGCAACATCATCTCAAAGAGGGGAAAAATGTAGACACCTAAAATTGACCATGTCTTCTGACACATCTTGCCCTATGCCCCCTTCCATCATTCCCATTAGTTGAATAAATTATATTTATTTAACTAATCCCTTTTATCCATTTATCTCCCTTTTATATCAAATTAAATAAATCTTATTTATTTAATCCCATTATCCTCCATCATCCAATTTAAATAAATATTTAATTTATTTAAATCCCACATGTCTCTCATAATTTAAATAATTTGATTATTTAAATTATTTATTCCCACTCACATCTCTATTTTTAACCTCCTTAATTGTGCATCATAAGAACTTCCTCTCTAAAAATCAATTAAAAATCCTATTTATTCCCACTCCCCTCCTTATTTTAGTCACCTGTCATCCTCATTTATGGTGTGTCACAAACACTAAAATTGTCTTTCAATCCTATCCATCCACCTCATCCCTCACCTTTCTAATCTTGGCCATCCATTTGATTCCCTCTCATTCTATAAATCAAACTTCCATTTTCATTTCAAACCCTCACACTCTCTCATCAAATTTCGTACACACGTTCATATCACATATCATTTTCTATCATTTCCATATCAAGGTTATGCTGGTTGCATGAGAAACCCACAATATATCCACAGGACAAATCAATGGAGCTTGGGTGCATTCCATTCCGTCCTATCAGAGGTCTAATTTTGTGCAAGGTTTGAAGGTGTATTTGCATTGTTTATCTTTATGTTATTGTTTTGCATGATTTTCAAGGTTTCAGTATGACGTGCGATTGATTTTTATCATAGTGATGACCATTTGAGTATGGTCTTTTGTTGGTGGTTTTTCTTTGTAGTCTTTGATTCTAAGGTTTTCTTTTTCAATAGAAAAGCTAGAGGAGAAACCTATGGTCAAATCAAAGATTAGAAAAGGCCAACCAACAAGAGGTATGGGGGGACCTCTTATACACCTCAAGCTCTATGAGACCTATGGAGTAGCCCTATATTTCATTGGTTATCATGGGGGACAACAGTTCATCATAATGATTAACATATAAGGAGTTCATGGGAGATTCAACAAGGTTTTTATAGATTTACCATAGTTTTAATTGTTCCTTATACCATTAAGTTTGTTCATGAACAAGATAAGTTACAAATAACTTATAATTTGAAATAATTTCATAAATTAGTTTGGTATGATGGGGGATGAGGAGAGACCTAGATGATGACCATGCCTCCTTTTTGGGAAATTAGAGTCATCTCAACAAGTTCTACAGTTCCATTTCCATCACTATTTTGTCAATTTATCCAAATGTGCTAATGCCTTACATTAACACAAACCAGACTACAAAGATTTTCCTTATACGATCATTATTATTTATCTGCCTAGAATATAATCAATCCCATTATTAATCCTGAAAGGTTTACCATCATCCTTGATTTTGAACTAATAGGAATGAATAATACAAACAACAAATGTGAATGTTGAAATCAAGCTATCTTTGATAACTTTATCTCCAAGGTAGACCACACCACAGGGGAGACAATTGTATTTCACAAACACATACTCATATATTTCGAGTCAAAATAAGATCAAACAAGAAAATGCAGAACTAAAGATTACATTTATAATCACAAAAAGATGGATGGATCGATCTCATGAGGAGTGCAACTTGGTTAGTCATAATTATTTGACAAGGCCATATCTTGCATGGTGATATCCTCCTAAATTGAGAGTGTTAATCTCCTATGAAGGATCAAAGCCTAATATTGTATTGTAACTTCTTGTTGTAATAAATGTCACTTTGCAACCCTAAAAAAATTCATTGTATAGAATACATCCAATGATTACTCACAATAATTCAACCAATCATAAATACATTATCTAATAGTACATCGAGTCAATACTTCAACCCATATAGATAATCCAAGTACATAGGCAACATACCCAATCCATCACATAAGCACTAGTAATACAATGTACAAGAGTAATGCTCGCCAACCACAAATAACTCCCTCCAAGCTCCTATTAAGCATGAGAAAGGTATTTTGAATCCACACATCAAACAAACCCTATCCTCCCCATCCATCAATTTGGCTGGAAGTGATAAAGAGATTACCCAAGAACAAGTATCAAACACAAGCATTATGATTATCTTATTAGGTCCTCTTCTCTCTTTCTACACATATACTTACAACCACGAACATAAGCCAAACAAGCTAACCGTTCCAATCCACTTTCACAACACATGTCAATATCATATAAGACATTTAAACACACCACAATCATAAACCCAAGGCATTACAACAATTCATAACACATGTTCTATAAAAAAAATCATATAGAATGTATAAAAGAATAACTACAATATAAGTAACCAAGAATAACAATCTCTAAGAACCTAAGACCATATGCAACACTTCCAAATGACTACCACTGACATATCATACTATGATAACAATCATTCTTCAATGCCATATTTCTTAAACAAATCAAACTAGCTCAAGGTGGAATACCATGTAGCCCATACTACATGACTTTCTAAAACCTTAGCAAAATCACTTTCTTTCTTCTAGATCCCTTTACTAATCAACTACAATGCATAAGCATACACAATGGAAATCAAAAACATAAAACACACATCGACCAAGTCATACAAGAACAAAATCAAGGTACAATACAACATAGAATATGAAATTACAACATAAGAAAGCTAATCACAAGACTAGAAACATAAGGAAAGATAATCTCAACAACACATCCATCAAATAAGTTGCCAACTAGCACCCTTACTAGCAAGCAATACCAAATTAGGTACTCCTCAAGACACACAAACACTCCTAGAATAACATCAAGATACCCTCACCATACAATAGTCTAACAACACAAAGCATACTTGGAAAACTATCCATCACATGTAGAGCACCCCTATCCTTTCGGATAGAAACCTACTCTTTCAAGTAAACACCCTACCTTTCAATTAAAACCATGTTCTCTTGAATAGAAGCCCTACTATTTTGAGTAGACACCCTACCTTTTAGTAGAACCCTATACTTTAAAATAAAAATCTTACACTTTCAAGTAGACACCTTACCTTTCAATAGAACCATGTTCTTTTGAATAAAACCCTACTCTTTTGAATAGACATCCCACATCTCAATGGAAACTATGAGATAAATCTCTCATGTACCCTTTCCATTTGAATAAAAACCCTACTCTTTCGAGTAGACATCCCACCTTTCGATGGAAACTATGAGATAAACCTCTCATGCACCCCATCCTTTTAGATAGAAGCCTACTCTTTCATGTAGAACCATGAGATAGATCTCTCATGCACCTTATCCTTTAGAATAGACACCATGGAATAAAGCTTCCATGCAATTGTGATGCAATACAAATAGATAGCAAGATGAACCATCTCTCAACTCAATGTATAATAACGTGACCCAATAGTGTTCTAACATAGGATCTATACAAGGAGTCACTCAACCTATGCCTACACACCCATCTTAGAACTCACAAAAAATAGTATTTAGGCATAGGGTCTATGCAAGGAGTGAACTCGACTCATACCTATTCACCTATCTTCAAACACACATAACACATCCTCATACATTGGTGTAGTTGTAGCTCAAGGATTGAGGTTCAACTAGACTCACACACTCACCTTGTACCAACAACTACTATCAAACAAGTAGCCACATAAAACTCAATAACTCACAAATAGAAAATAATATCAAGAATCCTTCTTAGGGAAGGTTAAATGATCATATAATATTACATCACATGTATTCAAACATTCAATTCCGCTAACATGTATATGATTATTATTAATTTATTCAATCATATTTAATGACAAGTATAATAAAATGTTAAAATATCTTAAATTATGATGCTTAGGTTTAAACTGAAAAAGGGTTTTCTAGTTGAATTAAATTACACAAAAACCTTTCTCGAATTTCATTTGAGTAATATGTTTTTTTTTTAAATTTTAAGCCACAAACCATTGCAACAAGTAAAAAATAAATGGGTTATATTATGACCATTTAAAATTAATTAGAATTTCATGTGTACTACAACCCATACAATTTTTTAAAAATTCATTTGTCTATTGTTATAACAAAACAAGTTCATATATTTATAAAACATGAAACCCAAAGAATTTCCAATCCAAAAACTTACAATTTTTCTCTTTTATTTAGGTATAACTTAGCAATCACAAAATATTCAATTCCAAAACCCCAAACCTTCAACTTGATTAGAGCATGATTATGGTCTATATTTTCCTCCAAAGTACTCTTTCATGCAATTTCATGAAATTGAACATACATAAGGCATCAAAACAACAATTTAAACATTTAAATCATCATACAAATGCCCTCACTTCATCCTTTCAATCAATCATTCTCTATTTGTTAATAATTGCAAATTTAGGTTTTAGTAACCTTTCTTGTTCAAGGAACCTAGGTATTCATGTTGAAAGTGGAGATTAATTTGTCATAAATCAAATTTTTAGTATCTAAATCATTCTATTTTTATTCTCTAAGTCTTTGATTTTATAAATTTGATTCCTACAATCAAAACTAAGGTTTTAACCTATTATAATCTAGTTTTTTCTAGTGCAAGTAACCTAGTTTCACATAGAATTCAATGAACATAATGACATGGTTTATCGCACAATCTAAATCAATTTCTATTATCAAATTAAGGTGTTTTATAAAGCATTTCATAAATATGAATCTAAGCTCTCTAAAAGCATAATCATGAATTGACAAGACATTAAAACCCTGATCCAAAACCTTTGAAACCTCCAAAAGACACTTGCAAATTCTCCAAATCTTTAATTCAATTCTCTATGAGTGTGTGAATAACAAAAAACTAATTTATTCTATTGAATTTTCATCTTTTATAAAAGCCCTCTTTCAAATCTCCCAATCCCTTATTAGAACCATAAATTGAGAAATAATATACTAATTCACTAACTAAAGAATCTCAATTAAAATAATATATTTTACACTCATGCACATAACTTCAATTCTATTTTAATAATAAACTCCTCTCAAAACTAATTATAAAGATTTTAAAATATAACAATAGATTTAAAAAATTTATTTAATATAAATCCTAAAATTAGATTTTTGAACAATGTATAATTAAAATAAACATCTTGTAAGTCAACCTTAATTTGACTAATCCATTTATTTAAATTAACTATCAATTAATTCCAAACAAAGACTATTTAATCTTTTCCATATAAACTTATTTTATTTTTCAACTCAAATCAATCAATTTATAATTCTCTTGATTAATTCAAATAAGAACTACTTTGCACTTTGGGTTATAGGTTTTTCTGTCTAATGAACCAATAGCACACATTTCAACACATATCTTAGTAGTATAATTAGATATTAAATTTTTTAAAATACTACTAAAATTTGTATAGATCAAATAACTTGTAACATCTCTCTTTATTATGTATTTCTTTTCAATATTTAAATGCATTCATTTATTCATTTGGAAAGAATCTAGGAATCAATTGAACATGTCTAGATTTTGATTTACAAAGGGGATAAAAAGGAATTTAGGCCATAATCAAAGCATGTCATCCTAGAGTTGTTTTGTGCTTGCTTGTTGTTTTGTAATCATCTTTTAGAGTCATAAAGTGCCTAACTAAGGGAGGGGCATAGAAATATTCGATAGATAAGGCCTCGAGCTATATTGATCGAAAGTATCATGGTCTTAGCTTCATCCCATATCCAATAGAAGAAGTCCCCATAGCTTGCTTCATGACCAACTTATGCCTTGGTTGTTAGAGCTAAATAACGGTTTGATTCATATTGATTTGTCATTTTCTTTCACAAATTACATTATTATTAGTCCCAAACCATGTTTTGCTCATGATTCTCATTCTTCCTCTTATAGTGGCCCTTCTTTAGTAGTTTCCATGGATCTATGCATCAAATGATATACCACTTTTTGATGAAGACCCTCATTCTGAATCTTCCCTCTTTCTTATGATGTATCTTTCAATGATTGGAGAATATATTCTTAAACACCTATTAAATAAATACATGTTTTACACATGCACAAGGATAAAAATCCAAAATTATAATCATATGCCCTTAAATTGATGATGCATCATCTTCTTATCCTCCAATATTACACATGATCACTATAGGACATGCTAAGAATGAAATTTTCCCTATATAAACTAACACTAGCAATCGCACCTTGGTGTGCAATGGGTACGCCGAAATTGTAATAGTTATGTTGGATTTGCTTATGTTGATTTTATTTGGTGAATCTTTCAGGGTTCTTTATTATTTGGTTAAGAATGAACTACATGTGTAAATTGGAAGGTTAACAATTTTTTAGAAGCACTTGTTTGGGTGACATTTTTTAATTTGCGATCTCCAAACTATGTTTTTTTATGATGAAAATAAAGTATTTTTTCTTGAATGAACACTATATATCTCAGTTGAAGAGCGATATAGGATTTTAGAGCAAGCAAGAAAACTTGTCATCTATTGAATGTAAAAGATAAGCATATTCCTTGTCAACAAGACAGTCACCAAAACTCAACTATGTTGGCAAAGTTAGAGTTCTATTTTTTAGAAAAGAGATATTTACCATTTTCCATATTTTGTATGTAATACACCATTCATTTAAGGATTGTATGTGTTCAAGCTTATTCATTTGTTTTGAGTTTAGGTTTATACTAGAATGATGCTATATCTGTAGAATAAGAAAATAAAATATATTTATGGATTAACATAAAAAAAATTAAGAGAAAGACCTCAAATATGCCTATTGATTCTGGACTGACAACGTGTTGTTGTAGAGAATCTATTGATTTTGCAATTATTGCAGTAGACATCAATTTGTATTACATCATGCACAGTTGGCCAAGATCAGGGTAGATTGTAGCTCGCCTCTTCACCACAAATATGGGAGAATAGCTTAGCCTCATTAAATGTTATTGAATAATAGTCATTTGATACTGCTTGTGATGCAAATCATTTTTGCTTGCAGCATTAGGCACTGCAAATGGAAAACTGGAGGTTTGAAAGGATGAGGATTTCTTGTGATACAATTATTTCTCTAGTGTAGTTTATCTGGTATCCCAGATACCTTGGATACTATATTGGATTTTCGAAGTCCAATGGGTATCCCAGATACTTTGGATATCATATTAACAATATTTCTTCGACAACATCCCAAGAACATTTATTTGGTGTCCTTGCTTAAAAAGAAATGGCAAGAAAACATTTAATTTATCTTTGTAGTAAAGTTTCTTCAACTGGAATGTGATCGTGGCTTTGGTTTCTTTGACGTTATCTTCGAATGGTTGTCGTTGGTACATGAAAGTGGGGAATTTTTATATCTTGTTACGACAAAGAAGTAATATAATGTGCTTAATAATTGCTTTTGATGCAAGAGAAATGTGAAATTTCTTTGCAAATTTTTAAAGCAGGCTCATTTTCTTGTTAATCTTCTTTAATCCTTCGATATCCATGTGGTTGAAACCTATATTCATGAATTTTCTTCATCCAACTAAAACATGAATCTTGTCACATATTTTATGTGTGTTTATTACGTTGCTTGAAGCATATGTATTTGGTAAAATATGTATATTAAAATCAAAATAATGTAACCTATTGTAATGATTTGAGATTTTTTTTCCTTCTTTCATTAATTTAAATTTACTAAAAGCAAATATGTATATAATATATTTAAGATATTCATAAGGTTTGTAATTGTAAATAATAAATCATGTATAATTAATTTGCAAAGAAATATTAATATTATGTGTAATCATTATTGAATTGTAGTATATTGTTTGTGAGTTCGTAAGGCTTTAAAGCCTTATATATTAAAAGATATGAAGTAAAGTGTACAAGGACAAATTCATAGCTAATATAAATAAAAGCATTAATAATATTTGGTGGGGATGCTATTTTTTTTTTAGGTAGAGGTATATGGACCTCAACATCTAATATATGCAATAATGAGAAATATCATTTATATTTTATGAAATCACACCAATTAAGCCATTAATTTTAAGTATGTTTTGACAAAATACTAAATGTGTCAGTATGGTAACTTAGAACTATAATAAAAGTGTAGACAAAAAATGCTTTCCACAAATTTTCCATATTGTCTTAAATAAGACTCCTAAATTTTCCATTCCATTTGAATAAGAATGTCATAATGACATTTCTGATTAAAAAAAAATCAATGGTTAGAAATACAAAATTCTGAAGCAAAACTCTCTTTGATAATGACTTGGAAGATATTATAATAAAACAAATGAATATCAACCTCAATTATAAAAACTTATATCATGCTCCTCCTCCACTTCCTAAATGCTTTCTTGCTAATGTTGGATTTCTTTGATTTCTTCTTTCTGTGAGATTTTGCCACACGCAGGATTTTGTGCACAGCACTAAGCCTTGCAAGTGTTGGCCTCTTTAAATTTGGGTGATAATAATTATCAACAAACTACGAAAAAATTTGATATGAAAAGGTTAGGTAGAAAAGTAGAAATCATAAAATTGTGTAGAATTGTAATTATGGAATAGAAATAGTCCATATTAGAAAATTAGCTTCTTTTGATTCAATCTGGCTCGAAAGTTACAAATAATCAAGCAATAGAACTACAAAAATTGCATCAGATATTAATAATGGTGAGTCTTCTGATAATTGTTTATCAATGTACCATGACAAATTGTTTCTTTAGGAGATTAGAAAGATATTAAACTAATCATAGATGAGGTCCAACTGCAAAAAAAAGCATCTAAATTTTTTTTCAGGTCTTCTATACGTAGCCACAACAAATATATTGAGAGTCCTCCCGTGGCCACTATTGAACATTCTCAATGTCCTCAACTGATTCAACTACTATCATGTATGAAATTATTAACCAATGACAAGTAATTAATTTTAATAAATGCCAATAAGTTATATTACCTTACCATTAGTTGTTGATCAACCATAATTAATATGGTAGACGTTACTTCCAAAATATGCCTCTAATGGCCTCTTGCAACAACTGTTGCAAAACCACCCACTTGTCTTCTAAATTCTCAAGTCATAAGTCATCTTTCCTTGAAGATCATGCCCCATTACCATTGCACATGGTGCCCAATTTTAATCTTCTCCATGATAGATGAAACAAATAAAGATTGAGACTATAGACAAACAAACTAGTGAATGTATTTAGTTAATGTTCTACAATAATCCTAAAGATAAGTAATTGTAGACAAAAGCTTGATGTATTCCATATAATTCTTTAGTCTTTGAAAGATAGCACTACTTGTTAAAACAATAGTAATGATGACATTAAGCTTTGGCTCAGCAAGAACCATATCAAATGCACTTCTGGCAGCATCAGTTGCATCTGCCACAACAATTCCAATGTCAGCCTTTTTCAAGGCTGGAGCATTATTAACACCATCTCCAGACATGCCACAGATATCCTTCATCTCCTGAAGATGCTTAACTATCATTTTAATGTTCTGTGTCCATGGAAAAATACATTGCATTATGCCGATTCAGATCTTTGGCATTCACTTAGGGGACGAGAGGGAATTCAAATTTTGATCTATTTCCTTGCCTTATCTGTTAAGAAATAGTGTCTCAAATTTACTGGCATGTAAGGCTTCAGGTTACAGTGTATCAAGCTGACAGAGGAATTTCGTAGGGACCCAATTGCGTGTCCCCTCAATGGACCGATAGCACTTCTTGGTTTGGCTTTGTGTATTATGTCGGCGGGAGTTGTTTACTTCTGCGGAAGTCATTGAAATGATGACTTAGCAGTGACATCAACGGTTATGGTTAAAGGAATCCACCGGAGGAGAAGAAGTTCTAGGGAATCTTCCTGTATTGGTGGGAGATGTTATAAAGTTCCCTGGAATGACCAATATGACTATCTTCGCAGCCCCGTGGTACCGTTGGTGGGACCCATCCCTACCTCTGCGATAGTGTGGGGGGATGCCAAGTGTCGGTGTTTCGCAAGCTCGCAGGCTCCACGGTGGGGCCCAATCAAAGTCGTGTGCGAGTGCGCTGTTGGTTGGGAACTCTTGTCAGTGGGACCCGACCGATGCTAAGCAGGAGAGTGGGGATTGGATGATGTTGACGGAGGTTGTATGACTTGGTGACATGGAAGTTGAAGCCACCTAGGCAGTGGGAACGTAGTCAAAGCTTGGTGTGTAATAGCTATATCGATGAGACTTGAAGAATACAAGGAGATATTGAACGATGTCCATTCGACAGTTCGACGTGTCTCTCATAGTTAACCGAATTGAGACTGTTTTCCTACAGGAAACTAAAACGATTGGTTTCTGGTATAGCATGGAATGTAGAACGGTTGGAATAATGTTGTAATGTTAAATACATTGAAACAACCGGTCGAGAGATAAGAGAGAGTGTGAATGTGATGAGAAGATAAGTTGCATTCACAAGGGGATTGTGCTGCCAGATTATCTCTAGATGGAACAGGATGTAAATCTCCATGAAAAGGCTTAGAGCCTGCAATTGTATTGTAACTTTTTTTTTCTAGTTGCTGAATAATACAATGGGTCTACGCTTTTGGAGTGTGGGGTTTTTTACTTGTAAGGGTTTTTTCCCACATAAATCTGTGTGTTCATATCTTCTATTCCATCTTTCATGTCTTATGATTATGTTGTTGAGTCTATTTTTTGCTTGTTGAAACTGGTGAAAACTTGCATGAACTTTTCTCAGTAGGATTAATGCTGGAAATGAACTATGTCTGATTCCGCTTTTTGACATAGTTGTGAGTGTTTTTGAGGCAATCTAAATAAATCAAAGCTACCGAAGACACTACTATTCTCAGATGTTCATTCTGAGATGAACTCATTTCCTTACATTATCCACTATGCAACAACAAGAACATTCTGTGGATCTGCTTTCTATATTAACTGTTGTATACACCTAAAAATGGCTCAAGTCAAATTAAATAAATATTTTAATATTTATTTTATTCTTATTCCTCTATCAATAAATAAATGTACTAATTTATTTATCTGATTCACATTCATCTTAATCTTTCAAAAATTAAATAAAAATCAATTTATTTATTAAAATCATCCAAATTCCTCTAAATCATCCTTAATTCAATAATTCCAAATTATTTAATTAATCATCATTCTAAAGTCTTCATTCTATAAATCCACATCATCTCATCCACCTCACTTTACACCTCATCATGTTGCACACAATTGAATATTTTTAATATTTAATTATATAATTATCCCCGCCCACATGTCCTATTTATCCTCTAACCATTCCTATTCTCAAGAATTTGGTTCCTCCATGTCATCTTAGTCAAAGGACACTTAGAGACACATGTCTCATTAGTTCCTAGATTCCTTCCAACCTCCCTACAAAGAAGGACTCTTTCTTTGACCCTTGTTCTTTGGTCCTTGAGAACATTGTGATAAGTGGCCTCATGCTCACACCTTTCTCTCCACCTTGTCATCATAGGAGGAACATCTCCCCCTTTTATCTCCCTCATCCCAACTAATCAAATCTCCACCATACACCTCTTATGACTCACTCTCCATCGTTGGGATTGTGACACTTGGATCTTGGCCTTCTCAAGCCTATAAAATAACCTCTCATTCCTCCATTTTCACACAACTCAAGCTTTAGCAAACTTATGTTGTAGAAATTCTGCCATAGCTATCAAGTGTGCCTTTGGCTCACACTCTCATTTTTCATTGCATCCATTAGCATTATAATCTTATCTAGATGCATATCCATATCACTATCCATGGCTTCATATCATAATCTCCATCATTCATCTTAGTGTTGCATTGTAGTTTATCTCACTTTGCATAATCCTCCACAAAAGTCATTCTCTCTTTGTCATCTTAAAACAAGGAAGTCTACTTCTGAGAGATCAGTCATAATCTACAAAGATCATTGAAGGGATAGGCAACAATGGAAGAAACGAGGTAAATTGGTTCACAAGGTATAACTTTGTTTTATTGCATTTATCTTATTTTCATTGGAGTATTGAATATTTAAGTAGATTCCACTGTAGTTCATAAATTCAATCACATTTTGGTGGCCACCGTGGGGCCACTGCCTCATTTTTAACTTCTATTTTGAGTTTTTGGTGAAGTTGCAGTCATAATAGGTCATTCCTGCGCATTCGATTTCCAGTTCTGGGCATGTGTGAAGAAAAGTGCAGTCCTGCACATATGAATATACCTGTCGCGCATTTGACAAATTCTACTGCGCTTTTATTCATTCTGCGCATTTAAAACTTCTTTCTGCACATTTGCAAGTTCTTTCTGCGCATTTGTCTTTTTGCGCATTTAATCAGTCTTTCTACGCATCCATTGTCTATTTTAATGCATCTGATTCTTGTCAGAGATTAGTATTGATTTTTGCAAACTTTTTGGTACTAACTTGTGTTGCAAGTATTATCAATCATCAATGGAGGCTATTAATAGAATGTTCTTGCAGGTTTAAGAGCTGGTTTAGACATTTTTAGTTGCATCTTGCATACAAATTTTCATCTAGTTTCTAATTAGGAGGAGTAAATCATATCATTGTTCATACAACTTGCATACAATCTTCATCTAGTTTTTAATTAGGAGGAGTAAACTTACATCTTGCATACAAATCTTCATCTAGTTTTTAATTAGGAGTAAACTTACAACTTGCATACAATCTTCATCTAGTTTTTAATTAGGAGGAGTAAACTTACATCTTTGCATACAAATTTCACATAGTCCCAAACTAGGAGGTTAAAATTGAACAAATCTTTCATTCAAATCTTGCATTTACAAATCCACATTTAGCATAAGTAGGGGAAAGTAACTTGATCAAATCTTCAATACAATCATCACATAATTTGATTAGGAGGTTAAAATCAACTATCTTTACATTTTATGCTATCATGTCGTTTTTGTGCTTGGTAGATTAAATCACATTTAGATTAACTCTAGAAGGTTAATGAACCAGTGTCTACTGTGTTTGTAAAATGGTGATAGGCATATGCTCTCCCCATCTTGGGTGACCAAAATGCTAGACCCATCGTTTCATCTATTCAACCTTTAGAAAAGGCCTGCCCTTGGATTGCGTTTCATCCAAGTGGGACGACCTTGAGCGGTTACAAGCTAAAGCGAAGCTAATTCAATCCGCTATAAATAAAAGTGTTTGTGACAAAACTCATAAACAACAGGTGTTTATGTGTTATACTAACGAATGTTTCCCTTAGTACCCTTGTGGTGCGTTGAAACCTATAGATCTTGACCTCTACAGATTGGGAAGCCTCCTAAACGGAGCGAATTGTTGCACGTATAACCACCTGAACGAATTAAGAACCAACTATTTTTAGAAGCCAAAATCCTTCTATTTGTTGACGCAGGAGGTCAGACCTCTTAAGCTATTTGCCGCCCAACATTTTCACTAATCATGAGTAGAGACAAAAAATTCAACTCTTCGGAGGAATTGGAACTTAGTATGCCAGAGAAGTGAGTACCGAGCAAGGGGGAGCCAGTGCTACTAAGTTTCTAACTGTCTACCTTGATTTAAGTGGCTGGAGAAATCCAAGTTGGGATTCAATAAATATTGTCCTTGCCAACCATAGGAATTGTACTTGTTTGTAAAATGTTTATCAAAAACTTGTATAAAACCATGAGATCTTCTTATCTACTATTTTTTCTTGCAACAAAATGAAGAAAAATCATTACCAAGAACATAGGACACTTTTAGAAAAATGTGCTTGAAATGAGAGAAATTGATCAAACTTTGCAAAACCACAGAACTGCGCATCTACAACTTATAACTATGCATTTGATACTTCTTTCAGTGCATTTAAATCCTACTATACATTTAGCACATATTGCTGCGCTTTTGACCATTCTTGTTGCACATACACTTTTCAATGCATTTAAACAATAGAGTTGCGCATACAGAGCTGTGCATTCAATCAACAGACTTGCGCATATAAACCCTGTTTCTGCACATTTAAACCTGCACATTCAAAACATAGAGCATTTCCTGAGGTGTTGAGAAAAAAATTAGACCAGTTTCAGATACCCATTTCTGCCTAGAATCAATTAGTGAAATTAGTTAAACCATAAAAATTCATTCCATATCCATTTCCAAAACATTTCACTTACCATATCATACTTAGCCATCCAAAAATCAAACAAAAACCAAGATTTCCATTAAGGTACCATTGAGATCCACTAAATCAAACAACCTAGTTAGTTTCCTATTAGGATCAATCATGCTCTACCTCGAAACTATACTAGAGCATCTTGATAAAGGTCTAGTCTACATCAATAGCGGTTACCAGTTATCCCTATTTGACTTCCTTTATATCAACACTTTAATAGCTATTCCATCATAGCTCAAGACCATCTTGTTTGAAGAAAAGATCAAAATCAAACCTTAAGAAAAACCTTATCACCATCAACTTATCCAATCCAATCAATTATACCTCAACCGCATCTTACCAAAAACATCACCAAAATCCACAAGTATCACATTCAACTCCATTCATTTCCAAAATTTTATGGTTGAAACTAGGTCCCAAACCAAGAGAAGAAAAGAAATGGATATATCAAACCATAGTGTTCACTCCTCTTCTTCTAGTGATGAAGAGGAAGAAATCCCACATGAAGAACTTGTTAGTGCTTTGCAAGATCCTAAATTCCAAAGAATGATGGATAAGGTCATAAACATGGACCCCCAAAAGTATTTTCTTATGCTAGCACAACAAGGAGCTAAACTACCCTCTGATTTTGACATCTCCAAACTAAGAGAAGCAACCCCATCTAATGACACCGATGCTCCCAAACATGACAAGGCTAAGGATATATCAAACCCATTAGACACACTAACACTACAAATCCAAGCCTTGCAACAACAATTTGTGGACCTTCAAACAGGAACATCCACAAAGCACTACTCACTTGAGATATCTCACCCTATCCTTTTGACAAAAGTTTGGTGATGATACCTTTACCCTCAAGATTTGAGGTCCCCAAAATTGATAAATATAGAGGAAAAGGTGACCCATGTGACCATATAAGGGAATTTAGTACTGCTTGCTTAGAAGTCACCCACAATGAAACATACCTTATGCAACTATTTCCACGCAGCTTAGGAGGACAAGCAATGGAATGTTTCTCCCATTTACCTCCCGGCATCCCCACTTTTAATGAAGTAGTGGATAAGTTTGTGACCCATTTCTCCTACAACATTGAACATGAAATTTCAATGTTGGATCTTTGTAACAACAAACAAAAGGGCAGAGAATTCTTCACCTCTTTCTTACAAAGATGGAGACAACTTGCTAGCAAGTGTCCATACCATATCCCAGAGAAACAAATGATTGAGATGTTCGTCCACAACCTAAACACTGACTTGAGCTATCAAATACAAATACAATGTCCCACTTCCTTTAGTAAGGTCATTGAAATGGGATTACTCATTGAGAAAGCCTTGATAGCTAAGGGACAAATCAAACTCTACAAGGATAGCCCTAGTTCAAGTAATAAAACATATAAATCGAAGTTCTAGACAAAGAACAAAAACATTGTAAACGATGGAGTTGTTGATGCTAAACATGTGGTACCAAAACAACCAATCTTTAATCTATCAAATCCACACAATAACACACCATCAAACAAACCTCAAAACAATGATCCTAGACCCACAAACTTTCCTCCTCGTATAAAGTTCACACCACTAGGGGAATCACTTGAATCTGCCCTAAGGAAGCTTATATCAAACAACCTCATAACACTTCTAATGGTGCGATATTATGAACCTAAATTTAAACCTTCTTGGTGGAAAGAGTCAGAATTTTGTGAATTTCATAGAAGCAAGGGTCACAAAACCAATGATTGCCAATGACTAAAGAATACCATCCAAGACTTGATTGATCAAAAAGTAATATCAATTGATGGGCATACTTCCAACAATGAGCATGTGGCATTAAAAAATCCTCCCCCTAACTATGAGAAGGGAGGATCCTCTAATCAAAACAATAACAGTGGTAACAATGCTAACTACATGAAGGTATCCTATGAATACACTGTTAACAATATATCCAAAAGTGATTCGCACATAAATGTGATCGCTATAAACAATAAGCCCGATTGTAATGTAACCAATCGTCATGGAAATATTACTCTCCAAGGGGCTCCATCTAAACCATCCTCCACGTCTAACCAATATAACACCCTTTACCAACTCCACAAGACACCTACACATATATCCATTTTTGATCTTTTGCATCTCTCCCCATCTCACAAAGCCATCCTAGAAAAAGCTCTCTTGGAAACTATTGTGCCAACCAATCTAGCCCAAGAGCAATTTCAGGCCATGGTGGGACATCTACCTACACCCCATTTCTTATTGTTCACAAAAAAGATGATATGTCTATCACCCAAATGCACAATGCATCCCTCCATATTGAAGCCTTCATCCATAAACATAGAATAAAATGGGTCCTAATAGATGGAGGGGTAGGTTTAAATATTTGCATATTAAAACTAATCCTTGCATTGGGGTTTTCAGAGAATGCTGTTAATCCTAAGAAGAAAATTACAATCAAGGCATACGATGAAGAAGAAAGAACATCAAAAGGTAATGTGGTCTTGTCAATACGGATTGGGCCAGTGAAGAAAGATGTAGTTTGCAAGTGCTAGACATGGAACTAGCATACAATATTCTTCTTGGTCGACCTTGGATACATGCGATGAAGGCCATGCCATCCACCTACCATCAGTGTATCAAGTTTCCTCATAATGGCCAAGAAGTCACCATCCAAGGGGATCCTGATTCATTCCAATATTGCAATTCCATCCAATCCAAGCCCGAAGTTATAATCCCCACTAACCGTGTAGCTTCCTCCTCTTCATCTTGTGTTGACCCAGCCTCACTACCTTCTACATCCAAGACATCCGTACTCAAAGTCAATCTCAAAGACAATGGTGTAGGAGAGTATACCATCGAGCAAACCTTCTATCTAGCACAACTACTCATATCTCCCAAGTCCTATGGAAAACCATCCATGAACAAACACAAGTCATTGGAGACTCCTAAAGGTTCTTTTGTCAAATGGGGAAACCTATTAGATGAAAGTGATGAGAAGGATATTCTACAATGGCTATATAAAGATGAAGATAGTGAATCCAAACCACAAGACTATCAACCCCAATTGCAAACCGAACAATATGGTCAAGGGTTCTCTATCTTACAAAGAATGGGATATGACGGTCATAGTCCCATAGGATTAAGAAAAGAAGGTATCATCGAACCTATCCAACCTTCTTCTTTAACAACCCGAGACACTATAGGGCTAGGGTACAAAGGCAAAGAAAAGATCAAAGGTAAATAAAAACATAAAGGAAAATCAAGGGAAACAACTACTACTAACTTAGTAGAGCAGATTCACCGACTACAAGAAGGGAGTGAGATAGGCTCAAATGAATATGAATGGGATAGTCTTTCTGAATTATCTTGTGAAGACAAAGGTGTTGATATGGTTCAACAATATAGCTCTACCCATACAACTCATGAGGGACAAAACTCTAGGTCTAGACCTCTAGAGTTGGATCCGCAAAATACTAAAAGTGAGTTTCACGAGGAAGGTATGATGTCACACTTGACAGATCAACTTGAGAGTACCGTCATAGACTTTGTAAATACTTCCACTAACCTAGACAAATCCTCCATCTTAACCATCACTTGCCTCGAATCAGACCAACCCAATGACCCATTACTGTTAGTGCATCCCAAACTTATAGACTAGGATTTACAAGAAGCCCCTGAGCTAGATACTTTCCAAAATGATGATGCTATCATAGATTATCTAGAACTAAGGGACCATCTACCTGCAGGGGATCACAAATTTGGTTTTGCTATAGAGCTCAATGATGTGGCATACTTTGGAGAGAGATTCAATTTGGAGAGAGAGTCAATCCTTTCAGTCACAAAAATATAAAAATAAAAAATAGATCTAATGGTGAAAACTGCTCTGCGGCAGTGTTAGATCAAGAAAAAAGTAAAAGAAAAGATGTATCTGATAGTGAAAACCTCTCTAAGGCACCAAAAGATGAAAGGCGTGACACTCTCCCCTATCCTACTCAACATGAGAGATCATCAGTTGTGATTGAACCAACTACACTTGTCAACATCGGCATAGACGACAATCTGAGGATAATCCACTTAGCAGAATCTCTGTTTGAACAAGAAAAGGCAGAGTTCGTTAACTTCTTCAAATAGAAACATATAAACTTTGCTTGGTCCTACGCAGATATGCCGGGATTGGATCCAGATCTAATAATGCATCATTATCACTAGCTCTAGGAGCTAAACTAGTTAAGTAAAAACTGCGGAAGATGCATCCCCATATAGCATTGTTAGTCAAAGAAGAATTGAAGAAGCTACTAGATGTTGGGTTTATCAAAGATATTGATTATCTTGAATGGGTTTCCAATATAGTACCTCTCTCAAAAATAGATGGAAGGATTAGACTATGTAATGACTTTAGAGATTTGAACAAGTCTTGTCCCAAGGATGACTTTCCTCTGCCCAACATTGACATCATTGTAGATTTAACAACGGGGCACACTATGTTGCCACTAATGGATGGATTTTCCAGCTATAATCAAATCAAAATAGTGCTAGAAGATCAACACAAGACCACATTCACATGTCTGTAGGGTACCTATTGTTGGTGTGTCATGCCATTTGGACTGAAAAATGCAGGGGCAACATATCAAAGAGCCATGACTACAATCTTTCATTACATGATGCACACCATCATGGAAGATTATGTTGATTATATCCTAGGCAAATCAATTATTAGAGAAGGACACCTGTAGGTCTTAGACAAAATCTTTCAAAGATTAGAGCAATTCAATGTATGCTTAAATCCAAAGAAGTGTGCTTTTAGAGTCACATCTGGCAAACTTCTAGGATATATAGTGTCAGCTAATAGAATTGAGGTGGACCTGACCAAAGCAAAATCAATCATGGACATGCCACCACCCAAGAATCTCAGTTAGCTAAGGTCATTACAGGGCAAGCTACAATCCATCTAGCGGTTTATCTCTCAACTAGCTGACAAATGTCATCTGTTCACACATCTCATGCACAAGAACATTCCTTTCAAATGGGATGACATGTGTGAACAAGCCTTTCAGCACCTCAAAGAGTATCTAATGAATCCACCGATCTTGATGCCGCCAATCCAAGACAAACCACTTCTACTTTATATTTCAGCTATGCCAACTGCTCTAGGAGCCCGACTGGCACAACAGAACTATGAAGGAAAGGAGCAAGCTATTTACCACTGTTGTCGATGAGGATTGCACCCTTATGCAAAGCTGTGACACTCTGCAATCTTTCGAAACATGGGGACAAACTTAGATTGTGGGTGACCTGTAATGAGTTTGAACCTCCAGATTAAGGGCTGGTTCCCTTAAAATATTCTATTGGAATGTATGATTTTTCTATTTTGGAAAAGGGTAAGAAGGAAACTATAAGGAAATGAAACTGTAAAATTTGGTGATGCACCTACTATGGATAGAAAATATGCAATCTGGTTCACAATATAACTCAGAAATCTGACTCACACAATCCAATCTTGGCACAAATATCACAAAAAAGTGTTTCTAAGGAAGGCTTGAAAATAGACCTTTAATGAAGGAAAAGGATTTCTCACAACACAAAAAGGATTTATTTTCACTAACACAACCTAAGACCTGTAATATCACTATGCTTAATACTACAAGTAAGAGTGAGACAATAATTTTAAAGGTTTTAATGATTAAACACAGTAAAACTTCATCAAATCACTTCATACAATTAGTATCAAATGGAAAGGCAACTACTTGATTTCAAAGAACAAAGGAAATATTGCAAGAGAGACAAAAACGGAACTTGTAACCTGCTGATCTCTATAAAACTATAAAAAATTGAGCTAGAAAACCTTCTCCTCTCTCAAAGTGTATAAGAGCAAAGAGGCAAGAACTAGCAAAAACAAGTTTTGCTTTACAATATATAGCTTTGCTCTATCTAAGAGGCATGCAAAAAATGAACTATAGCTAGCTGCCTCTAAAAATAAGTCCTCCAAAGTGATCCACGAGCAAACTCAAAAATCCCCCAAAATAAGGGCTCAAACTGTCACAAATTGAGCAAAAATAGCTTCAATTTGGACCTCTCCATATGCTTGACCAAGAAGTTGACCAAGATCCCTCAAATCGCTCCTCAAATCATGCAAAAAAACCCCTAGATGGCCTAGTTAACTCAACTTATCAATTTGCATGATTTTGCTTTTGCAAAATTGATTGTGAGTAAATAATAAAGTAATTAAAATAATTACTCTATTATTGGTTACAACTTGTACTACTTTTGATTTTACATTTTGTGAAAATTAATAAATTAATTTGAAGAATATTACTTTATAATTTATTTACAATTGATTTATTTGTAAAATCATGCATGAAAAGAAAAATAAAATCTCCTTATCTCTCCAAATACACATGCCTATTTTGCATGATTTGAGCAAAAAATAGGACTTAGGAGAAAATAAAAATCCCTTATAACTCCAATATTTGTATCAAAAAGAAAACAAATATCTAACTTTGCCTTATCACCCCATTTACAATGCAAAAATGGTCTCACTTGCCATATATATATTCATCATGCATTATATAACCCTAAGTCACTTTATTACTCTGCCATATACATCATTATGCCAAAAATATCTTATCCTCTTCATATCTCCTTCATGCAAAATATATTCTCTTTGCCATATATATTTATCATGTTTACCACCTTGTCACAAGAGCCATCATGCAAAGTATATACTCTTTGCCACTTTGTCTGCCACTTTGCAAACTCAAACTGTCTTCATATCTTCTACCCTTGACTTTGAATGATAATTTCAAAAGGCATACACTTGCAAGACAGAGGAAATCTTTGATCATATGAGTATCCTTTTGACTATAATAGTCGATACCAAGGAAGTAAGTCTTTGTTTGAATTTGCACAAGGCATAAATCTTACCTTCTAATGATATTGACCCCATTTGGCTTTGGAAACAACATACAAAACACATATGTCAGCCTCCTTTAACAATGATCACTAGGGTTCTAACGCTTGAGGTCTTGACCCCATCGACATTTTGGATAATGTAGTGATCATTATTTTTTAGAAGTCAAAAATGAAAAGGAAAGAAAGAAGCTTCGAACAAAAGTGAGTGGAAAACCTAAAACACTAAGTCATTTCATTTTGTTTCTTATCTTTCGGCCGCCACTCTGCAACTTCTTGGCATTAGGGTTTGACTGGTTTCCATGGCTTCCTCTCGGCCTCTGTGTCGAACCTCATGGTTCTTTTTGTATCTTCTAAATATGAGACATCGCAGGAAATGGTGAGTATCATATTTTGAATTTCACTGGTATCTTCTTTCATTTCTTAGACTTCATATGATAATGGCCGCGGCCATATTTGCACCTTCTCCTTCTGTATCATTTCTTTGACATATTTTTGCTCTGTGTGTGTGAAATCTCCTGTAAAATGTGAGAAAAATGGTAAAAGAAAAGAAAAACTCCTTCAGGAGACTGCGACCATTAAGTGCTTCTTCTCTGCAATTGGAAGGTAACTCTCTTGCTCTCTTTGCTGAAGATATTTTACTTATCATTGCACATTTCAAAAGAGACAAGGGTCTGCACTATTTTCCATCTAAGCATTTTCAATATCCTTCTCCTTTTGTATGGCCATAGCCATTATCATTTTCTGTATCATATCCACTGGTTTTTGAAAAGAAACTTTGAAGGTTTCAATTTTTTCATGAGGGTTTCAACACAGAAATGCCTACAAATGCATTTTATGCTTACGACCATACCATAAAATACATATTCTGAACCTCTTGATTGTTCTTTGCAAAAATGAGAAAAGGGGCTCGAACCTGCAACTAGGGTTTTTACTTCAAATGATGATGATATCTGCTTTCTCTATACACGACCATGATAAAAGATATACTGTAGAACCATTCCTTTCTTGTAATGGCAAAAACTGTGTTAGGGTTTTATGAAAATCCATATGGGTATCAAGGAAAACCACTCTTTCAGGCACAGCTATGACATATAAATTCTTCTCTGTAGTTATTCTTTTCACTGTGCAAAAAATAAAGAATGGGGTTTCATGAAAATGAGGGTTTTCAATATTTGAATAGTTGGGTGTTCATTTAGGCACAAAATCCTATCTTCTTGTTACAACCATGCTATGAAAACCTTTCTATAACTCTCTTTTTACTGTATGCACGAAAAATGGGCTAGGGTTTCAAACCCTCTTCAAGTATTTGCATTTTAAAAGGCTCCATTGCAACATTCATGATACCTACTGTCTTTCATTATGGCATATGACTTCATTTGTCTAAATCTGTAGCTTCTTTGATTGTATTTGAACATTCTGAGAAATAAAAATATGCTACTTCTACAATTTTGAGCACCAATAACATTCTTTTTCTGTGAAGAGATATTATGAATCTTCTTCTGAGCAAGGAATTTTGACTTGACATTCACTTGTCATTAGCTGGTTAACTGTTAAATTCTCTTCATTATGCTGCTCCTTTTATGTCTACCACAGGTTTGTTATTCATCCCTATTGTCTGAACAATCTTTTAATCAACAAAATTTACATTCCATTCACAATAGAAAGTGGTAAATATTTGTTCTCTTCTTCATTGCTCAGGCTGAGCTTCTTGATTACTGAGGTAGATGATATCTGAACATGGTTATTTGGGACCTTCAACACAATATCATTGTTGTCCCTGGATTATTTAATGCATGACTTCATTTGATTTGAACACTGCAGTCCATGGTTGATTGTCCTTGATTATTTGATTGTCCTTTTACTGTGCATAGTGCTGCCTCCTCTTTGGTAATTTGTCTTGATCTGAACCTTCATCCGTGATTGTATCTTTGTGATATTTAATGATAGCTGTCCTTCATGCTACTCCATTATATAGTTGCTCTATTTGTAAGGTACATCTGGATAGTAAAATCACACTTCAATCACCACTAAAAGATGAAAAAGTACCTTCTATAGATCACTGTACTTATTGTACTTGCACATTGGCATCTTTTGGATGGAGAGATTGCTCAGTTTAAAGCATGTGTATGATGAAGTGTCCTATGGCATGGCTGCTTACTCTTATATGATTGTCTGTCTATTTGTATCTGCTTCTTTATGCACAAATAAAAGTGGCAGCTACTCTTCTGTTCTTTTGGTACTTGGTTTATCTGATTTTATCATCTCTATCCCTGAACATTTACTACATGATTGTTTACACTAATCTGTAAATGTTCATTATGTATATAACTCTCAATCCTTACAGGCTTATGAACCAACAATGGATTTGAGAGTTATGTTTCATATTGAACATCTACAGATAGGGATTAGCTTGACAATGTCTCTGTAAACTGATACTTTTTTTATCACATTTTTGCCCTTCATCTTATTTCCATACTTCTGTCATTCTTTAAGTCTGATTTTATGAACTGTGACATGAAATATGATAGAAATAAGGTATCTTAATGATGATATGAACAAGAAAAGTACCTTTAATGGTTGCATTTCTGTTTGCTGCACTCTGTCAAGTTGACTCAGGCACTTTGAACTTATTTGATTTGTTCTAAACAACTGCAATCAATGTCATGATGACACACTTTCTCTGTAAGTTGATTAAATGATGCATGATGTACTTTGAATGATGCATCTTGTCTTTTACTGATATTCCTTTTCAAAATGAATAAAAAGGAAACATGCTTGGCTCAACCCTTGTGGGAGCCACATTTTCTTCACATGTTTATTTGTCTTCAAATCAGCAACATTACTTTCCCTATATCTGCACAGTGAACAAACAAGTTAGCATGAAAAAATATACCTGATGGTATTGGTTGATCTTCTTTATGATATCTGACTTGTAGCACATGTCTGATTTGATCTTCCATATGAAATGCGTGATGTGACAAGTTGATAAGTCTGCATGATAAAGCATATGATAACTTTAAACTTCCGGAGCTCTTACGGGACTTTCCCCAAATTTTTGCAGGTTCAACTGATGATAGGAGCTGAAGCTGAAGACTAAAGATCAACATCAACAAAACAACCTTCAAAGACTGAAGAGCATCATCAACAAAACAACCTTCTTGCTCAGGCAATGATGGATGTTTAATTTTATCATGTGTTCCTTATTTCTTTTATCATCAGATGTATAGCTTGCATGTATGCATTGCTCAGTCTAGTTACTCCCACGGCTTGTGTGGGACACATTTGAACACTTCTTTTAAACATAATCAGTTAATCTATCTTATGCACTTGATATATGTATATTTCTTTTTCAATCAATGCATAGGATAGAGTAACAGATGCTGAATTATATGTTCCAAATATGACATGAAATAACAGTTCAAATAAATATCTTTCCTTCTTTCTTTCAAATATGATCAAGTGAATAATCAATCTGACTTATAACTCCTAAAAGATAACACTATGTTAGCTCAACTGTGTTTCTTGAATGATTGATACCTTGACAACTTTATTCTCTTGTCATGATGATTCATCAGTCTTGATTGGACTGATGGGTTATCCTATCAACTGAATTCCATCTTTGCTCTGTCAAGACATCAACTGTTCATTAAATGCATAACTTCAAAGTTTTCTTTTATTCCTTTTGAACAACTGCACTTAGGTCTAACTAAATTTAGTGTGAACAAAAATTTAGTAACATTTCTGGCTACCTCTCAGGGGTGTTTGCCTGCTAAACAACCTAGGACCAGTAGCCTTTGCAACTCCATTGGGCATAGAGTCCTTTCTGCCCTGAACTTTGAAAAAGATTATGTAACTCAAAACTGACTGAAACTCTAAAGTAGCAACAAAACTAAAACTTGAAACTAAACTGACTTGCTTAAAACAAAGCCAGAAACATGAGCAAAAGTACTTTTTGGAAAATAAAACAATAACTGAACTAAATATGCAAAAGCACTTATTTGTAGCATAAGGCTGCATCTCTAATAGCATAACTTGAGGTGAATCCCATTAACTGGGATTGGCAACATTTCACCATCTAACTTAGCAAGTTGGAATGCATTGTGTTGCTTGCATCCTGTTATTATGTATGGTCCATCTCACATTGCATCAAACTTTGTATGTTGACATGGTCTGCTCTTTAACTCATTCCATTTGAAAACTAGATCTCCTTCTTTAAAGACTCTTGGAACTGCTCTTTTATCAAATGTCCTTTTCATTTGGGCCTGGTGTATTTCCAATGTTTTCAAGGCCTCTCTTCTGACTTTTTCAAGTTCTATCAGCTGTGCAAGTCTGATTTCCATTGGCTTCTCTTCAAGTAACTCTAGTTCTTTTATGTAACTAAGAGTTGGTAACTCCACTGTTATTGGTAACTTAGCTTCTTTTCCATATGTAAGCACATAGAGTTCTTGCCTTTTTGCTCTTATACACTTTGAGAGAGGAGAAGGTTTTGTAGCTCAATTTTTTACAGTTTTATAGAGATCAGCAGGTTACAAGTTCCATTTTTATCTCTCTTACAATATTTCCTTTGTTCTTTGAAATCAAGTAGTTGCCTTTCCATTTGATGCTAGTTGTATGAAGTGATTTGATGAAGTTTTACTGTGTTTAATCATTAAAACCTTTAAAATTATTGTCTCACTCTTACTTGTAGCATTAAGCATAGTGATACTACAGGTCTTAGGTTGTGTTAGTGAAAATAAATCCTTTTTGTGTTGTGAGAAATCCTTTTCCTTCATTAAAGGTCTATTTTCAAGCCTTCCTTAGAAACACTTTTTTGTGATATTTGTGACAAGATTGGATTGTGTGAGTCAGATTTTTGAGTTATATTGTGAACCAGATTGCATATTTTCTATCCATATTAGGTGCATCACCAAATTTTACAGTTTCATTTCCTTATAGTTTCCTTCTTACCCTTTTCCAAAACAAAAAAATCATACATTCCAATAGAATATTTTAAGGGAATTAGCCCATAATCTGGAGGTTCAAACTCATTATAGGTCACCCACAACCTGAGTTTGTCCCCATGTTTCAAAGGATTGTAGAGTATCACAGCTTTGCATAAGGGTGCAATTCTCATCGACAACAACTACATCAACCGGACACCAGTAGGCTATGAGCTACAATACACACCTATAGAATGAGCATGTCTTGCAGTAGTTTTTGCATCATAGAAGCTAAGGCATTATATGCTCAATCATTCCATCAAATTGGTAGCCAAGATAGATCCATTGAAGTACTTACTCAGCAAGGCTACTCTAATAGGTAGGTTATCAAAGTGGGTGATGATACTCAGCGAGTTTGACATCGAGTATGTAGACAAACGAGATATAAAAGGTCAGGTGATTGCAGATCAGTTGGCAGATGCACCATTAATAGATGAGAATCCATTAAGCTTCAAGTTTCCAGACGAATCCATCTTTAACTTCACAACCCAAGCATGGAAACTCTATTTTGATGGATCATACACTCAGCATGGGTCCTGAGCAGGTATCTTGTTGGTCACACCTCATGGAGACACAATTCCAAAGTCATATAGACTACTCTTTCCATGTACCAACAATGTGGCAGAATATGAAGCACTGGTCATTGACATCAAAATGGCAGTAGAATGGAAAGCTAGAGAACTTCATGTGTATTGAGATTCACAACTTGTCATCAACCAGGTGAATGATGACTATCAAACCAAGGATGAGAAGTTAATATTGTACAAGCATATGGTAGACGACTTCAAAGAATACTTTGTTGTGATTTCTTTTGAGCAGATACCTAGACTGGAAAACAAAGCAGTAGATGCCATGGCAACCATTGTATCTCTCCTTGATATACCTAAAAATTAGTCATGCTATGAGTTCTTGGTGGAGCCAGTATCCCATCCTGCCTACAACATCCCCGAAACTGGAGCATCATATGCCACATAGTAGGATCTGATTCTCCCTTGTACGGAAAAGTATATACCTATATGAAAGAGAACACCCTACCACCTGATCTATCTAATAACCAAAAAAGAACCTTCATCCGCCAAGCCTCTTGTTATATCAAATCACTAACACCCTATATCGTCGAGGTCTAGATGGTACTCTCCATAGGTAACTTGACAGTGAGGACTATCAAACCGCCCTTAGCAAAGTTCACGAAGGTATATGTGGAACCCACTCTAGTGGTCCTACTTTGGCTAAAAAACTCATGCGTATGGGATACTATCGGCCAACTATGGAAAGGGACTCTTATCATTTTGTGAAAAGGTGCAAGAAATGCCAAATTCATGGGAACTTAATACATGCACCGGCACAAGAGCTGCAGCCTTTAACAACTCCTTAGCCTTTCTGTCAATGGGGACTCGACTTAGTGGGTAAGATATATCCCCCATCATCCAACGACCATAAATTCATAATCACCGCCACTGAGTACTTTACAAAGTGGATTGAAGTCATACCCCTAGCCAATGTCACAGGCAAACAAATCACCTCATTCATCATGAATTACATCATTTTCCGCTTTGGCATTCCCCTATCCATTATCACTGATAATGGAAGACCCTTTAAAAATTAGGATGTCAAAGAACTCTGTGACAAATTCCATATCCAACACCACTTTTCCACCTTGTATTACCCCCAAGGAAATGGCCAAGTGGAGGCATCTAATAAAACTATCTTGAAAATCCTAAAGAAGACTGTTAATGATGTCAGTCGTGATTGGCATATCCAACTGAATACCGCTCTGTGGGCATACCGTACAAGTATCAACACACCCACATGTGCAACACCATATTCCCTAGTCTATGGCTTTGAAGCCATCTTGCCCATTAAAGTCAAGTTATCATCCTTGCGAGTATCGTTAAAAGGTCTAATATCTGATGAAGAATATCAGGTTTCTAGACTACAAGAGTTAGAACTGTTGGAAGAAAGAAGACAAAATGCCTTTAATCATCTGAAAGCCTATCAATAAAGGATCTCAAGAAGTTACAACCACAGAGTAAAACATAGAGTCCTTCAAGTCGGTGACCTAGTGCTCAAGAAAACCCTAGAAATTAGCAAGATAGGGAGAAGAAAGGCAAGTTTGAACCTAACTGGCTTAGTCCGTATGTAATCTTTGCTACCTATGGATCAGGAGCTTACCAATTAGAAATATCAGAAGGTGAATTGTTTGATGATCCCATCAATAGCATGCATCTTCACAAGTTTTATACCTAATCCCCAATGCAAGGGACCTAAAAAAAATCGTGCAAATAAAAGTAAGTGGTGAAAACTTGGAAACAGGCGCTATTTGTGATAAACCGCTTCCTCCATCTTTTAGGATTTCAGTCCTCATCCATATTTTCATACCGCATCCATCAAATCACATAAGGATACCTATCATGGCTTATTGTTCGCTCACCCTTATCACCTTGTCCCATTAGGCTATCCATCTAATCCTTTATCCATTGTGTCATCCATCACAATTCCCTTATCAGTGTCGTCAAACTACGTCGCCTCTCAACTATCACGTAGGTAAGGCCATCATCGATGAGCCCCCGAGGCTTCCCATCCATCTGTATCCCTCATCATATCATAAACCTTTGTACACTATTTGTTCATCCATCACCAAGGTCAACCTCCATGCCTGAACTACGTCACCTCTGAGCTATCACGTAGGCAAGGCCATCATTGATGAGCTCCCGAGGCTTCCCACCCCCTAGGTCTTAGGTCCAAATAGTCCACATCCCCAAACTACGTTGCCTTTGCATCGTCACGTAGGCAAGGCCATCATCGATGAGCCCCCGAGGCACTAGGTCAATCCCTTAGGGCCCATCATATCGCGTTCGCCATCATTTTCACCCAAATGTTTTGTCCATAATAACTAGATCCCTTGCTTGACTGGGGGCAAAATCCTCGACCTAGTTGGGAATTAGATTCTTGAATGTCACAAAATCTCATAGGATAACAAAACCAGGATCGCGATACTATCTTTAGACAACATGCAACGCTACAAACAAAAACCTTTTCAACAAAAAGATTGACACAAAGACATTGACCTATATCAGACAACAAATGAGCCTAAACCATCAAGATGATTATATCTGTTATCAGGGCAAGAAAACATATCTGTGGCAAGAAGATTTGATGCTTGTTATAGGTTTAAGTCTGAGGTCTTGATTTTTGTTATCATGTTTCCTATGCTACTCGAGGATGTCTAAAACTAGAGGAGCTATGATGGGGGCATGATCATTTTCATTTGTTTGTTGTTTGTGGATTAATCTTTAGTAATGTGATGACTTGTCTAACAACATGATCAACAACATTATGGGTCTTAGCATGAAAGAGTGCAATCCTTGTCTGTTGATACATGCAAGACATACTCAGGTCATCTAGGTTCAATTTTGACTAGATGCTTGTATTAACTTTCTAAATCAAAATCCATGTAAGAGATACTCAAGTCATCATGGTTTAATTATACCTAGATGCTTGTATTTTCTTACAACATTTTAAAAGATCAATGATGAAAAAGTACTTCAAACACTTGTATACAAGATGACAAAGCCTCATTTGTGCATGATAGGTTTGCATTTCATTTCATTTATAGTCATTCCATAAAATCATCATTTACCAAGTGGGTTAAGATCCAAGTTGTTTCTTTCATTTATCCATATTATCCATTTATCCAAATCTTCTCTTCCATTCATCTAAATTATCCTTCTAAGTTATCTATTTATCCAAATCTTTTGCCTAATTCTTCTAAGTATTCTTTATTTATGATTGAGTATACTTGGCAGTAACAAAAAAAAAAAATCATTACCACGTTGCATAGTATAAGCATATCCATCATAAGTTCATTATCATTTAAGTGCATTAGTTGTATTAAGCATTTAGATCATGACAGTGATGTCATTTATCCACATAGGTCTCATGCATAACATTTATCATCAAAAACTTAGAAAAACATAGATATCATTTGTCATAACATTTGCATATTAGTTCACCATACATAGAAATTAAACATCAAATACTGCATCTAAGAATCATCAACATATGCATTAGGACATCATAAACTATAAGCATATAGGATCATTGCACACAGATAGAAGAAATCATGTAAACCATAGGTGCATCATATCGTAAGTCTCATGTACATCATAGCATCAACACATTATAATCATCACAATAGCTAGCATCAAATTAATAGCATCCATCAACATAGTTAACATCAAATAGATAACATCCATCCATCAAAAACACATGCATGTAGTATGTCGAACTCATATAGATCATCATAAATAATAATAATAATAATGTCCAAGTATACAATGATGTCATAAATGTGTATCTCGAGCTACCAAAAATGGTGTATACAAAAATGATATAAACATGGTACATGTCTCAAGAATGCCTATGTGGTACTCCCTCTAGAAGGTGTTGGCTGTTGGGGCTGAGGCTGAGGTTGTGAACTTGTAGGACCTGTAAGATGAGGAGGTGGTGGTCCCATAACTCCTCTGCTCTCTGATAGTGTACGCCTAGACCTGTTGCGTGAGCTCAGGTGGAAGCTACTCACCCTCTGCTTTGGGGGCACTACCTGCTCATATAGGGATCTCCAATAAAGATCTCTTGCCCAACTCGAACCACATCTATAACAATCTGCCCATGAGGACCCTAAGCCGCGGTCTGCTACACTTGTTGTAGTAGGGTCTCTATCTTAGTGTATCTATGGATGGCAGTATCTCTCTCTAAGATAGTTGTCTTGACATCCCCCTGCAGTTGTCTAACCTACCCTTGAAGCTGAGCCACCTGGGCTCGCAGTGCTGCTATAGCCCCGTCATCCTGGCCCTGTACCTGCACTTGTGGTTGAACCTGTGGTTGTGCATGTATCTAAGGCACCCTCTCCACCCTCTATCTCACCCTCCTCTATCCACCATCATCCCCACTATCATCCCCATCATCTCCATTGAATCACCTCAGCCTCAGCCACCTCCACCACCCCCGCCACCATCATCTCCTCCTCTCCCACCTTGGCCACCCCTACCACCTCACCACCTCCTCCTCCTCTGTCATGGAGCATCATCATCCTCCTCATCTGCATCCTCTAATCTCAGAGCCTGCTCTCCAGGTCCAGAATATCTCAAGAAGGGGTGCATGGTGAAGTGCGCCACATAATCAATTGTCATGCCTACATCCACAATGTGTCACCATAGATCCCATGCCTGATATGGAATCTATAGAAAGTCTGTCCTCGCAGTCTCGTAGGAAGACACCGGACCCCACAATGGACGCTCCTTGTGCGTCTGAGCTAATATAGCAATACCCTAGGGCATCCCTTGGACCTTGCCAAACTGTCGGAGCACACGGGAAACAATGTGACGCTATAGGATATAGGGAGTCCTCCCTATCAACCATTGTGTCTGAAAGCAATATGGCAACTTTGCTGCATCCTCCTCCCACACCTCACACTCTAGGTATGGCCGCTAGTCAACTGCATCTACATTATTCAATGTATGATGCCAGTACTCAAGCTTCCCCAGCTTGGGTTGGGAAAGAGTCTCCTGAAACATGTATGAATAGGGTCTATCACGTCCTCTAACTCCCATACATATCATTCATGTGACCGCTATGTGTAGCCATGCCCAAATCTGTAATAGTGAAGCACCAGCAGATAGACTGGTAGCTCCATCATAGACAAACTGATGCAGATCATGGTATAAGTGCACAAGTATGCATGGGCCCCAAGTGAAGCATGTCCCCTCCTGTATCATCCGCTCTAGTGTCCTCCCCCATCCAACCTAGAATCCATGCGATCTCCTATTTGGATAAACCACTCCCCCAACCAAACCTGCTAGTATAGCTAGCAGGGGCTCATAATAATCCACCATATCAACCCAGCTGGTCTCCGTCCCCTCAAGCTCTGCATCGTCAAACACCCGTCTACACTTTGCTAATCTAGCTCCCGAGTGTGACTCATACTCAACAGCTCTCCTTGAATCAAAATCTATAGAATCTGATGCACATCCTCCAGTGTCACTGCCATCTCCCTTGTTGGAAGGTGAAAAGTGCCTGTCTCACTGTGGTACCTCTCTCCAAGTGTAGTCAATAGTCCCAGATTCGCCCGCATCTCAGGCATAAAGTAGACAAACTACAATCCGACTGATCCAAGGACCAAGTGGTCGGTATCATTCAAGTAGGGACAAAGAATTTGTGTAATTGGGAATCTCTCCTGCGACATCAAAACATGATCCAGAATCTCCTGCAATCAATAACAACGCGCATTAGCAAAACAAATCAACCAGGCCGCATATCTATCCAATATATCAAACCAGTTACTTAGCTATCCTATCAGTAATATATCCTATCATCTCTTCTGAGATTCTATCAATATCAAAGATGACCTATCAGTTGGCCAACATCGATCAAGATGCCGACTTAACCTAACTAGCTAAGTAATTGACTAATTTTCTCATATGCGCAGCTCTTCTTGTTAAAAGCGTAACTTTTTATCAAATGTGTAGGAGCCCTTTTCATTTGCACATTTTTGAACAAATGCACAGAATCATGCATCATTTGCATCATTTAATCACACATGCGCAACTTCATATCAGATGCGTCAAAACACTATCCAAATGCATGTTTTCTATTTGAATGCGTGGATCTAAAACAAATGCGTAGGACTGTTCTTTATATGCGCCTAAAAAATCAAAAGCACATAAAACCTTAACTAAATGCGCATGAATACCTTTTAAATGTGAAAAATTCACATATGCACCGATTCTTGGCTCATATGAGTGGATTAAACTATCATTTGTGTAGAAACATTAAAGCGATGCATTTAAAAACGTGGAATTTGACCCTAATTTTTTACCATCATAAATGCACTTTGACCAAAATTGAAAGTGTACATACCGGGGGTCCATAGTCTGCTAGTCGCCCAAATTGTCAGATCCTCTCGAACCGGTGGCTCTCTATCAGAATCTGATCCATCTTCGCTGACTGCGCTGCTCTGCTAAACACTTGGTCTCCTATACTCTCTCCTCAAATGACAAATGTGCAAATGAGTAGAAAGGTGACCCCACATTCCTATTTATAGCCAAGTGAACCCTAAATTGGAGGAGTTTGACCTAGTTCAGTGTATACCATGTTTTTCGTCTGTTTCTTATTCTACATAATCTAAATTTTTCACCCGTGTATCGTGTCATTCATTTTTCTTAATCATGAGATTGTTCGTTATCCTTTTCCAATCTCCCAACTAATCTCTCGAGGGGGCATCCTACCATCATCAAAACCTGTACCAGGGGCACGTATCATACTTAGAAAATTTTTATTCTTTGAAACAACATGATAAAACACATTGTCTCAAAGAGGGGCAAAATATATACACCTAAAAATGACTTGAGTCGAATTAAATAAATATTTTAATATTTATTTTATTCCTATTCCTCTATCAATAACTGAATGCACTAATTTATTTATATTCACATTCATCTTAATCTTCCGAAAATTAAATAAAAATCAATTTATTTATTAAAATCATCCAAATTCCTCTAAATCATCATTAATTGAATAATTCCAAATTATTTAATTAATCATCATTCTAAAGTCTTCATTCTATAAATCCACATCATCTCATCCACCTCACTTTACACCTCATCATGTTGCACACATAATTGAATATTTTTAATATTGAATTATATAATTATCCTCACCCACAAGTCCTATTTATCCTCTAACCATTCCTATTCTCAAGAACTTGGTTCCTCCATGTCATCTTAGTCAAAGGACACTTAGAGACACATGTCTTATTAGTTCCTAGATTCCTTCCAACCTCCCTACAAAGAAGGACTCCTTCTTTGACCCTTGTTCTTTGGTCCTTGAGAGCATTGTGACAAGTGGCCTCATGCTCACACCTTTCTCTCCACCTTGTCATCGTAGGAGGAACATCTCCCCCTTTTATCTCCCTCATCCCAACTAATCAAATCTCCACTGTACACCTCTTATGACTCACTCTCCATCGTTGGGATTCTGACACTTGGATCTTGACCTTCTCAAGCCTATAAAAGAACCTCTCATTCCTCTATTTTCACACAACTCAAGCTTTAGCAAACTAATGCTGCAGAAATTCCACCATAGCTATCAAGCGTGCCTTTGGCTCACACTCTCATTTGTCATTGCGTCCATTAGCATCATAATCTCATCTAGCTACATATCCATATCACTATCCATGGCTTCATATCATAATCTCCATCATTCATCTTAGTGTTGCATTGTAGTTTATCTCACTTTGCATAATCCTCCACAAAAGCCATTCTCTCTTTGTCATCTTAAGACAACAAGGAAGTCTACTTCTGAGAGCTCAATCATAATCTACAAAGATCATTGAAGAGATAGGCAACAATGGAAGACACGAGGTAAATCAGTTCACAAGGTATAACTTTGTTTTATTGCATTTATCTTATTTTCATTGGAGTATTGAATATTTAAGTAGATTCTACTGTAGTTCAGAAATTCAATCACAACTGTAGTATTTGATGAAAGCAAGTGGGCAATTATAGCAGTAGTTGGAATACCTCCACTCGTCCAACTACTTGAAACAGGCTCCATAAAAGCAAAAGAGGATGCTGCAATTATTCTAGGAAATTTATGTGCTCACAGTGAAGAAATTTGTACTTGTGTTGAAAGTGCAGATGTTGTTCTAGCCCTCCTGGCTGTTGAGAAATGCTAGTTCCAAAGGACAGGAAATCACTTCCAATACACTCAAACATCCTATTAGGGATGCAAATGTTGCCACTGTCAACCAATTGGTGGCTTTACTTTTGGGTAATCAACCAAAGCCAAAAGTCCATGTGATAACGACTTTGAGATGCTTACTTTCAGTGGCATCTCATGATGAACTTGTGCAAAAAGGATGTGCTGCAAACAAAGGTCTCCAATCATTAGTTCAGTTTCTTAGTTCTTTAAATGAACAAACAAAACCATGAATCCTATGAAAAAGCTGTCAATAAATAATAACCTAATATCATTTAAGAATAATAGAAGTGCACCCCTGTAAAGACCCCTACAAACCCATTAGCTTAGATACAATAGAATCATCCTTAGCTCCACCAAGGAAAGTAGTTGATGGGTAGATATTTATCATCATTCCAAGCCTTCACCCTGTCTCTTTGGTAATAGCAAGTTGATCCTCTAAGAAACATAAAATATAGTGTAAAAACTGTAGTGGTTCTGATAACAGAGCCATTTCTGTAAAGTAGAAACAATGAAAATACAAAATCAATGGACATCAGAGACCTGTGATCATCTTCACATTGACACCGAGGTTAAGTGCTCAAATAATTGTTTCAACACTATAATGGTGAGAAGGGTCAAATAGAAATAGCAAACCAACAAATTGCCATGGGCCTCCAACACTCTCTTTGTTCTTTTCAGGTACTTCCTACTGTTTACATATCAAAGAGAGACCATCCAAGGTAGCTTTAATGCATATTGTCACCAAACCATGAAAAACATAAAGATCATGTTTCAATTTGACGTTTGATTAATCTATCCTATATCAAGACAAATAGGGCAAACTTTATGGGTGTTTTCTTGGCTATTGATCAATTATTTATCATTTTCTCAAGAGAGATTTTTCTAGTGATAAAATTTTACTAAATAAAAGGCAAAAGTTTATACAAAACCCGCCTAAATGTAAAATATGGCAAATCTACAAATATTAGAAGCGACTTCTATGTTTTTTACAATATACATGTATCTTTAATCTATGCCATGCAAAGAGTTGCCATCTATTCATAAAATAGACTACAACACAGTTTCACAATCAATGCTTGTAGGGCCACATCTGCAAGTTAACATTATCACAATTTTTCAAATCAATGCAAAAAACTTCCTTCACAATGATGATTTTCCACTACCGTGTAGCCAGCCATGCTTCTCTTTGCTTAAATGAAGGCATCATTCTTCAATGTATGTACCAAGCCAAACAGAACCATAAATTATGAAAAACTTCTGCTCTATTTTATGGACCTGTGCTTCTTATCACGCTTGTGCTGCATTCAATCCTTTTCACTCCCAAACTTGCCATCATCTGTGTCTGTGGGCCTTCTTCAGCTTCTTTCATCTTTACCATGTCTCTTCTTCCTCTTCGTCCTCACTCCTGATTCAGAATGGTTACCACTATCAGTTGAATAGTGAGACCTCCTCTTCTTATTATTTTTCCTTTACCTCCTCTCCTCCTCACTAGATTCAAGGGACTGATCATCCTCTAACTCATTAGAATAGTCCTTCCTTGAACTTCTCTTGCTACTACTAGATTTCTACCTCCTGCTCCTTCCCCTCCTCTTGTTCTTGGAGAAATTTTGTAGGAAGCACAATTTTTTTCAAAGTTAAGAAAGCCTGGAAAATCTTAGATCATTTCCAGTTTCTTAAGATTCGGTGATAAGATTTAGAAACATTTTTGCAAGAATAATATTCTTAAAATAACAAACTAATAGACACTATTAATCACTATGCTTGATCGGATTGGGAATAACCGAATTGTACTTGATATAGATTCTCAACTAAATCAATGAACTAAGAGATTAGATTACTATATGCTTCATTTTGCAGTAGCATTTTCTTCTAGGATTTTATTATGGTTTGATGGTAAAGAAAATTAAAAAAAAGCCACTCGGTTACCTAAAACTGGTGCTGGATTCTCAAAGCCATGGTAGGGTGGAGGAGGCAAGGGATAGAGGGAACCTTGGAAAGTGTTGGTTATTAAAAACATTTGCAGTGTTGTTCCTAAAAACAAGAGGAATTGAAAGGGGCTTCATCCCTTTGAATTGGTGTTTGGGCATTTTCCAGATAAGCTTGCAGGGTCTCTTGTGTTTGGAAATACTTGAAAAAGCTTAGGAGTCTGTTAAACACTTTGATAAAAGGACATGAAGCCTTCCCCAGGAAAGATGGTAGCTATGAGGGTTTCAAACCAGTTTGGTAGAATCTCTTACATAACAATATGTTTGAGCTCTTGTCAAAGGTTGCTCTTCTAGAATGTGTTTCTCTAAACATATTCAAAAATTCATGGATGTCATTAAGCAAGGATCTCTTATCTCTAGAGAAAAGTTCAAAATCGGGTTCTTGATTCCAAAGTCTCATACTTGAGAACATATGCAATGCTTGCTATCCCATTTCAAAGGCTTCATGTGCCTTTCAATCTCTCCTTCAATACCAAGGTTTGAGAGAATATTAAGTGGATCAAAGGACCCCTTTTGCTTGAGATTTCAAACCAAGTTCTTTATGATAAAAATATATTAAATTTTGTAGGAAGTTTTGGCTAGTGTTATCTATTGAAGTTTTGTGGTTTCTCTGGAAAGCAAGAAACAATTAATTATTTTAGCGTAAAACGAGGTCTCTTTTTCTGAAAATTCATAAAAAATATTTTCATAGGCTTTTAAAGTAGGATTCCCTTACTATTCACAAGGAAAATTTGGAATAAGTTGAGTGATAGCCAAGTGGGATTTAAAGTGGCAATTAATCCCCTGAAGCCCAACTGAATGACATGTTACAGAATAACAACATAGCTCAGGAAGCTCAAGTTGATAGTACAGGTGGTAGAGTTCAAAATGTCAGTATTGGTGTAGTTCTCCCTCCTTGGATGATTCAGACAGATGGATGAAAGATGAAGCTGCCCAGCAAAAATAGGATAAGATTGTCTATGATGCAATTGTGGACCCAGAGGGTGAAACAACTAGGGCAAATAGTGATTTTCAAGTGGAAGATTCTAAGCTTAAAAGGAAGATGACAATTTATGCAGATGGATTCCTTAAGAAGCTACTAAAATAACTTTTATTCCTCCTATTTGATATTCGATACTGTGATCTGTTGATATCTTTAGTTAAATTGGAACCTTATCTGTTATCTGATATTATATATTTGTTTGTATCTAGTTGTTATCTATGCTTAAGTTACTTGTGATCCTTTCAGTTTTTTATCCCTCCTGGGGATTCTTGGGTTGGTGGCATTTGTGGTATCAATTGTCATGGTGATATTGTAACATCACCATCCATAATGCCCAAGATTTAACTTAAACATGTATCTTAATCAAGCTATTATTTAACAAATTGATAGAGATAATCAAATTTCAACCAAGAGAAACATATAATCTTTTCATAAATTAAGCATGTCAATCTAATCATGATATAACAAAGCTTACATTTCAATAATCAATTACAAGTCTTTAGTGAGTAACCATCACTAATCAAGTACAAGATAAGCTCATGGCATCATAGTTCAAATAATAAATTACAATAGACTCTCTAGTCATAAATGCAAATATTGTATCAGGATCCCATGACATCAATCTCCATAAGCCTCAGCTTGTCTCATGCTTGGGAAGGAGAGCATCATCCTGGTGCTTTTCCTCCAACCACGGACCTGCGGTCCCCCGCTCAACTTCCTAACTAGAAGAGGCCCTACCCTTCACGGAAAGGTTAGACATTAGAAACCATCTGGTTAGCCATCTGAGTATCTGGTGTTGTGTCCTTCCTAATGTCTCATGGTCACACACTATAGATCCACTCTAACTTGTATGACACTACTAGAGACACTAGGCCATCTGGAACACTCTGGACCAACAATGCATGCAGAGACGAATGCATTACTTTGTCCAAAGTTTTATATACATACACGTTGCACAATGAACATCATCGTATGTCCACCACCCTAACTCAACCTATAAGATGTCATGTCCTACAGTAAGTTCTCATCGACCTTGTTCTTTAGGTCTAGTATAAGTGGGATCAATTCGATTCATTATTCATACTTGGACATTTGAATCCCATCATAAGTTGGTTACAACTAATTAGGTTACTTTCATAACGAGGAACTAGTGACTCCTTGTCACTTTGTTCCTTTTAAAACTCATATCACAATTCGACCAATTATTACCATCTTGGTTCATCTGTGGTCTACAATATTGAAAATAAATCATCATATATCAAAGTCATATTCTTAGTACTCGAGGCATATCTTGCCTTAGTAGAATAGAATGGTTTCATTATACTAAATAGATTTTATTATCTTTACGAGATTTAGAAGCTAAACACCATTCTCAGTGGTTTACAAAGGGTATAACAAAGAGATCACAACTTATAATAATAATCAGTTGGTCTTAGTTAAGACACGTATAATAAATCTATATTGATCTTTAAGCACCACAAGCTATTTTCATGATGAGACTATGATCTCAAAGATCTCACCACCTTCACATCGATGGTTTAAGAATACAATTCTTGATAGTTTAAATACCCACAATGTATATCACAGTCGGTTTTTCCATGCATGCCAACTTGATATCAGTTATAGTGTTTCAGTTGCAATGATGCATAAGTGCCTTTAGAGCTATCTCCACAGTTGAATGACTATTTAATTCAAAGAGAAAAAGATTATAATCATTAATTGGAGTCATTATCAGTTATGCAATGTTTCTATGTTGAGATTACTTTAGCTCTGACTTCATCATTAGTCGATAAGTGTTTAACATGTTTTGAAGTTCAACTTAGCCATAACAACTTCAAGCACCTATTATCACAAAATGTGGAATGTATTATAGCTAGGTCGTAAGACCTTTAGCTCAGACATAGAAAAGAGTTCATCTCTAAAAGGCTCGGCTTGGTGGCCTCGAGATAGTATCACAACTAAAACATATTACAGTCCTGCTCAACTTCTAAGCCTCGATCTTAGCCACCGGAAAGAATACAATGTTTCACTGCCTCAGCCACACGGCCTGGAGCGCAGTCTCAAGAAAAGGTTTCAATGTTTCAATATTCAGCCATACGGTCTAAAGTGTAATCTCAAAAAGAATACTGTGGGTTTCATTGCTCGGCCCTATGGCCATGAGTTCATTCATAAGAAAGTTTACTTGTGTTATTAGCTTAGCCATAATGGCTTTGAGCCTATTCTCATCATAAAGATAACATGGTAAGGCTCGACCTTAAGGCTTTAAGCCACAGAAAGAAATAAAACTTTGAAACAATGCTAGCTCGGCTGTATCAACCTCGAGCTATGACTATAAAAATATACACCATGGCACGGCCTCACAAGCCTCGTGCCTCTGAGTTAAATATAAGACATGACAAATAACATCATACTTTCTCTGGTAGAGATTTAACACAGTTTAAGCTCAATATGTCGAAAGGAAATAGAATTTTATCCACCACATTATCTGGACAATGCTTTCGATGGAAATGTTGTTCTAGACTTAGTCTCTTTTGAGCCGCACATAGCTTCTAATTTCCCAGTGTTATCTCAGTATAGCTTTCACCACCTTGCTCACCAAAAACCCCAACAACGAACCCCCTATCCAGCCAAAGTCTTTTTTACAAAAATGAATAATCAAAGCTTGATAATCGGTCAACTCTTGGCATGCTATTTTGGAAGGTAACTACCTTTCCACTCGGCCGGTTCCCACAAAAGTGGCTTGATCCAAGCATCGTGCGAGAAAGGATGAGCTCAAAGCTCTCCAGCATTCCTCAAGGCCGACTAAAAACAAATTAATAGTGCATTCAATAGTAATCGAATATTATGATAAGTAAAATAATAACAAAATTATTGCAATTCAACCTATAAAGAGGTTTTCATCCTTACTGAAGGATTATCACTATATAATAGAAAACACAAATTGAGTCACAACAAGATTATTGGTTGTCAGGGTTGAGTATTACTCCCTCGAAATCGACTATCATCCTTAGTTGAAAGACTAGGGAACAATATCCCCGAGAACAAAAAGATAACGAGAGACTTCCTTGTCTCTTTACACGATTGTCCCTTGACTTGAGATGATCCTCCAAGAACATCGTCTACTCATCACAACTAGTCATGATGGTACCAACGACATAACGACTTACAGAGAACATGAAAACTAAGAAAAGAAAGACATGACACGTGACAACTTACGAAGGGGTTTAGAAGGACATAAAAGTCAATACTCAGATGGCCAATCAACCTTTTGATTTCCCAACATCTAACCTTTCCTCAAGGATGATAGTCTTCTTCCTTCTTCGAAGGATGTTCATTTTCCTGTTCACACTCAGGATATTAAAAAATTAATTTACAAAACTAATTAACATCAGTAACTACTTCATAATCAAAAGTTAAATCAAAATTTTCCACAATATTAAATCAATTAACTATGACTAATCCTCTTGATTATCATGCCAAGTTAATGATTAAGTCTAATTGTAAGTTCAGGATGTAACAGATATGTCCAATGGGCTTATATCCATTGTACATTTTGTTAACTTTCAGCAATACAAAACAGTAGTGTTTGCTTCTGGAATCACTATGAAGTTTACACATAACTAAAAGATTATTCTTTGGAAAGAATATTAATAGTGTTCATATGGAAAGGGAAAAAAAGGCCAATTGGTGAGAATTAACTCACTAAAATTTTCCCTACCTCTTGGTGTCATCATCTTCAGAACCTTTAGAATCAAAAACCCTCAAACGCTTTGACTTCAGATCGAGGGTTTCTTCAAGGAAACCCTAGATCTTTCCTTATGTTTATCTTTCTTCTCCCTTGCCTTCTCTTTTTACCAAACATCTTGGCAATAATCCCCTCCATTTCAAAATCCTCATCACTGTTAGTCAAATCAGAACTCTCCTCCTCTTCACTTTCCTCAGACGTGCTCACAACGTTCTTGCTGCTGAATTTAATGCTCTTATTATTATCAACATTATTATTGTTATCATCCTTCTCAACAATAGTTTGAAAAAAAATATTCTCCTTCACGCTCAAGAAATTGCGGCACTGAAAGGTGAGGTGCCTGACTCTGCCGCACTTTTTACAGGCACCACGGGCTTCATCATTATTGGAGCTTGTAAGCCGGGGAAGAGTGAGAAGGCCCTGGAACAATACCATGCAGTTTAAAATGTTTAGAAATCTATTTTAGTACTAAACTCCTGACCATAATCTGGAAACATTTTTACAAATCCCCTCAAATTGAAACCGTAATCTAGAAAAAAAAAAAACATTTACAAATTCCTTCAAATTGAGGTGAATCTTCAAAAAACTAAAGATCGTTTCGAGTGCAAAGGAAATCATCAATCAATTTAGAGGCAATTCTAGACTTTGAAAATGTTCAAAGACTAATATTTGGGATGCAATCAATCAATAATGGAAGAAACCCTAAAAGTCAATACCTAATATCATATCGTGGAACACGCATTCTTCATTTATGCCTGAGCAATAATATCATACCTAACGTCCCTCCACTGGATGCAATAAATACTACTCGTTCAAACTACTGCCACAAATTAGAATATCAGAGTTCGAACCACAACATAGTTAGAGTGCAACGTTTGGAAAAAGCAAAAGAGCACGAAAATAAATGAACGTGCGTGATTAGTTTGATCGTCTTGCATTCTTTGAAGATCACTCTCAGGCATTGATAGCATACGCCACCATGCCGATTCACCTCATAGAGGGAACGCCTTCAGAGCGTAATTATTGAGATGGATCTTCTCATTTATTCTGAACCAAGTCACAAATATTGTGTGCCATCAAGTATCACCTGTCTAAAATTGAATGCATAAACCATAACTTATGGCATGCCTATGAAGTCGATAAATTGTGTTCCATTAAGTCTCCCTATTGCTAGAGTGAACGTAACTAACTCTGAAGTGGAGTTATGAGAGGATGACTTAGCCATGACAATGAATGAAAAGAGTATTTTGTATAGGCAACGTGTACGTGGGGAAGCCATTACTCCAAGGTCATTAACGACCTCCGAAAGCCACAAGATAGAATAGTAGAAGGCATTTAACACGATCACTCCGTAAACAATAATGGTACTAAATCAAAGCTGTATAATATGGCACCTACGACCATTTCTGTAGACTAACTTATCTCATCTCATCTCATCTCATCTCATCTCATCTCACTGCTCATTCCAAGAGTAAATGAGTCACTTTTGAAGTGAAAACTACAATTGCGGCTAAAGGATCTACAAATGTAAAGTTAAACAGTCAACATATCAGAATTCCTAACAATGCCTAACACTCACAAAACCTTACGTCTAAAAATAAATGAAGGATGTCATAAAATTAAATAATATGGATAACCTAAAACCCAAATCCTATTCTCTAATTAGAAGAGAGTAAAATTTTCATTACGCTTCAGCAGATAAAACCTAAGAGGAAAAAATTAAAATGACAAGAAAAAACATTTACCCGTCAAATGCACTAGGAACTTAAACTGATATACATCCAACAGGGAAGATGACCAAAACACCTGAAACAACTAATGCAATTTCAAAACTACAATGGGCAATCAAGCAGATATGTTGGCAATGCAACAATGCCACAAAAGTCCCCTACATCTCTGTCTTGTTGCTTTATCATACAGGTCTATTTTTTCTAATTTTTGGGACAGACAAATAGACGAGTGTCAAAAAAATAACACTGATTTGGATAAATTCCAACGAATCAGAACCCTTCTAAACAAACCTAGCATCATCAATAAAAATGCCTTTACTTCAATTCAATTTCCTATACCTACCTATATGGAATCAAATAAGCACTAAGTCTTAGCTTCAAAGAGATTCACACGAATTTCTGATGCACCCAATACAACTCCAATTGGCAAAATCAAATTCGCAATAATACAAGACACTCATAAACTGTGAAAGACTAATATAACAATTTCATATTTGTTGAATAAATCTTCTATGTAAGAATCCACCATACAAAAATGAAATAATTCATATAAACAAACAAACAAGATGATCCTTGTAATGCAGTTAAGAAAAAAGTAAATGACTACATCACAAAATACATCCACATTTGGAAGTGTCCTGGCAAAACCATATATGCAATATGTAATAATAGAAGACATTGTTGGCATCTACGTTTAAATTAACAATAATTTGAATAAGAATTTCATATCATTCTTGTTGATTTCATATTGTTCTCTCTTATGTAAACTAGTCACTAAACAAAAATGAAATTATTCTTAAAAACTAGTAATGCACAAGAATGTGTAATGGGCACGCAGGTAGATATTTCTAAGTAGTGTTGGTTCTTAGAAGGAGAAGACTAATAACAGAAAAGCGATTTTGCCCTGTACTACAATTGCCAAAATAAATAATTGCTAGGAAATATGCACATCAAAATTTACATGAGGGTGCAATTTTGCGGGTGAGAAAAATAACACAATATACACAATTTGGAGTGGAGCACTATCAAGTGCATAAATAGACAAGACTAATAAAACCAAGACTTCAAGAGCCTTGAGACATGCCTCATCCCTTTTCAAAATGCAATGTGTATTCCAATTTGAGATATTTTTTCATTTGTTAATTTAGTTGAGAAATTGATGGGCACAAATATAAATGTTAAATTATTAAATAATTAACCGAAATATAATTATTAAAAAAAAAAAAAAAAACAATTTCAAAAACAAATGATTGCTAGGAAAATAGTCATGTGAAAATTTACATGAGGGTGAAATAGATTGTTTGAGGCATAAAATCTTTGGTTCACCTTAAATCCTTACTGTTACAATCTTTATTAGTCCATGCACCCTCTTTCTAGACTACTGCAATAAGATTTAGGAGTGAAAGGTGTCGAGTTGAGGTTGTACCACTATCAAGTATAGGTTGTAGCATCAAAAGAGTAAAGCATTGCCTTTGGGAATGAGATCTCTGCTAGTTAGGGTCTGAAAAATAATACAAAACACACATTCTGTAGTGGAGCACTAATGAGCACATGAATAGATAAGATTACTATGGAACCATGATTCAAGAGCCTTGAAACATGCCTCCTCCCATTTCCTAAGAGAAACATAGGCATTGTCCTACATGCGAGCATACGGTTGGAAGGTGAAAGCGGGTGAGATGCGTATGTCTTTTGCAGACACCGAACACGAGGGACACCAGTGAAGAGTAAACCCGGACGTTTTGTAGGACCAATGTCTATCATGACCTAGTCAAGTGTAAGCCCTAGGCTTTATGTATGGTCAGAGCCCATGCCATTCTAAGGGGTAGTTGTCACCGAGAAGCACGTGCCACTAGAGAAACAGGCACAAGGCATGGATCACATGAATCCAAAGGAAATCCTACATAGTTGTCAAACCATTTTGTAGGTGCCTTACATTTTGTAATATCCATTTCTAAATTTAGTACTTGCCTTACATTTTGTTTTGTAGGTGCCTTCCATTCTAAATCAATTGTTTGTAGGTGCCTTCTATTATAATTTAATTGTTTTGTAGTAGCTTGAAAAAACATCAATCCAATGTAAAAAATAATATAACATAGTTATTGGTATTTACATATTTTATATCAATGTATTTTAATTGATTGAAAGTAGACTTTGTGTATAGGAAAAATCAAGAGGTTGAATGATAAGATCAAAAGCAACGATAATAACAACTTAATTACCCATAACATCAAAAGATGTATCTAAGAAATAACCAAATCAATGAATAAATCAAATTACGAACAAAGAAGCTATCACCTAGATTGTTTGGATCTCTTGGTCGAATGTGGATTGCTTCATAAATTGCAAAGCTATGTTTGCAACAAGCAGATGTAAATTGTGTTTGTGCTCAAAAAGTTGATGTGCTCAACAATGCGATGAATGCTCCAAGCGTTGTATGGATGTCTAAGAATAAATGATCGAAGATGATTTGTTATGGAGATGAGGGGGGTTTATATAGGATTCAATGAAGATTGATCAACGGTCCAAAAAATTCAATGGAATCAATGGATGAGATAAATTTAGAATTCATGATGAATGTGCACACATGTGTCACTCCAAAAAGGTATTTTTGTTTGAGTTAATTGCTTTTTGATAATAGACATGATAAAGATAGATTTGATTTTATAAATTAGAATACTTTTTTTTCTAATTCATGAGTTGGTGATAAAAATAAGATAAATTAAAGCCAATTAATTTAACTTTATATTTATTTTTTGAAGTTCTAAAAGTAAGACTGATTGTGCACGAGTTAACATAATATTTTTAAAGGAATTGGAAGATAATTGAAATAAATTTATTTAATTGATTGTGCATGATTTTGAAGATTAGATAAATTTTATTTATTTTTAGATGATTGAGTTAATTTAAATAAATTTGATTGATTTATTTAAATTTAGAAAAACAGTTTGATTTAATTAAATAATGAAAATTATTTAATTGTAGATAAGAGGATTCTGATGATAAATTAATTAAATAATTAATTTATTCAATTGACATGGATTTGAATTTTTAAAGACGATAATGATTTAATTAAATAATTGAAATTATTTAATTTTGGAAGAATAAAGTTGATTTTTTGATGGAATTAATTAAATAAATACAATTTATTCAATTAATGTCGAATTTAGAAGATTTGGAAGAATTTGATAATTTTGATGAAATTAATTAAATAATTTGATTATTTAATTAACGTTGAAGTGCAGGGGATTTGATGAAATGCAAGTGACGCGATGATGTGGTCATTTTTAGGTGTCTACATTTTGCCCTTCTTTGATGCAATGCAGTTTATAGCATTGTGTCAAAGAAAAGGATTGTTAAAGACATGATATAATTTTGATGCCTCAGTGTAGCTAGCTGCCCCAGTGTAGTTGGCGTAGGATGCCCCCTCGAGAGGAAAGATAGGGAAGCGATCGAAGAATTGGGATGATGCTCGACTAGAAGATTGCGTTTAAGATAGACGAGGTTGACAGGGTGATAGATAGAAGAAAGTGGAGATAGAAGAGAACATGATAGAAAAGACTGTTGATCGATCATTACTTGAAAAACTATATAAGTCCATGGATAAATGTATGGGTGAATGGATGAGCTTGTTGCAACGGTTTCACAAATGATTATAAAGAACAATCCTTATTTTTGATATGGCATATGGATAGTTTTCTACCAAGGTATAAATGACCAAGGTGCTGTGATATCCGAGTGCGTGGATGTTGACTCTGCAAGCAAGCAGTTTGAACTTAGATCCCTTAGACAACATATAACCTTGTTTGATATGTGAATGAGCCATAGTCTTAAAATAAACTTCAATACATAAATGCAAGAAGGATATTACTATGTAAGATACTAGGTCGTAATACAAACAAGATAAATATGCTGCTAAGAAAGATGTTAAACATCATTCCTCAAACACGGCACACAAAAGCAATGACTATGCCCCCAATTCGTACTGCATCACAACATACCAAGATATAGATAAATCAAGGTAGTCTTGAATAGGTAATGGAAAAGGAATAAAAGATAAACCAAAAAGCAAATTGACTAACTTACAAAGTAAACATACAGCCAACATATTCTCTTGCCAAAGAGGTTGCTCAAGATAGATTGGATTGGTTGGGTAGATAACAACCTTATTGTAGGAACGATGTGTCTATTAAAGAGTGATATTTGTTGAAAGGATATGTTTGGTTTCAGGAAATGCAACATGTCGTATAAGACGTCTAGTCTGGTTTCGATCATGGAACATCATGTATAAGACAAGTGTGTCGATTTGTTGCTTGGTTGAAATTGATTTAGCTGAAGTTGGCAATCAATATGTAGGACATCATATAGCTCTGTAAGTAGGTGTTTTTGCTTCAGGTTGTTTAAGGACCTTTGCTTTGAAAAGATGCGTTTGTTTGTTGTTTTGTTGCTTGAGTTAGTCAAGTTGAGGTGAATGGATTTTGATAAAAGGAAGATTAGAAAGATGACATGTTAATGGATTGAGGTGGGTGAAGAATGATGAATCATATGTGCCTGAGTACTTGATACTTCCTTCGTATTCCAGACTGCCTACATACCCTGTATCCACGGGATCAAGGCACATTACGATGAAAGATGAAAATGATAATATGTAGTTCTGGGTAGAGTGATAAGTGGGTCAAGGTGTTTGAGCTTGGGTAGGTGAAATGATGATATGTTATGTACTTGAGTACTGGAAACTTTCTTTGTATTCCAGACTGCTTACATACCTATATCCATGGGATCAAGGTACCTTAAGATTGAGACGAGATTATATGTGGTTTTGGCTGTTGTTTAATGATGTTGGATTGGATGATGGTGTCTGGGTTCAGAAATGAAACACTTCGTATAAGACACTTGGTTTGGTTTCAAGAGTGACAATCTATATAAGACAATTGATATGAATGATGTGTTTTTGTTTTTGTTTTTAAAGTGTTTTTGTTCTTGTTTGTGCTTTGCTTTGAAGGATGAGATGTTTGAAGTGTTTGTGTTTTTGAAGTGTTTGTGTTTTTATGAACCACGAACAAGGATCCATTCCGAGACCTAGGGGAAGGAAAGGGGTGCCCCCTATTCTGGTAGAGGTATTGTTATGGTTGACTGATATAAGATAATGATGGGTGATAGGAAGACATAGAATGAGTGACATTGACTAATTTCCAAGCTATACTAGATAGGGAGATAGAAATGCAAACAAGGTCAATGGTTTTATTATGGATGGATAGATGAAGTTTATTATGAAAGAGACATGGAATGAACTCGATAGATGATGGGTGCCGACTCTACACATAGCGCCTATTTGCCAAATTTTCACTATGGTACTTATCTAAGGCACCTGTTTACCAAGTTTTTACCAGAGGATAGATTTTTTTGACTGTTTGACATAGATGCTCCGAGGATCAGGCATATAACTTCTTGAGATGAACACTTTTCAGTGGCACATCTAGATGAATGCCTTCAAGTGTTGCTAAAGTATAAGCTCCTGATCCATATGCTGTTGTGATAACAAATGGTCCTAACCAATTAGGCTCAAACTTGCCCTTCTTTTCTTGACCTGCTTGATTTCTCTGATTTTCTTTGAGGACAAGATTACCAACTTGAAACCGTATTTCTTTGATCTTCTTGTTATAGTTATGTCGGAGGTGATTTTGATAGACATGGAGATGATTAAGTGCGGCAAGGCGTCTCTCATCTAGTAGTTCTAGCTCAGCTAATCTGGAAGTTCGATACTCCTCTCCATCAATCAGGTGCTGCATGGATACTATGAGGGATGGGATCTCGACCTCTATAGGTAGAATGGCTTCAAATCCATAGACCAAGGCATAGGGTGTTGCACTAGTTGGTGTTCTGATACTAGTGCGGTAGGCCCATAGGGCGGGATTGAGTTGCAAGTGCCAATCATGACCAGCTTCATTGACTGTTTTCTTGAAGATTTTTAGAATGGTTTTATTGGAAGCCTCAGCTTGGCCGTTACTCTGCGGATAGTAGGGAGTGGAAAAGCGATGTTGGATATTGTATTGGGTGCACAAGGCACGGACATCTTGATTCTTGAATGGTCTCCCATTATCAGTGACAATGGCTTGGGGGATACCATACCAGCAAATGAGGTAGTTAAGAATAAACTTGGTTGTTTGCTTGTCGGTGATATAAGTCATGGGAATGGCTTCGACCCACTTTGTGAAGTATTCAGTGGCGGTAATGATAAATTTATGGCCATTGGATGAGAATGGATGGATTTGTCCTACGAGGTCGAGACCCCATTGTGAAAAAGGCCATGGAGTAGTCATAGGGTGTAATTCATGAGTTGGTGCGTGAATCAAAGCTCCATGCTGCTGGCATTGTAGACACTTCTTAACAAACTATAAAGCATCTTGTTCTATTGTAGGCCAATAATACCCTATGCGAAGTATCTTCTTAGTGAGATTAGGACCAGTAGAATGTGTGCCATAGACACCTTTGTGTATGTCTCGTAAGGTAGCATCGACTTCTTCTGCATCAAGACATCTTAAGAGGATACCATCGAGACTGGCGATAAAGTGTATCACCCAAAATGGTGTAATGGGAGGATCAACGGATAAAGGTTTTGCGTTGGGTTGTGGATAGTTCAAATGGAAAGGTACCATTTTTAAGGTAGTCAGAGATATCTTCGTACCACGGGGAATTGGGACCAACAAGTTCGTAGATGATTTCGGTAGTTAAATACTACCCTTTTATCTTGGATCTGAAAGGCATGGCTTTGTTGGGGCACAGACAAATTGCAATAGTTGGAGTGAATTATCTACAGAGGGTGTTCCAGTTGCAATGTTCTTTCGGGGAGAAATAAAAGCCGGACTTCAAATCCTTCGCTCTGGCTAATGGCTTCCTTGGTGATATAGGGCCTTCTCACAATGTCTAAAATGTCTAGTTTTATCTAGTTTTCGTGGTGTTTCGGGTGATATGTGATATAGGTTAGTAGTCAGTTATAGTATGTATGTCTACTTTTTCTAATGTTGCTAGAATTGTCATCTCGATTCTGGTTAATAGGTTTGTGCTTGGCTGTCAGTTTAGCCATTTTGGCTCTCTATTAGGGAGAATAAGCTTTTTTGGGGGGGTATCATATAAGGTTTCTACATTTTGATTCCTGCTAAGTAGACGATTGTAACTTTTTGAAAATTTTAATTTAACATAAAATCTCTTATGCATAAAAAAAAATTACATGTATTGTTCTCTCAAAAATAAAACATTTAAATTCTAATGATTGAGAGAGTAGTGGAGATGTAATTAATTTGTGGACTTGCCCATTATTACACGTATAAAGTAGAACTTTATCTTAACAAAAAAACCAAGAAATTATTATATCCGTAGCCAAAACCCATAAAAAATCGACGTCTACAAATTCTTTCAACCTTCACTTGAACAAACCCTCCAATATAGGGCACATGAATTCTTCCATGGCTACCATAATTAGAATGAATCAAACTGCAAAACTAGTGGCAATATCCATTTTCTTTGTAACAAAAATTCTCATACCATGACATAATGACCAAATCAAGTCCTTTGATGATGTGCAAAATCTAGGATAAGGCGGCTTCAAGTTTGTGTACACAAAGGAAGTCTAATTTATTTTAAATATGTACTTTATTTGAAATGCGTCAATATAATTTGTAGCACAATCCAAAATACAACCTAGATTATTTGGAACTGTTTCTTTAATTTCGATTTATTTGAAATATGCCCAAATTATTGTCTAATATTTTTATACATTTACACAATTATTTTTAAGTCGAGCTTATTTAAAAATAATCTTGCCCTATTTAATTTGAAATAGACCTACTTTATATAATATAACTTATTTGGGATCAAATTTAAATTATTCTTAATCAAATTTGGAAAAGTTGACCTATTATAAGTCTAGATTATTTGAAACAATTGAGTTTATTTGGAATATAGTTTAATTTATTTGAAATAGAATCCGGCTTTGAATGAAATTTTGAAAACTAAACTTGTTACAAGTCCAGATTTGAAATAGTGCATATTAGAACACTTGAGTGATGCATCCAAGTCTAATTCCAACCAATTAGAGCATGAAAGGAACCACTATCCCTTGTTTAATAATTCAAGAATCACGACAAATCTTTTAGGGGATGGCCATGTCTTAGAACACAAAGAGACAACATTCCAAACACTTTGAACTCCTTGTCCGCATACTACTACGAGTCTTATTTAGGATGATTTTTACGCCGATAGGCGTTTAACTCCGGGAGGAGTTGAGCTCATTTATGCCAGCTGTACACCATCCAATGGTCCAGGATAGCCAACAGGTACAGGGACGCCCATTGCAGTCATCCTGTCCGTTGGTGCAACTTTTTGACATTTATGAGTGCTGTCAGCGTCATCATGTCATACAGGCAAGGATAAATCTTCGTTGTTCCTTGTCTGACAGCCATCTGAAAACTGAACATTAGTTTTCTTCCACAGCAAGCAAAGGGCGTTAATGGATGCAACAACATTGTATCTGCAGATATCTATAATCTTTTTTTGTGTTGTGTCGGTTACGAGGCGAATAACCACAAAAGCAGATGTATTTAGTTTTGGTGTTGTGTTAATGGAGCTTTTTATAGGAAGGCAGACACTAGATGAAAATGTACCCGAGGAGAGCATACATTTGGTATCATGGTTCTGCCGGATGAACTCAGACAAGGAATCATTCTTGAAGGCAATAGATCGAGTTCTGGAAGTGACATATGAAACTTTTGAAAGTCTGTGCACTATTGCAGAACTAGCAGGTCATTGCACTGCGCGAGAGCCCTATCAACGTCCTGATATGGACCATGCTGTCAATGTTTTGGCACCTTTCGTTGAGAAATGGAAGCCAACAGATCTAGAGAATGATGAATATGGGGGAAATGATTTTGACATGACCCTTCCTCAGGGTTTAAAGAAATGTCAAGAATTTGAAGATACGAGTATGAGTGGAACAGATGATAGCAAGGGTAGTCTTCCAACAAGGCCAACTAGGTTTCCGAATCTTTCACATCTGCAAATGGACGCTAAAAGTAGTTGCAACAATTTGAAACTAAACTGTAGAAATCTTGTATAGGGTAATATGCCTTATGTTAATCGTGGCATACTATAGAAACAACTTTATCTATGTTGTTGGTGATTTGCATGTATCTTTCTGGCTTTTTCTTTTTAAATGAATAATTCAAATTATGATATGAAAAAGACCTCCTACTTATGAATAATTCAAGTTAAGGATGCTATTTCTAGGGTTAAACTCCTATCATGAATTTTATTTCCGTGGATGTTGCTTTCATGCATTTCATGGCCAGCTAAAATAATTACCTTGGTTTTGATCCCTCGAGGTCAAGCGGTTTTCTACAAAATGGATTTTGGATTCAAAGCAGCGTTTTTGACATTTTATTAGGTCTTCATGTCAGGGTGGAGTCCGCCTACAAACTACGATTCGGTTTTGGGGACTCTTAAATTTTAGGAATTTTGAGGAGAGTTGAGGGACCACAATTTAAATAAATTAAACAATCAGTAATTAAATTTTGAAAAAAAATTTGTATTTTGCTGAACTTGTAATATTAATAGTTTCCTTTTAGATTTTTAAGGGTTTTTAACTTAATTCTATTCTATAATAGACATCAAATTTCCACAGTTCATAATATTGTCACTTGATGCATTTGGATTAAATTGTGTTGTATTTTTTTCTCAACATTTCGGATCACACAACATGATCCATCATCAGGAAAAAAGAAAGTCAGAGAGGAGAAAAATAAGTTACCATTCTATTCTTTTAAAAGATTACCATTTTTATTTTTGTTTATGGAATAAAATAAGTTGTCCAGTTCCAAAACCCCAAGTTCTAGGACATTTGCAAGATCATTGGGAGCCTAGGGGAGTAAAATCATGATTTTCCATGATTGCAAGTGGGAAAATTCTGTTATGGGTAATTTGAGTACTGTATTTTGGGAATCTGTTAGGCTTGAATTTTATTGTATTGTTGTTGTAATTCTGTGATATCAAATATGTAACTCTAATTAAGCCTTTTGTTGTTTCCTTGAAATGAAGTTTATGTTAAAGACTCCTTAATTGACCCTTTGTGGTGTTCAGCAGAAAATCATGTTTCATGAGTATTTATTGAGTTTGTATAGAAGAATAATTGTAACTTTTATCTATTGTTCAACAAGCAGTTTTGCATTGCCTGCAAATGTGAGCAGCCACACAGTGTGTAAAGGCCCACCCAATATAATATTTATCGGGTACATGGAAAGTAAATCTGTCAGCAACACTGACACACAGTTGGAAGTGGCCAAAGGAGGCTTGTTTTTTATATTGTTTTGAGCAGAAGCATATGTTGTAGGTAGTGTTGATATTTGTCAGATTAAAAGGGTTATTGAATCCAAGATAAATTTGGTCCAGGTTACTTAAGAGAGAATAATTTTTCATGGAAAAGTGTGGTGCATTTTTTTAATTTCTCCAGTTCTTATCCTGACGAAGGAATGTCCATTCTATTGCATTGCATTTGATTTGTCCAATGTATTAAGATGCACCCGGAGGCAAAGGAATATGAACATTCCAGAGTTAAGAATGGAATATATATAGGAGGCTGACATAATTTTTACTCTTGAATCAGATGAAGCTGAATATTCATGTATTTCCTGTTATTATGATTGATGTTGCTCAGATTGTTACTTGACCACTATTCTGCCACGCTGATAAACTGACTCATTGACCGAAGATCAGTCCTTACCCTCAACCCTCCGCAGTCCGCAGGTACCCCTTAACCTATTTGGCAGTGCCCTTGCTGACAACTTAAGCTTTTGGTGTAGTAGTAGCCAATCTGTGTTAATAAAAATGGCAAGACTTTATTGGGGAGGGTTAGACTCCCACGATTTGAAGGGAATAAACTATTGTCGTACTAGAATCCTCAACCCTCCCTAAGTACCCCTTAACCTCTCCTGTGGAGAAGCTCAAGATGTTAGTTTAGATTTCTCTCTGGCTCTGCAAACAGAGATCAAATTGGTTCAAACCATGTACTAGTAACTGATATACGGCACAATATGGTTTTCAGTCTTAAGCCTAACTGCAAATCATTCATCAATAATAAAAACAATCTCAAATTAATACAGACATCAATACCTAATCACTTCCAAATAATGAGCAATTACTTCATTTATATAACTTAAGACATTCTGATTTATACCGCCCCTACATCATTCGCAATGATGGTGGAGGAAAAAGGAATGAATAGCTCTAGTTTTCAGGACGTGGTGTGTTGCCTACTATGGAATTAATTTCATGTGCAAAACTATAACACCTGCACCATTGTGCCATGCTGACTATTGCTTTTCCTGCGCATACAGTAATGGAGGTAATCTCCAAGACGGTTATGTGACGGAATAATATTTTAAAAAGATTGCAAAAAATAACGTTACGACTCTGTTTCATATGAATTAAAAAAAAACCGTTATACTGTCAACACGATGCTTTTACTTTTAAACGACCTTCTATTTAATAGCTATTGTTTAGTTAGTATTGACAACCAGTCAAATTACTACGGAGTAATTTTATATTTTATTAATATTTAAAAATAGACTTCTAATTATTAAAGTATTGAAATATTTAATTTGAATTTTACTGAATGGTAAAGTTTTCTTTCTCACCTTGACAGAGAGTATCACGTTGTGAGAATGGGCAGAATAAATATGGTATTTTACTTGAACAGAAGCATTTATAGGCTTAGGTTTAGCATAAAGAAAGGCGTCATCCCTGTGGCCTGCCATGCAATGCCTGCCATGATTGCAGTATAAAAATATGTTGCATTAAACACAATTGTGACACGGTCAATGGTTTAAATGGATCTAAATGATGCCGTCTTTAGTGTGAAAGGTTGAATAGTTAGAATTCAAATGCCATTAGAAAGTGGATTTTGATTATGTAGGCCTCTAGAAATTTTTTGGAATAGGTTATATTTTACATAGATTTATTTAAGATTGGTATGTAAGATTTATATGTTTTTGATTAAATAAGGCGGCTAAAACAAGGGGCCGAACCCTTACAAAACAGAAAAAAGAAACCCCAGAGGCATCAGCGCAAAAGAGCCTCGAAACAACATAGACAACATAACCAGTCTAAAGACAGAATATATGAAATAGCAGAGTATCAACAGCATAAAAGAAACTAGAACTAAGGAGAAAGATTCTCCCATTTTTTAGACATGGATTCAATAAATTCATCCAATTTTTTGAAGTTCTCTTCTTTGTCAACATTATTCTCAGAATCACCAACAGCGCCACCAGACCTCCGTTAGTTTATTCCCATTCTTACCCTCAGCATCTTCGATATATTAGTTTATTTTAGTTTTAAAATTATTTTATTTTATTTTAGAATTTTCTTTAAATAAGTTTTATTTTACATAGATTTATCTAAGATTGATATATTAGTTTATTTTATTTTAAAAGTTAATTTATTTTATTTTAGAGTTAATTTATGAGTTATGGTTATGTTATTTTAAAATAAATTTATTTTATTTTAGAACTATTTTAGATTAAGAAATCATTTACTTTATTATAGAACTATTTTATTTACTTAAAGTTACATATTTATATTTAAAAATAAATATGTGGCTTTAAATAAATTTTCTTTTAACTATTATTTTATAATCACATAAAATATTTCTCTCTTGTTATGCCTATTCCAAAAAAATTCTAGAGGCGTACATAATTATTGAGCAATCAACACACACCTTAGTAAAAGTAAAATATTACAGATAAAAGTAGAAATTTTAACTTATTCGAGCTTTTTATTTATTCCCAGGACAAGTACATACAAGTATATGGAGTAGGTATTAGAGGTAGCTCAAAAGGAATCCCCTCAAAGGTTGTTATCTCCAAAGACTCAATCCAAAATGTTTTAACCTTTGGCTCACAAGCTCTACCTATGGCAATTGATGGCTCACATCCCTCTGGGATGGGAAACATTAAAGATTCAGACACAAAGGATTCTAAGCCTAAAAAAGATTTGATATTGCAGATTCCAATGATGTGGCTTTGCATGTTGGGCTTGCCAATACACCAAAGGTAGTGTTAAAACTTAGAATTGTTATGTCAGATTTTAAGGAGATCCATTTGGATCTTTGTTTTTAGTATATTTTAAAAGGCCCTCTTAATGAGAAACCACTTTATATTTTTATTTTATTTCTATTTTAGTTCAATGGGAGTGACCCCCAACAAGTCACAATTCACTGATACAAAAAAGAAGCAATGATGAATGTGTAATACAGTTAAAGTCAATTTTCATTTTTAAACATGATTGCATTTATTTACATTAGAATGATCTACTTTGGTTTTGGAGCTAGGAAATTAGACACTAGATATGTAATCAGGTTATTCTAATACCTTTCTCTATGATGGGAAAGTAAATTTTTATTATATTTTGCAATTGTGCATGAATATAGGAATATACAAATATTTACATTTTACTATTATTGATGTTTAATTTATTTTAATTTACAAGAATGCTAGACTATTAAAGGAGAATATGGTGTTCACTTATGTTATTTAATAGATGTGTTGATTTTAATTAAAAAAATGGATTTAGAATAAGTAAATTGAAATCGTAGACTTTTAGTTATTGGTGTATTAACATTTTATATCAATGTATTTTAATTGATTGAAACTAGACTTTAAATAGAGAACATGTAACAACTATGAAGTTGTTGTGGAGTTTGATATTACAACAAATATTTGAGCATCCATGTCAATGTACATAATTTGTCAAATCTGTCAAATTCTTTGCTTGTTGCCATTGGTCAGTCAAAAAAATTATTAGTTGCCTCGTTTACTCATGGTAGTCAAGTGGTATGCCCACAACTACAAGATAGTGCATATCTCTAGCTCAGGGGGAAGGGGGGATCCTCTACACACAATATCAATATCAAATTATTAGACAAATTAATCAACAATGTACTTCTCCCCTCACATGCACACTATGGTCAATGGCTTCTATTGCTACAAAAAAATATATTTAAATTTCATTGTGATTTTCCAATTAATTAAGAATTGCACCCATTCCATATTGCTATCCAAAATTACACTCATTCCATATAACTATCGGCATACCCATTGCACATTAAGTGCGATTGCTAGTTTTAGACACAAGCGAAACCGTAGTCTGTACCATTTCCATTGAGAATCGGTTTGTCTTATCTGTGACGATTTTAGAAAGGCTAAACCATCTATTTGAGCCATTTCCATTCCTAACATTAATGGTTGTGGCTGCAATTAAAACCATCACTAATGACGGGTTTGTCTGTGGCATTTCCATTGATAATGGATTTGTCTTATTTGCTCTACTGAGTTTTAGTTAACTCTATAATTAATCTTTGCCTTAAAGGAATGAATTTTCTTGTCTAGAAAATAAGAGCAAGTCATTCATATGAAGCTTGGAACAAACTTTAAAAAATACGACAATTAATATGGATCAATAGTTTCACAATTTTACTGCTTCGGAACAGAAACACAGTAATACCACACATAATATACAGGACAGATCATAATGAAGGTGGTATACCCTCCAATCATGGTGCCGTTCATCAAAGTTGGGTGTTCACTATATCATATTCATGTCCACAAGGCAAAATAAAGTACACCATACAACTGTGAGAAACACGATAAAATGGAGTGAAGAAACTGAGGTTATCCATTCTATTGGCAACAAAGCCAGAACATGATTGAACTTGTATCAGTTTTACTTTTCCTCTTGGAGCCCAAAACACTCGCTGATCGTATCAGTTTTACTAAAGTAATAAAGCCAGAACATGACTGAACTTGTATCAATTTTACTGAAGTAATAATACCCAAAACACTCACTGATCCACACATCCAAAATACTGAAATTTTTAATAAACTAAATCCCTCTTTACTCAAGACACAAACCCATTCCTTGCAATAAACCCTAAAATAGAAGCAGAAGTTTTTGTTTCCTGCACACAAATCTATTATCTTAACAAGGAGAAAATAGTGCCATCAACAAAACAAACTAAACAGGAAAAAATGTTCAAGAGTCCTCTCCTTCAGCATTGGTTATATCGAGTGCATGTCAGACAACCCACTTTTTGTTTCGTAACTTGGTTAAAAAAACAAAACACAAAATTGAAATTTTCTTCATACCCCCAAAGAAATTTGGAAAACCCAAAATTTTAGGCACGGCAGGTCAAACACAGGGGACAGCCATTGATACTCAATGCCTTTCATTTTCCATCTGAATAAACAAAAGAATTCGAAACTTGCCTTCAGTTATTGAAATTGCACGAAAGCACCAAAATTCTCGATGCTTGAGCTGTATAAACTTCCCTGTCAATCCACTGCCAAAGCCCACACAGCAGGGTAAAAAAACATTAAAACTGCTCAAAATTACGAAAGAAATCCACCACTATAAATGACTTGCAGTCTGGAGCAACAAGTTATGGGGTGAATTTCTGTCTCAGTTCCTGAGGAGGACCTTCTCTTATTACCAGAAGATAACTTCAACCCTGTTGAAAAATAATCTTTCTGCTCTAAGTGTGATAAAACTAAAATCAACAGGAACAGAAAACACAAAAAATAATCTTTGGCTTACCAGGCAAGACACTAATATCGTTATTTTGACCTGAGAGCAAACAAACACACTAAAACAGCACAAGGCAGACACAGAGCACACAAACACCATTAAACCATATTAATGCTGAAAAAAAAACTCACACATTAACTTATACAGAAGGATACAAGAATGCATAATTTCAATTAAAATAAAGTTTTCTTAAGAGTAATAGCTCTTCATCCTTCTACCCATTTATGACTTCTCTGATTTAAGTCAAACAGCTGAGTCTCCTCTCTGGCTGTTTTGTAGCTTTCAAATGCATCTCTTCATGTGCACAAGATTGGTTAATTAAAAAATTTCAAAACATATATACAGAGGAATTCTGTACAAGTGGATTTTTTTAAAAAAATTCTTGAATTCACAGTTCTATGGATTATACTTATTTTTTTCAAAATTCTAAAGAAATCCATCTATAGTCCATTGGGAGTAGGTTTCAGTCTTTAAATCTTATTGTTTATTAAAAACTAAAAAAGAGTTGATTTCAAATTGTTGTTTGGGGACTTAAGTGTAATCACTCTAATATATCTTTAAAGTTGTCAAGAAAAATCAAAAGCTTAATTAAACCCATCTCAACCATGATATTGCAGAGATCACCAAGATTAGAGTTAGATTTAGTCATCTCAAAATATTAGTGACTCTGGAAGTTGGGAGGTCTGTTCTCATAAATATTGAAATGGTGCCTGGATTACCGATTGAAGACTCCACAAAGTTCATATGGTCATATCTTAGAAACCATACCCAAATTTTAAGGTAACATATATATACCTTTTTGAAAAGACTGATTAAAAGAACTGAAATTGTGCAACAGGGGAAAAAGTTAAAATAGAAACAAATTATTTTCAGTGTGACAGACACAGAAAGGTTATTACTGTATATTATTCATTAAAAGAACTGAAATTGTGCAACAGGGGAAAAAGTTAAAGTAGAAACAAATTAATTTCAGTGACAGACACAGAAAGGTTATTACTGTATATTATTCAATACCCTTTGAAAACGACCTTGTATGGACTATGCATATTGGTGAAAGAACATAAATTTGAGTAACCCTCTACCTTCTAAAGATTTTGAAAACGAACAACTGTACCTTTCAATATTTTATACCAATGCAGCAGACGCCCGTAAAGACATAAATTTTAGATGAGGTCAAACTGCAAAAAAAGCACCTGAAAATTTAGCCACAACAAATATATTGAGTGTCCTCCCGTGCCACTATTGAACATTCTCAATGTCCTCAACTGATTCAACTACTATCATGTATGAAATTATTAACCAATGACAAGTAATTAATTTTAATAAATGCCAATAAGTTATATTACCTTACCATCAGTTGTTGATCAACCATAATTAATATGGTAGACGTTACTTCCAAAATATGCCTCTAATGGCTTCTTGCAACAACAGTTGCAAAACCACCCACTTGTCTTCTAAATTCTCAAGTCATAAGTCATCTTTCGTTGAAGATCATGCCCCATTACCATTGCACACGGTGCCCAATTTTAATTTTCTCCATGACAGATGAAACAAATAAAGATTGAGACTGTAGACAAACAAACCAGTGAATGTATTTAGTCAATGTTCTGCAGTAATCTTAAAGATAAGTAATTGCATACAAAAGCTTGATGTATTTCATATAATTCTTTAGTCTCTGAAAGATAGCACGACAAGCTTTTGTATAATTATTTCATATAAGGCTTTTGAAGCAGGATTCCCTTACTATTCACAAGGAAAATTTGGAACAACTTGAGTGATAGCCAGATGGGATTGAAAGTGGTGGCAATTAGTCCCCTGAAGCCCAACAGAATGACATGTTACAGAATAACAACATAGCTCAGTAAGCTCAAGTTGATGGTACAGGTGGTAGAGTTCAAAATGTCAATGTTAGTGTAGTTCTCCCTCCTTGGATGATTCAGACAGATGGATGAAAGATGAAGCTGCCCCGCAAAAATGGGATAAGATTTGTCTATGATGCAATTGTGGACCCAGAGGGTGAAAAAACTGGGGCAAATAGTGATTTTCAAGTGGAAGATTCTAAGCTTAAAAGGAAGATGACAGTTTAGGCAGATGGATCCCTTAAGAAGCTGCTGAAATAACTTTTATTCCTCCTGTTTGATATTCGATCCTGTGGTCTGCTGATATCTTTAGTTAAATTGGAACCTTATCTGTTATCTAATATTATATAGTTGTTTGTATATCTCTGCTTAAGTTACTTGTGATCCTTTCAGTTTTTAATCCCTCCCGGGGATTTCTGGGCTGGTGGCATTTGTGGTAACAATTATCATGGTGATATGTCCAATGGGCTTATATCCATTGTAAATTTTGTTTCAGCAATACAAAACAGTAGTGTTTGCTTCTGGAATCACTATGAAGTTTACACATAACTAAAAGATTATTCTTTGGAAAGAATATTAATAGTGGTGATATGGAAAGGGAAAAAAAGGCCTATTGGTGAGAATTAACCCACTAAAATTTTCCCTACCTCTTGGCGTCAAGTATGGGACTTTGGTGCATATGTTCTCAAGTACAAGAACACAAATTCAAAATCAAATTCGCAATAGTACAAGAAAAAACATTTACCACGTCAAATGCACTAGGAACTTAAACTGATATACATCCAACAGGGAAGATGACCAAAACACCTGAAACAACTAATGCAATTTCAAAACTACAATGGGCAATCAAGCAGATATGTTGGCAATGCAACAATGCCACAAAAGTCCCCTACATCTCTGTCTTGTTGCTTTATCATACAAGTCTATTTTTTCTAATTTTTGGGACAGACAAACAGACGAGTGTCAAAAATAACACTGATTTGGATGAATTCCAACCCTTCTAAACAAACCTAGCATCATCAATAAAAATGCCTTTACTTCAACTCAATTTCCTATACCTGCCTATGCAGAATCAAATAAGCACCAAGTCTTAGCTTCAAAGAGATTCACACGAATTTCCCATGCACCCAATACAACTACAATTGCCGGCAAAATCAAATTCGCAATAATACAAGACACTCATAAACTGTGAAAGACTAATATAACAATTTCATATTTGTTGAATAAATCTTCTATGTAAGAATCCACCATACAAAAATGAAATAATTCATATAAACAAACAAACAAGATGATCCTTGTAGCGCAGTAAAGAAAAAAGTAAATGACTACGTCACAAAATACATCCACATTTGGAAGTGTCCTGGCAAAACCAAATATGCAATATGTAATAATAGAACATTGTTGGCATCTACGTTTAAATTAACAATAATTTGAATAAGAATTTCAAATCATTCTTGCTGATTTCATATTGATCTCTCTTATGTAAACTAGTCACTGAACAAAAATGAAATTATTCTTAAAAATAAACAAATAAGATTTGCTGCCACAGGAAATCTTGTCATATATCCACAATTAGGCATATATATAGTAAGGGCATATATATAGTAAGGGTTAATATAATGCAGATCTCCATAGCATTAACCAGAAGTTCAATGTTTCCTTGTAGACATAATTTTAGTGAAACATTCCTGACAAAGTAAAGACTAATAAAGTTTCTATAGCATATCTACCAGTTGATCAAGGCTTTCTTTGTTGTAGAGTTGATTTTAGTATAAAATATTTTCTACAGGATTAAGAAAAAGCAAAGTTTCCATAGCATTATCTACCAGTTGAACAATTCATAGCAGAGTAACTTTCCTTATCATTTGCTATAAAGACTTACAAGATACTAAATCAGTCCTCTACTGAAGGGCTGCTAAATTAAATAAAGTTCAGAACACATGAAAATTAAACTCATACAAAAGCCGAGCCAAAATTAATAGCATTGGCTAGTTGTCAGCGGAAGATCCCTGCTAGAACAGACACATTTGTCACTTCATTAAGATGACACTTGTGTACAAAGTCTCTAACTGTATAAGTCATCATCATCTTTATTATCTGCTGTAGCAAATACATCCGAAGCCCCAGCAGCAGTACCAGCAGGTCTGTCTGGAAATCGAAATTCAGAACCAAAACCTCTAGATTGCTGTAGTGTTTGTGCAAAGGCTTGATACTTCCGAATGTCGGCATCACTGACACTTCTTCTGGCATATTTCATAGACTCCTCAAAATGAGCGGCTTTTATTTCAGATATCTCATCACTATCATCCTCATCCATTGCCTCGGGATTCTCACTTCTTTTTCTTTCACGTTCAATATCCTGCAAAAGGGTCAAGATAAGAGGTTATGGTGAAACTGAAACCCACAAAGGCTAGTATGATGAATTAAAATATAACCTATAAGTTGAGGGAAGTTCGATCAAAAGATCTAAAGGTAGACAACTTCTCACCCTAAAAATAACATCCCAGTTAAAATAAAAACCATAAGAAATTCATAAACAAATCTAGTTTGCAAAAGACGGCAATTGAAACTCACCTTCTCAATATTTTCTCTAATAGCATACTTGCAAGCCCGCTGACAAATCTCTGTAATATCAGCTCCACTGAATCCTTGGGTATAACGGGCCAGTGCCATTAGGTCAACATCCTTTGATACAGGCGACTTTCTCAAACAAGATTTGAAAATTTGATAACGTGAGGACTCATCAGGTAAGGGAATATAAATTAACTGATCAAGACGACCAGGCCTTAACAATGCAGGATCAATGATATCAGGCCTGTTTGTAGCACCAATAATGAAAACTGTTTTCTTGGCCGTCATACCATCCATCTCCGTCAACAACTGGTTAAGGACTCTGTCTGCAGCACCACCAGCATCCCCAACGCTACTCCCACGCTATAAACATGCAAACCAATTATGCATTACCAGTTAGAGCCTGCTTCAAAAAGTTCAAACAAAATTCCTACACATGCAGTCACCGTCCTCAACTTAAATTTTTAATTATAAGAAAGCAACACACCTGTGTAGCAATAGAATCAAGCTCATCAAAAAACAGGACGCACGGAGCTGAACCTCTGGCTTTGTCAAAAATTTCCCTAACGTTAGCCTCACTCTCTCCAAACCACATTGTTAACAATTCGGGGCCTTTCACACTGATGAAATTGGCCTGGCATTCGTTAGCAATGGCTTTGGCAAGCAATGTCTTTCCACAACCCGGTGGCCCATAAAATAGCACTCCTTTTGAAGGAGACATGCCAAATTTTTCAAATTTCTCAGGATGCTCCACTGGATATTGAACAGTCTACACCAAACCCATAATGAATTTTGTCAGTTGATATCTCCTAGAAAAGCAGATTTTCTGCATTAAAAGCAAGCTAAGCAGAAATATAGTGAACCAAGCATCTCAACTTACCTCTTGAAGCTCCCTCTTGACATTTTCCAATCCTCCAATATCTTCCCAAGAGACATTTGGAACTTCAACAACCTGTCAAAATATTTTTCCAATATTCATGAACAAATTCGCCATTATTAAAGTCATCAGAAACAAACAAACTTAGAAAATTAAAAATTTCAGAGCCCAACGGATCAATAGATTAAAAATATAATCCCTATTTAATCGATATGAGAAAAATGAAATATGTCCAAACATGGTTTGACAAAACTCACAGTTTCACGGAGAGCAGATGGATTACTAGAGCCCAATGCAGTCTGGAAGTGCTCATTAGTAACAGCCATTGAATTTAGAATCTCAGCATCTATCGTCTCATCTTCTAAGTCAATGACATCCATTTTTTCCCTAATGCATTGAAGTGCAGCCTCAGTGCACAAAGCTGCAAGATCTGCTCCAACGTATCCGTGAGTATCCTTAGCAATTCTTTCAAGATCAACCTGTAACAAGAAACCTAAAGATTAATAAATACTCTCACCAAGAAATCTAAAGACTAATAAATGCTTTCAAAACCCAAGCATTTGCATAACATTATAGATCTAGAAGTAAACAAAAAAAACTAGGCCCTAAAATACGTACATCATCAGAGAGCTTCATATTCTTTGTATGGATACGAAGCACTTCCAACCTTCCTACTTCATCTGGAACCCCAATATCAATTTCCCTGTCAAACCTTCCGAACCTTCTGAGTGCTGGGTCAATACTATTTGGCCGGTTTGTTGCTCCAATCACAATAACATGAGCACGAGATTTAAGTCCATCCATAAGTGTAAGAAGTTGAGAAACAATTCTCCTCTCCACTTCACCGTGGGTTTTTTCCCTCTTGGGAGCTATGGAATCAATTTCATCAATAAATATAATGGAGGGAGCATTCTTCTCAGCCTCCTCAAAAGCCTTCCGGAGATTGCTTTCGCTTTCTCCAGCCAACTTTGACATAATTTCAGGTCCATTGATACAGAAAAAGAAGGCACCGGTTTCATTTGCAACTGCCCTAGCAATTAAGGTTTTCCCAGAACCAGGTGGCCCGTAAAGCAGAATACCCTTTGGGGGCTTCACGCCAATTGATTTGAAAAGCTGTGGGTGCCTGAGTGGAAGTTCTACCAATTCACGGATCTGAGCCATTTGTTTTCTTACACCACCAACATCATCATATCCAATTTCATCCAATCTATCTTCATCCTCACGCTTTACGGGCTCCCCCTCACAGAAAATTTCAGTATCTGGAGAAACAACACAATATTCCCCAGGATCTGTCTCAATTACCTTGAACTCCACACTACGCATTCCACCTCTGACGAGGAAAAGATCCCCTTTCCTTACTGGGCGATAAGCTTCCAAGAAATAGGCTGCAAATTATAAATTGGTACTTTAGTTTTAGCAGACTTCACAGACTCGAAAAGTCTACCCACATATTTGAATCTTGTAAACCTAGTTGCAATATATTTGGAACGCTTACAATGTAATGGAATGCAGATGAAAACATTTGAAACACTTTTTTCACCCAAACCCTTGTATCAATAAATAAAAACAATAGCCTGTCAAGACTGAAAAGGGAACAGGGAAAACAGGAGACCGACAGTTTGGGTTTTAAGATTCGAAGAAAAAAACAATGGTTTTACAAAATCCCCCAATGGGTACTATTGATATTTGAAAAACAAATAAAAGGGTATAAGATGCGTTGCAAAACTATGGAAAAGAAATTGCAGAAAAAACTCACGTTTTAGATAGGCATCAAACAAATTCCCAGTAACGCCCTCGATGGTATCATCGATGGGAAGAATATGTACGCGCTTGCCGTACTTGACATCGGGACACTGGTGAACAGAAACCACATCCCCCAAACGAACCCTGAGATTCGAACGCACGACCTTGTTCATTCTGATCTTGGGCTCTTCGCAGGTCTCGTCTGCCAGAGCAATACATATCGTATCCTTCCTCTTCTTTCCCTGCAACACAGTGCAGAAGAGAGATCGAGGGCAAAGCGAAACCCCTTAGTGTCTGAATGCAAAGAAAAATAAATGCCATAGTGTCTCAAGGGCAAAAGGGCAAACAAAATACCTTAATAAGGATTGTATCTCCACGGAACAATTGCAACTTTTCCATGGTTTCTGGGTGCAGGCAAACAACCGAGTTATCGTCATTGATGGCTTCATCCACGACCAGCCGATTCGCCGCCTTCTTTCGCTCTAAAATTGCTGTGCTAAAATCCCTTTTCGTTCCTTTCCTGTTACCAACAAAAACACTCCAAAAATTCAGCAATCCATGAATAAAACCAACCAGAAGGAGGCCGAGAAAAAGAGAGAGAAAGAAGCAGAGGCAGTCTTGATCTTATTATGTGGCTGAAAAATCTAAAATATTTCTATCCGGTGGCTGAAAAATATAAAAATATCCCCTGGAAAAAAAAAATAAAAAAAAAATCCTAAATCCTTCCTTCAAATACACCTAAAACATTGTGGATCTCATTTAAAATGTCATCATGGTTGTCCTGATTCCATAATTTTTCACAGAATTGTGTCTGAAAAAAAAAAAAAAAAAACCTAAATCCTTCCTTCAAATACACCTAAAACATTGTGGGTCTTATCTAAAATGTCATCATGGTTCTCCTGATTCCATAAATTTTTCACGGAATTGTGTCTGGAAACAAAAAAAAATCCTAAATCCTTCCTTCAAATACACCTAAAACATTGTGGGTTTTTATCTAAAATGGCATCATGGTTGTCCTAATTCCATAATTTTTTCACAGAATTGTGTCTGAATTGAAGGCACGCTAGGGTTTGAATGGGGTACGATTCTATTAAGAATAGATGGGTCGTTTTGGCAGGCTGCATATGGTTAGAATGTTGTACAGGAGCATCATACGGCTTCAGCGTATATTCTCAGGCCATCAAGGCCAGATTTTCTACAACTAACCAGAAGAAGGGCGAGAAAAAGAGAGAGAATGAAGCAGAGGAAATCTTCAACTTACGCTTCAGACGATTCTCCCTTGTGAGCCATCGCTGCAAAAAAAAATTGATTTTTTTCGAGTAGTATGCGAACAAATGAACTGTTATGGGAAGAATGACGTGCAGTGGGGGTTTTTATAGAAAAATTGATTTTTTCCTAATCGGCTCTAAATTTAGTTGTGGGTGTGCTAAATTAATTAAGAAGAATAATGGTTACATAAACTAAAAGAAACTGCCTTGGCCAACAAGTTAGAACAAGTAAGAATAATCTAATCTTAGAATTGAGGAAAGATAAAAGGGGAAAGAAAAAAAGCAAAAGTAAAAGGAAAAGGGAGCAAGCCAAGGGCCTTTTATATGCCGTGAGTGGGCAGGTAAAGCTGAAAGCCTTCCTTTTCAAATTTTTTTTAAGGCTAATCAATTAAATAATCAATATGGCCACTAAAATATTCACCTTACATTAATTCAACCATAATAATAATAATAATAATCAACTTTGGAAATGAAGTGTTGGGACTGCATTAATAAATGTTTATTAAATGTAAAACTTAGTTTATTTTGATTAATCAATGCATTGAAAATTAGAGTTTTGATTAGATAAATACTTTAGAATCTATTAATTGATTATGTTCTATTTTGGTTCAAATATGCTCTTGTGAAACTAAATTGTGCACATAGTAACATATAAGTAAACATGAAACATGGGAAAACATAGGTGTTAAACATGGAACGTAGAGATATGTAGGAATCAAACAAGGCGTAGAGGAAAGTATGGGAGCTAAAAATAGGAAAGTATAGGAGCTAAACATAGAACAGGGGAAAACATGGAAACTAAACAAGTAACATAGAAAAACATAAATGGCAATCACAAAACATGGGAACTAGGGCCTAAATTTGACGATCGACCCTGCCTGTCAAGTAAAATTTTCATGACGGTTATCTACTCAAACTTGCCTTTTAAATATTAAGACATTTTTTTATTATTAAAAAATTATAGATAAACTATATACATATATCAAAGTAACTCTATAGAAATTTTGACGTTCTATATAAAATCTACCCTTTCATGTAATACAATCTTTTTAAAATTTTGATTGTATTTTACGGTAAAAATAGCTAAATACGGCCATACGGCCATCAAATTTAAGTCCTGGGAACAAACAAGGTATATATAGGAAGACATGGAAAGAATCAAAAGGAAAGATGCCTTCAAGTGAGGAAACAAAGCATAAAGTATATTATAAAAGGCGAAATGAGAATAGGAGATGCACAATAAACATGGCATAAACAAAAGGCCAAAAGTGTAAGGACATATAAGAAGAAAAAGTAAATGGTAAAATATGTAAATAAATAAGTAAAGCATAAGAACACTAAAGGTCTCAAGTAAGGAAATTTGAGAGATCACCATCCAAGAGGTCATCATCATCCCAAAATTAACAGCAAGTTCTTCGTCCTAGTTTTCATCTTGATAAGAAATGGTACTCTTGGTGAAAACACTAATAATAGTTGTGATTATTCATTTATCTTTCTTTACCCATTATTCCTACTTCTTTGAGATGATTCCATAGAGAAATTTTTTATTTTCTTAACTATAACATTTGTTTGAGGTACCCATGAAGATATAATGCCTCTATAATGAAACATGGGTTTATCATACATAAATCTCTTATTCTTATCTTGCTTTCTTGGTATATGAGTAATTTGTTCTTCATAAGGATCATTTGAAGGCATGCATACACCAAGACATGTTAGGTTTTCACCTACAAAATACTACAAATAGAACAATAGTATGTGAAAAGAACACAGTGTTTAGAAAATAGCTACAAAAATGTTTATATTGATAACAAGTAGTGTAGGCCTTTTAGGGGGAAATGTCCTTGAGAGCAAAGCTCTATCACAAAATATGATTCCAATATGATAGTTGCTTTAGTGCAACATCAAGATAAAGTTATCCTAAAGAGTGACTTACAAGGTACAACTAATGTGGGATGTTAACTAATAACTATACTATGAATATTAGAATGCTCAAAATAGTAAAAGGTTTGGGCATGAGGGTTCTAACAAGACCTTTATGCTTAAACATTCTAGGATATGTAACTTGAGGTTCCTTAGGTCATTTATCTTTATAAGTTCTTGAATGATAAGGTGGGCAAGCAACTTCTCAATTCTTGCTCATGTATGTCTAATGTTGTTCTTCTATGTGAAATTTACATAAATCATGCATATTATCTTTTTACTCGTATGGAGGCTCCCTACGAGTCTTCACAAATGTGTCCAAAGTAAAATAAATCAAATCAAATATTGGATTATATGGAGATCTATCAACTTTAACCACTTCCTAAATAATCATAACAAATTGATGTAGAACAAAAGGAATTATTTTGCATTACTCTATCTATGGTCTACCAAGTAACATATCAAAACTATCTAAAGTTGGAATAACATGGCATAACAATGAAAGCTCCTTAGGGCCAAATTTCAAATGTAAAATAATACACTACATGGTCTTAATCGAAATTCCATTAGTCATTTTCAATGGAACACTAGAATTTGCATGAGCCTATTGCTCAATATGGTGATTTTACAAAAATCCCTCGTTGCATAGATTAAACTAATATTCAGGATCAATTACAAAGCAAGTAGGTGAAGTGTTTCTAACATTAATAGATACATATAAAAGATTGTAATTGTTATTTTGTGGGATTTCATTGTAAGATTTACATAGATGCATATGCAATCAACTAAGATCTTGATGAAAAGAGCAAGCTAAAATAACAAGACACACAAGACAATCAAAGATTGGAGATGCAACAAAATAGTTATTCTAATAGAATGAGGATGCAAATACAATACAATAATGCATAAGTAATGAATTAGATGGATTGCAAAGAAGATTCCTCCAAGATCTATCAAGATGTGATCTTAATGTGCATACACAAGATGTGCTTGGAAGTACTAGCTTCCAATATGCAATATGTCTACAAGGAGAAATAGGATGCAACGTGTAAGAGGAGAGACCTAATGCAAAAGATGGGATGTGAATATGAGAGCAAGAGGGTAGCATTTATATGATATGCAACCAGCTAATGAGAGACTTACAACCCATGTGGGATCAAGATGTATTCAACCACTCATGCTAAAAATGGCTTGTTACCTCCACAAATAGATTCATATCCATGTGGAAGATAACATTTACCTAAGTAATCTTATCCTTATGTGTATAACAATATTAGGAAAATAAACTAAATGCATAAATAATTTGCACCAACACCCCCCCCATAAGTGTAATTTATGTCAATAGAGATGGATCTCGATAAATGTGTAGCCATGTTAGGTGCCCATGCACAAAATGCTCCCCCCAAGAGAAGAGAGAGAAGAGAGATGAAAACTATAGAACCCTCCAAGATTGGAATAGCCTCCTAAATTCCCTATAACATTTAGCACATGAATGCCTCCACATAGAATAGAGAGAATGTCAAGGGAGAATTTCTCATAGAGAGTGTTGAAGTATGTCTCTTTGCATCAAATGATGCATCAACTTTTTAGAGGCAACCCCATACTATAAATCTATTTAATTCCCATTCCAAAGGTGGAATGAAGGGAGATATTAGGATGAATATCTTTCAAAAATTCTCACATTTATCCAAGCCCTTAGTGAATTGTAACTGGATTTGATCAATGAAATTAGGTACTATGTAAGATTCCATTACAATTGTAAAAGGTGTCATCATGAATAGTGACAAAGTCATATCAGTAGACTCAGGGACAACTGTGAGATGCATCACCAAAAAGCATGTAAAGGTGGAGAGAGAATGGGATGGTTAAAATGTACCCTATAACTTCTAGAGAAGAAGATACAACTCCACGAGGGTTATCATCATAGAGGAAAGTAATGTCCTTAATGGTGTTGTCAATATCCTAAAGATAACAGTCCACAAAATTGATGTGAAGTATCTAATAAGTAGACATCCCAATGTGGTAGATCTTGTAGACATAAGTGAACTTGCTAAAAAGACTTATATGTAGCATCTAAAAAAGCCATGATCTCTATAGAAACTTAGTAAGAGCTAGAGGAGGAGGAGGAATGGTCAAAATCTTAGCTTCTAAATCTACCATGTGAGAGTCAATGAAGCTAGGGGATCAACTAGGAAAGTGGTAGGGGAGGAGTGTTTAGAGGAGTCTCAATACCATACAAGCATTCAAGCCCTACCCAATAATCATCCTCATTATCTAAGTCACAATCATATGTCTAAATCTCAAAAATATACAAGGGTGCAAGGTTGTTTAAGGAAGCATCACTAAGAATTGGAGGATCATCATGATCTCCAAACATCTCCCAAATGGTAGTCCAGAGAATACAAGGGAACTTAATGCACGTGACAAGTAAGCCCAGTACATGTTGTTGTCAATATTACAACCAATTAATCATAGGGCTTTGTCATTCTTGTAGTCCAATACCCACTTCCACCAGTAACCACTTGGTTTAGGAATGAGTCTATAGAGATAGGATAAGAGTTTCTTTCATCTGTAATGTTTCTTGATCCTATCTCACTGAGACATAGTTTTGTCTATCCAAAATAACAATAGAAAAGTGAAATTCATTACCAAGATCCATGATGAACTATGATGAACCCCCCAAATCAATCAAACATAAGACCAATCAAGAGACCCCCAATAAATTTGATGCTGACACTATATAATAGTGCACGTACGATTGCCACTTTTCAAGAAGTGTGAAGTGGACTTGATTTTAGTGTTTTGTAGTTTCCAAACAAGGCTAAGATGTGTGAAGTGGACTTGATTCTAGTGTTATAGTTGCCAAACAAGGCCAAAATTTAAGTATAGATTTGAATCAAACTGAGAACAAACAAAGTGCACCATTGCAAAGTATGTAGAAATAACTTGCACTTTCAAAAATATGACACTCAAATGGAGTCTATATAAGCAAGAATGGAGCCCTATAAGTTCCCAAAAAAATAGTTACTCAACAAAACCTTTGAGAAACTATAAATTATGGAAAATACATGCACCAAAACCAAAAAATGGCATTGCCACTACATAGCCACCAAAAAAGTATCCAAGATAAAAATCATGCTAGAAATCAAGTCTGGATGGTCAAGAATGAAGCTTGCAAAGTTGAGATGAAAAATTTAAAACTCTAATTATGGGGGTAAATTTGGGAGTAAAATGGATGCTACTATCAATAATGATGTAGCCAAAAGTTGTAAGCTAGAAAACCTCCCATGTAGTTGGGAAACTATCAAAACTTGATGTAAAATAGCTTACAAGTGACTAAAAATGAGATTTGATCAAAAACTACTAGAATTTATCTAAATTCTACCATAGATTCCAAAACTAGTTGTAAATACTTTGAAATCAATTGGAAAGTAGAAAAAATATTGTCCTAATGGTCAAAATTGCTCTTAGTATCACAAAATATCTCTTGCTAATGCAAAGGGAGCACATAGGTGGTATGAGGGTCGGCAAGGTTGTTTTGAACCCTCCATTGATAGAGAAACAAACCATCATCAATTAGATCCAGGTATTGTCAACATAACAAAGGAGCCACTAGTGCCAGTCAATGGGGACTTGCACTAAAAACCACCTTCTTTGGTAAGGACATGATACAACCCTTGTGTAATATTTAGACCTCCCCATAATAAGGTCACAAAGATCTATGGACATGCACCCTAAAAGTAATAAAATCTAATTCAACCCCATATGTTGTGCAAATATACTGATGTGAGAGAGTATATTCTATAGAGATGCCTACACAAATGACTATATGATCCATAAGATAAGGGAGGGGATAAAATTTTATAGGGGCTCAAGGCAAAGTTATCTAAAATGGAAAAATGAACAAGCAATTGTGTGATTAAGGGGCACTCCAGATCTAATGGAAGGGTCAAATTTGACACAAAAATCTCTAAAAATAGTGTGATCTATAGGAATACACAGGTAAATCCTAGATGCAAACCCACATAGATTTAAGCTTTGATGTCTGATTTGGATGAAACAAAAGGCAAATTCAACTATCTCAGATCCTCTATACACAGTGGTGAGCTCAAATCTACTCTACCATCCACCCAAATGAGCCTACAACATAATGCCACTCTTGAAGCCCTTATTCCTAACTGGAGATGGGTAAGCCTTTAACTACCAAAGTCTCAGATAACATGTAACGTTTGCCTAGATACTTATGTAATCACCCAATATCTTGATGAAAAGGTTAAGCCATAATAGTAAGAGGCATAAAACAATAAGAGATTAGAGATGAAACACAATATCTATTCCAATATATGAGGATGTGAATATAATGCAAAAGCAATGAATTTGATGGATTGCAAAGAAGATTCCTCCAAGATCCAAGATCCCTAAAGATATGATTTCAATATGCATACACACGATGTGTCTTGGAGTACTAGCTTCCAATATGCAAGAGATGTCCACAAGGAGCAATAGGATGCAATGCACAACAATGTGCAAGAGAAGAGAATCAATGTAAAACATGGGTTGTTCATATGAGAGTAATAGAGTAGCATTTATAGGATATGCCACCAAGTGATGAGAGACTTGCAACCAATGTGAGATAAAGATGCACTCAACCACTTTACTAAAATAACAAGTTACCTCCGTAAGTAGATGCCTATCTATGTGGGAGACAACACCTAACTAAGTAGATACTTGCCTAAGTAAGCTTGTCATAATATGCATAATAATGCTAGAAAATAATTTGAATTTAGAAATAATAATATGCACCAACACTCATCATCTAAAAATGTAATCAATAAAGCACTATGAGAAGAAGAAAATATATCTCGATTATTTACCATACCTACAAAAGCATATGTATGAGATTGTGCATGGGAATCAATATAATAATCATCCATAGAATCTCTATTACATGTGTATGTGCCATGGTAAAAGGATCATTTTCACAATTTGCATGGACATTGTCAGCATGGCTAGGAAATGGATTAGTGTAAATTTTAAATTATGATCAAGGGGAGCAAGCAAAGGATTGCGCCCACCATTGAAACCTTCTATATGAACCATATTGTTATCTTTCAAATCTTGCACTTTATGTTTCAAATACATGCAACCTTAAATATGATGAATATTAGCTTATGAAAGTTACAAAATTCATTCTCAATATAGTTCTTAGGTAGCCCTCTAGCTTGATCTAATGGATGGATAGGTCGAAGAGTAATTAAAATATAGATAAATAACTTCAAAGCATGATATCAAAGGACTCTTGTAACTTTACAAACTTTTTAAAATTATGAGGCTTAAAAGAAGGAACATTAGAACTATTAGCAACATGATGCACATTATCTTTTTTGTCCTTGTGATCAACACCCTTTGAAAAATTATTTGAATTTAGAACTTAGAAGGGTGAGAAGATGTAGAAGAACCATGAGAAGAGGAGCAATACTTAAGCACATTAGAGGTGAGCAATTCCATTTCAATATTCTTCACGCAAGCACATGTGTCCATAAAAGAAGCAAAGCTTTTTAGATATTCATCATCTCAGATAGTGTAATATCCTGAATTGTGACCTTTTTGGATTTATTATTCTTTTCATATAATTTGGACATGGGACTATGCTTGTTGATTTAATATTATTAAGTTCAATGCTTCAGGAATAAATTGTGTGTAAGTTTTTATCTCAACATTTTGGATCACACTCCATGATCCATCATTAGGAGAAAGAGCAGGAAAAGAGAGCTCTCTTTTCCTACTCTTTCTCCTGATGATGGATCATGGAGTGTGATCTGAAACATTGAGATAAAAACTTGCACACAATTTATTCCTGAAGCACTGAACTTAACATTATGGACTGTGGAAATTTGATGTCTCTGATTTAATATTATGTTCATGTGATAGACATTATTTCTCTTAATAATTACTTGTGTTTTTAATTATTGAGTGACATGTTCAGATATGTAATTAATATTTGAATAGGTTGTTTAATAGTCCATCATGTATATTTTTATTGTATTATACAAATTCTACTAAGGTGTAATGATGTTTTAGGAATAGGTTAAAGGGAGAAGGTGGAACTAGGTTTGGTGCATGAAGTGGATAAACACCTAATCTTAGTTATGAAGCAATACCTTCATATCTAATTAATTAAATAAATTAGACTAATAAATAACAACTTATAGACTTGCATGTAGATTGATGGAACTCGATACCAATGTTAACCTTAATCTTATTATTTTGGTGGTGGTCATATTTTCTTCTAACCTCTAGGTTTGTCTGTGATAGTTTCAAAGGTATTGAAGGTGAATGAAGCATAAAAAAATCTAAGTTTTAGTTTTTGCCATGTGGATGTGGCCCCTATTATGCCCGGAAGAGATGGAAAATGATATTTTGGGAGTGATGTGGTGCCTCTCTCCCTTTTGTCTTAGTGACATTCTTTCACTCAAGTAGTTGACAAGTCTACGAAACATTTAAAATAAGATTTAGAGTGGTCAATTCTTGGTAAAGTTGAAGGCTTTTCTCATCTTAAGGTTTATGTAATTCCCTATTCTAATGAAATACTCATGTTGGTTTTGGGATATGATGTGCTAGATGAAGAATGATATTTTGCAAAGAATGCTTTGATCTATAAATTTCACCATCCACCTATATCCTAGGTAGGTAGCTCTATGTTCTTAGATATCTCAACACTAGCTTCTCTTTCTTAAGAATTTGGTGGATATCTATCCTAGTGTGCAGGGTTCTTTGTTTTTTTCATGAATCTGAGTCTAATTGAACAAAAATATTAGCTCAAGGCTCATGGTTTTGGAGGAAAGTAGTTTTATTGTTGAAGTTGTGGTATTTAGATTTTAATCCTCTTTGTGAGAGACTCTTTGTTCTTCTAATGTGTATAAGGTCACTCTATCTCCCACTTCAATTTTGGACCAATTTAAGGTTAAAAGCCATTGGTAATTCTTTAGGCTCAATTCTAGCTTTGTCTCCTAAAATTAATGCTTTGCCTTATTGAACTTTTTCTCCTATTTAAGTTGATTTATGGATATCTCCAAGGGCTTATCAACTAAAATATAACTCAAAGGGGAGGATCAAAAATAGAAACAACAATTAGATTATGAGAAGCTAGCATTTTAGTGTTATAATTGTTATGGCTTGGGTTATTTGGTAGCAATCTATTCTTTGTCAAAGTACAAATATAATAGCTAGGCATTGTTGTGGAAGGATTTTAATCTCTCCCATTTTAGAGTTGGTACCAAGTTTCCTCAAAAGGCATCTATTGAGTCTACAAATCTTCCACCCTTAATTGGAGTTCTTCCTCCCATTTTCATTCCCACTTCTTCCCTACCTTCTCTTAGGGTTGCAAAGGAGTTTCTGATGAAGTTTATCTCCTACGACTGTTGTGGAGGTTCTGGTCTCTTTGCCTTCCTTTTCTCTTATATGCAAGAAAATGTGAACAAAACGATAGATTAAAATATGCAAATTAAACCTTGTTCTGCATTTAATGCAACCTCAGATAAGCATAAGGAGAAGTAAAAATGAATGAAATGAAAAAGATCTCACCCAACTCTTCCTTGTTGCATCAACAATGGTAGTTGTGATCCAAGATCTATTTGGTTGAGAATATGAAGATGCGAGGTGCTTAGCTTAGCAGCATAAGTTTGCATTCAAACGATCAATGATTATGACCTGCGAGAGGCTCAATTTAAAGATTTTTTATGGATGGATTGATAAGGATAAGATTTGAAGGTGGATAAGGATAAGATTTTTTATTTGTTTCTATTTAACTAGTATACCTATATTTAAAAAATATATCTAAAGTACGCCGAGAGATATCCTTCTAGAGGCACCTATTTCCACTTATGTATAGTAAATTGATTTAAAAAATAGAGAAACATTTTGTCCGTCATCCTTAGATTTATTTTATTTGTAACTCCCATGCCACTACAACCATGCATTCAATTTTATTTTATTATTTTATTTTATTTTATTTGTAACTCCCATGCCACTACAGCCATGCATTCAATTTTTTTTTATTTTATTTATTTATTCTCTCATGCCACCACGGCCATGCATTCAATTTTATTTAATGTGGGTCTTTTGATATGCCATTCATTGATCTTAGTGGATAGTGATGGCTTCTTTGAAACTGTCATCCACCTTCCTTTCCATTCCACTTGCACTTTCTTTTTTTTAAATTTTTTTTTTCTTTTATTCCTTTCACCTTCTCTTCTTTTATATTTTTATTTTTATCAGAATCTTATAAAATTTTATAGAATCTGAATCTGTTTATGAATCTTTCAACTCTTGTTCTCCATCCGTGCTGTGAATGTAGGAACGCCTCTTGGCGTAACTAGTTACACATGAGTTAGAAAATATAAAGAAATCGAAAGGGATTAGATAGGATGAGAAAGGATAATTAATGGAATTATCTAATTAATTTAATTGATTAGATGCATATGAGTTAGGAATGGAAAGAAATTGAAGGGTATATATGAACGGATAATTAGCTAATTTTGAATAATGATGAATAATGAATTGATTAATTAATCATAAATTATTCAATTAAGGCTAGAAAAATGACTAGGTGATGGTAAGACACGATGGTAATGTGGGTGGAATTAGGTGGCGTTAGGACGTGCTTAAATTTAGGTGTCTACATTTGCCCCTCTTTGAGATGGTGTTGCAAAGCAACATCATTTCAAAGAAAAATAAAACATAGCACTTGATTGGATTAGAAGAATATTTTGATTTGGAAGAAAATGGTTGATTAGGGATGATGGATCCCTAGCCAATCGAAGCAGGAATGATGATGAGGAATGATGGTAGGGATGATGATGCCCCTCAAGAGGGTAGGCGAGTTCGAAGAACACGGGTGTAGTCTTGAAATGGATGAAGAAGATGTTGGTAGATATCCTTAGTGATGAATGGAAAAGAAAGATGAAGATAGAAGAAAAATAGATTAAAAGTTAATAGACAGAAGTGATTAAGTAGGGAATAAAAAATAGAGATATGAAAATTAAAGATGAACAGAGAATTTTTCTTTTATTTGTAAGCTGTGGGGTGAGGGCCCACTCCCATGTATAGTAGCATAATCAGAATAATAGACCACTTTAGACCCAATTATTGGGGAGCAAAAAAAGAGTAAAACTGAAGTGAGCAGACAAAAGCAGGAAAAGAAGCCAAAGAGAACCAATAGAAAAGAAAGCCACCTACTGAAACCTTCCCATACCAAACTACTCAGACAAGAAAAAACTCAACCAGGGTCGCAAGCATTATATCTTTATTTTTTATGTTTTTGTTTGCTCCTGGTGAGGAAAGCTTTCATGGTCCATTATGTACCCTCTCCCACAGAATCTTGGGCTTCCAATTGTAGTTTTTCTACCTTAGATTTCCTACCCTTCCGCTTACTAGATTGTTCAAAATTAGGCTTTGATATTGTACTTGTAGTGATGTGATCCTCAACCATAAGTAAATGCTTATGAATTTGAAGGTTTTTTGGGTCACTAGAGATCTACAATTTGTCATGTGATGCCACCATAGGAGCCTCATCACATGGAGGATCGTCTCGAGCAATTTCAACCACTATATCATGGAAGGAAGGGGGCTGGGAATGAACCATAAACTTCCCATGATTCTGCCATACAAAATCATTGACAGGGTTGCCTTCCTTTCAAACCCATTTTTTGAGGTTGATGAAATAGAAATTAGGAGTGGACTTAGCATTGCATCCAATGATTTTGTGTCCAAAATGGTTGCATCTGAAATAATGCTTTGGGAGGCCTTCAAAATTGATATATTGCATCCATGAGCTGTGAGAAGAAATCAATCTGACCTTGTGTCTAACAGGCTTGGAGATGTCAATAATAACATAAACTCTTATAAATCTTCTTGTTTTATCTGAGGGCCTCTCATCCAACTTGACAACATTTCCAATTTGGGCAACTAATTTCTGAATGAGTCCAAAGTTCATCATGATTGGTGGGAGATTGTATAAACACAACTAGATCAGGATGAAAGTAATGTGTGCATTGGCAGGATCAAAGAATGGGGACCATGGTAACATAAACAAGCCTAATTTTCCAAAGAACTATGGCCTGTGATCTAGAACAAACCTACAATCTTTCGTAGACTGAAAGGTAACTAGAAAAAAATTGTGATCCAGGAGATCCACAGAAGGAATCTCCAAGTTGCACCAAGTCTCCCTGCACTAGGCCAAGAAATCTTCCACATTTGGTCATTTCCCCATATTTTTGAAGATAATGGATATGGTTTCCAAATCATCATAGATTTACTTGATGCAATCATCTGAGATATGGAGGTCCTTAGGGTTGGCATCCAAAGTGATCGAAGAGTCTCCTAAGGTGAGTGCAATGAGAGAATCCATAGAAGAGGAGCTAGGGGGAGGTTCTGGATTGAGTGAGGTGTTCTTTGTTGGCTCTCCAAAGGATGTCACTCCTTGCTCCATCACATAATTTTCTTCTAAACCCTTGTCTAAATTTGGGGCAGCCTTCAAATTTTGTTTCCTGCAAAAATCACTGCATTCGTGAAAAGGATTGGAAACATTTTTGCACTCATTAAAGACCATGGGCGGTGGCTTCATCAGATCGATCAGAGGCATCAAAACTTCCACTGTTTTCAAGGGTCATGGGCAAAGACTCAGTAGAAATCTTTCCCAAAGCTTTTATCTAGTTCATAATGTGTTAAGTCACAAAAATGTAGGTCATTAACCCTAAGAGGTTGCCAGGCTCTCTTGACGTTTTTGGCTAACGACACGGAGCAAATATGGCTAGACCCCCTTCACTTCAGGCTCTGCCAGACCTAGGTGGGTATACCTAAATGATTAGTGCAGACTTGATTGACCTTCACAATGGCAAATGGGTGTGAAGTAGATATAAAGTTTGAGAATAAATTCTACTACTAAGGTTTGAAGTTTGAAAATGTAAATAAGGTTTGAAAATACTATTTTGAAATGACCAGTGTTTTATTTATGGGCAACGGAGTCAGGATTTGTATGATAAATGTGTCCTCCCTCTTGGCTTAACTCAAATTATTTGGCATTTTCAAGTGTTTATACCTTGTATAAACGTGCAAGGTTGTCGGTTATTTGTGCTCTTCTTATGGATCCCAATGGTATTTTCCTAGGTCACTGTGATCTATTGAAAGGAATTATAATTCTGGTGAGAAGGAAACCTAACCAAGGTCATTTGTTTAAAGGGTTTTAACTCTTGGCAGAGACCAATGAACATAAACCACTTAGAAGGACTTAAATTAACTTCTTGCAGAAACAAATCAAGTAGAACACACAAAATCAACGAATGTGATCAGATAAACTAAGTATATCCTTGATATACTAATTTAAATAACATGGGAAAATCATTCTGGAGACAACACAAATAACACATATACATTAATATCCACAAATAATTGAACACTAGAAAGATGGGATATCAGATTATTATATTCCTTCTCTGTTTAAAAAGTTTTATAATATATGCTTGGAAGTCTTCATTTTGATATGTTTTCCTAATTTTAATAATTGCTTTTACAGCTACTTCTTCTAATGCTCCCTTGATCCTCTCTGACAATGGTTTTTATCTCTCATTTATATTTTACAATTTTAGGGTCATGACCCTTCACTTGTCATCTGGTGTGTCTTTTCATTTGCCGTGAAAGATAATAATTTTGCAAAACATTAGTTTTTAGTTTGTCTTTCTTCATCCGCTAATTATTTATCTCTTACCGGCAAGTTCATCTTTATATTTTCACCCAATCTAGAAGATATAATCTTTTGGTAAAATAATTTACCCCCTTCATGAGTTCCTTGGTAAAATGTCCTCTGGCCATTGTATGCACTCTCATGAAAAAATAATAAATTTTTTTAGGTAAAATAATTATCCATCTAGTTAATCCCTTCAAAAATATTTTACCTCTATCATTTGAAATCTTCATTATGTCCCTCCATGAGAATGTTTTATTGTACTTCACTATTAAAGAAAACTTATTTTCCTTCTAAAATTTTTACACTGTGAAGTGTTTACCATAAAATTTGTCTTTAAGGATATGCTTTTCTCCCTTTGATATAATTTTTTAATATTCCCTATGTTACCCATTGGAAAGACTATGTCACATTAATCTTCATTGACATCAACATTTTGGGGAAACCACAGTATGACTCTTGCCAATATTTCCTCTCTCTTCAATAAACACTTTAAACCAATGCTTTTGCCCTTTCGGGATATTAGAGAGACTCCTATTTTGGTCACTTCGATGTAGTATAGTCTCCTCGATATTCATTTTATACCTTATACTTTTATCTTGGCATTGAAAATGTAACATTCATTTACTATAATCACAATTCAATTCATCATTTTATCTGCATTTTGCTCAATCTTGGATATTTATTATTTATTCTCCTGGATGTTTTTATTTGATATATTTTTAATCTTCTAGTCTCCGTATGTAAGGGCCTTGGGGACCCACCTTATCGGCAGATCAGGGAGACTAAAGAATGACTCACCGATAAGCTATGTCTGCCTGATATTAGGGGTTCTCCTTTATTTTTCATCTTTTTGCCCTAATTTGTTCCTGAGCTCTTGCCTCGGCACGAGCTGGGAGGATGATGGCAAGGTTTTGCAGTTTAGTTTGAAACCCGCCAAATGCATTTGCTCAAATATCTCGTGTATTTTCAGTAAACCTAATTTTGTGAATATCCTACAGTCACAGTGGCGCATGGGACCATATTTCTTTGAGTATTTTAGATTCGCTAAACAATTCACGAGCTCCGTGTATAGATTTACATTTTGCACAAATGTCTACCAGATCACGTCAAATAGTTATCTAACAAAAACCTTCCTTTCGTTTTGCTTTTGATTGAGGTTTATACCTTGCGAATATGATTTGTCCGAAAGCCGTTTCAACTAATTCATTTTGTGCATACCTGCACAAAGGAGGAGGGGTCGATGAGAAACTTCTTTCAATGTTGAGAGTCTTGCTCACTGGGACTTGTGTCTTCGATAGGCGCCTTTCCATAGAATGAGCAGCGCCTTATTCTAAGGCATCGCATATAACTTGGTTGCCCATATCACTTCTGAGGCTGATTCTTCTTTATGATTGTGTTCTCCATCTTAATCTGGCAATGCTATCACTCCTTGGATCTTTTGAATAGGCAACGCCATCATTTGAAGAGGGATGCCTTGATATATGGTGCATTATGATTTCAAGACTTGCGCCTTTGATATATGTATAAGACTGTCCTTAGTCAATTTGAATGCCAAACCTATATCTATATTTACCTGTGAGATCATTATGGCACCCAAACCCTAGACATGTACCATGGTTGGCTCGAGATTTGTTATTGTTATGTCCTTTATGTTAAAGGTCAAGTCATCTCCGTTGTAAAAAGCTTACGCCTTGCATCAAATTTTGAATGGCTTTATGGCACCATTGTAGAACAAATCTCTTGTGGGATGGTGGGACTAAAAATAGTTGCCTCATTATTATCCCCATAATGAACAATATAAGGAAATTGAATTTAGGTATATGAGTTACTCATGCATAGATCTTTCGTACTACATTCAATGATGTTCATATTTTTCGGGCAACTACCTATGAATAGAAACAAGAGCTTTCAACTGTGCACAGTTTGCACTTTTGACACCAATGCCAAACCCTAATGTTTCAATCAACTCTACAACGTGAATTGCTAGTTCCACAACAACAATTGTGTGACACAAGTTGGGTCCCCTTGTGGGCCCAACTAAAAAAAAATTGTTTTGAAATAATTTTTTACCCTAAATTGACTTGATACAGCATCAATATACTTATGAGGTAAACATTTGTAGTGGGTTGTCACTAGAATTTACTTTCTGACATATTTGTATAGTGACCAAAATAGTCCAAGTAGCCTCCGGAATCGCCCTAGGAAACTAGTCAAACCATCTCCTGAAGCCATGAAAATGCACAGGTGTGTAGACTTTCGAACCAAGAACACAATGCGATAAATGGTTTAGCCAAATTCTTTGTGAGGTGCAAGATATTATCGTTCAAAGTAGCCCTCTCAGCCTTTTTTGAAACTGCACTTGTCAAAACCTAGTTAGGGCTCACCAACTTGCCATTTTGAAAAAAATCATCAAATCTCTTCCTGGGAAACTGTAACTGGTGGAATTAGTTCATTTAGGCTCCATGAGTATGTGTGCAAGAGGATTTGTTACCAGTCATCTTTATTCATAAAATATCAGGCATCAAAGTTGACCTCCGTGACAACTTTTTGGAAGTACAGCTGTAAAAACACTATTTACATTTGCTTTTGATTTTGAAAAAATAGCAAATGAGATGCTGGGGTTTTAAAAACTGGCATAAAAGTACATTATCATGAGAAAAATCTGAAACACCAATTGGTTCATCATGAACATCATCCAATTTCAAGATATTAGCTTCCTAAGTTGGCCTTCCAGGCAGATTTCTCGCTATGCAAACATCAAAACTTTACCAGAACCCCTTAACTTGGCACTTCAAAACCTAGTCAGATCTCATCATAAGAAGCTGAAATCAAACATGCACACTCACATATGATAGATGAGCAATTCTACCAAGTGGTTTGGCATGAAAATGAGTGGGCTCCGAATTACAACTCTCCAAAGTAGATCACTAAGGCAGGTTGTACAAGTACATTTCTGAGTGCTGCAGTCAAATTTTTCATTATGGGAACCTAAATTTTTTGCAAAAAATGGTAGGAAATTTTAGGTCCCAACACAATGGATCATAGGGAACCATTCTTAAATGGGATAGGAGCCGCCATGGAAGAGTTATCAAAACCCTTTTCTCCATTCATCGCAGCCTGTACACTTCTTCCTCTTGTACGAAGCTCACCACCGCTTCCCTGGCGCTCACATGCCATACTGAATGGAGAATGTTGAAAATGTCCAACTAGAGAAAAATAAATGAATGGATGGATGATGAAAGAATTATTTGAATTGGATAAGAGGATAGAAGGATAGAACTAACTAAGTGATAAAGGATAAATGATAATGGATAATGTGCTTTTGGGGTAACAAGTGAGTGATCTTGAATGCAAGTATTATGTTGATACGTGGTGAGCACCTATTTTAACATAGCATGAGATGTTATGCACTGGGGTATGAAGACCAGGGTGACAATGTATCCCATGCATAGGACTAACTCACAAAAAAGGTCGCAAGCAACCCTATACCATATAGCACCATGATATGGTAGACCATGATACTGTTGTGGTAAGCAGGTTGAGAGGATTGATGACAATGCAAGATTGTAAGATCAAAAACAAGGAGGGAGGATGGATAGGGAGATGATAGGATATGCAGATATAGTGGATGGGATGGATGGGAAGTAATAAGGTAGGGGAGGCTTACCCCCAAGTGTAGGGTACTCTTTGATAGTTCATTGCACATGATGCCCACAAATGGGTTTTCATCATGGTACTTGTCTGAGGTTCCATAAGAATGGCTTTCACCATCCAAGGATGAATGATTTTCTCTTTACTATTTCTATTTTTTTTAATTCTTTTTGTGTCTGGTAGTGCCTCAGAGAGGTTTTCACTAGGGGACTTTTTCTTGTATATTGTTTTTAGATTTTTATTTATTTTTTGAAGTGTTTTAGATTTTTTGGATTTGGGATACTGGGATGAGAGTGGATGGATGAATGGATGGGGATTTATCAGAATCAAGCATCTGTTTACACAAGGAGATTATAGGATCCCATTCTAAATAACTACTACACACAGACCATGTTGATTATTGTGCTAATAGATGTTGGTAAAGACCTTAGTTATGGATAAGAGGATGTCTACCAGATGTAAACAAGACCATTGTAGCTTTGATGGTAGAGGATGTGATTGAGGGAGATGGAGTGGAAGGTAGTTTGGATGGAGGATGGATTTACTATGCAAAGGCATGAATAAAAGGAGTGTGATGGGGGAGATAGATTAGATAAGGGATTTGAGTGTGATAGGATGGGGGATAGATGCAATAGGGAATATTATGGGTTCGAGGGGAAATAGGACCAACATTTGCACACACTTCATTGGAGTTGGAATCTTGTGATGTGGAGTGGGGAGTAATAGGGATTTGGGATTCATGGGGATGGTAGATTTCTGAGTATGGGGTCCAAAGATGGGAGATTTTAAGATTGTCATTTTGGGGATTTGGGGACCCAAATGAACTTTAGATTTGTGGGATTTTTGATTGGGTGTGGGATGGGGAATTTTGGGATTATAGTTTTGGGGATTTGAGGACCCAAATGGAATTAGGATTTGTGCAATTTTTTGATTGGGTGTGGGATGAGGGATAGGGATTATGGGATTTGGGAATGGAGTGGGACTTTGGAAAAATGGATTTGGATGCTCCACTTAGTTTGATGCTTATTTTTACTTAGGGACCCACATTGTTCTGGTTTTTGCTTTTGGATGTGTGAGTTTTTGTGGCCTTTTGGAATTATTTGGATTTGAGTTTGTATATCGATGCATTACAATATGATAATCCTTAGGCTTTTGGAAATTTTTTAGTTTATGATTGGAGGCATCCAAAGTGCATCCAAAGTCGATGGTGTTGTCCCATGGGGAAGTATTAAATCTTTGAATCCCACAAGGGTGGTGATAGCTTCATCATTTTTGAATAAATCAAATTACGTGTGCATTTGTTGGTCTTAATTAGGGATTGTGGGGGACGAGGGATTACGGTTGGTAATTGGGATGGAGGATTTGTGGATGGGAGGATTAGTGGATTTGTGGGTGGAAGGATTAAGGGATGTATGGATGAAAGGATTAATGATGGAAGGAGAAGGGCGATGAGATGGAAGAAGGATTTTGGTAAACTTTTAGGATTGATATGATGGAGGGGGATGGTAGCAAATGGTTTGGAGGAGCGAGGGTAAGCACCTATTTTTGGATTGGGAGAAGCTCTCTTGGGATTTACAGAGGTGGTACCAACATGTTTGAATTGTTGGTCTTGAAATATGTAACCAAGGCCATTTGACTGAGAATGGATTTTAACATCGATGGGCTCCAAGATGCCTTCATCATGAAGGCCTAAGCCTTTGCCTTGATAGTTCATGTTCTAAGCATGAAATTAGTGATGGGATGTTTATTATTTTGGTAACAATACGCAAGTCCGATGTGAGATGGAGGGGGATTGGTGGTGGACATAATTTGTTCTTCTATTGTGAGAGAGCCATCACAGATGAACATGTTGGGAACAAGGGGCTAGGGTCGATAATGGATGGAAAGGGGTCAGGGGAGGGATTAGATGGGATTCTTGGATCTTTACTTGGATGGGGAGATGTTTAGACATGCTTTGGACTAGGCTATTAACATAGCTAGATTTTCTTGGATAACGTGATGGGGGAGGAGTGTTTAGTTTCAATTTTTTGGATAGGTTCCTATAGCTGGGTAGATGGAGGGATGGTGGATATTTGATGCCCAAGGATTTTGGATTTGATGGGGTTAGGATTATGGATATATGGTGGTTGGGTGATGGAATCATCTATGACACACTTGGATGGATTTGGAGTAGTGGGTTGGTATGAATTCACAGGATTGTTTTTTGTTTTTGTGCTTAGGATCCTTTGCTAGTAGTCTTTGGAGTAGAAGAAAATTTGAATAGGACCATTTGAATGTGTTAGGATTAGATATTTGGATTTGTTGATCAATGGTTGTCTTGATAGGATGAGTTGGATTTCACAGATTGTGAGGATGCAGGATTTATAGAGGATGAAAAGGCTAGAGTGGTATTTCCCTTATCAAAGGTGCCATGGGGATGACCAATAGGTGTATTGTTTGGGCGCTAGTGCTAGCATTTTCTTGGTTAAAATACTCTTGATTATGCATGATTGGGTGATTATATCTTATGGCCAACTTTCTCATAATGATGTTGTCAAGGGTTTCATCACCAAGTCCATCATCATCATGTTATTCATCTTGATCCACAAGACTATCATCATCATTAATAAAGGGATTGTTGGATTGATTTGGATGGAAGATCTCCTCTAATGGATGCATGGTTTAAGGACCTGCTTTGATTGTGATTTTAGGTTGTGCATGAGTTTCATGCAAGGGAGTAGGCATAGGGGTTTTAGCTTGCATAATAAAGCTTTCAAACCAAGGGTCCATTATGGAGATAACTAAGGATGATGGCATGCTTGGATTTTAGACTTTGAGATGTTTATGATTACAAATGTTTATTGTTTGGACTCAAGATTGCTTAAGAGTTGTTTGCAAGGGGACACATTAAACACAATAGGCACATTGGTTTAAGTGTGGATGTAAAGGATAATTACTAGTTTAACACATGATAACAGATTAGACACATTAACAACTTTTTTTATTTAGGTGGGTGTATCAATCTCCATGGGCCCACAAATGTACTATCTACCAAGTTGTAGATATCTAGGGAATGCAAGGTCATGTACCACCTATACACCCCTTATCGTGGAGGCCAAGGCCTTGCCCACATTGAGCTTTATCTCAACAAACTCAAAAGTACAATGTGAGTAACTTATTGGGGCTAATTGCTTACCGATGTACCATGAAAAACGGTGGTTGAAAGGTCTTAAGCTAGGCTATATTTATATGACTAGGGGATGTCCTCATTATATGCTAAGTACATGAGGCTAAAATCCATGAACTAGTGTGATGTCTAAGGTATGTGATTGCTCACTTTGTTGAGTGTTGCAACCTCGACATGGACCCAAAATGACAGCTCCACTTTTGAGGTACAACATCTGCTCTCCCCCCTTTGTATATCCCACTAGAACTCATGGTTCAACTCATCCTCTAAGGTGATGAAATCCTTAGGTATGATTGTTAAAGGGAAATAATTCTAAGTGTTTTTTATTCCTAAGATCACTTTACAGTGCGAAGAAAGGGCATACACAACTTGGATTCTTAGGATTAACATAAAAGAAAGAGTTATAAAGTGTTTATGATTCCCAAGATCACCTTTTGGTGCGAGGGAAGAGCATACACACTTAGAATCTCTTATAGACACAACAAACACATGTTCATTATGGGATTAAGAAAAAAAAGACGTGTGCAACTAAACTATTGATTATAATTTGGTCTTCAATAAATGTAACTACATAAATATGTTAGTAGTTTCAAAAGTTTAAGTCTTTGACGAGCGTTTGGCTACAAGAAAATGTGTTAGCATGTAATAGAAGTTAGCACAAAAAAATTGATGTCACCACAACGTTCATTATGATTTCCTATGCAATTTGAAAAAAATGTTGAATTTTAATTTTGTACGTGAAAGAAATGTTCATTTAAAGGTTATAAATAAATAGAAAGTTTGAACACATATAGCTTAAAATTTGAATAAAATTTGGAAAAATGACCTTTTCCACAGTGTAGTGTGCTAAGTCATCTTTCCAACGCTTATAAAAATGTGAAAATATGACTCCCCAGGGAAAAGTCATGTGATTTTGAAAAACAAATAGGTATGTTAAGACAAAATAAAGAGGGGGGCTTGGCTTAGCTGGGGTGGTGGGCTAAGCGGTGGTGGCAAGACAATGGTGTGATGGGCTGAGCAGTGCTAGGGTACAAGGGGTAAGAGGATAAGTGAGGGTCGAGCGAAGGTGAAGCACTAGTGGAGGGGAGGCCGAGTGGGGCGGAGTGCTAGTGCTCAAGGGCAACAAGATTTTTTTAATGTTTTTAGTAGGTTTTTTTCTTAATTTGATAAGGCTACTTTTTAAAGTTGGCCAATAGTCCTTGGCCGTCGGTGGGGTTTTAAAGCCCGACGAGAGGGGCGTAGGCCTCAGCCCTACCAAGTGCAAGACTAACAAGGTACGGGGTACCCTATACCCTAGTTGCACTTTATTTGTTTTTTTGGTGTTTTTGTTTAATTTCTTGATTATTTATTTATTACACACACACACACACACACACACACACACACACACACACACACACACACACACACACACACACACACATATATATAACAAAGCAATGGGTAGAAAAGAAAAACAAGGTATGGTAGGGGTATAGGGTACGACCCTGTGTACCTATAGATCTAATTTTATTTTTATTTTTATTAATTTTTAACCTACAATCATAAGTAAAATCTAAAAGACAAAAAATTTACATAGCAGTTAAAGATTTTACCCAATGGACAGAGCTGAAAGTGCAACCTGCACAACAGTATGGTATGGATTGTATGGATCATATAAGAAGAAACCTTGCAAACCCTAAAAATGCAAAAATAAATTGTTACCAAAGTATGAAGTGTTATATGTCATTTTTCGCCTCTCGATCACTCTGGATGCAATAGTGACATGATTTTCCCCAGGAGGCTTCTTGTGAAATTAGACCCACAAGTTTTTTCAAAGATCAAATGAAAACCTACAAAAATGAATCAAAAACACCTGCAAGATGAAAATTAAAAAGGGACAGGATGTCCCACCAAGCATGCCAAAATGTATGCAAGAAAATGTGAAAAAGATAATAGATTAAAATATGCAAATTAAAACCTTGTTCTACATTGAATACAACCTCAGATAAGTGTGAGGAAATGTAAAAATGAATGAAATGACAAAGATCTCAACCAACTATTCATTTTTGCTTCAGCGATGGTGGTTGTGCTCCAAGATTGATTTGGTTGAGAATATGAAGATGCAAGGTGCTTAGCTTAGTAACATAAGTTTGCATTCAAACATCGATGATTATGACCTACGAGAGGCTCAATTTATAGATTTTTTATGGATGAATTGATAAGGATAAGATTTAAAGGTGGATAAGGATAAGAATTTTTATTTGTTTTTATTTAACTAGTTGTACATGAGTTAGAAAATGGAAAGAAATCAAAACGGATAAGATAAGATGAGAAAGGATAATTAATGGAATTATCTAATTAATTTAATTAATTAGATGCACATGAGTTAGGAATGGAAATAAATCAAAGGGGATATATGGATGGATAATTAACCAATTAAATAAATATTTTGTTTGAATAATGATGAATAATGAATTGATTAATTAATCATAAATTATTCAATTAAGGCTAGGAAAATGATTAGGTGATGGTAAGACATGGGAATGTGGGTGGAATTAGGTGGCATTAGGATGTGGTTAAATTTAGGTGTCTTCCTTCTCCTTCTTCTCTTCCACCTTCTATAAATTTTTCGTTGGCATCACACCAACCTCCTTTTTGGTTCTCAAAGTTGTAAGCCCTCTCCTCCAAAATCATTACTCAAGCTAAGATAAGGGGAACAAGATATCTCATACAACGAGAAGGAAACATCAATAAAGAGAGGATAGCTTTGGACCAAGTCTTAGGATAGGCCATATTCTCTTCATCTTTGGGCTCTACAAAACTTAGAAGGGTGATCCTTTGAGGCCTTTACAATTGGACAACTAAAGAGAAATGGAGAAATAACATCTAGGTCTTGACGACCATGCCCTAAGAAGACCTTCTAGACCTCATAAACAAGTGGATATGAACAAGCATTCACATGAGACCAAAGATAGAAAATAGTTAGCATCATTATGGATTAATCCCCTTAATACTTCATACACATAGATGCACCTTGTGTCTCACCTATACAACCCTCTATGTTTATCTAAAATTAGCTTGCTAACAATTTTTTATTGCTAAAGCAATGGGCTGGAGAGATGAGTAGGACTCATATATGTTCAATCCTATGATAGTATGGCTTTGAGAGATATCTCTTGAGATATAACAAAGGTTATGGAGTTAAATTGAACATTTAGGCAAGACAAGAACTAAACTACAGGTAATAAGAAATGTTTCTTAAGTGAAATGAGAATGGCATGGAAGAGGAGAAAACCACCATAGGCCGATGCCTTGATCCAACGGGCATCAAAGTCATTACCCTATCTTTAACATTCACAATGGTGTAATCCCACCATAAAAACTAGGCATGCACAATACAATCATAAGCTAGGCTCTACAACTATCAAATGCAAGTCTATAAGTAACTAGGGATATTAGTGCATGAACAATCATTGAACGATCCATAACCAAAAAAGGAAAACCCCATATGACATGTGCAAAGGTCGACTGATTAGCATTTCACCAAATTATCAAATGTAATTTTAGAAGACATAGTATGTTACCTCCTAAATAGGCATGTTAGTCATGGAGACATTTATACATAAAGAGAACTTTGCATTTGCATTTCTTTTCTAAGAGATTACAACCAATGAAGGAGTGAAAGACATAGGACATGAACAAATTTATGCCAAAGAGAGAACTGATCATAAAAGCATGGAATTTACAATAGGACACAACCCTCAAGCCAACCCAAATCCATCTAACCTAATTACTTATGTTTGATATACTTATAGAGCATCACAACTCATTACAATCCTCTTGGGCATGGAGAGCAAGTGACAGAAAAAAATACATCATTAGTTACACCTTGCCACAATTAATAATTTCTTGTAAATCAAGAATTTATACATTTACATAGAAGAGAATCCTTCTTGGATTTATGTGGGGTACAATGGGATAGGGATAAATCTTCTCAACTAGTGCAAGGGAGAAGCTTAGTTGAATTCCAAGATCTAAAACAACATGGGGTACCTCTATATTATTAGATAGAGTCTACCATGGCCCATGCCTTGCATTAAATATAGCCCCAAACAAGAGAAGGTCACCATTATAATTAAAAACCCTTGTTTATGTACTATACATGGCTCTAGGAGTAATAACAACATCATACATGATCCCACAAGTCACCAACAAGCTTAGTCATATTGCCAAGGACTCAAGAAATGCACTAGGAGTTTGCACCTTTTATTACTACCTACAACAAGAAGAAGAAACTAGATATAGGGTACAATTGATGATTGTTTTTACACATTCATATCAAAAGTTAAAATTCACAAAATGAACCTAATTGTCTTGAAAGATATGAAGAAATCAATTAAGATTTGCTTAATCACAAGTTTCTGTATGGTCGGGTCTTGACCTGTTGGACAATTCAGTAGGTAAATGTGAAGCTGTAATATGCAAGGGGCCTTACTTGATTTAGGGTTTTTTAATTCACTCGATTCTAATTATGCAAAATATCTCAAATATCAACATTTTATTCATTCCTTTGCATAAATTTGTTACTGTATCTCAAAGCTCTGTATGATTTATATTAACACAAGCTTTCCTTTTCAAATATTATGAAAACTGTCAAATATCAACTCAGTTGTTCATGTTTCCTTCAAATATCAGACAATATCCTTTAAATTTCTGCATTTAAGCTAAGTATTTCAAATGGTTTGGGAAAAGTTAGAGAAATCTAAATTAAACTTCATTCTACTATAGGATCTAAATGCTCTGTTATGCACGTTGTAAGAAGTACAGTAAAATTGATCAAATCAGCATACCAAATCATTAAATGTGAATGCCCTGAGTATTTTCACGAACACACATTCACGATTGCAAGCTTTAAGAGATATTATTTCAAATACAAAGAAGAGCCAGAAGACACTCTGAATATAGACGCAAAATTCCAGATTCATTTATATTCAAGATAAACAGTCATATATGATTTACAATGTATGAATGACTCTTAGCTTCATTAATCAACTTACAGAAAACTTACAATGCTTTACAGATACAGTAAGGAAGCTAGATGTTCCATGCATTCCTTATTGCAGACACAGGCGACCTCCTTCTACTCTAAACTAAAATGATCTTCTAAAACTGTTAATTACAACTTCCAGGTCTGTCTTGTAAATTCCTATGAATCCCTGTGTAACTTATTACAGGGTAAAGGGGCTCAATATATAGATTTGATTATCCCCAATACGGCTCCAAAACCCTAGTCAATCAACGGTCCACACTTCAAGTGCAACATCAATCGGTGGAAAACAAATCCCGCCAAAATATCTCTGAGCAGCTACCTATACTGAGCGTAAGGATGCCCTTTGGAAACCCTAACAACCACCAAAATATTTTTTGTTGTTCTTTTAATAGTGTTTCTTTCCATTTGCATATCTCTTCTCATTGAAATCTTTCACTTCTTTTGCGATCTTTTGTGATCTGATCCGTCTCCTATGATGTCATCGCCATCAAAGCTCCATCTTCCATATATTTGCAAACCTGCGAAACATACATAAAAAATAGATTTAAATTTCATATCACTGTCGTCAATTTATACCTAGTCAAAATGTTAGATTGGCATTAATTATAGTAATCGATGCGCCATTAATTCGGTCTTCAGTTGTAGTGTTCATGCGCTTTCAAACTTTCCTTTCTATCATTAGTCAAACTATGCATACATACCCTTTTGTAGGCTTTGTTTGTATTTCTCGTTCTACTTTGTATACCTTCATCGGCGTAACCCACTCAGTCGGATCAATCCAAAAGTTTCCTGCCGATCACACCCTTTTGGCTGATGTAACTTTATTGGCTAGTATTTCCTCCACCATCGGCGTAACTATCCTTAGTCAGAGAGATCTAAAAAACTTCCGCCGATCGCTCTACTCTAGCTGATGTAACTCCTTTGGTTTGTATATCTTCCTTATCGGCGTGAGCTCACCTAGTCAGATTGATCGAAAAGTTACACTCCGATCACACTACTCTGGCCGATGTAACCTTTATCGTTTAGAGTATCTTCTCCATCAGCGTAACCTTCTCCCATTGGTATGATCTAAAACTCTTCCGCCGATGATACATATCCGTCCGATGCATTCAACACTTGTAACTTGGATATATACATCGTAAACATACAAGCGCCCAATCATTCAAAGACTTTTCTAATTGAACTCCCTTTTGACATCCAGCTTGTATCTACCAAAATGCATCTTCTGATATACATTAAGTTTTGATGCATCCATTATATCAGATTTAAACTTTCTTGGATTCCACATTGTATGTCCCGCAATGTATGTATCGATACATACATACAATGCGTGAAATATACAACTTAACGTTATTTCATAACCATTTCAGTTCTGGCCTTGCATATCACTTTATATATCACGTTGTATGTTTCGCCTTGCCAAGCATACAAACATAAAATACATGCAACGGACCTAACCGAAATATTCAATTGAACTCTGAGCTCAGTCAGGTCCACCTTGCATGTAAAAATAAAATGTTAGCCAAATGCATACAAGTAAACAATGCATATAAACCCGATGACTTAGAAAACTCGACAACCCATTTTTGCGACTTACACAACAACCCGATATACAAAGGGCTTTGTATATGAGCGACCTTGTATGTTTTGACCTTGTATATGCAACCTGATATACAAACATATTTTGTATATGCAACTTACAAACCCTCACATTATACATTTTACCAAAACACTCATAACAACCCCCACTCATTTTTGACAAGAAATCCACCCATATTTTGCTCTGGTACTCAATGTTATTTTTTCCTTATTTTCAACAAGGTTTGTAACTTTCACCCTCTTTTCCCTTTTGCCACCCAACAGACCCACACACAAAAGCAAAAGCAAAGCCACAGCAGGGGTCCTTATTTTGCTAAGGAGTAAAATGGGGCGTGTTGTGAGCATCACAACAGGTACATAGGGCATGGCCTAAAACATTTGCATATATCTCAACCACCACCATTAAAGCCACCAAAAGCATGAAGATACTCTATAGATTACCACCATGCTAAAAATAAACTCAATCACCCACGTGTACCATCTTGGGAGCAATCACATCAATCTACAAAATGCAAGTTAAGTGGTTTAAAATTAGGGTAAGACCCACCCTAGTGTTTGTCTGGTGTTCTTTCTGATTTGTATATTATATGTTGTATTGAGTGTTTATCAGTGTATTATGTTATTCTTATGATGTGATCTGTTGCACCGAACTTTCCAACGAGGCTTGTTGTACCATGAAGGGGTTCTGAGGATGTATTTTAGATGACCATCGAGGTGTTTTCGATGGGGTTTTGTATTGACTTTGGATTCCAACTATGCATTATGGAATGTATATGTTATGATTTTTGTGTGATAGATAATTGAAGTGTTTCAGCTTCACTATTTTCACTATATTGGTTATAACTGTGATCATCATACATGGTTTAGCATTGTGAAATGTTATTGATTATGTATCATGTTCCCAGATCATGCTGGTCATAGATGATTTATAGTAGATGTGATAATTTTATAGCATGTTATGATATATGCCATGTTGGGTGGATTATGTTGCTTCAACTATTATATGTGGAGCAGTTATGCCTGATGTTTTACCTAAGTGTGTAGGTACAAAGTTATTTTCCCAACTGTGTTTACATTGGATATGGTTGTCTCTAGGTAAAAACATGTGTGTTAACCTCTATCTCACTTGATTTGAATGCAAGATGAGTCTTGTGAATTTCTATGTTAACCTGGATTTGAATCAATGGCAATTATGGATTCTACATGTTGTGGAATCCTGTAAAGTGTGAATGAGTCCTTTGCGTGTGTTTCTTTTATATTTCCACATTATATTAAATAATTTATCTTGAAAAGTGTGTTTTATGTGTTTTCAAAATATTTTAATGATTTAATCGGAAATGATTAATTCTACCTTAGTGGAAAAGTTTATTACATTATTTCATTCTAGAGGAAGAAATTTAAAGTGATATCAATTTTTCTTTGAAATTTGATATTTTGCTTTCGAAAGGTAGAATTGGCATTATAATAGAAAATTGATTTAATTGTACAAATGTTTGGATTTTTTGGAATGCAGTTAAATTATATTGAAATTTCTTTGTGTAGTTAATTTTCCTATTGTTCAAAAGTATTTTTGAAAGAGTTATTTGGAAATAGAAATAGAAAAGAAATAAAGAAATGTGAAATTAGAGCCTTTTTATGGATTCTCCATTTTGCTCTTTAAAACCCTCTCCTTGCTTGATTGGAAAAAGAATTGTTTTGGATTGGAAGTGAAGAATTCTTGCTTGCTTGGATTGAGATTTGGTTGGTGATTGCTTGGAGGAGGATTTGTATTGTGTGGCAAAGATTATTTTCAACAAAAGTCTTCATTATGCCTATTTTCAAAGAATGTTTGTAAAGGTAAATTCTCTAATTTATTTGTCTTAAAATTTCCTTTCTCTTCTTTTGTCATGCCGCTATATGTGGTTTTCTCATGGCTTCATTTAGATAGGAGTTAAGTGTTTGAAAAGTGATTGCTTGTTATTTATTTGTTGAGTTTATTTTTAAAAAAACATGCAAATACAAATTAAAAAATGTCAAAATTTTATTAGAAACACTCATTTTCAATTTGATTTCATGAATGGAGTGTTGTTCATATTTGTGACAATGGGTTGTCATTATATTTTTGAGAAAACTTGTATTTTGAAAAATGAAAAAAATCCAAGGTTGCAAAGCAATAATTAATGGTGGAATTGGGATTTTTATGGTTATTTGCGTTATAAAAAAAATGGAAATTTTGCATTATGATAAAAAAAGGAAATTTTGGATTTTAGACCCAATTTAAATGAATTGAATTGCGTGATGAGTAGTCTCCCTTGTGATTTTGAATATTGCATCTTTTGACTTCATGTTGTGATTTCATCGTATTATTTTCCATGCCATTTCCAATTTGTGAAATTGGTGAGGTGGGCATGTAGGAAGAGGTATAGGGTAAGAAAGGAGTGGCTCCCACCACGTACCATGATATAAAGGGATCATAGAAAATAGTGAGTGTGGAGTTTAAATAAGATTAACTATAATCTCATTGGGTGAATAAAATGTGATAATAAGATCTACGCCAAATAGGGATGCTTTCTTAGATCCGGTTTTAGTCATAAAGAGCATGTCACGATTTGCGGAGTCTATGAATGTTGGAGTAGACCCCATATGACTGGGTACCTAGCTACTCATATTCCATGAGGTCGTGGAGCCATCGTAATAACACTCCTTGTCTTGACTGCTATGTATCTCTTCCTCACTTACCATAGAATATGTATTCAATGTGTGATGTGACCCTACCATTTTCTTATGCATTGAGATGCCTAACTCATGCTTATATGTGTGTATATGATGGTGTATGATTTATGCCTTGGTTGACCTACATTGAAGGTGTGAGAATCTCCCTTATGTTTGATTATTGATATGGCATTCTTTTATGCTTGTTGGCTTGCGTGATCCATTCATACTTGTATGTATTTGATTGGCAGTTGTGCCACATGTTACTTGCATTCATTAAATTGGTAGTTGTGCCACATGTTATATATGTTGTGTATGCTTTGAATAGTGTGAATGTTGCCATGTACTCCATGATTGTGTGAGTTTGCTTGTATCCAATTAGACCATCTCCTAGGATAGTGGGGTGGGCTTGAGGCTACCACATGGTTGGGTAGCACTAAACCACCACTAGGATAGGTGACCTTGGAGGATGCTTTGGAGAGTGTGTTGGACTCTCTCAGTATTTATGCACTTGTATCATTTTATTGTTATATATTGGAAATCTTTGTAAAGTGGGTCCTTGAGACCATTGTAATAAGATTTTAATGATGTTATGATGTATTCTATGATGTGGGTTATGACTCATCCATGTTTAGGATGAAACCCTTTAAATGTAATAATTATTGGTTATTGACTTGTATTTTTTTTTCCATGCCTCATCTTGTGAGGGCGTTGGGCATGATTTGAATGATTTTCACATGTTGCAATCTTGATATTTTAGCATGTTAGATTCAATTATTGTGATGTTGTAATTGATTATTTTTTATGTGTTAGTCTTGGATCGCATTCCACCCACATAGGTGGCGTGGATCCTATTATTGCTTTAACTTGTATCGACATTGGTGTCAAACATGCATGGTGTGTTGTAACACTTTTGGCATACTTGCTTATATGAATGTTGTTAGATTAAAGCCTTACCTCATAATTGGTAATTGGACTAAGTTCTTAGTGTGTTTGGTTCATGTTGCTCTTTGGGTGTGTGTCATTTCATGGAGTTGGTTGTCGATGATTGCATAGGGTGGATAGTACCCTTGACCCATCTACCATCTCCTTCACATGTTGGTATGTCCATGTGAGTTGAGCATGTTTGGATAGGTGTCTTGTGGTAGTCCATCTTGTCTTGGTGAGTGTTCCACTTGGCGACCTACACTTTTGTTGAAGAGTGTGTCAGTTTTGTGCTTGTTCAGAGATTGACGACTTTGGAGACCTCAAAATTAGCTCTTGGAGCTTGTTATATATTTTGTTAGTTTGTGTAGACACCTAAAATTGGCTCGTGTTGAATTAAGTAAATACTGTGGTATTTATCTTAATTCTTATTTTCTTCTGTCAATTAAATAAATATTCAAAATTTATTTGATTGGTTCATTATCCTACAATTAAATAAAATCATTTTATTTAATTAAAATCCCTAAATTCTTCTAATGTCTTAAATCCTAAATCCACCTCACAAAATCCACCTCATCAATCCACCTCATCCCTTCCACCTCACCATGTTGCACATATAATTAAATATTCTTAATATTTAATTAGCTAATATCCTCCAAAATCCAAAATTGAATTCTTAATTCAATGTTCCCCATTATCCTCCATTCTGAATTTTTAATTCAATTGTCATAACCCATTGTCCCCCACTCTGAATTTTTAATTCAATTGTCATAACCCATTGTCCCCCCCACTCTGAATTTTTAATTCAATGTTCCCCATTATCCTCCACTCTGAATTTTTAATTCAATTGTCATAACCCATTGTCCCCCACTCTGAATTTTTAATTCAATTGTCATAACCCATTGTCCCCCATTTTGAATTTTTAATTCATCCCTTATGAATTAAAGATTCACAAATAATGAGGGCCATTGATCTCATCATTGGATCCTCACCCTCCATTCTATTTTCAAAAATTCTATAAATAGAACCCTCTTCTAAGCCATTAGAGAGGCACTTCATTTGGCAAGATAATTATACACAAATTTCTCTTCTTCTCTCATTCATTCTATTCCAAAGTGTCCTCCATTGTTGAGTGTTGAAACTCTCTTTCAACACAAAAACAGGTATGCACAGCCATTCTTACTTTGCCATCTTCACACAAGCAAGCAAGCACAAAAGAGCTTCTGAGGGCTTCAATCAAGATCAAAGCAAGATAGGCAACAATGGAAAATGACAAGTGAAAAGGGCTATAAGTATGTCCTTACTCAGTTTGGTTTGATTCCTCTTTGCTTTCACATTCCATTGATGTTTGGGTTCTTATGTTTTTCATGTATTTGACTAACTCTCATTTTCCCTTTCACAGTTTGTAACAAGCCTTAGGATGGATTTTTGGGTAGTAGAGTCCTTGTTTGACCTTAGGTCAAAGTCCTGAGTAGGCATTCTAAGGAAATTTTTTGTTTGGACACTGAGGAAGGACGACAATGCTATACTTGGACACTAGCACCAATTTAGGACTCTAACACTAGGAAGGGACACTAGAGGGATGCATTGTAGTCCTTTTGGGGTGATGTGGTCCTCTGAACTACTTGGACATCTGTGGGACCTTGGACAATTAACACTTCCTAACATTTCCCAATGAAACTACGCATATGGAAGTTGTTCCCCTTTGTCACGCGAGTCTTTCCATGCTGACACTTCATTGATAGGTGTCTTAGTTGGGAATTTATTCCCTCTGTTGCATTAGGAAGAATGCATTCACACAAAATTGACTAGTACCATTCTAATTGGTCGAGGGCTTGTACAGGTTCCTAGTTGAACCATTTCTTGGGTGAGTGTTTCCCTTGTGTAGGGGTGCCATATTATGTAGACATGGAATGTATTTGAGGTAGTTATCACCCTCATCCTACTCCATGTGTTCGCGAGGAAGGAAGGTCATGGATGTTTATCTAATCATCATTGTGGAGCAAGCTCTGCCTCTCACATGGTCATCGTGGTGACTTGTCACACGAGGGGTGAAGTCTTTTGCTTGTGCCACCTTGTCAAGCGTAATGGTGATGTTGTCATATGTGTTGTTGTTCTTGTTACAAAACCTTGTGCACATGTGAGTGTAATGTGACATGTAAATGTCCCACTTGCAAATGCAAAAAAAATGTTCATCCAGTGTTTGTTCGTCTAATGTCCTAGGTGAAAGCTTGGGGCATTACACTTGGTATCATAGCCCATGTTGCAACATTGGGAGCTCTAGGTTGTGTTTTTTTCTCGTTGTGTTTGAGCATGTGTAGGGTCCTTGTGTGTTTGCATGCTATGAGTAGCATGTGTTGTCTCCTGATATGTCTTCCTTATATGTGTGCGGTGGACGAATACATTATGGTGGGATTAGATAGACCATTGTGGTTGTCAAAAAGTTGCTTTTGTGCGATTACCTTCTCAATGTCATAAATCCTTGGGAGGTACCCTTGCAGAGTGTTTGATTGCTTGAGTGACCTTTATAGGGTCATGTTGGGATTTTGTGACCACTTTTGTTAGTGTGGCTAAGTAAACCTTTGTGCGAGAGGAAATGTCATGTTCTTGAATGTTTGATTGAACTTGGTGTGCTCTTTTAAGAGTTATGCATATGGTTGTGAAAGAGGTGGTGTTTTGATCATATGCTTGGTATTTGAAAAAGATTGATGTGGTAATTCTAGTGGAAATGAACCTTGCATTGTGTACCTTGTCATGTGTATACCATGTTGCAAGAGTAGCATACCCTCTTACCTACTTGTCATAGTTGATTTATTAATTGCCTCTTATATGGTGACTAGAAAAGCTTGCATGATGTGCATCTTGGATTGCCTTCTAAGAGTGCATGTCCCTATATGTGAATTAATTATGTGGATGCAAGAAAGAAAATGTTGCATTGCTAGAATAGATCATTTGGGTAATGACTTATATTCCCAAATCACATTCTTCCCTAGGATTTGGTGGGAACCAAGGTGTGGTTATTGCATTGCATTGATTGAAAAGTTAAGAGAAAAGGGGAATGTGTAAGATTCATATGCATGGGTATTGTGATATATGTTGTGTAAGAATAATGAATGCATTTGTGGAACCCTTCATCTTTTGACTTTGAGTTGTATTCTTCCATGTGGCATAGAGTGAAATTTGACTTGGGAAAGGTATGGTGGTGTTGTTCCTATGTAAATCTTCCATTTGAATGATGTTGTATCTTGCAGTATTATTATGTGTCCATTCTATTTCATATATGCTTGTCGTCATGTTGTGGAGAAATTTAGCATGGTGAGGAGGGAGCATTGGGCAAGAGCTTAATTCCCAACCTAATTCTCCCTCATGGTTTTTATTTGTGTTGAATGTGAATGTTGTATTAATGCATTATATTTGGTGAATCCCTATATGGTGAGAAATGTTAACAACTCCTTGTTGTGAGAGTGGATGTGTTGAGATATCTTGGCTTGTAAGCCTATTTACATCTTAGCTTAGTATTGGTTTGCTATATGATTGCTAGTGTGTGACTATGTGCATCATTGCATGGTGATTGTAATTCCCATGAATGAGATAAAGCTTAAATATGAAAGGAAGCTAGGTATGCGGAAATCGCTTCCTACACTAATCTATTGAGGAGAGTGCTATGCAAATTCAAATTTATCCTAACTATTATAGCAATATTAAACCATTAACATGTGATATTGCAGCAAAACACAAGAGCCATAAATTAAACAGAAGAAGAGAGACAAAGATTTACGGTGGGGAAAACCCTTATTGGGTGAAAAACCCCACACTCAGAAACCTGCACAATGTATTAACAAATCTGAAAGAATGTTTACAATAGAATTGCAATGCAAGCTTCAATGGTCTTTGACACTCATGTCTGGAGTCAATCCGGCAGCATAACAGTACCTGTAAACCTGTGATGCAAACTCCATCTCCAAGCACCTGTTTAAATAGGAAATACAAGGCAATATTGGACCTTTCTTGGAATGGGCATCCAACATGGCTTCATAGACCAAAACCCACACCCAAGGACACTTGGTCAACATTGTAGAATGTGCCTGACACTTGTCCATAGCTCCCATCCCAAAGGGGTCGCCTATTTCCAAAATGGGCTATGACAGATGCACTTATGACACTTACGACCATCATAGAATCTGTCATAGCGATTACAACTTACAGCTGTAAGAGAATCTGTCATACACATGCTATAAATAGCATATTCTCTTACAACATATCATATTCCACCTTGGGGCACCCAAATATGCCTTATTCAAAGATGCTTTATGACACATGTCATCACCTGTCTTACAACCTTCTATTTCTGACTCTTACATGGCATAGATTCTTCATAGGAATCCGTCATAACCGTTTCAGTCAAACATTCCCTTACACAACATGGAAGATGCTGACACATGGCAAAATGCTCCTACCACAAAGTGGGACGCCTATCTCCTCATTTGAGGACAAAATTACAAGTTGTCATATTCTATGTAGGATCGACACATCACCATGCCACATCCCACAATATGACAATATGGAATTTACAAGTATTTACAACATAGGAAATTAAATAATAAATGCAAACATTACAAATGTAAGGAATTACCAAGGTTGAGACACCTTAATTACCAACAAAATATTTCTTGGCAACTTGAGTTATGTTTGTTTGGTTAAGTGGAATTGATCTTATGTTTTATGACATGATTGGAGTCTTATAGGACTCGTTTGTTTGGTGTGCTTGAGCACGTTCTCTTACTTGCCTCGAATTTTGAAATCCAGGTGTAGTGTAGCATTGTATTCCTTTGTTGGTGACTGGAATTAGTCACGTAGTGCATGTGAAGTTTGCCTTCTGAATTTTGATACTTTCTTTCAATTATTAGTGAAATCTCTAAATGTTGTAAGGGCCATCATTGAATTATTATTCTTGTCTATGAATAAGCCTAGCCATCGAACTTGATATTTATTTATCTTGTGGCTTTTATGGTCACATTTGATTTATTGTTGAAATTGATCTCATTTTATGCCTTATTGTTGAAATTGACTTTTCTTCCACTTTGGTATTCCATTTTATTATTATGGTGGCTATGCTTGAATGTTTAAATTGTTTTTTAGATGAAAGGTGCAAGCACCTGAAATATATTAATATAATATTTTAGAAGTTACAAAATAGGCCCTTGAAGATAGCCAAAAACAACATTTACATCTCCCAAGCATATACAAAATTTGAGTGTGAGCTAAAAGGAGGCCCTAAAATGGTTGTATACAAGGAAACACCTAAGGAGAATTACAGAAGTCCCATATAAAAAGATATAAAATGGTAGAACCTATCCAAAAACTATTCAAATCTATGTAGAAAAACAAAAAAAGCTAATACTACAAGGATGTTCATTGACATTGATATCATAGTGGCTGGCATTATCCTCCTCTTCATCGACTGGAGTTTCTTGTCCTTTAGGGGTTGGTGGGTGAGGGTGATAACTAATTAAAAACAACAACGCCTAAAACACATCTTTAATTTGTTCCACCTTTTGAGTGCCAAGTTCATTATGGTGTGAATGAAGGGAGTTATTGATAGTGATAGTGCAGGCATTGTGCAGGCCATGTTTGATGGCATTGTACATACACTTCACTGTTTGAGACCTCTGAATATCATAATGTTTAGAGATCCCACCTACCAATGCTCCAAGACCATTGAATAGGTCGCAATTTCTCAAATCAAAGTTAAATAGATCTTCAAAAATCAAGTAATCATGTATGTAATCAAAAGCAAGATTCTTGATTATATTTACATCTTGAATCAGGTCCATAGCGTTAGGCAAGAAAGTAGATATCACCTGGGAATAATAAAGGATTCTTGGGAAGTCTTGCAGCAGATCTTGACTGGTGATATCCTCTTTTACCTCAACACAATCAATTTAAAAAACCTTCCCCAGCACATCAAAGTTGAAATCACCTTGTATTGGATATTCCAATTTATTAATTGGGAAGAACATTCATGTGTTCATCAGCATCTCCATACCTTCAAGCTCTGTAGCTTGTTATGAAAAATAATGAATTCACCCAAAGCTATAACAAGAGATTTACACATTTGGGAATTATTATATTGTTCTAATCTTGACAGCTTGCAATTACGGCACCACCAAGTAAATACACCGCATCTGATTTGTATTGATCTCTTGCGTACTAGCCATATTACTTGCACACTTTGGGGGCTAAGATAGGAGGTTGATGTGATAATTATGATGCAAACCTACAATCACCCATCCAAAGCAAGGTTAGTATTAAAAATCTTCCTCATGATTAAGAAAATACCATTGATTGTTGATCATGTAACATTGCTTCCCATATCTTTGGAAATTTCTATATGTTCTCTTTTTCAAACTCTAATATCCTTATGACTTGGTCACATGCCACGTTTGCTAAGATGTCTGCCATTATATTAACTTCTCTATAGCAATGTGTGGTTTCAAAATATTCAAACTAATCAAGAAACACCCATGCTTCTTGTAAGATGTTATTGATATGCCAGCTACAAGAATCTTTCTTCTTTATTGCATTAATAATATTCAAAGAATCCCTTCTATCACTATTCTTTGAAAGTTCTTCTTTCTAGCCAAGTTTAATCCCAAGAGCAGAGCTTATGCTTTTGCTTTGTTGTTTGTCCCATTCAAAAGTTAGACTGCCATAGCTGCTAATAACATTTCTGCATTATCTCTTATTACAAACCCCGCCCTTAATATTCCTGGGTTATCTCATGAAGCTCCATCAAAATTCATATTTACCATGGTCCTTGGAGGAGTCCAATGAATCTAAGATCTATCAATTGACCCTTTAATTGCCTTAGAGACATTTGTGATAGGTTTTAAGTAAGGCCATTCATTTAAGATAAGAGAATCACAAGAGGAAAAAGTTGGATTATTCTTTTTTAAAACTTGAGACGTCACCACCTTAGATATAGACTTTTCAATTTTTAAAATCACTTCTTCAATACTCCCAATTTGCTTTCTAAAGATTCTTCTATTCCTTTCCAACCATATATTCCATAAATTGCACATAAAGAGATGGCTAACTAATAAACAGGTCCAATAAATTGTTTGGCAAAGGGCTTTGTCATCCTAGTTTCTTGCATAACCAACACCAACAACTATTAGTGAATGAGCAATTCAAAAGAAGGTGATTTGTGTCCTCACTAGTACCACATAAAAATCAATTAAATGAATTAGAAATATCTAGCTTATTTAATTTGGAACTTGTTAAGATTTTGTTTTTTAGTGCAAGCCAAGAAAATGCTCTGGCCTTAGGAAGAACAACTTTACCCCAATAAAGCTTATGAGGCCAATCCCCACCATATGAATGAGAGGTTAAAGATACGTAGCCTTGCTTGACAGTGTATTGGCCTAATTTAGATGAGGTCCAATACAGTTGGTCTTGCTTTGAAGAATAGAAAATTTGCCTTTGAGCCAAGATAGCTTGTAGATGTTGTCTTTGAACCCAAGGAATGGGATAATCTTGCAGATCCCTCCAGTGTGCTTTGAAAATGGTGACATCTTGGTTGACCTCTAGATAATCTTTAACATTGTTTTCCCACAACTATTTAAGAGCATTCTTGGTTTTTGATAGACCTTCAATTGTGCATAATGGAGGGAAGCAATTCCAAGAGTCTTCCTAAAAAAGAATTGTTTCTCCATTATGGATGACCCAAGGCAAATAATGTTTAAATTGTTGGTCATGTATCATGCAATGTTCTCTATTATGTCCATGATGGACCTCTGATGGACTATATAAGGGAGTAGAATACGAAGAACGTATTAGTTCTTGGTATGTGTGTTATTAGAACTATGATAGTTTGAATTCCTTGTTCATTGTTGAATGAGAGTGAATATTGTGTAATTAATTGAGAAACTTTAAAATGAGTTTGTGTTGTTTTTGATATTATAAGGCTGCAAACACGGGTGCAGATCCTGATTACAAAAACCAAAAGGTAGCGAAACAGGCACGAGGCCTCAAACAACCAGATAACAACAGCTCAACAACATAAACAAAAAACCAAAGTTCGAGTCTTAAAACAAAAACAATAGAGATAACTAGCTAAGGAGTTCCTAGTGAGTAAATTAAACATATTTTCTTTATCTTCCAGCAGAGAATCCACACCATTGATCTGGTCATCCTACAAAATCAAGAAGGCAACAACAACCCTATGAGAAGACTTCATCACAAAATTAATTAACACCTTAACTTTGCTCTCCATAGCAGATAGGTGTTTCTTGATCTCATTCAGCTCCTTTTCCAGTCTCTTATTGTCCACCTCCATCATGGCGCTCATCACCTCCTTCTCTGGAGTCTCTTAAATTTTAGTGTCCTCATCATTGGTATCATAACAAGAGTTGTTCATGGACTCAAAATTGCTGGTGCCCTCCTGAACATGAGCCGGGTCGGTCTTCACTTCCTTAATTCCAACATTTTGCACAATGTCCTCCTGATCAGAGGCAGAAGAGTAATCTACAATCTTCAAAACTTGGGGCTTATCCCCAGCCAATCTGGAAGATCTCCTGATGCTCAGTCTTCTAGAAGCACTATGTTTTCCCAAAGCCCTCTCCTCAACAACTTCCACATCCTTGTCTAGATGTTGCTCCTGCTTGTCCTTATTCCCCTGAGTCTGTTGATCAACATTCCCATACCCCTCAGCGCTTCTACTGCAACTTTTAACCCTTTTGCTAGGAGTGGGATTCCCTCTTTTTTGTTTTTTGCTACCCTGTAAAGGAGTATTACTTTTTAGATTGTAGATGCCCTCTGTTGCTTCCTCACGAGACCAAGCATGGGAGCCCACCTACTCCACCGACACAGGGGCCCCAGGAGTGTGGCTACCAGAATGGGTTTTGTACTGGGAGGTCACCTAAGAGACAGGGGGCTAGATAACGGGGCCAAGGGGCTCATAGGCAGGATAGGGGTGGAAATAGGTGCCAAAGAAGCATGGGATTTTAGTTTAGAAGGCTTCCCAAGCCTCACACCAAGGGGGACCTTGTCTTTAGAATCTTTGTTGGAGCTCTCATCCACAAGACCGGCACTAGGAGGTTTAGAAGGACACAAAGCAAGGTGGTACTGGTAAAGATGAAAGATGAGCCCTTGGTGCAGAGGTGAAGCAGAGACCTCAGGGTTGCCCTCGCGGGCCTTTTTGGATTGTAACACAGAAGCCTCCAGACTAGAGAGGAGGAAAGAGGGGAAATTGATCTCAATTTTGTGTCTAAAATGGTTAAGAAAAGCAAAGTGATAGTGGTAAAAAACCCTGTATCTCCCTTCTAGAGTAAAATACTTCATTATTAAAAAACATACTTGGTTCCAAGGGTTGACCAAGCTTTCTCGTTCGAAGCCACCTTGAAGTCTTATTTGCTTTTCACCTTCCCTAAAGAATAATTTCATTCCCTCATTGTCCTGAACCCGCGTCTACTTCTTAAGTCTATTTCCAGAACAAGGCAAGCCCGTAACCTTGGCAATGGCATCCTCAGAAACCACGAATTGAACTCCTCCCACCTTCACCATTCTATTACCATCCCAAGAGCCAACGAATTGGGCCAATAAATGCTTATCAAAGTTGTTTAGGCTTTTGAGAAAAGGGGTCACCCCCCTCATACGCTATGCTCCCAACTTGAGCATCCTCTTTGAATTCACCATAGTTCATGGGCTCTGTTCCAACTTTCTCTCCACTCATTTTCCATAGCAAGCAATACACAATCCAGGAAATGCAATTGCAGAGAAAAGAGAAGTGTCGGCCGAACAATCTAGGAGAAATAAAAAACTTTAGTTCCATTCCTTTACTCTAGTTTCCTTTCACGTCCTTCCCAACTTTGTGCGCATTCGAATCATTATTGCCTTCAGACATTAGCTCGTGCGAGCCTTCCAAAGCCAGTGCTTCGTGAGGTGACTGAAAAGATTTGGCCAAACTACTAAGTTACCAAACAATCATATTGCTGAGTTGGTCCATAACCCCATAGGTCTCCAATATCCACGTCACCATATATAAGTTGATAATGCTCTTGAAGTCATCAACAAAGTCACGACTCCACACAAAGTGAGGTAAGCCCAGAAAGAAACTACACCAATCAATCCAAATAATTATTATAGACATGATGATTTAACAAGGTGCCTCCTTTTGAATGCTAACATAATGTTTAAGGGGAGATTGTCTAATACTCTCCAACATCTTAGGGGATTAAGATTAATCCCAAAATTAGCTAAGAGATCTACAGTTATGTTGCCCTCTCTATAGACATGTCTCACCTCCTTGCCTTCAAAGTTTAAGAGGAGGGTTTTTATATCTTGAACAATATCCTCCATCTGCCAACCAACTTTGGCATTTCCTTTAACAACTATCACAATTTTAGAATCACCTTCCACTATGATATTTTTTATGCCTAGATCCAAGGAAAATTTAATGCCCCAACGGAGAGCAGTAGCCTTCACAATATTATTGGTATTTTCACCCAGGATTCTAGAAAACATAGCCAGGAGGGCACCCATATCCGATCTTATTAAACCCCCCCACTAGCCAGTCTAGGGTTGCCCTTAGCAGCACCATCAAAGTTAAGCAAATACCAGCCCTCAGGGGGAGGGGACTACTTAGTGTTAGCCCTAGCTTTTTTCCTGCTATCATCCACTCTGCATAAGCTTAAAGGGATGGCCCACTGCTTGATTATATTTGCTTCCAACACATTTGGGGGATTTTCTGCCGCTCTTATGGAGCTATTGTTGATGTTGTCTTGCAACAGTTTGACAGCAGGGCCAAACACTTCCTTAGGTTCTCTATTCTTTTCTCGAAAAAGTCTATTGTTCCTTTCTTTCCAAAGGCACTAGGAAAGAATGGGAAAAATTAGGGCCCAAATTTCTCTGCAAATAGGATTGGTAAAAGGGGGGACCAGGCTCTTATGCACTCCTCCAAATTCCCATTCCAACACCAAGACACACCTAACATATTCAATGCAGTACACCAAACCTCCCAAGCATATTCACAGTGTAGAAGGATATGAGGAACAGTCTCCTCTTCTTTCATACAAAGAATACATCTGTTGGGAATTTGGAATCCTCTGATCCTGAGGTTGTCAGTCATTAGAACTTTGTTGTGCACCGCCAACCACTAGAAGTGGTCGATCTTTGGTATTAGATTGTGATTCCAGATCTTCCATAAAGTATCACCATTTTGAGGAAGGAATAGGTTATAAGTAGATCTAACAGAAAAATGCCCAGACTTCTCTTTAACCCATAGGATTCTATCTTTTTGAGGAAAAAGAAGAATTCTACACCCTTTTAGAGAGAGTTGGATCTCATCGACAGTCCCCATAAGATCAACCTGTCTTTGACAACAGTCTGACAATTGTTTCCAACCCCTTTTGTTAGGAAGAAAATAGTCACGGACTAGCCTTCCAAAATGGCGCACATCACTATTAACCAACCCTTGGATATTTTGAAGACCCTTTAAAGGCCCTCCATTAATCCAATTGTCATACCAAAACCTTATTGTCTCTCCATATCCTAGTTTCCACTTAACACCTCTCAGTAGAACCGTTCTACATTCATGATGTTATTCCATATCACCGAGCCTTTGGGAAAGTTAGAGTTAAGTAAAATATCCTCTGGGGTTAAATTCCCAAAGTATTTGGCGCACATAATTTTACCCCAGTCTTTGTCACCAACTAGGAGGTTCTACCCAATCTTAGACATTAGGGTTTTATTGAGCAGATTTAGCTTCCTCAAGCCTAAGCCCCCCTGCATCTTCGGCCTACAGACTTTGTCCCATCCAACCAGGGCCAGTCTTTTCTTACTCTCCACACCCGTCCATAAAAAGTTTCTTTGAATTTTCTCCAACCTCTCAGCAATATATTTAGGAATTTTAAAGAGGGACATGAAGTACACAAGAATCCCTTGTAAAGAGGCCTTGAGAAGTTGGAACTTCCCCACTTGACTTAGAAGTTTTTCTTTCCACCCAATCAACTTCCTCTAAGTCCTTTCAATTATGGAATTCTAGAACTCAGAAGGGGCATCTTTCACCAAGAAGGGGAGCCCAAGATATATACTAGGGAGCACACCCACAGAACAACCAAGAATCCCCATAATCTTCTGCTGCAGAATGAGCGGGCTGTTAAAGAAGTAAACCTAGCTTTTTTCTTAGTTGATGTATTGGCTAGCTGAGGAAGCATAATCTTGAAGCACCTTCTTCCACTTTCTAGCCTCTATCACTGAAGTTGAACCAAACAGGATAGTGTCGTCAACAAATTGTTGAATCACAATAGGGGTTGCTATTGAAGCAGGTTTAACTCCTTTAATTTCTCTAGCATTTAACAGATAGAGGAAACATCTTCTTAGGGATTTAGCTAGCAAGATGAAAAGGTAGGGGGACAGGGGATCCCCTTGCCTAATTCCCCTGCCAGTGCAGAAAAACCCTCTGGAAGCTCCATTAACTAGAACAAAAAATCTGATTGAAGTGACACAAATCTCAATAAGTTGTAAGAATTTACCTTGAAAGCCCAACTTCCTTAGGACAATAAAAAGGAACTCCCAACTAAATCTATCATAAGCTTTTGAGATATCCAATTTAAGGCCATTCCTAGGATTTTGCTTCTCTCCATGGAGTGGATAATTTCATGAGTGGTAATGGCCGCATCTATTATCTATATGCCTGGCAAAAATCTTTTTTGGCAGCTGCTTATGAGCTTATCAAGAATAGGTTGCAACCTGAACACTAAAATTTTGGAGAAAATCTTGTAAACAGTATTACAAAGGCTAATGGGTCTAAAGTCCCCCGTACTCACTGGATCTTGTTTTTTAGGGATAAGAGCAATGAAGGTATGATTTAGTTGCTTCAGCAGCTTACCTGTCTTAAATAAGTCCCTAACAGCCTCAGTGAGATCATTTCCCACAATATCCCAATACTTTTGAAAGAAAGCAGGGGGAAACCATCAGGTCCAGGGGCTTTAAAAGCCCCCATGGAGAAAAGACTAGTCCTGACCTCTTCCTCAATAATTAATCTACCAAGCTGAGCATTATCTCCTTCAATTAGAAGAGTAGGGATGATGTCAATGAGGTCCTAATTGATGCAATTGTCTTGGGCTTCTAGGAAATTCTAAAAGTAGGAAGTAGCCACCTGCCCTATCTGAGTGTCCGAATCTACCATAATACCTCTGTCATCCATCAATCTGGTTATGCTATTTCTTTTCATGTGCTTCATAGTTGATTGATGGAAAAAGGAGTTGTTCATATCCCCCTCATTTAGCCATTGCACTCTAGACTTTTGTTTCCAATAAATCTCCTCCTTCAATAGCAGCTCTTTCCAATCCTTTCTCAAGGACTCTTCTTCCATAGCAGTGTCCTCTGAATCGTCCCCTTCATCCAACTTCTTTTGTAACGCCCCAAGTTTAGCATTGATTCTTCTTTTTTCATCAAATATGTTCCTAACGCTGAATCCATTCGATCCTTTTACCTTATTCTTGACCCTCTGTAGCTTTTGCACCAAACGGAACATAGGCGTTCCTTGGACATCTTCTTGCCACCAAATTGCTATCTTATCTTTAAAATTTGGGTGTTTGGTCCACATAATCTCAAACCTGAAGGGATAAGGGCCTTTTCCGTTCACATCCTTCCAAGAGAGAAGCAATGGGTTATGATCAAAGGTAGTTCGGGGCATAGCTTCTAGAGAGTAGGAGCTAGAGAACTTCCAGTTGGGAGAGACCAGAACTCTATCAAGCTTGACTTGAATCAAATTTCTCCCTTTTCTCTAATTAGACTAGGTAAATCCGTTTCCTTGGATATCCATATCCATAAGTCCCACATTATTAAGAAAATCATTTAAATCCACATACTGTCAGTGTAATCCATGATCCCTCCACTCTTTTTAGAAGGGAAGAGTGGAGTATTAAAATCTCCAACTAACATCCAGCAGCTACTGGGTTCACTAGCAATCAGGGATGAGAGAAGGTCCCACACCTCCCTTCTTGGGCCCCTCTGATTAGGAGCATAAATGTTGATCAGGATCTAGGAATTGTTGTTAGACTCTATTCTGACTGCCAGAAATTTTTATTTTTTTCTATGATCCTTCCCTTGACAACCTTGTTGTTCCACATGGTGACAATTTCCCCAGAGGCACCCCAGGCATCACAACATAGAGGCTCCGCATTCGACCATAAATTCCTTGTGACCATTTGAAATCCTTCACTTTTCATCTTAACTTCTTGTAGCAACAATATGTCAATTTTGTTGTCAAAGATACATTTCTTGACTAAGAACTGTTTGTGGGGGTTGTTAAACCCCCAGATATTCCATGATAGTAATCTCATTTGATTGGGGCCTTCTTGGAGCCAATCTCCAAGGTTTTGTATCTGCCCATAGTAATGTCTTTATTAATTGCCTTATGCCTTGTCTCTCTTTGAGATGATCTTCCTTGCTTGGTATCTGCTCCCACGTCTAGGATCTTCTTCCCAGGTCCTTTACCTTTCCTTTTAGCAGTAGTCGAACCCTCAGGGTCAGTGATACTGGAACTAGCTCCAGGGGTAAGGACCAAAGTTTCATTGCTGGGGGGGGAATCCCCTGAACTATGTCCTGGCCCTCTTCATTGTCCCCCTTGCCTATAAAAGGGCTACTCAGCCTAGAAGGCTCCACCTTCTCCACTAAACCTTCCTTTTATGGTATTTCCTCATGGTGAATCTCCTCATCTTCCAACCCAGTGGTCAATGGAGAAGAAAGGCCTTTCCCACTAGGAGTGGGAGAAGCCAACACCCCCCATAAAAGTGTGATCTTGAGCAATCATGGCTTTCAATGGGGGGACCACATCCTTATCCTTGTCAGCACTAGCCTTCAGAGGAGAATCCATAATATTTAGCAGTTCCTCCCTAAAAGGGTAGTCATCATCAATATCATTTGTTTAGCCATCCGTGGTTGGAGTAGGATTTTTAGCCCTGCATTGGGGAGCTAGATGACCCTTCTTATTACAAACTTGGCAAAAGGTTGTTGAATTTCATAGAAAATAGGTTGTATCCATTGGCCAAATTTAGATTCCAGAGTGATATTATTGGGAAGAACCTTATTAATATCGACATTCACACAAAATCTAGCAAAGACTAACCTCGATTTATTTTTGGTGGTGTTGTCAAGAGTGATGAAGTGACCAAACGAGCTGGCTATTCACATAAAGATCTCTTCATCCTAGTACTCCAGTAGAAGGCCCGCGAGATGGATCCAAACTGGTGTTGTTTTGTTGAGATCTGTAGCACTATCAAATCATGGTTTCCATTTACACATGGATAAACTATGTTTCCCGTACATCCAAGGCCCTCCTGCTAAAATAGAGGCCAAATCTTCTCTAGTTGTAAATTTGAAGAGAAACATCCCTCTAGCCATAGAATTCACTGCAACACTTCCCTTCACTTTCCATTTGGCATTCACCCACTTTCTAACTGCATCAATGTTAGGTCTGAAGGAAAAAAAACTTTCCTACTAGAGCATTTTCCATAGTGGAAACCACTCTATCCACCATGATGTCCGGAAGCACTATCGCCGACCAATCAACAGTCTCTTTAAAACTTGGAGAAGCATGAGTGCTCTCCAAATCCTCCCCTAAAAGGTCATTCTTCCAGGGTTTGGGCCCCAACACCTTCTTTTGCAACACGTGAGCAGAGGACTCACAGTCCTTGTCACCAAGCACGTGATCGTCCACGCAGCCATCAAGCATGCGAGGAATGGGCTCCAACACCACAGCAATTCTGAATCGGAGGGTCTGGGGATCATCCGGATTCCCAGCAGCCATTGAAATTCAAATTCAAAATCTAAGAGAGGAAAAGTTATAGAGTAGCGAGCGGGAAAAATTCAATGAGTTTGTGTTGTTATGGATCACTTGATTTGTGTTATCTTGTTGATTGGTGTGTATGGAATGCCTGGATAGTAGCAAATGATGTGAAATTAAATTCTTGTATGAGCTTAAATGCTATTCCTTGATCATTGTCTATGTGAATGAGATATGTAGAGAACTTGGTTTGGTTAGAATCTTGCTTTTAATAGATCACATATGGTTGGATGTTGACTTAGTCCACCAACTATGGTTGTTCTTGCTTGTCTCATTCCTATTAATCTCGATCATAATACCATGCCTCATAGTGTTTTAACATTAGTGGAGTGTATGATGTTGTGTCCTAGACACAAACACCATGTTATTAAACAACATAAAGGTGCATGTTGTGTCATTTAGATATGAGTTCCATAACTACACTCATGTTTTGACATAGTGTAGGGTAGGATGGTGTGTTAGTTTGTGAATGAACACATATGATTTATATATTTATTGTGTTATAGTTGGTTGCCTACTCTTTTTGTGCTTCCAACCTTGTGAATTTGGTTGCTTTAGAAGCTTCTCCTTGGTGATTTGGAGGTTTTTTAGCATGGTATTAGAAGGGATGCAATTCTTGTGTGAAGAAGTTGCTATCCTATGTATTCATTTTATGGATACTTGGTGTTTGGGCCATGAGGAAGTCTCATGTTGTCTAGTAGATCATGAATTCATGATTGTTTTGTGTTGTTTGACCCTTTTGGTCCAGGTTAGTTGAGCATTGAAGTGGTGTTTAGAGTAGTCTTGCTCCTATGTTTTCGTGTGTGGTGGCCTCCTTGGATGTATTCCCTATGAGTAGTGGGTTGTTAAGACTTGTTTGTTGGAAGTGCTTATACTTGTAAGAGGATTTGATCTAGATTCTTCCCTCTAAGATCCTGTAAGTTTGATCCTAGTGTTGTGGTGTGGAGCTAGAGTGTTAAAAAAACCCTCTCTTTCTAGGAGTGGAATGTGAGGGATGACCTCATGTAGAGAAACCACGATCACTGGAGATGAGGCATGCTATTGTTAAGTATTAAGGTGAGGCACTAGTCTCTATAGATTTTAGAGTATGTTTTCCTAACCTTTGAGTTTTAGTGTTGTGGGCAAAGTCCTCCATCTTGGGAAGGACCGTAGAGCATGTAATCTTGTGTCAAAAATTCTCCTTAAGAGTGGAATTTGCAACATTATGGGGTTTTTTTTGGCTTGGAAGGGAGCTTGAGAAGTTACCCAACATAGTAGTAGTCTCAAGTTATAGGGCTTTGACTTTCTTGTGGTATGTTGGGCCTTTTGGCTAGATCCTCTCCTCATTGTGGTGGCAGTTGGAGGATTGAGTGGTGTAGTCTTAGAGGAGTTAGTAGGCACAATGGTAATCCTAATCCTTATCCTTGTGTTTTTGTAGACTTCCAGGAGTAAGCCTAATCCTAGTAGGGGAGGATTTAATGCCCACCCTAGTGTTTGCCTAGTGTGCTTTTTGATTCATATGTTATATGTTATATTGAGTGTTTATTAGTGTATTATGTGAGTTTAACGCTTTGAGGCTTGTTGTACCATTGAGGGGTTCTGAGGGTGTATTTTGGATGACCATTAGTGTTTTCGATGCAGCTTTGTATTGACTTTGTATTCAGACTATGCATTATGGGATGTATATGTTGTGATTTTTGTGTGATAAATCATTTGTCACATCTCGTTTTTATGGACTATATAATTATTATAGATTATTGAACATTTACTATGATTGTTTTTACTTTGAGTAATTCCACGTGTGTGAAGGTGATTTTAGTAATGTTATATTTGTGTGAATTGGAAAGTTGATTTAATATTAAATATTATCTATGTGATTATAATGTTTTGCTTCGGCTATGTTTTGGGGAACTAACCTATTGACGTCGAGTTGAGTGTGAATGAATGCAGGTACTCGTCGAAGATGAGAACATGGTTGAGGTAGAGATGCTCTAGCCACTTGGTAAGAACTGTTTGGGATGGATAACCCTGATGCACTCACACACTCACATAGTTTCATATTGCATTTTATGGCTTTAATATGCCTTGTTGTATGAATAATGAATGTGATTTATGTTTAATACTTAGAAAAATAGTGAGTTTAATTGCTATAAAAAGTCCTTTTCAAATGCATGATTTAGTTATAAATATTAAAGTTCTTTCGATTATATTTAAAATGGTGTATTTTATATTATTTAATAATAATAAGTGTTTTCCTATTTTTGTTTGAAAAACAATATCTAATTTATACTTAAAACAATTATGTTTAAATAGAGGGATATATATATATATATATATATATATATATATATATATATATATATATATATATATATATATATATATATATATATATATATATATATATATATATATATATATATATATATATATATTATTATTACTCCTTGAACTAATTTGAGTGATTGTGCTTTATTAAAAATAGATAAATTGTATTAATAATAGTATTATTATATTTAGAAATCTAAAGTTAAAAGTAGTTACTGTCATGCAAATGACATAAATTTAAATAAGTTATTTAATTCTATTTTAAAGAGAAATTCGTGAGCTTGGAAAAAGAAAAACTCATGCAAAGGAGTTATTAAAAAAAAAGCAACCAAAACCAAAATTATGGACGCCAAAATTAAGAGAAGATTTTGAATAAAAGAAGAGGAACAATAGAGGAATTGGCACCCACGCTTTGGCAGCAACAGAGAAGAAGTTTGTTCATTCTGGGTAGCGATAGGATAACAAAGAGGAGCAGCGACAACATCAAGTATTTGATCCTTTTACTAGCAAGTTTAACCGGGTACTTTTCTTGATTTTTTATTCCAATAATTTAAGATGGTAATTGACTATTAAACCGTAGTAAAAATCGACCTGTGTTATGTTCATTTCTGGTCTGCATTTGACCTAGGTCGGCCTTCTAAATGACTTATATTAACCTGTTCCTAGCACTGGCTCCTTTGTCTCTGTTATTGCTAATTATCCATCTACTTCCACCTTGTGATCGATCTACTATTTTTCTAGCTTGCAAACAGATTCTTGAAACTGTATTTTATTCCTTGATTGCTGAAATTATAGCAGGCCTGCATTTTAAACTCTACGTGACGCTGGGAAGTTGAGCGGCTTGTTGATTTGTTGTTTTCTTTTTCTGATCTAAACTTCTTTCCACCTTTTTCCTTACCCATGACGCCTGTAGTTGGCTCGGCCTGCCTAGCGGATTAGTAAGTTGGGCAGCTGTCCCTATCTTCTTGCCGCCTATGCATAGTTTCTTGTCAGCTGTTCTTGTTTCTCCCTTGTGATCTTTGCTTCTATTTTCATATTAAAGTGAATCGGCCCTTTTAATGGCCGTTGTCTTAAACCTTTGAACTAAAATTTAACAAATCCCCGGTCACTGATAAATTATTCTCTAGCAAACATAAATTCTTATAGCTATTATCTTTCATGTTTTTGCTATTAGAAATCAATCTTTTGCTAGAAGTTGACCTCTTCTTCTTGATCGAACTATGTGAAATTAACTCTTAAATTTAGGTAATAGTAATAAAAGTTCTTTTTCAGTCTTGTACTACTGTATCAAAGGTTCCTGTAGCTGTACTTAGCTATTTTATTGTTGTTCAAGGACCTATTTTAGTTACTATCATTTGTGTGACAGTAAACCTGTTGTGAACTCTGTTGCTCTTATTTTAACTCTGTCACATATCTTGTCGCAGTTGTGACAATAAGATTGTGGCTTATTTCTTTAACTTCCTGTCACAATTGTGACAATAAGATTGTTTAAATGATTTAGAAAACCTATTACCTTATGAATATTAAATGAAATAGTTCATGTCAGAGTTGTGACAGTAATAATGTTAAGTGACTTAGAATACTTATCATGTTGCGAATTTTGAGTGAAATGTGGACTAGGTAATTAAATCAATTTAATAGTTTTATAGATACACTTTGTGTGATCAAATGATGATTTTCTTGCTTGAAATGTGTGTTTTTATGATTGATGCTTTGGAAAGGGAATTAGAGATGGTCTATAGAAATTTGGGTTGTTTATTTATTTATTTATGGGAAAAGAAAGTAGATTTTTATCTAGGAGTGTTTTGGGTTACTTTTGGGCTAGGATGCCGAATGTGGATTATTAGAGATGACTTTTCCTCTTTTTAGGAATTGAACCGATAACTATTTTTCAAATGTTTAGATCTAAATGAACAGTCATTGAAAAAGATGAATATTTTGTCTAGCAAGCTTTATTGAGATATATCTCTTCCACATCCTATTGTGAGACAATCTGCATTTCATTATTTAGAATTGTACATTAGACATCAAGTTGCATCAAGTGTTCCCTCCTGCCATTTGTTTCCAGGTAGCTAGACATTTTGTGCAGGGCTGGGTTTCCTTCATGTTATGAAGGGATCTGGGGAAGTGTAATTGCTTCATGGTTGGGTGGAAAAGCACTTGAGCCATATTCCCGTCTCTCGACTCACAAGAGAACCATTTGGGTTCGTGGCGATTGGAGAGTTGTTTGATTTATTTGTATATTATACATGATTATTGTAACTTCTAATTGGATATATTATGTCATGAAAGCCAATGGACTTTGTATATTATTTTATAGTGTTATCACCTAGATTGAGCACGTGATTTTGTAAGATTTAATAACTTTTTATTGATTCATATTTATGAGATTTTACTTTTACTTGAGATGTTGTAATTAAGTGGATTATTTACTTCATGTAACTTTTGTGATGGTTTGAGTACTTTACATCATTACAATGTTTTAGCTTCACTATTTTCACTATATTGGTTATAGTTGCGATTATCATATGGTTTAGCATTGTGAAACGTTATTGATTATGCATCATGTTCCTGGATCATGCTAGTTGTAGATGATTTATAATAGATGTGATGATTTTATAGCATGTTATGATTTATGCCACGTTGGGTGGATTATGTTGCTTTGACTATTATATGTAGAGCATATATGCCTAATGTTTGACTTGAGTGTGCAGGTACAAGGTTATTTCCCCAATGGTGGTTACATTGGAGACAATCTTCTTTGGGTAAAAACATGTGTGTTAACCTCTATGTCACTCGGTTTGAATGCGAGATGACTCTTGTGAATACCTCTGTTAACCTGGAATTGAATCATTGGTGATTCTGGATTCTACATGTTGTGGAAACTCATAAAGTGTGAATGAGTCCTTTGCATATGTTTATTTTAGCTTTCCACATTTTATTTTAATTTATCTTGAAAAATGTGTTTTTCATGTTTTCAAAATATTTTAATATTTTAGTCGGAAATGATTAATTCTACCTTAGCGAAAAAGTTTATTGCATTATTTCATGCTAGAGGAAGAGATTTAAAATGATTTTGATTCTGGCCGATGATGGCATGGTTCGGTGGTTAAGTCGCTCAGGATGTAGTGGCGGCCACCAGAGTTCAAACCCCCGCTGGGCCAACGAGCTCGCAAGGCTTTACGCCTTTGCTGGGCCAATGAGCTCGCGGGTTTGAAGTGTTCTTCCTAGGAGATGAGGTGCCCCAGTTGTGGCCTCACTGGTTCATTGCTCCGGGCAAAAGCATTCGCGTGGAGCCGGAGGGCGTGTCGCACCAGCGTCGCCGGTCATGTTAAAAAGTTTACCAGGCGTATTATCTTTAAAAAAAAATGATTTTGATTCTTTCTTCAAAATTTGATATTTTACTTTCGAAAGGTAGAATTGACATTATAATATAGAAAATTGATTTAATTGTATGAGTGTTTGGATTTTTTGGAATGTAGTTAAATTATATTGCAATTTCTTTGTGAAAATAATTGTATTAATTTAACTGGTTAATTTATCTATTGTTCAAAAGTATTTTTGAAAGAGATATTTGGAAATAGAAATAGAAAAGAAATAAAGAAATATAAAATTAGGGCCTTTTGGTAAAAAAGGAAAAGAGATTCATTTTTGTATGGATTCTCCATTTTGCTCTCTAAAACCCTCTCCTTGCTTGATTGGAAAAAGAATTGTTTTGGATTTGAAGTGAAGAATTCTTGCTTGCTTGGATTGAGATTTGGTTGGTGATTGCGTGGAGGAGGATTTGGATTGTGTGGCAAAGATTGTTTTCAACAAAACTCTTCATTATGCCTTGTTTTCAAAGAATGTTTGTAAAGGTAAATTCTCCAATTTATTTGTCTAAAATTTTCCTTTGCTCTTATTTTTCCATGACACTATATGTGGTTTCCTCATGGCTTCATTTGGATAGGAATTGAGTGTTTAAAGAAAAATTAATTGTTTGTTATTTATTTATTGAGTTTAATTTTTTAAAAACTTACAAATACAAACAAAACTATGGCAAAATTTTAATGGAAACACCCATTTTCATTTTGATTGCATGAATGGTTAATATTTGTGACAATGGGTTGTCATTAGATTTTTGAGAAAACTTGTATTTCAAAAAATGAAAAAAAATCCAAGGTTGTAAAACAACCATTGATGGTGGAATTGAGATTTTTATGGTTATTTACATTATGAGAAAAATGGAAGATTTACATTTTAGACCCAATTTAAATGAATTGAATTGTGGGATGAGTAGTCTCCCTTATGATTTTGAATATTGCATCTTTTGACTTCATGTTGTGATTTTTATCGCATTATGTTTCATGCCATTCCCAAATTGTTTGATGCAACCAAGCAAGCAAAAGAAACACAAACCAAAAGCATTGAAGTCATGGCCCAATAACATTAGAACAAATTATGCTAAGAAAATTGAATCCATGAGCATTGAAAAAGAACCTTTGGCCATGCATATAGATTGGGGCCCACCAAGGAAAACACACATCACCATGTCAAGGCATTGGACCTACCATTGCCACCAAGGTGACATGTGGTAGGCAAAGAATGGCTAATGGACCCAATAGCAAATGGAAATAATGTGCATGGGGTCCATTGATAGGCACAGTGATATGAATTAAGGTGTGTAGAGAAATATAAACAATGCAAAGACATGAGACAACACAAGGAACCCCATCGAGGCACATAACATTAAACCTGAGGCAATTTCAGCCAATCTAATGATACTATTGGATTGGCTAGTGTTGAATCTGAAAGGACTAATGTACATGCGCAATGCATACACCAAAACATGGTCAATTTGACATGAACAATATTAAGACCAATATCTAGATTCAAACTTTAACCCCCTCCCCCCACTCAAAATTCTAATCGATCATCTACATAGGGTATAATAGAGCATGGAAGCACATCAAATAGGCATAAAAAATGACCATGCTAACACTCTCTTCTCAATCTTCATTCTATGGTACCTTTTGCTACTCCTACTCTTCTATCACATTCATTAATGCCCTTCAATTTTGGGTTCCTCCTCTGGGCTGGATAATTGTAAGCAAAATCTTAATGCCCTTGAAGGGTGTGATTTGAATATGGATGATTAGAGGTTAGTTTCTCATAAGAAGGATATAAAGAAGGCATTTTTTAATGATGTTAAGATTTGGAGATTTCAAATTGTTCTTATTAAGCTTTATCTTCAAGTGGAGACCTAATAGAATCCCTACTAATTAATCTAAATAAAATAATTAGCAATATAAAAATTCTTTTTAATAAATATAAATTAGCTAAATTTTTATTTAAATTAAAAAGGTTGATTTTCTAGAATTAAGAGAATTATGTGCAAAGCCTTGTAGAGGATAATTAGAATTAAAATAGTAATATTCTTTTTAATAAAATAAACAAAGCCAAATATAATAAAAGATTGCAAATTGGATTTGAGGATAATAATTGAGAAATTAATAAATAAATATTAATTAAAATAACCCACATCTTTTATTAAATATTTGTAGAGAGTTGAATAATTATATTTTTAGGAAATTTAACGATAAATTCAATGAAAATTAGATTTATTATTTTTAGATTTATTGGAGAGAAAACAAAGCTGAGAAAGTATATGCAGTTATGGCATTTAACATTAGAGACATTAAAGAAAATTATAAAATTACATATTGTAACCATTAGAATTCAGGAGATTTGAGCAAGGATTTTTGATGGGCAAGCAAGGTTGGGGTTTAAAGGAATTTCTACACAAGTTCAACAAAGTCATTGGATTAAATCTTGAAAGACAAGATCTAAGGCCATTAATTTCTTGTAGGAAAATATATTTAATTTGGAATTAATGTGTAATTAAATAAATTACAATAGATATTGTGAAATTATGAAATCTAATGAATAATGAAGAGAGAAAACTAGGAAGTTAATTTCATAGAAACTATTGAATCAACTTTCCTGTTATCAGGTCACCAACTTCCTTAACTTTCCGGCATTGGGTAGGCATCAGCCCCCCTACATGGTCTAACGACTTTGCGGAGACGTGTTTTTGGTAAACAGTCGCTCGGGCCTGGTCAATGCGACCTCCTTTGTACAAGGAGGCACCCCTTCTCCTGAAGTTACAGAGCTATTTTGCTGAGTTCCTTAGAGAGAGTTATATCGCGCCCCTAGGTATTCTCTACCTACCATAGGGAATAAAGATTTGGAATTTAGGTACGAGGGTTTTGAAACATACCACTAATTATTTTGAATAGATTAAATTATAAATTGAAACCCTAGATTTGGAGAAGTTAAAAGGAACTCTAAACCCTAAACATGAGAAACTGAACCCAAGGTTTGAGAATTTCATTTAATTGAAGTTAGGAATGAATCTACACGTTGAAATTGAACTTATGAATTATTTGATTGTTGAATTGAACCTTATTATCAATTTAATTTTGAAATTATATTGGAAATGATGTGTTTGGGAAAGAAGACTAGTTTGGATGTTTCAATCAAACTAGAGTATTTTTATAAAAGGGGTAAAAAAGGTTTTGAAAGGAGTTGAAACCTTGTTACAAATAGTAAAATGCCAATTGAACAACAATTGACCCACGAAAAAATAGTAGCAAAGCTACACCAACAAGCAAGAACTTACAAAATATATAGCCTAGAACACGAATAAAACGAGAGCACTGTGACAAACATAAGATACCATTATAGCCTGTGAAGAGTTTTGGTAGCTTATAATTCCTCCTTATAGAAGTTCTCATGCTATTCCACAAAGTCCTAGAGCTCCTTCCTCTCCTTGGTCTAATTCTTCTTCTTGCTACTCCTAGTCTTTGAGCTTGGCCCTATTGTGTTACCCTTCTCCTCCCCCTAGGTTTTGGGATGCTTTGTTTCCTCTACAAATTTCTTCATTTTGTCATTGAGAAATTTTATGCCCATAGCACTATTTTTAATAGTACATTTATTGACCTTAATCACTTTATTAAGATTATCCTTAATGTTTTGTAGATCATTCTCTAAAACAAAATCCGTTCAACATGATTATCCTTAAATTTTTGCAGCTCATTTTCTAAAATAGCAATCTACCCAACATGCTTAGAGTTTTCAGATACTAATATGTTAATTTCTAGAACAACATACCAATTCTTAAAGATTTATTCTTCCTCCTTGGTTAGAACTTGAATTCCCCCCCTGAACTTTTTGTCCAACAACAATAGCTTGATATTCAACCTATTGATTTCAATAAAGAACCATTTGGTTAAATTATGATGGACATCTAAAGCATCATGTAGATTTATCAACTTATTAATGATTTGATTAACCACGCCCACCATAGCCTCCAAGGATTTAGGGTTGTAAAGAGACAAATTTAGATCTCTAGGGGGAGTAGGGCAAGGATCTTGGATGCTAGGGAAAGCAACTCCTAGAGAAGAAATCAAATTGGAGTGTTTCTACCCAATGAATTGAATGTTTTGTGATTTTTGACTATTCCACAGGGAAAATAGAAAAAAATGAATATTTTAGGTTTTTAAAATTCATTGGGAATTGTGCTTGATAGGCTTGTAAAACTCATTTTTGTTATTTTTCATTTTTATCAGTTTAATGTTGTTTCTAGGTTCAAGGGTGTTGTAGAAGCCCCAAGGAAGATATTTGAGCAATTATACCTAAAAAATATTGTGCCCAAACACCAATGTCTAAGTCTGATGCTAGTGTCTTGGTTGTATAGGACAAGAGCAACTATGACATATGCTAACAACCTAGGGAAGGTTTAGAACACCCATAGCAGGTGCTAGTGACCTCTTAACAAGGTTAAGAGTGCCCATGGTTAACATTGGTGACCTTACATAGAAAGGAGCATCCGTGTCTAGCACTAGTGTCCTCATCTAATGTTTTTGGACATGCCTGTTGATAGTTTTGTGTTTTTTGATGTCTAATTTCTAAAAAGGTACTTTAGTTCTATCATAAAATATTGAGTACTTCCCTTAGAGAATTTATCTCAAAAAGTATGTAAGATGTAAGTTTAGACGTTAATTTGACTTTCCTCCAAGACCTTTGATATTATTGCACATTAATGAGTTTTGATGGTTTTGTGGTTTTGGGTGGGTGGGTGTGAGTATCCTTATAATGGATAATAAATCCTGATACTACATACTATGTAATGAGATCTCCAACCAATATTATTTAAACATGCAAAATACTTGAATTTTATCCCATAAATGATAAAATTTTAAATGTTTGAGATGAACAGAAAGATTTACATTTCAGAATTAAAGGTATTAAAATTACATCATTACATCATCATCATCATGATACATGTCCATAAATAAAATAATAGTAAGATACAAAACTAAGGTAGGATTGTTGTCCTTCTAGTCCACTAGAGCATGTTAAATATACAAAAATTGAACTAAGTTCATTACAATAAGATTGACCATCATTCATAATCTTTTCATATGAGTGCAAGAAACCTAGTTGTCCAACTGTACCTAAGGGAGAGCATCATCTAAGTGCTTTACCTCTGACCACAGATCGGCGGTCCCTCACTCACCTTCCTAATGGAAGTGGCCCTACCCTTCATTGAGAGTGGTAGATGGTGATGTATGCAGTAGAACCATTATGAGAACCAAGTGGAAATATAAGATGTACACACCTATCACATGTAGCCTATCATGAAACTCTAGATCCCCTCAAGCTAACATGATATCTGACTAACATGGACTCTATGGTACAGTGAATTGATGATGTATACAGATATAAGATCACTTTAGCTAAAGCATTCATTTATCAATCCCATAAATGTGGGTCATCCTTCATAACACTACTATCTCTTGCTTGACTCACCCACAAGACTATGTATTAATAATGAATACATAAAACAAAAACACAAATTGACACACAAGGTCAAAAACATAATTTCACCAAGCTCCCGACATGTCTTGCCTCGGAGATGGTCCTATTGACTCTGAGTATCAAAGGCTATTAATTTATTGCAGGCCAAATAATATTATAACACAAGTATATAATATCACATAATTTAAATGTCAAATATCTACTCTTGGCATACCTTGCCCGTGAGTATCATTTTCAAGTGAATCAAAGTGTCAATATTATTAAACTCCGTTTCTACAAACCTTATTATCTTTCACATTATTTTTCCAAAATAAACCTTCATCTATAATCATAGGTACAACCAACATATATATATATGGTCGAGTTCCAATCTCTCAATATGCCCTACTCGAAGTAGGTTATTTCAGTAATGTCGAGCATAGGGGTTAACTATTATTTCCAAACTCTTGGTATTCTTTACCTTGGAGAAAGCTCTAATTATACCAAGTATATAAATATCTATAGTTTCATAGCTCCTGGTATGTCCATACCTTTGGTAAGGTTTAGCATATGCTATATATGCAAAACATAAAGTTAGCTAGATTTCCATTTCCTTGATTCACCTATTACTTTATAACTAGATTACAATCGTACAAGAATAACTCTTGTTTACATATGGGAATCTATACTCTCATAGCATCATTGACACTTCAACAATATATTGATATTATAAATAAAACATTAACACTCACAATTAATGCTATCTTGGTATAACAAAGGTACAAGGTATCATGGGGTCCTAAATAATCCTTAGAGATCAATACAAAGATAATAACTTATCACATTCTCTAGATTATTACCCATTACCACAGCTAGATAGAACTAACCATTGCAAAAGAAACTTACAACATACTTCTTCTCTTAAAGGATAGTCTTGTACTTGTAGAAAAACATATACATCAACAAACAACCCAACACCATTATGAGTGGCAAATTTGGCGTAAGATAAATGGCCTTTATGCAACTTTAATGACCTGATACAGGAGCATCCCAGATTGCAGAGCTTGCATCAACCAAAAACATTTTGCATTCTTTCTTTTCTTTCATTTTTAGTTTAATTCAGTTAGTTGTAGTTTCAATATTTTGTACCGCATTTTGCCGCATCTTCATTTCAGAGCCTGCAGAGCAGGAAGTAGCATCTACACATCATCATCTACATCATATCCAAATTTTAGGACATTTGGACTTGTCTACTAAAAGTTATCGCTATCAGAAGATCACCTGTTTTCACAGAGCAGAGCATTCAAATAGTCAGTTGAAGGAGAAGGTTTGTGGAGCACTTCTGTGACTTGTGGAGCTAAATGAAACATATCACACAGCACATAAGGATCAGACCGACCTTCCTTAAGGTCCGCACCTTGATTCATGCATTTGTGGAGCATTACCAGATGTTTAGGCCCGACCTATTTGTTTCTACACGTTACATCTTTCATTGGAGTTTGTAACCTTTCTTGGTCGACATAGAGGATTTCTAGAGCTTGGAGATGATATATATAGATATCTAGGATGTATAGGAAAGCAATTAGTTCATAAGTAATTCATAGATATTTGAATTCATAGTTGATAATTGATTCTTTTCAGGGAAGGCACTTCATTGCCATATCTTGCATTTCTGTTGTAGCCATGAGATCGAGCCTATGAGCCCTTGTGATTGTAGCCCACATGTTGCCGACAGATAAGCATTCTAAATATATGATATATTGAGCATTTGAATCTTCCATTGCATTCTATAATTGTGTTGTTTCTATTGTGTTTACTCTTGCTGCACAGTTTGGATAGTTCATTCTATGATCCCTCCGACCGTGACTGCACCAAGTGGTATCACAGTAAAGTTTCAAATCCTTTGGGAGTGAAGTTTTGAAGTGAAAGGCATTCTGTAAGATATTGTGGTGAACCGATCGTTGACCTGAGGCAGTCTACATGTGTTTGTCAACAGATTACCGAGTGTGAGGCAGTTGCTACCTGTAGTCAGATTGCCAAATTTGAGGCAGTTGCACCAGATCCTAGGAAGAGATGCTACTAAGGAGAATACCTGTTGTAGGCACTATGGCTAGAAGAATAGATGAAATGATGGAGATGATGAAAATAATGTAGAAGAAGATAGAAGAAGAGGATTAACACCTAGACATGATGTTGAAAGTGACGATGAAGAATTTCAATCCACTGATCAAAATGAAGAAACCCTAGAAGAAGAAGAATCAGATCAAGTGAAGATGTTGAGATCTATTTCAAAGATTGGAAAAAGACCTAGAATGGATGTACCAAATTATACTAGAAATTTGAATATGGAGGAATTGATTGATTGGATAAATGACTTGGAGGAATAATTTGAATATGAAGAAATTGAAGATCCAAAGAAGGTAAGATTTGCAAAGACTAAGTTGAAAGGACATGCTGCTATTTGGTGGAAAGAAGTTCAGCTGGATAGAAATAGAAGAGGAAAAGAAAAGATCACAAAATGGGATAGAATGGTGACAAAGTTGAAAAATTAGTTTATACCTACTGACTATGAGTTGGAATTGTTTAATAGATTGCAAAACCTGAAACAAAAGGAGAAATCTGTGAAGAAATATAGGGAATAATTTCATAAGATGATCATAAGGACTGGATATAGTGAAGCAAGCAAGGAGAAAGTGGCAAGATACATAAATGGACTGAGATTGAACATTCAAGAAGAACTGAGTCTCGTAAGGATGACAACAATAGAAGAAGCATATCAGTTTGCCATGAAAGTTGAAGACAAGTTGAATAAGAAGCATGAGCAGAGGCATAGAGGAAGAGGAGGCAAATTTCAGAGAGGTAGAATATATTCCGGAGGAGACATATCATATGTGGAGCAGAGCAAACAAGATAGCCCATTCAAGAAAGAAGACAGAGATATCAGTTCATATCGGAGAGATGATAGAACTTTCTACCACAAAGGGAATCATAATTCTTTGTCATGTCTCATTTTTATGAACAATATGATTAATCTAGTTTAGTGAACAATTATTGTGATTGATTTTACTTTAAGAATTATTGCATACGTGGAGGTAATTATTATGAGTTATAATTGATGAAATTTGGAAAAATAATTAAATATTAAATATTGATGCAATGATTTGATTCGGCTATGTTTTGAAGACACTAACCTATTGACGTCGAGATGAGTGCAATTGGATGAAGGTACTCGTTGAAGATGAGAGCATGGCGAGGTAGAAATGTTCTATCCACTTGGCAAGAACTGATGGATGGATTACCCTAATGCAATCACACACATTACGTAGTTGCATATGCATCATTGATTGGCTTAGATTGTTTTAATGCGTAAAATTTAATTGTTTTCAAATGCATGATGTGATTACTTTGACTTAATATCTTTTCGAAATATATATTCAAATGATGTATTGTGTGTTATTTAAATAAATAATAAAATATTGTTTACAAGATGTTTGGAAGACAATATGACTCTTAAAAATAAATAGATATTATCTATTAAATTATATAGATAAATATGCAATATTATATTGCATATCTCTTTTGATTATTTAAACGTTTGTGTTTTAATTAAAATAGTTAAATTATATTAAAAATAGTGTTATTATTTTAGATGAGTAAACAAAAGAATTTAATTTATTGTCACCCATGCGACAATAAGTTGCAAACGTAGATATCATTTTATTGTTTTAAATAGCAATTCTTCTCAAATTCTATTGGTGGAAATATCATGCAAACTGAAATATAACTTCAGTTTCAAAACCTAATGGGAGGAATCACCAGAAATAAGAAAAAAAACTTTGTTAAAAAGAGGGGATCGCTCAGTTAGAAAACACCACTAATTGTAGAGAAGAATTGTTTTACCAGAGTGACAAGAAGAAGAATTGAAGTCTGCGACAGGAGAAATAAACCAAGGCAGTGACTTTAAACTGCAAATTCTTTATCATTCAACTGTTATCAACAAGTTTTCTTCGATATTTCTTTTGTTGCATTTAAATAAACTTGGTTGTATTTGTTATGACGTTGTTTTATCTGCTTGATTTAGAGGGCAACTGTCTTGTTTAGTCGACCCTTGTTTGACTGGACGCCTCTTTTCTGTCTGGCCGATTCTACTTATGCCTGGCTGATCCCTTATTTTCCTGGCTGCCCATACTTCAGTGGGTTGATGCCTTCTTTCTAGTCGCCCATACTTCAGTGGGTCGATGCCTTCTTTCTAGTCATACTTTCTATCTTAGCCGCTTGACCTTGGCCGTCAACCTTTATTTTTGGTTGCCGCTCCTTTTATCCTGGATGTTTGTCTTGGCCGTCGCATTTAAACTAGTTGCTCTTCCTAATCGACCCATGATCTGCCTAAATCATTCCTTAGTTTGGGCTTTTCACCTTAGTCGAGCCATCCCATTGTATGGTCGATTAGTTATTTTCCTCGAGTCATCTGAATGGCTAACTAGTTCAACCCAATCATTTTTATTTTATTTCTTGTTTAGATCAGCCAGAAACAAAGTCTCTATTCTCTTGAGTTGATGTTTAAGATTAATTGTAGACTAATGATAAGATCTCCCACGACTGCTATAAACGTTCTTTGTAGACCTTAGAATCTCCATATTGCTGTAGGTAAATTCCCTGTCAACACTAGTATGACTGTATTTATTTTTATGATGGCTGGAAACAATGGTAGATTAGCAAATCAACCTTTCTCTGATAAAACTCAAACTCTTAAAAGATTTAGAGGAAACTGCCTTATTTCTGTAGATACTTTTCTTATGAAAATTATTGTTCAAAACTTGTTGAAACATTTTCAATGGATGACAGTAGATTGTTTATAAACTCAGTAGATTATCTGTTAGATTTTGCAATAGATCCTGTTGCCGCAACGACAGTTCCTATTGCCACAATGATAGAAAGGTTTTAGAAAGATATATGTGCTTAAAAATTGCATGCTTAAATAGACTAGTTTCCTATCACCAGAATGATAATAAGTTAGGAAAACCTGAGAATGAGACTTTTATAGTGTATTTATGACAGAAAACTACATTAAATAGTATCTCTATTCTTTTTCTTTGTTTTAAACTACAACAGTTCTTGTCACAGATGCAACAGGAAGACTGTTTGACTATTTTTGGAACCTCCTATCACAAAAATGACAGTAAGGTAATTAATGTTTTAGAATGACTGTTATTGACGACATAGTGATTGAATTTCAAGATTAGAAACTATATTAAATTAATGACATTATGATTTCAATTGTATGAACAAAAGATGGTTTATTGCTAAAAGTGTATTTTTCCTTACTTGTTGATTTGGGAAAAGGGATTGATTTGATTTATTGAAAATCTTGAATTTGTGATTCTTCTTTTATTTCATTTCTTGCTTCTTGGGGAAAGAAGTAGTTTTTATATAGGAATGTATTGGGTTACTTTTGGGATGACGATGCCGAATGTGGATATCAGAGATGGCTTTTCCTCTTTTTGAGAATTGACCAATTTACTTGAAATGATTAGATCTAATCGGAATAACATTGAAATGGATGTTTATTGTCTAGCAAAATTATTTATTATTATCTCTGCCACATCCTGTTGTGAGACAATTTTCTTTTCATTACTTAGAATTGCACATTCAGACATCAGGGTTGCATCAGGTGTTCCCTCCTGCAGTTTTTACTAGGTAGCTAGACATTTCGTGCAAGGCTGGGTTTCCTTCATTTCAGGAAGGGATCCGGGGAAGTGTAAATACTTCATGGTTGGATGGAAAAGCACCTGAGCCATGTTCCTGTCCTGGTGGACCACTTGGTTCGTGCAGCTGGAGAGTGTATTTGATTATTTGTTTATTGATGTACTTGTTTATTGTACCTATTGGATGTATTATGGCATGTTGCCAAAGGATTATGTATTAATAGTGCTTGTTACCTGGTTGGAGCATGAATTTATGTAAGATTTATTGACATTGAGATTTTCATTTATAAGATTATCTTTTATTGAGGTATTGTGATAAGTGGATTAATTGCATCTTTTACCTTTGAATATTGTATCTAAGTGGATTATTTACATCTTTTTGATTTTGGTTATTGCGATGTTGTATTTAAGCGAATTATTTACTTCATTTATTTTTGAGTTGGTTTAAATGCTTTTACATGACTTGTGAGGCTTTACATTCTTATCAGAGTGAAGGGTACAGGAGAGATGAAAGAGAGTTGGACAAGAGAACATTCAAAGGAACTTGTTTTAAGTGTGGAGGTGAAGGACATAGAGCATTTGAATCTCATCAGGGAAGTACAAGTAAGAAGACCAAAAATAGTGCAAGAACAACTTATGTAGAGGAAGAACCTGTTAGATCACCTAATTCAGTTGGAAACTAGAGAAAGGAGAATCATTAGTCACGAGGAGAGCACTATTTCAAGCAGAGACAACTGGGGAACCACCGCAGAGGAAAAGTTTGTTCCAGACTAAATGCAAATTAGGAGGTAAATGTTGTAAGGTTATCATTGATAGTGATAGTACTGATAATTTGGTTTCAGAGGAGATGGTGACTAAGATGAACCTAGAGAGATTGAAACACCCTAAGCCCTACAAGATAGCATGGATTCGGGATGAACACAAGGTACTGGTGAGTGAACAATGTTTGGTGAAATTTCATATAGGATCTTATCATGATGAAGTATTTGTAGAGGAAAACTAATGTGTTGTAGACTTAACTAATTCAGGGGAAACCTATCTGAACAATCCACTCTATCACTATGCATTCCTACATTGAATTATCGACCAAGGAGCGTAAGCTTATGATGGTACTTGCAAAGTATATGCCTTTAGGGCTCGTATGGTTCCTAAATTATTCTATCTTAACTTTAAACAAACAAATCTATCTTGCTGGAATTGACAGAATTACAAAATAGTGAAAACAATTATAAATCCTAGTTGCTACGGGTACCTACAACAAGGTCTGTAGATAACTATTACAACAGGGAAACTGTAGAATTAACTTAATGAATTGATAAGAATGAAATGACTAACTGCTGACCTCCGGAGGATTTGTAAACACACTAATATGCAATTGTTCATGAAATATATCTATTTGATCAAAACATAATACTAACTTGAATTCAAATTATGATTAACAGAAAACTAATAAACCAAAATTAACTTGAAATGAAATAAACAAGGAAAGAATCAGTACCTTGAGTGGCTAGCTCAAGAGACTGTCTTCCTTAACTGAAACCAAATCTAATCCAGATTCTACATATCTTTGTAACACATATCGAAGCTTAACTTATTCCATGCACATAATCAACTCATATCAAATTGTTCAACAATGAAATCTTTTCTGTCATATCCAGATTGTATTCCATAAATGTAACATGCTTGAGTTTTTACACATAGAAAAGGAAATGATAAATGAACTAAACTGAACTCCTACAACATGACTCTGCTACCTTATATATCTCATCTTCCCCTTACTATACAAAATAGAGAGAGAGCCTTATTTATTAATTAACTGACTCTGATCATTTACCGCACCTAGATACTAGGTCGTGGAGTCAAGATCACATTCTTATTCTAACTGACTATAAGAAGAAGAATTCAAATCAAATTAGAAGTCTAATACATGAACAATATCCATAATCATATTTGAAACAAATCCACTCCTTAATTTATTACTATCCATGATGCTCCATAATTGTCTTCAGCTGTCTCTGCATTCTTAGCATTAAAACTCATACTTCTATTAACTCCTTTGTCTGCAACCTGCTAAAAATGCTCTATCTCATCGTGACACATCTAATTCTGCACATAGAATTAGTTCCCAAAGCATATACCACAAGCATTCTCCATGACTAACCATAAAAATATCTCATTTATACTTTTATACATATCTATATATAATTCATTCATTAGATAATATGATCATCACATTCCATATTAATATTATAAGTTTAGGTCTTAGAAGTATAAAGAAGGTCAACATATCATAGTGCAAACATGGATAAATGTCTTAAAGGATGCTATGAAAGAAGTCTTTGAAGTATAAAAAGTAGCTTAAAAGAGACTAATTCTGTAGCCCATCAATATTGTGTGATATTATGCCGATGGATGTATGTCATATGTTGTTGGGTAGACCATGGCAATATGATAGAAAAGCTATACATGATGGGAGAAAGAATTCTTACACTATAGTATCTAATGAGAAGAAAATCACCTTGATACCTTTGGAAGATGAGTCTAAGAGTGAAATATGCGGGAATGCTAGAATTTGTTTGGTAGATGGAAGGAAATTTCTGGATGGTTTGAGACATTAGAATACGTGTTTTGCTTTGATTCCTAAGAAACATGGAATCCTAAGTACAAAAACTGAAGAATCATAGCCAGAGGAGATATGTTACACCCCATGTGTTTCTGTCTACTTACTATTTACCTAGTTTGGTTAATTTGTTTTGAAAGTGAGTGATTATGGATTTCTGCATCTATATATGTGTTTTTATCTATTTACTATAGATTGGATATTTTGTGAAAATTGAAGTATTTATGAATCTTTGCATCTATGTGTGTTATCTATCTTGAATGTAATATGATGATAAATAGAACAATGCAGTGTCTTGTATTAAATGTGGTTATTTTTAATTAATGATTATATTTTGATCAGTTAACTACTCTTACGATGATCTAAGTGGATGCAGGAACAAGTTGTCCCTCTAAAAAAGAGGGGAGGTATCACTCAGGAGAAGGACTTGGTCTGGTAAACGTAAAAGAGAAGCCTAAACCGAGCAGCACACACACACATCCTAATTTGATCTAGGTTGAGTCGAGTCAGTGTGGGTAGTGGTAAGTGATCTGAGTTATGTATCTTGAGTCTTGATTGGATGTTCAAACCTGCATGTTGTTAAGTGTTTGGTTTCTTTGAGTTAATTTATGCTCATGCAAGTCTTTGATATGTTCTTATATGTGAGTCGATATGAGCATGAACATATGTAGGTAGGCATACCTACGTATATTCATGGGCATATTACTCATAGATATGGAGATGTCGATTTGGGCTATGCAAGAATTATCGTCTCTCTTGTGTTTTTTGACGAAAAGTCTATGAAGATTTTACGACTTTATATGCATTTTTTATTATGAGTTATATTTGATTTTATGATAATAAATTTATACATATGCAAATATATATAAATGTATATTTATCATCTCTCTATATATGTATTTAATATAAATATTATTATTATTTTCTCTTAATTGCGGAAATATAATTTTATCATTTTGTGGAATTTGATTTTCGTAAATATTGTTTTATGGTAATTAAAACAATAAGTTTATATATATAATAGATTTAATAAAAATAATAAAAGAGTAGTTTTATAAAAAGTAATAATAATAATAAATATAATAAAATAAGTAATAAGAATTAAAAGTGTTTAATAAAAGGAAATTATTATTATAAAAGTATAATAATAAAAATAAGGTTTTAAGTGCTTGTAAAAGGGGGATACGTATCTTATATATTTTCACGAATGTGTTTAATATTTAAGGGATAAGTTTCTTATTATTTGAATATTGGCCTATGCGATAGGCATGTTTTAAGAGGGTGGCGGGCCTTACAATGCTTAAAGCACTTATTCCCTCATAAATTTCATTCCTTAATTTTGTTCCTCGTGAATCCCGCAAGGATAATGTGATCATGTTTATCTTAAAGCGCTTAAGAAATGAATGGATAATATATTTTATTTTATTTTTAATTTATATCTAACACTATTTTTAGAAGGTTGTTTGGTTTTTTATGAACTAATTTTAGTTTTTGATAAGCATGTCCTCATAGTGTCAACATTATTGAGTTGGTTAAGCGTGTCGACATTATATCGACATTTTTTAATTGGTTGCGGTATAAAAGGGGGTACTCTCCCTCATTTTCAATTGCACCATTTTCTAATCAAGAGCTTTCTCATTTCAAATTTAACTTTGCGTTAGTGTCAAAAATTTGTCATTTTGTTTTATAAGTTGTTTTATTTAGAGCGATCTAGAGTGTTGGAAGGACGTTAGCAAAAGAGTATTTGATCCATTTGGAGCTATATTCTCAAGCATGGGATTTATTTCTCCTTCTCTATGTTTTTCCTATTTTCAAAATGTTATGTGAAGTATTATTGTTAAGTGATTGCAATATTGAATTATCGTTGTTAATGTCTTTTGATTGTATAATAGTTTTTTTTTATACACACACACACACACACATATCTAGTCAGCAAAATTGTATTGTGAATGTGAGATAGTGTCTATGGTTTGGTCTTTACCTAGATAGTATCGTGAATCAATCATTGATTGGTATTTGTATAGGAAAATTGTACAAGGGGAAATATAGTGAGAATAGGATTCAAGTGGTATTATTTCGATATATGTATCCTAGTAAAGTATGTAATAGGTTAACCTTGGGATATGTGATCCATGGAAGAGGTAGATAAGCTAGTATAGAGATCGTCATCTTTCCCAAATGAGATAGAAGGGTGGGTGAATATGAGACAAAGAAAACTTTGGCCAAAGTGGTGTAAATAGCCAACGTTTACACTGTCTAGCTTCACTATGTTCCAGGTTTGCATTACTAAGTAGAGATGTCATATTTTGATGGTTGGAGCCATAGTATGATAGTACTAGTTAATGTAGGACACAACACCTGCTCAAATTAGGCTTAACTTTGAAGTTGCTCTACCAATCCCTTCGTTGAAGGGTAGGGCCATTTACTTGTTTGGTAAATGTGTGGGGGACCACAATTAGTCCGTGGTTGGAGGTAAATCACTTTAGTGATGCTTCCCCTCATGCAGTTGGTGGCTAGGAGTAGTGAAGACAGAAAAGTATACAAACATGTGATTCTATTTATCAGTTAAGCTTTTGAAGCTTCTATGTAATTTATGAAAAATGTTGTAAAAGTTGAATATTGAATTCTTTTATTGAGAAATGTAATTTGGTTATGCAATAGAAGTTTGAAATATGTTTCAAATGTGCATTATATCAAATGTTCAGAGGAAATTTTTTATTATTCCTATTATGAATTCATGACTTATTTACTTTCAAGTTAAACTTAGTGAATCTTAGTTGGTAGAACAAGTGGTATGTTACAAGATAACTGAATTGTTGATAGAGTATGAAGACATCATATTAGATAATGTACCTGAAGGATTTCCACCAATCAGGAGTGTGAGTCATCATATGGATCTTATACCTGGAGCTAGTTTGCCTAACAAAGCAGCACATTGGATGACACCAGTAGATAATGCAGATCTGAATAGACAGATACAGGAATTGCTGAGCATGATGAAGGTTCATAATCGTCAACATATTCTTCTCCACTCTACTTAAATATAATCCATTTCAATGGTTAAATAGTAAATATCAATTTTACACCTCATTTATAACAAAATTGATAAATATTTGTCCTATTTTTACTGGCCAAAATTAACCTTTAACTATTGAAATTGATGATATTTAAGAATAAACATTCTTCTCTAGCATTTTAAATGGTATGCCAACCTATAAAAATGTTGAAATATTATTTATCATCCATTTCAAAACTTCTACAGCTCTCCAAAATGGAAAAATATATTCTTGTCAACATTTTTATGGTTCTTAAAACCTCTGAACTATTGAAATGCCCTTTGTTGGTGATTTCTTGGGTTAGTGAACTTGTAGAAATGCTAAGATACATTAATGGTAGTAGTTTTAAAAGCTTGCAATCTTTCTAATTCACTGAAATACTCTTTATCGATGCCCTTACTCAGTTCGGCCTTCTATTATAGTGTCTGATCATGAAGCCACCAAACTACCGCGACCTTTGACTAACATACCTATGCAAAGATGGGAGCTTTTATCAATATCTATCAAATCATAAAGGATACAGGAATTTAGTTAGATGTTGTACTTGTAGAGGCCACATGATACTTTAATAGAATGCCTCAAAGAGATGTCATCTCTTGGCTCATAATGATTATAGAATAGGTGCAAATTAGATTTGTTGAAAAGGCTTTAAAAACTTTTAAGAAAATGCAATCGAAAGGCATAAAAACAAATTTAGTTGTATGATCAAATTCAGTTCACGAACCATATTAATCCCCAACATCCTTCATCGATATTTTATGGAAGAGCTTAACCAGTCGGTGCGTAAACGATCGGTTGGTTGAAATCTATATGGCCTCCACATGGCAGTCGACTAGGCGTCTGCGAGCAGTACAGATGGAATTAGCATTGTCGACTATGTTGTTCGAGCCATTATGTGGATTCGATAGCTTCAGTCGAGTGGATTGTCGTACAGCCAATCGTTTACAACGCACCGATGGTTTACGGCTGGGCATATTTTACATGGTTCACGAAGCATTCCAACCCCTAACACACATGCGTTAGAAATCTTTAAAACTATGAGCGAGTTAGGAAGTCCACTGACTCACTGAAACATTGAAATACTTTCTTATTAGCCATTTCCATGATTTGCAAATTTACCATATGGATTGGTTGTTTTCACCCTAAAAATGGTGAGACAAAACTGATTTACTCTCCATGTTCTCTCCATTCTAAATGTAGGCTTCACGCCCATTGCCATCATCCTCCTCTTTCTCATGTGAAAGTAGAAGCTCAAGGACAGGTATTGAAGGATAAATGATAGAGGATTTTATCAGATGTTGTTGCAACTGCTTTGATTCACATGAACTCAAGAAATTAAAAAGTTGCAGGTTGTGGCCTCTTTCCTTTTAACAAGAATGCCTAGAAGAGATGTAATTACATGCAATGATTTCTAAGGACTGCAATGGTTGCAGGATATGTATAAGATGGATTTGTTAAAAATGGTTTCTAATACCTTCAAGCAAACTATTAGCAGTTGTAAAGCTAAGTATACTTCTTGCCTACACCACAAAATTCTATTGCTGATGATGATGGGCCCTGTGATAATGTTTCCATAGATTTATCACATTTGCACCTTCCTAATATGGAATACTTTAGTGTTATTGATGATATGCAAGTCAAGGATTTGGGTTCTTGGTTGAACATTGAGGATGATGGCTTGCTAGATGTTGTCAGTAATCTAATGGGTCTTGTTATATCAATGGATGATTTAGCAAACTTGACTATGTTCTAAGAATAAAATATAGCTACCATTGTTTTTGAATTGAAGGTGGGAAGGAGCTTAGGTGTGGCCACGGGTAGCACCACTAAAAGCATCCCTAAATCCTCTGTATCATTGCCACTCATCACTGCATAATAGATCATAGAGAAGAGCCATGACAAAGAGCAAGGTGGATATCATGAACATTCAATAATATCACTGTGTGATGCACTGATCGTTTAGAGCCACTTATCTGCTATTAGGTCTGTGGCATGGGAGAAAGCATTGACATCATTAGAAGAACAAGATACATACATTACAAGGATGAAATCAACTCTCTTAAGGATCTATTGGCAAGTTTGGGCAAGCACAATTGCTTTATGGTCACAGTGATTTCATAGGCATCATCTCGAATCCAAACCCCTCAGCCAAAGAGAAGAAGAGGGATACTTTCTACGAATGGAGGAATAACAAGATTCAATCTGCATGCTGTCTTGAAAGAATAATATGACATTTTGCCTGAACATAAAGGCACCTCGATCAAATAAGGCAAGATGAAACTCTTCCATACTACCTATGCTACACCAGAGCTAGTGTTTGACAAGGGATATGATAGAACTAAGGTAGACCTGTGGTTGTGTGGAGTTGTTTTGTTCTCTCTCTTAGCAAGATATTGACTTTCCAATTAATTTGAATCTCAGCAAGCTCCATAATAATAGTTTTGAGTTCAAATGCCCCTTATGGTTTTTCTTCAACTTGGAGGATGTACTTCATAGACTGTTGGAACTAGATCCCAATAGAAGAATGACCATGGTAATGTTGTGTAAAAAGTGAAATTGAAGGAAAAAGAACAAATAGTCATGATGAAGTTGAATAGTCACTGAATGTATAAATTAACCTTAAGACTTAGGAGTTTTTCAAGAAATAGTTATATGCACAGGAGAATAAAAAGATTTAATCTTTGCAGTTATTTCTCAAGAACCAGTTATGGTGGAAAAGGGGGGAAGCCTTTAAAAACTTATCGAAGGTAGAGAGTAAGGGGATCTTTTTCTGGCTGTTCGGGAACAAGGGAAGTAGGGAGCAACTTTATTTTCTTTTCAACACAGTTTTATTGTATAGGAATGTTGAGGCTTTGAACTCATGTTTTGCATTGGAGAAATAAAGAAGATATTTCTAAGTCTATGTGCTTATTGATGTTTTCTTTTGATTGCAAATGAACTGTGCTTCTTTGTGATTACTCTTCAATGTTTTATCTATGATATCAGACTGTGTATGTGGTTATTTCTAAGGCTTTGAATTCAGATTAACTCATCTATTGAAAGAGGGTTGCTGTCAATTCTTTTCTTGGTTCTCAATCGTGGGTGTGGGATAAGTGGAATTTGCATCATTTGTTCACATTCACTTCATTCAAAATTTAATCTTTCACATCTACTTTCATGGTTATGGGTAGGTGTTAGTTTGCCTTTTCTACTTTCTAGTGAAAAGCATACCCTGTGTTTTCATTCATTGCACATTATTCGAAGGTAGCTGCGCCTTGTAAAATAAGCAGAGAGCACTTGTAAATACCATTGCAAGTGACTCAACTGTTGGTCCGTTTGTCATTGGTGTGGGCGAGAGAGTATAAAATTAAAGTGACAAATCTACTAACCAACAGATTTTTGGTGACTCTACTGAGGACGTGAAGATTGGTACATCCTTATTCTCCAGTATTTTGAAGGTACCTCATCAAAGAAGTGAGGTTGGCAACTCTGTTTTATTTGAAGATCTCAGAAAATGGTTCAATGCCAAGCAAACCAAAGAAATCAACCCAAAGCCAGAAGACAACCTATGCCAACAATTGAAGAGATATTGGTTGAAGACGATGAAATACTTCATTCACTGTGGAATAGTCTCAAAGCAAGCATCTCTAAAGCAGAAAAGAAAAGGCTGCATCCATCCAAAGATTACAAATCCACATCACTACTCAGAAGTTTGCATCACAAGTTTTATCTTCTCAAAGACCTTGAACAAAAGATTCATCAGACAGCTATAGAAAGATTAAAATTGCTCAAAGAAGAACCGGAGAATGAAGATCAAGTTTCTTATAACTTTTCTGTTCTTAGTGGACGAGATTCTGTGCAAACATTGGTTGAACCCAGATATTTGTTGGTGCCATGAAATCACAATAAGCAACAAAAAAAATATTGAGCCAGGCTGAAAATAAAGGATCAAAATCTTTCTTAGCATGCATACAAAGGAGTGAGATTGAACAATCATCTACTTTTGTTGAAGAGAATAATGAAAAGGTACTATAAGAAGAACCAATGTCATTTTTATTCCAAACTAGTGCCTGGAGAAATCGAATGACGACTTTTACGTGGAGTCTTGGATGAAGATGGTCACATTACTGAAATTGAATTGAGTGCAACCACTTGTATCTCCGATGATATGAAATAAGGTATGAAAGGTACCGTGTCTATACCTTTGATTTCTCCTGAATTAGAAATCTTTAATTTTGACATTGATGAAAAAGACCAAATGATAGAAAGTATTTCTTATGAAGTTGGAAAAGGGTTTTTAAATAATAGTTCAGACATGGAAGTTTTTGTCTTTGATAATATCGACGAAGAAGATCCTAACGAGAGAATGGATAATTTGCATTCCCAATCTACTTATCCTCTCAATGATGATTTTCCTTGTGCAAGAGGAGAAGAAGTTCTTTCTATCAAACTTGATCCCATGCTTGTAGAATGTGATATTCGAAAATCACAATCAACAGTCAAGTTTCCAGAGATCGATTCATTATGCAATTTGTAGAAAGAATGTTTCATTTTTTATGTTTTCTCTCCAAGTCCTAGTGTTGATAATGAAGTTATGATTGATACACAGCCAGAGTATATGACTTTCAAGTTTCATGAAGAAGATGATAACGGAGAAATATTGCAGCCAAAGGTGAGTGAAGAATTCATCTTTGAGTTATTTTACTTTGAAGATGCAATTATGTATTTTGAGAATGATTCATCAAACGAAGCTTGTATTAAAGGTGAAATAAATATATGCAATGTTGATGATTTTTCAAAATCTAAAATTATGAAAGAAGAAGAAATTGTTGAGGTTAATGAAGAGAAAAAGTGTAGTCAAGTTGATGAAGGATTACGGCCTCAAAAATTTTTAGAAGCTTCAAATGATAACCTTCTTTGTTAAGAAAATGTTGTGCTCTCTCCTATACCATGTGTTGAAGAAGAATAATTTGTTGTTGAATATCCAAATATGGGTGGTCTAACAACTCCTATTGTAGCATGTGAACAAATTTTTAATGACATGAATAGATGGAATGATACATCAAATATTTTTTTGAATCATCCGCAGCTAGAGTGTGAAGGTTCTGAAGATCCCACATCAAATCATGAAGATGAAAGACGACAAGCAAAGGTTGTGGAAAAATATGGTTTGGGTGACAAATCCAAAAATTTAGAGTTACCAGTAGAAAAACATGAATCAGGTTTTGAAAGTAAAAGGGAAATTACATTCAAGCCCAACAAGGCTGCTGTTCATGGTATGAATTTTTAGTTTCTTTTAGGAGGAGTTTGCTCAGATTTGATTTTAATTGAGGACGTAAATGATATGTAAAAGAGTTCTCCAAAAATTAAAGGAGTTTTTGATGAAAGGTGGCTATTTGGTACACATTTCGGTGAGCTCTTGTCCTTCATAAATCTCAGTTTTACATTCATGATTCTCAATAGGATGTTGAGTTTGCAAGTGCTTCATGAATATGTACCTTTGTTTCACACTGGCATATATTTTTCCCAACCAGTTAATGGCTTTGCATAGTCTTTGGGGCAGTGGTGGTGTGTTGTACCTAGTCTAGGTACATAGGTGTCTTAGGTTGTTTCATTCCTTTCCTTGTTGTGTGTTGTTATGTTCCATTTCAATTTTGGCTTTGTTCAAGGTGTCCTTTTTCCCCCTTGACTCTATTTGCCCAATGGATTAGCACTGGTCTATGCTTGAGATTCTGGATTCCTTGCTTTATCCTTTGCAGTTCTCGTCCCCAATCAAAGCCTATTGTTGCCAAATTTTTGGACCTAAAAATTTTAAACTTTTCCCATGTCCTCACATCCTATAATGTTCTCCCCGAGATACATATGAAGTCATTCTATTATCTCATTTCGGTTAGAATATCATTACACCTTGCTCATAAAATGTTCTAATTTGCCCCATGGTAATGATATACTTCCAAGCACATTGATAATGAGTTAGTGCAAAGATAAAGGGGAATTGCTTCTCAATTTTGACTATATGTCAAATGGTGGCTTTGATATGTTTATATTCTAGGGGACACATATACATGATTTTCAAGAGTATTGCCCCTGACTTATTTTTATTTCCATGAAAGTGGGAGCAATGAGTAGTACATAAAGTCATGAAAGCAAGCAATATGTTATTTGATGCGGATATGAATGATGGGATAAAAAATTTTGGGCTTACAAGGAAGTATGAGTCTGGATCCAATCCATCCATCATTTGTATAGCTGTAAACACTCTGGTACATGCTGCTAGACTACTAACCATTCTTACATTTCAATTGGAAGCTTCAAAGATAATTGCAAAAGAGGAAGCTTGGTGCAAATGACTTGAAAACTATGTAAATGGGAAAAATCATGCCTTTGGCAGTGGGCAGGCAAAACAACATGGACTTTTAGAAAAGCATGTGCCCTCAGGGATTTGTGCATTTGAGGAAGATTCGATGTCTAGCACTCCCTCCAAAATTTCTTAGGATATATTTTAAGAGATGCAGAAAGGAGAAGGTCTTCATCTTGATGTTATTTTTATGCATAAGAAAGTTGTGGCATATTTTTGAGGTGCATCTTGAAGAAAAATATGTTGTTAATGTGGAGAGAGTGTCGGATTCTACTCATGATATGATTGGAGGTCTAATCAACAAATCAAGGAGATCAAAGAGGTTATTGAACTTCCAATTAAACATCCAGAACCATTTGAAAGTTTTGGAATTACATAATCAAAGGGTGTATGGCTCTATAGACCCCTGACAGACTCTCAATCACAATTGCCTTATCCCCATTTCATTGTGAAGGTACTCATTGAAAATTGGTGCAATTCTAACAATGTTCCGTTACCTGAGCTAGGAACAAGTTTTCTTCGGCATATACACTTTTTACACAGAGAAGGCAAGTTATGGTATGTTCAACTTTATTTTGTATGGACCATTTGATATAGAAAGTGCTGGATTTTTAAATGTCATTACAAAGCGTGTTGAATTGTATACTTGCAGTGTATGACAACGCCACTCTTCATAGTGGACTGCTATATTGCTTCCATCTTAACAGTTTGGTTTCCTTGTCTTGACTACATCTGCTAGCATCATGGTATATTATCTAATAGAATATTATTTAATGGAGTATTTCAAACAAATGCCATTGATAGATATGAATCTCGCTTCTGCTACCTTTGCCATTATCCTTCTGTCAGCGCCGAATAGGGAGCTTTGGAGCCGTGTGTGTACATTGAACGTGGTTAAAAATAGATTTTTGTCAAACAATAGATGGAAACATCTACTAGGCACAGGCAATATCAAAGAAATGTGGTCTCATGGATATGATCGCACGATATGGACAATATGGATTTATTGAAAAGGCTTGAAGTTTTAAAGCAAATACAACTGGCAACCATTCCGCCACCTTTGCTTGTGCTTCCCTCCAACCTTGCCGATGCACTTCTACCATGTATAAAATTAGAAAGGGAAGCATTAGAAAATGCAGTGTTGTCAGATTTTATATTTGGAAACAGTCTTGTAAACACCATGCAAAACAGAAATGCAAGTAAAAGGCCGCCACCTCATAATGGAGTGTCATCCATTTGAATGCAATGATAGACGGATATGTATAAATGGATGCATTAGAAAAGTTTTAGAAACTTTCAAGCAAGTTCAATTCGCAGTTGCGGTGCCTTCTTCTCCAGTATCCTCTCAGATCGTGCCCAAAATAGGAGTATTGGAATAAAGCAAGCAAAATGCCAAAACATAATCAAGAGGCTGCATTTTAGAGAAAAAATAGTATTTCTTAATGTCAAGATGGCAAGATTTTGTATCAGATATGAATTTATGGGAATGGCTCTGGTAAACAATGGTAAATGATGCACGCAAACAAACCTGCACCAAGATGGTATGTTTGGAACAAAGTGTGGATTCTCAACTGCAACCAACATCTCTTCTGCACGGAAAATATGAAAGATGTAGATAAATCATCTAAAGGCATACCATGGTTTAAGTGATTTCACTAATAATATTTTGGCTCAGACAATGGTTGGCATTGTAGCAGCTGGTATAGAAAATGAAAGAGCTATTTCAGCAGAAGATGCGATTGGTTACAACTGCCTTGGAAACTACAAAGGTGATGTAGAGATGAGGGATCTTCCTCCATTGCACCATTTCCATGTAGATCGTGTTGATAAATGGCTAAAAATTAATGCAACTTGTCTTCCCTACAAGCACGCAATCAGTGACTCAAGTGAAATAACATCAGCTGGTGAAATGAAACAGCAGAGGGGTAGAGGTTCACCAAATGAGATGTGAAGCTTTCACTTTGGAGTGTGTGGGACCTTAGATAAATGGAATTTGTGACATACATGGACTCTTCCTGTGAATATTTTAAATAAAACAAGGTCTCAGAATATTGGGCAAGCTAGTTGTTTGTTAGAGTTCAGACATTGTCAAAGAGAGGAATCAAAACTACTTCAGATCCATAGAAAGATACCCCACAGTTATCTTCAAAGAAGTGACTAGGGCTTCGCTGGCAGTTATCCTTACATTTGGGACTCTTTCACCTTTGAATTTATTTACTTCATGGAAGCTCCTCATGTCATCAACATGGATTCTTCAGTTTTATCTGTGCAGTTTAAGCAAGGTTATACAGATTCTCATCAACAGATGCTAATATGAAACACAGTGGAGCTACGAGGATTAACTATTTTAAATGATGACTATATATTTGACAGAGGTGAAGATCAACCTTTTAGCAGTGAAGGGAGTACATCACCATGGGTTATTGAGATCAATATGGACCAGGGGTTGGGCTTAAATGAATTGGAAAAATATCCATGAAAGTATGGATATGGTTTTGTATTTCGTGGCACAGGAAGAAAATTTCACTGAGCTCCTTGCATGAAACTTTCGTGATGATTAGGTTGGATGTATAATAGCTTCTAGAAATGTTGAAGTTGAAGTATGTGATGACTAAGAAATATGAGCTGGAAAGAACTTCAAGAGTCATGCCTTAGAAATGATTTTGAAAATAGTAAATGTAATAGGTTTTTATTTTTCAAGAATCAGTTAGTGGGCTTTTGGGCTTCCAAGAGGGAAATTTATAAAATGGATTTGGATGTCTTTGTAAGGGATCTTTTTGCGGCCCTGTAGAGTAGAGGAACTTAGTGGAGGAGACAACTGGAGGCTTTGTATTTCAGTTCATTGTTGAATAAGAGAGATTGAGGTTCTTATGTCTTCATTCTTTCTGGAGTACTAATTGTTCCTATGTTTAGTTAACTTCTTGATGATTGTAATCTTTTCAGTTGCTCTTGGCATAAAGGTTTAATGAGACTTTATTCTTCCTTTCCTTTTCATGTTGTTGTTTCTGGATTTCTATTGTGTTCCTATGTTCACAACTGATATCCTTTTTCTTATTTAGTTTTCTCTCTTTTTGTTACCTTCTTGTACCTTCTGGTCAAAGGTACTCAGAGATATAAAAACCCCATCATACGAGGGAGATGCCCCTCTCAAACGTAGAGGAGAATTGTTGCATTCACAATGATTTTTCCATTTGTTAGCATCTTTTTGTTGTTGCATGTTGGGCGAATCAGAGTGTTTTTGTGGTGACAAAACTGTATGCTAACACAACTGGAGCAAATAGAGGACATCTTGGACAACATAGTTGGACGCAGTACCAAAGGCAAGTAGTACAAGGAATATTTCGTAAAGTGGAAAGGCAGACCAGAAGAAGACTCAACATGGATTTCTTAGGCTGAGGTGGACCATCTTGGTTTTCCTCTAGCCCTAGCAAAGTGAGGGACTCACTTTTTCAACAACCCCAGGTGTCTGATGCAGGAGCATCCCAGGTTGCAAATCAATCTTTCATCAACCAAAAACATTTTGCATTCTTTCTTTTCTTTCATTTTCAATTCAGTTCAGTCAGTTGAAATTTCAACATTTTGTACCGCATTTTTTTGCATCTTCATTTCAAATCTCGCAGAGCAAGATGTGGCATCTACACATCATCATCTACATCATATCCAAATTTTAGGACATTTGGACTTGTCTGCTTAAATTTATCGCTATCAGAAGATCACCTATTTTCATAGAGCAGAGCATTCAGATAGTCAATTGAAGGAGAAGGTTTGCGAAGCACTTCTGTGACTTGTAGAGCTAAATGAAACATATCACATGACACATAAGGATCATATCGACCTTCCTTAAGGTTCACACTTTGAGTCATGCATTTGCAGAGCATTACCAGATGTTTAGGTCTGACATATTTGTTTCTACACATTACATTCCTTCATTGGAGTTTGTAACATTTCTTGGCCGACGTGGAGGATTTCTGGAGCTTGGAGATGATATATATAGATTTCTAGAATGCATAGGAAATCAGTTAGTTCATAAGTAATTCATAGATAGTTGAATTCATAGTTGATAATTGATTCTTTTCAGGGCAAGCACTTCATTGCCATATCTTGCATTTTTGTTGTAGCCCTGAGATCAGGCATGTGAGCCCTTGTGATTGTAGCCTGCATGTTGCCAGCATGTAAGCATTCTAAATATATGATATATTGAGTATTTGAATCTTCCATTGCATTCTATATTTGTGTTGTTTTCATTGTGTTTACTCTTGCTGCACGGTTTGGATAGTTCATTCTGTGAACCCTCCAACCATGACTGCACCATGACCTGACATATAGATAGGAATTTTGTTCTTCAACAATGTTTATGCAAGACATGGTGTACCTCATCAACTCATTTCAAACTATGGTTACATCAATTCAATCTGAGAAAGATTACAGTTTTAATGTTGTTTAAGATGGAATATATAACTAAATTTAGTCTCAATGTTCCCTATAAACTCTGTCTTTGTTTTCATCATATTTTCAACATAAGGATCTACTTTCCCAAGACTATCTTTTCTTATTTCTAAACAATGATATTTCTGTCCAATCTTCTCTTTGCAATAACCAATTTAATACTGAACATTAGTTGTACTCTAATGTTCTTGTTTATGTTTGCAAATATAAAGAATTAAAGTACAATAAGTTGTCATAAATGAGCTTAGTTCTTATATATGTAACTACCACATAAAGATAATAACAAGTCCCTCTTTCTACATTTCCCAAAATATTGAACTGTACTACTAAATTGGATTACAAAGTTATAATTTTATAATGTTTTTACTGTATTTTCAAGTATACAGAAACATAGTAAAGATAATGGTTATAACATACTCATAATTAAAAGAGTCCTTCAATGTTCATGAGGCGACTAAGGTTTAGAAGAATTATTGTTTAATGACAAAAGGAACTAAATCAAACAAGGTCTAAGTCATCCATATGAAGGACTAAAAAATAAAGTTTACATACCCCCATTTGGCCATGTAGATATCGGCCCTTTTTATGCCTCTTTAAGAGTAGACAAACAATTGCTATGGGTCTATAGTAGTCGACCCTATATAGTGTTCAACATAGTAATTTTTAGTTCAAAAAATTAGTTGTTGTAGGTCTTTATAAATCAACCCAACATAATAAGCATTACAGTCTTGGAAAACAATTGATAGAGGTCTATATAAATCAACGCTATTGTATTATTTAATACAGTCTCTAAGTATAGGTAACCAATTGTTGTATAAATCGACTCTATTGTATTATGTAATACAATCTTTTATAGCTATTTACTATGATAGTAATTGGCATGTTTAAGGTCAAGAAATTTAGACAAACTTATCTTAAACATATACTTGCATATGTACATGCATATGCATTTATATGTTTAAAATAACTATCTTGTGAATAGAACCAAATATATTTTATCATAAATGAAAGAGAGAAAATCTTGGTTCGATCCCTAAAACCCAAACCACAAAATAGAGTATATTTGTAAATTAAAATAGAGGAATAAAATTTTGCCCTATATTCACAATAAAATAGACATAGGAATGCAATTTTCATTTCTTTCAAAATGCCTTTTTTATCAATTTATCACAGTACAACTCTCTATATTTAACAAACTTATTTAATTTCATTCTAAGAAAAGTTTCAAACTACAAAACACATTTATTCACAGTCCAAAGGAAAAACATTAAAATATCTAACCTAATCTAATACTCTTCTATGTTCCCTTCACTCCAAACTTCTTCCTTCTGCCTTTTCCGCTTTCTTTTCTTGCCCATATTAAATTTCCAATGCCAAAACATCCTCCTTTAATAGATGGAGTTCCATACAACATTAATGCCTAACTTTATTTTACTACCGCACTAATTTTAGCTCCCACTCGCTAAATGAGTAAATAAAAATGAGTTTTCAACACCTCCTTAAAAGGCCATGCTTTCCATGTGCTATCTCCTATTTATTAACTTTGTCTAGCTTCAACCTCCACTAAGAGTGAGGTGCTAGTTGGCATAACTACCCATAAACCACTCAACTTCCCCATGGAGATAATAATACTAATAGTATTAATAAGTAGACATAAAATCAAAAAAATAGTTATAATAATTACATTGTCATGAACGTGATAAAAAATATATAACTATTTTCAATCCTTAATACATATAGACTCATATACGATATTATTATAGAAATAATTTTAGTTGAGTCCAAATAACAAACAAAATTTTGTAACTGACATTTACCATTTGCAACAACTTTTGCAAGTACACAAAATAGAAAAGCATATACAACCATTGACTCAACAATAATCGTCATAACATCAATTGACATGAAAAGAATAATAATCAGTATCAAATATTTAAAAAGTAGAATAACTTATTGTAGCTTACCTACAACAACACTTAATAAGTGTGATTATGACATAAGACCCCATCTACAAATGAGACTCAACATTGTTGAATGCAAATAATTTATGCAAGCAGGACCATAACAGAAGAAAATACACATATTGATATGACTTCAATAAATTCAAGACATCCTCAAGTTCAACATTGAGTCAATGATGTAGACAAATGTCACATACCAAAATTTGACTATAGTTTACTTTTTACTTGCACGTAATTAGTAGTTAATTATGCATGATTTATGATTTGACGTTTAGTGAAAATGTCAGGAAAAATCAATGATTTCATGAGATTATGTTTATATGATTAGAATTGACATGTGATTATAAGTTGTCAAGATGTTATGATTTCATAAGTATTATGAATTGTCTAACGATACACTAATCCCAGTTTGGTAATTGCAATTTGTATTCAACAAACAGGTTTCCACACTTCGAGAAAGAGCATCATCGGAGAGAAGTGAATAGACGTATGGAAAAGAATAGTTGTTGCTATCTTAGTCTTGTGCTTGTACAATTTATAAGTGAACCCTTGTTGAGTTGGGTAAGTGTTACTCGACCCATTTAGTCTGAGTTGGTTTCGACTCGACAGTTGTCGATTTGTTGTTAGGATTTCTTAGTGTAGATTTTGTCGAGATTATGTTAGGAAAATTTGACCATTGACACAAAAATGATCGATAGTCATTAGTCCTTGTTTGATGAATATAGTATATATTCAAGAGATAATATTATTAAATGGTTAAATATCTCTTTATTGGTAATTTCTGGTTGAAATTCCATAATGCTATCTATATGATTTTGATGTTTACACAAGATTGCGAGGGGGATAATACCTCAACCCCGTTTACACATCTTACCGAGTGATAAAATTGATGTTAGTATACATTGTATATGTAAATATTATATTGTCTTCTAAATATAATTTTACATCTCCAATATGATTTAAAGTTTGGACTCATTCAATGTATTCGTGGAGTTTAATGAATACATGGTAAAGTGTTCATTTAATGCAAACCACTTGTTGTTTATGGATTGCTTGACTCCTTAACTATTTTGGAGGAGCTTTTTAATAAGCAAATAAGTGGTCTTAATGACCCACTACTCCTTAAGGTTTGCATGCTACCACCATGAGCCTAGATAGGCTATTTTTTAAGAAGCTTTAGCCACGAGTGGTTATAGTGAGAAAATGACTTTAAACAAAAAAGAACTTTGTTATTACAGAGAGAAGAGGATAGTTTTGGGGAGTGGATACTGACTATCCTTGAGTCAAAAGACTAAGTGTGCTGTGAGCAAAAGTTCTCATATGAACCAACAACAAACTCAAAGACTATGGTACTAAGTCTTTCCTATGAAGGACATCGACAATAAGGAAAGAATAATCTAGCTTATTATTTTGGTTCCAACCAGGTTCTTTTCTTCTCTCAAAAGCTTTTATGAAGAATAGAGAAATCATTCTTATGAATATTCAACTTTATATCTTAATGTGTATAACATGCCAATATGATAGATAAAACATTGTATTTAAGGCTGACAAGCTCATTTACTATTATCACTGTATAAGTTGCGTTCACAGTGTATAAGATTTATTATCACAGTACATAGAATCTGTTATCATTATGTTGAGTAAGAGGCTGATAGGCTTAGAAACTAAAGCTATTTCTATGGCCGAAAGGCTTTGACATCATTATGTTTTCATTGTATAAGCTTTGACATCATTAAGTTAAGTTTGTTTTTGCTTAAAAGAGTTTGTTAGCATGAGGCTGAGCTGTGTAAAAAGTGAGTCCGTTTTGTACATAAATCTCTGTGCAAGTATAAGAGGCTGAACTGTGCTTATTGAGGCTAAACTGTGCTTATTGAGGCTGAACTGTGCTTATTGAGGCTAAACTGTGCTTATTGAGGCTGAACTGTGTAATAAAGGGGTCATTAGGTTTATATAGTGTGCATGTAGGCTATAAGATTTTGTTACCACTTTATAAGCATTGACATCACAGTCTATCACTGTATAGACCTTGCCATTAATTGTGTTTTTATTGACCGAAAGGTTATGTTACATTATTTAAATAATGGTCCAAAGACCTTGTCATCAAGGTGTGTATGTAAGCCAAAGAATTTGTTTTTTATGTAAAGCCGAAAGACTTGTTTGTGTGAGGTCGATAGACTTATTTTATTGCTATAGTGTATAAGGCTGAATAATCTTTACTTCTTGTACATTTTGAATTATGACCAGGTGACATTGAATCCTGGTGGTACCTACCGAAAGGTGTATCAAAGTATTAATTTGTGGTTGTATTCCTTAAATGCCTAAGAGGACATAGCCAATATGGTTTACTTTTAGTTTACGGAATGGTATTTTCCAATTAAGTTTCAAGGCAGTGATTTGGATAGAAATTCTGCATTTTAAGAATACAAGCAAGGTCAAGGACAAGGACAAAATAAAAAACCAATGAAACCAATTCCTAGTGAAGGGTTCCTAAGTAACTTGATCTATGGTCTAGAACAACATGCAATAGACTCGAATTCAATCCCTCCCATTACCAATATGTTAATAAGCATATGACATTATTATGGTATTAATATACTCAAAAAATTGAGAGTGGTACAACATTTTACTGTATCATAGACACATTATAGAGCTACAGCAATGTAATGCATGCTACCAATATAGTCTATCCCTTTTAAGGTGATAATTACGTTAAATATGCTTGGGGAGTTATATGTTTTATAGTTGCAAGGATGACATTATAAGCCTAAAGTGAATATCTATGTCAAATACTATGAAAGATCTATAGAGGTATCCTTACTTTTGGGAGCTTATATTCACTATTATTCTGAATAGATATCAGGGTGAGATAATATCATAATGATATTTGAAGTGATAAGGATACAACATGGATATAGAATACTTCATGAGAAATATATTTCTTCTTGTTATATTGTAATACATATCCAGGGGAATAGGAGAACCAAGAATGTGGAAACCTAGATAGCCTTTGATTAGCAACTATTGCTTATGTTATTTTATCTCGAGAGAGAGTATACTAGAAGATGGGTAGTTATAGTTCTCATTAATAGAACTTATTCTAGTACAAAAGTGCACAGAAGACAAAGTTAACCCAATGATGGGTATCTCTGCTATGATTTATTCCAAGTTGGGGGCATGTTGGGAGAATCAAAACTCAACCCCACATGATTATTATACTTGAGATTGTTGATAAAGGTTTATGTGCCTTTTACATATAAAGGATGGTATACATATGAGTTCATAACCTATCTTTAATTGAGAGTATGTAGACTAAATAAGACCAAGAGGTCAAAAATAATTTATTATCTTTAATGATTCAAACCTATTAGGGTTGAAAGATTGAACTTAGTCATAAAGACTAGTTACGGAAATGATAGCATTCATTAAGATATTATATGAATGAGGATATGCTTTGTATATTATGTTTATTCATGTTATGTGAAATGTGACTTTGAATAATATGAAGTGGTCTAGGGAAGACTAGAGGTATTTGTTTTCTTGTTATATTATATATATGTGATTATCTTTGAAAAACAAGAGTATTGATATTTCCATGTATTGGATTAGAGAAGTTAAACCCTAAAATCAAAACTAGAAGAGTTTAGAAAACTTAGAACTCTAGAGTTGGTTATGACATTGTTTTTATATAATATGGTCGATAGTGAATGGTCGAGATAACCATAGAGAAAGACAGAAAGAGTCTATGAGGCAATGGTTGAATTTAAATGTTTTCTAATTTTTGATTTCTAGATAAGAGTCAAACTTGTTATACCACACATGAGTGTTTAATATTAGAGTCAGTGAGTAGAATGACAAGAGCTCATAGACCCTAGTAATTGCAAGTATGCAAAGGAGGACTCTCTGAAAGGTTAGAATTACCTAAACATTTATATTTCATGTATATCCTAGATTAAGGATTAGTTCAAAAGTCAAATCGACTAGGATTTGAACATAGTTCAGACAATATATGTCTAGAGTTACTAAATGATGAAGATCAACTGTATGATGAGATAGTTTCCAAGTTGAGTTAGAGGTGTGTGAGCATACGACTACGTTTATTGCAAACGTCTATTTATATATAAACTTTGGCCAAAGTAATGCATTTGTCTCTACATGTATTAGTCAGTTCACAGTGCCTAGATGGTGTGACTAGTCAGAATGATCATACTCAGTTAGAAGATTGTCTAGAGTTGTATGGTCGATTGAGTTACGTAGGACACAACACTAGGACTCAGATGGAAAATTGTTAAATCCACATGTCTATTCTCTTCATGAAGGGAAGGGCCACTTCCAGGAAGGAAGGTGTGTGGGGGACCGCCGGTCTATGGTTGGAGGTAAAGCACTCGGATGATGCTCTCCCTCTGTAGCAGAAGACTCGCTGAGACTTGTGAATACAGATATTAGACTCTAGATGCAATATACTTCATGTTATGACCTATGATAGTCAAACTTATGATGTAAAACTATTCTTTATGCCAAGTGCAATTTATGTATTGTAAATGTAAAGTGAAATGATTTCACTATGATTGTATCTTTGAATATGTTATAATTTCAAGGTTGAAAATATTCAGAAAAGATATGCTTTTATTCTTTATGATTATGCAAATGATATGTATAAAAAAAAATCTCACTCATGTTTACCATGTTTATTTACTTTCTTGTAAATTCTTGAGTTTCTTCGAGTAATATGAGAAGGCATGCTACATATGGTATCAAAGAAAACTAGGTTTAACACATGGACCTATGAGCTCATTGCAAGAAAACTCGTTAACATTCAATAGATTAGCTAATGTTTAAAATTGGTTATATGCCAGAATAACAAGGAAAAGAACCAAGAAAACTGCTAGGGAGTCTTATTTCCCAAAACTTACCCTAGATAGTGGTTAAGAAAGAAAGGTAAAACTCCATGAGCATATTTACTATGTTGAGGGTGTATAGAGGGATGATTTTGAGACTTTGGCTAGAAAGGAAACAATGCAACCAAGTAAATAAACCCGGATCAGTTGAATTTGCTAACCAGACTACAGCTCAGGTAGAGCAATGTCTGTTTGAAGCCAAAATTGATCTCTCTAGTTTATTAACTGAAGTGAATTTGTTTATAATTCCCCCTAGGTTCCTTTAATGCTATCTTAAGAATAAATCGACTATAAAGGCATAGAACCAATGTCAATTGTTTTGCAAAAATAGTGGAGTGTCTAGACAGTGTAGGGAACAAAGTCTTTTTGCAAGGCACTTAGAGAAAAGTCAAGATCAGACCGATCTTTGCAATTCAACTGAACAGGATTAGGCGAAAAAGTTGCCAACTTTTTGTAGTCAAAATGGATCAAGTAGAAGAGGATCTTAGTAAACAAAGTGCAACTTTGGAGAACTATCCTTTCTTTAGAGATTTTGGAATGTTTTCCCATAAGGCCTTCCAAGATTACCTCCGAAAAAAGTTTTTAATCGATATAAAACCTAGAATTGAGCCGATGTCAAAGGCACCATACCATATGACTACTATGGATTTAATGGAATTGAAAGCTTAGCTTCGAAATCTATTAACTAAGGGGTTGATTAGACCTAATGTTTCACCATAGAAGCACCTGAAAAGTTTTGTTAAACGAGATTGTTGGAATTGGTATTCCTGAATTCTGCAGATGATAAATTTTTATGAGCAAGTTAAGAAAACTCTCTTTGTAAATCCTCAAGGTTTGAGGTATGATGGGTTCTATTTTGAACCAGATGGGTTTCCAAGATATAGAGGAAGGATGTATGTTCTAGATTCGATAGAGTTAAGAAACCTTATATGGAAGGAAATTCATTCCGAACCATAATTAGGTCATCCAGGAGTAACTAAACTCCTAGTCGATGTGAAATCTCTTTATTTTTGGAAAGGAATGAAGAGTGATGCTGCAAGATTTGTAGCAAGTTGCCTAGAGTTACAGAGAGTCAAGGATAAGCATCAGCATCCAGTAGGACTTCTGTATCTGTACGATATTTCAGGAGTGGAAGTGGCCAATCATTAGCATGGATTTTGTGCAAGGTATTCCAATGTTGCAAAATAGACATGATGTTATTTTAGTGGTGGTGCAAAAACTCACCAAGTTAGCTCACTTTATACCTAGGAATCTAATGGATAGAGTACCAGTTTTTAGCTCACAAGTTAGTGCAAAAAGTATTTAGATTGATTTGAGTTCTTGAGAAGATTATCTCAGATAGAGATATGCGCACAATGTCAAGATTTTGGCAACCTTGTTTTCAGCGCTAGAAACTCAAATAAATATAAAGTCAGCTTATCACTCTGTGAAAGATGATCAGACAAAGAGGGTAACTCAAGTTTAGAAGTTTTCTTGTGGATGTATTGCATGAATCATTAATACAAGTGGGACGAGTATCTACCGCTTGTGGAGTTTGCTTATAACAACTCCTACAATTCTGCTATTAAGATGACTCCATTTGAAACATTAGACGGAAGAAGATGTTGAACTCCTATAAGCTGGATAAGCTAGAAGATAGGATTAGCATCGGTCCAGAGATGATATCAGAAATGCAAGAATAAATTAAGCTGATCAGAAATAGATTGGTGGAAGCCAATGATAGATAGAAAAGATATGTAAGTGTCAAGCATACACCAAAACAAATTCTTCGTTGGAGAAAAAAAAAATTCTTTGAGGGTTAGGCCTCAGAAAAGTTTTATAAGGTTTGGGAAGTGTTCCAAACTAGCTCCTCGATATGAAGGACTTATCAAAGTTATCGAAGTTATTGCTACGGAATCGTTCTACCACCAGCTTTTGCCAGAAGGCATAATGTTTTTCTTGTGTCATATTTGAAAAGTATATAACAAATGATAATTATATTCTTAGAATGCTTTACAGGTATAGAACCCAAGAGTGGTCATTATTGAGCTTCTTAAAATACTTGAAGATTGCAAGCTTTGCTTGCATAACAAAAAGGTTATTTAGTGCAAGGTCCAGTAGGACCAGTAAGCAGAAGGTAATACCATATGGGGAGTTTACCCTGATTTATATTAGAGGTTTCCTTATTTGTTTATGCTTTTTAAAGTTGAACAATTTTTTTTATCTTATTATTGTTTTAGATGCATTGGATCATCGAGGATGATGAATCTTATGGGGGAGATATGTCACATCCCAAATTTTGACTATAGTTTAGTTTTTACTTGCATGTAATTAGTAGTTAATTATGCATGATTTATGATTTGATGTTTAGTGAAAATGTCAGGAAAAATCAATGATTTTGTGAGATTATGTTTATATGATTAGAATTGACATGTGATTATAAGTTGTCAAGATGTTATGATTTCATACAGATTATGAATTGACTAACTATACACTAATCCCAGTTTGGTGATTGCAAGTTGTATTCAATAAACTGTTGGGAATTAAGGTGTCTCAACCTTGGTAATTCCTTGCATTATTTATGTGTGTATATATTTATTAATTGCCTATGTTGTAAATAAATTATAAATTCCATATTGTCATTTTGTGGGATGTGGCATGGTGATGTGTCATCCTACATGGAAGATGACAACTTGTAATTTTGTCCTCACATGAGGAGATAGGCGTCCCACTTTGTGTTAGGAGCATTTTTCCATGTGTCGGCATCTTCCATGTTGTGTAAGGGAATGTTTGACCGAAACGGTTATGACGGATTCCTATGACGAAGTTATGACATGTAAGAGTCAGAAATAGAAGCACGTAAGATAGGTGAAGACACGTGTCATGAAGCATCTTTGAAAAAGGCATATTTGGGCACCCTAAGGTGGAATATGACATGTAAGAGAATATGCTATTTAAAGCCTGTGCATGACAGATTCTCTTACAGCTATAAGTTGTAAATGCTATGACAGATTCTATGACGGTCATAAGTGTCGTAAGAGCATCTGTCATAGCCCATTTTGGAAATAGGCGACCTATTTGGGATGGGAGCTGTGGACAAGTGTCAGGCACATTCTACAATGTTGACCAAGTGTCCTTAAGCATGGGTTTTGGGCCATGAGGCCAAGTTGGATGCCCATCCCAAGATAGGTCCAATATTACCTTGTATATTCTATATAAATAGATGCTTGGACAAGGAGTTGCATCACAAGTTTTACAGGTACTGTTACTTTGCCGGATTGACTCCAGATACGAGTATCAAAGACTATTGAAGCTTACATTGCAAGTGTGTTGTAAACATTCTTTGTTTTGATAATACATTGTGCAGGTTTCTGAGTGTGGGGTTTTTCACCCAATAAGGGTTTTCCCCACCGTATATATTTGTCTCTCTTCTTCTGTCTTCTTCCTGGTTCATGTGTATTGCTGCTATATCTCTGTTAGATGTTCTATGTTGTTGTATTTGTAAGGATTAATTTGAATTTGCATACCCCTCTCCTCATTAGATTAGTGTAGGAAGAGATTTCTACACACCTAGCTTCCTTTCAATTGGTATCAGAGCCTGGCCAGTTTTGGTCTTCGTTGTTGGGTAGGGATTTTTTGAGTTGATCTTAAGTTGAGTGGGAGTTTATGTAGAGTATTCTATTTTCTATTACAGCAAGGAGATGCCAAGCACATCTGGAAGAATGGAAGTGGAGAAATTCAATGGCACAAATTTCAAGTTGTGGAAGCTCAAGATGGAAGACATGCTTGTTGACCGAGACCTGTGGGAAAATGTTACTAGAACTAAACCAGCTGCAATGCAACAAGCTGATTAAGATCAGAAAGCTAAGGGTATCATAAGACTTAGTCTTGCTGATTCTGTGTTGTTAAATGTCCATGAGGAGAAGACTGCAACCTTGCTTTGGAAGAAGTTGGGAGATGTGTATCAAGCCAAATCTCTGGTTAATAAACTTTTTCTAAGAAAGAAGCTGTATTCTCTTCGAATGGAGGATGGAGGATCTGTTGCCAAACATATGAATGCTTTTAACATGTTGGTTGCACAGTTGACATCTATTGGTGTAAAGATGGAGGAGAAGGATCGGTGTATGATCCTGCTTTGTTCTTTGCCAGACTCGTGGGATCACCTTGTCATGGCTATTGGAAGCACCGCATCCACATTCAAGATGGAAGATGTGGTATCTAGGTTTTATCTGAAGAGATGTGGAGAAAGTCTTCTGATGTAGCCAAAGAGGCTCTTGCAGTTCGTGGAAGACCCAAGGAGAAAGGGAAAAAGAAGGACAAGAAAGCTGAGAAGGGTAGATCCAAATCCTGTGGGAGATCCAAATCTCTAGAAAGTCCAAGGCTATCTATTGGAACTGTGGTAAATCTGGGCATTTCTGAAAGGAATGCAAAGAGGAGAAGAAAAAGAAGAAGAAAGCTCCTGATTCAAATTTTGACAAATCACAATATGATGGTGATACTTTCATCGCAGCCTTAGCAACCCATGCATCTGATGATGTGTGGCTGATTGACTATGGTGCATCATTCCACATGACCTCACATCAAGACTGGTTTACTAAGTATGAGGAGTTTGATGGTGGAAAGGTGTACTGGGGTGACGACTCTCATCTGAAGATTGTTGGTCATGGAAGAGTCTCTATCCAATTCCCTGATGTTTGAGTGAAGAGGATCTTTGGGGTTATGCATATCCTAGGCTTAGCATGGAACCTGCTTTCTGTAAGTAGTTTGAATGATGTAGGTGTACAGGTTGTCTTTTCGAAAGAAGGATGCAAGATGACTAGAGGAGCTATGGTGCTTGCTAAGGGTACTAGGAGAGGTACTCTGTTTCAGCTGGAGGCATGCATTTCACAATGCAATAGTTCTTCTGATTCAAGGAAGAGGGAAGTAGTCACTTCATCCCCACCATCTGAATGAGCAGTTAAGAGATCTGTTGTTTCTAGTTCTAATGTTTGTAATCATGCCTTGGAAGTTAAACTTCCTGCTGAAAAGACAATGTTATTGCATAAGAGATTTGGCCACATTGGTGAGAAGGTTCTGCATACCCTGAAAAATAAAAACCTTGTTGAGGGGTTAGATGATTGTAATCTTGAGTTTGACTTTTGCGAACATTGCATATATGGGAAACAAAATCATGTTTAGTTTTATTCGAGTTCTCACAAGTCTTCTGGTGTGTTGGACCTTGTTCATTCTGATGTATTTGGTCTTGTTAATGTTCCTTCGTTATCAAAATCTATATATTTTGTATCTTTCATAGATGACTACAATAGAAGGACATGGATTTATTTTCTCAAAAGCAAATCTAAAGTCTATAGTAAGTTTAAGGAGTTTAAGGCCTTTGTTGAAAATTAGACTGGTAAAAAGATTAAGTGTTTGAGAATTGACAACGGTGGTGAGTTATGTTCTACATAATTCAATAAATATTGCAAGGAACTTGGGATTGAAAGACATAAAACAACTCCATACACCCTACAACAAAATGGAGTTGTAGAAAGGATGAACAAGACACTGATGGAGAAGGCTAGGAGTATGCTTAGTGGAGCTGGCCTAGAACAAAAGTTTTGGGCTGAAGCTATTGCCACTGCTTGCTATCTTGTTAATAGACCTCCTACATCAGCTCTTGTTGGAAAGACACCCATGGAGTTGTGGTCTGGTAGAAAGCCTTCAATAAGGCATCTTCATGTTTTTGGTTGTGAGACATATGCACATGTGCCTAGGGAGAAGCGGTCAAAGTTGGAGAGCAAGGTTGTTAAGTGTATATTCATTGGCTATGGTGTCGGTGTGAAAGGATACAAGCTTTGGGACCCTGTGGCTGAAAAAGTGTTGTATAGTAGAAGTGTCATCTTTAGAGAGCTTACACATTCCACTGTTTTACAGCCAAAAGAAAAAGAAAAGAAAGAGGATGTTGTTCAGTTTCCTCCTACCCTTGAGAAGACTGAACATAAAGACAATGTTGGACTTGATGATGAGGAGAGCTCTTGCAGCTCTGAAAGCTCAGATGAAGAAGTTGAACCTCAACCTCAGCTCTTGAGAAGGTCTACATGGATAAGACAGCAACCTAAAAGGTTTCATTTTACATTGCTTGATTCTAGTTGTGCTTTTGCTTTGCTTACTAACAATGATGAACCTAGAACTATATCAAAGGCTATGGACATGAAAGATGCAGGTTCCTGGAAGGAGGCCATGGAGGATGAAATGGCTTCTTTGGAAAAGAATCAAACTTGGGACTTGGTGCCTTTCCCTCCTGGATGGAAACCCGTTGGATGCAAATGGGTGTTCAAGAAGAAATTTGGTGCAGATGGCAGTGTTGAGAAGTATAAGGCTAGATTGGTTGCAAAGGGGTATTCACAAGTGGAGGGTATAGATTATGGTGAGATCTTCTCTCCCATTGCAAACCTGACATCCATTTGATTCCTGTTGTCTATCACAGCAACTTATGACTTGGAGGTAGAATAGATGGATGTGAAAACAACATTCCTTCATGGTGATTTGAAGGAAGAAATCTACATGTCACAACCAGAGCATTACATGGTGAAAGGTAAAGAAAATTTGGTTTGCAAGCTTAAGAAGTCTTTGTATGGTTTGAAACAGCCCCCTAGGAGATGGTACTTGAAGTTTGATGCCTTTGTGTTGTCAATTAGATTTGTGAGATCGAAATTAGATCACTGTGTGTATTATAAGTTTGATGGTGATCGTATTCTCATTGTTGCACTGTATGTTGATGATATGTTGCTCATTAGGAAGGGTAAGAATATGATTTATAATTTCAAATCTTAATTGTCAGCACAGTTTGAAATAAAATATTTAGGGGCAGCCAGGTACATTCTAGGAATGGAAATCAAAAGAGACAGAACCAACAGAAAACTTTGGTTAGAATAAGTATGTGAAGATCGTGTTAGACAGATTCAGCATGGCAGATTATAGACCATTGTGTGTTCCTGTTTCTTTGGGGACAAAGTTGTCTCCTAGTGAGGTGGAGGACATGAGTAGAGTACCTTATGCTAGTTCTATTGGCAGTTTGATGTATGCTATGGTCTGCACAAGACCAGACATTGCCCAAGCAGTGGGAGTCCTTAGTTGATTTATGGCTAATCCTGGACGGGTTCATTGGGATGCAGTTAAGTGAGTGTTCAGATATTTGAGGGGTACTTCTGAGTATTCCATATGCTATCATGGTAATGCTACAGGACCTCCGCATTCTGTTGATATTCATGGATTTGTGGATTCAGATTGGGCAGGTGACATTGATAGCAGGAGATCCACCAGTTCTTATGTGTTTACATTGTTTGGTGGTGCTATTAGTTGGATGAGTAAGCGACAACCTATGGTTGCTCTGTCCATGATAGAAGTTGAGTATATGGTAGCAACTCATGCTTGTAAGGAAGCCATTTGGCTTAAGATATTATGTTCTGATATTGGTGTTGATGCAGGTCAGATCACGATTAGTTGTGACAGTCAGAGTGTAATTTGCCTTGCGAAGAATCCAACTCTCCATGCTAGAACAAAGCACATTGATGTTCAATTTCACTTCATGCGAGACATGGTTGAGGATGGAAAGGTAAATTTGGAGAAGGTAGATACTTTGAATAATGTTGCAGATGCATTGACGAAACCAGTGGGCATAGAGAAGTTCAGATGGTGTTCAGAGTCTATGGGCCTCTCGGCCTATAGCAGTTAAATCCTGTTATTCTGTTGGCTCTTACAAGGTGTTCGACAAGTGGGAGAATGTTGGGAATTAAGGTGTCTCAACCTTAGTAATTCCTTGCATTATTTATGTTTGTATATATTTATTAATTGCCTATGTTGTAAATAAATTGTAAATTCCATATTGTCATTTTGTGGGATGTGGCACGGTGATGTGTTATCCTACATGGAAGATGACAACTTGTAATTTTGTCCTCACATGAGGAGATAGGCGTCCCACTTTGTGTAGGAGCATTTTTCTATGTGTCGGCATCTTCCATGTTGTGTAAGGGAATGTTTGACCGAAACGGTTATGACGGATTCCTATGACGAAGTTATGACATGTAAGAGTCAGAAATAGAAGCACGTAAGATAGGTGAAGACATGTGTCATGAAGCATCTTTGAAAAAGGCATATTTGGGTGCCCTGAGGTGGAATATGACATGTTGTAAGAGAATATGCTATTTATAGCCTGTGCATGACAGATTCTCTTACAGCTGTAAGTTGTAAATGCTATGACAGATTCTATGACGGTCGTAAGTGTCGTAAGAGCATCTATCATAGCCCATTTTGGAAATAGGTGACCTCTTTGGGATGGGAGCTATGGACAAGTGTCAGGCACATTCTACAATGTTGACCAAGTGTCCTTAGGCATGGGTTTTGGGCCATGAGGCCAAGTTGGACGCCCATCCCAAGATAGGTCCAATATTGCCTTATATATTCTATATAAATAGGTGCTTGGACAGGGAGTTGCATCATAGGATTTATAGGTACTGTTACTCTGCCAGATTGACTCTAGATACAAGTGTCAAAGACTATTGAAGCTTGCATTGCAAGTGTGTTGTGAACATTCTTTGTTTTGATAATACATTGTGTAGGTTTCTGAGTGTGGGGTTTTTTACCCAATAAGGGTTTTCCCCACCGTATATCTTTGTCTCTCTTCTTTTGTCTTCTTCCTGGTTCATGTGTATTGCTGCTATATCTCTATTAGATGTTGTATGTTTCTGTATTTGTAAGGATTAATTTGAATTTGCATAGCCCTCTCCTCATTAGATTAGTGTAGGAAGCGATTTCCGCACACCTAGCTTCCTTTCACAAACAAGTTTCTACCCTGTGAGAAAAAGAGGGAGGGCATCATCAGAGAGAAGTGAATAGACATATGGAAAAGAATAGTTGTTTCCATCTTAGTCTTATGCTTGTACAATTTAGTGAACCCTCATTGAGTTGGGTAAGTGTTACTCGACCCATTTGGTCTGAGTTGGTTTCGACCCAACAGTTATTGATTTGTCGTCAGGATTTCTTAGTGTAGATTTTGTTGAGATTATGTCAGGAAAGTTTGTCCATCGACACGGAAATGATAGATAGTCATTAGTCCTTGTTTGATGAATATAGTATATATTCAAGAGATAATATTATTAAATGGTTAAATATCTCTTTATTGGTAATTTCTGGTTGAAATTCCATAATGCTATCCTATGTATATGATTTTGATGTTTACGCAAGATTGCAAGGGGAAGAATACCTCAACACTATTTACACATCTTGTCGAGTGATAAAAATGATGTTAGTATACATTGTATACGTAAATATTATTTTGTCTTATAAATATATTTTTACCTATCCAATATGATTTAAGGTTTTGACTCATTCAATGTATTCATGGAGTTTAATGAATACGTGGTAAAGTGTTCATTTAATTCAAACCACTTGTTGTTTATGGATTTCTCGATTCCTTAACTATTTTGGAGGAGATTTTTAATAAGCAAAGAAGTGGTCTTAAAGAACCACTACTCCTTAAGGTTTGCATGCTACCATCATGAGCCTAGATATGCTAGTTTTCAAGAAGCTTTAGCCACAAGTGGTTATAGTGGGGAAACGACTTTAAATAAAAAAGAAGATCTCTATTATTACGGAGAGAAGAGGATACTTTTGGGGAGTGGATATTGACTATCCCTGAGTTGAAAGACTTAGTGTGTTGCGAGCAAAAGTTCTCATATGAACCGGCAACAAACTCAAAGTCTATGGTACTAAGTCTTTCCTATGAAGGACATCAACAGTAAGGAAAGAATAATCTAGCTTATTCTTTTGGTTCCAACCAAGTTATTTTCTTCTCTCAAAAGATTCTATTAATAATAGAGAAATCATTCTTATGAATATTCAACTTTATATCTTAATGTGTATAATAGGCTAATATAATAGATAAAACATTGTATTTAAGGCCGACGGGCTCATTTACTATTATCACTATATAAGTTTTGTTCACTGTGTATAAGCTTTATTATCGTAGTACATAGACTATGTTATCATTGCGCTGAGTAAGAGGCTGATAGGCTTAGAAACTAAAGCTATTTCTACAGCCGAAAGGCTTTGACATCATTATGTTGTCATTGTATAAGCTTTGACATCATTAAGAACTAAGTTTGTTTTTGCTATAAAAGAGTTTATGAGCATGAGGCCCAGCTGTGTAAAAAGTGAGGCCGTTTTGTATGTAAATCCCTGTGCAAGTATAAGAGGCCGAATTGTGTTTATTGAGGTCAAACTGTGTAATAAAGGGGTCGTTATGTTTATATATAAACTATTGTGTGCATGTAGGCCATAAGGTTTTGTTACTATTTTATAAGCATCGAAATCACAGTCTTATCACTATATAGAACCTGCCATCATTGTGTGTTTATTGGCCGAAAGGTTATGTTATCATTATTTAAATGATGGTCGAAAGACCTTGTCATCAAGGCGCATATGTAAGCCAAAGAACTTGTTTTGCTATGTAAGGCTGAAAGACTTATTTGTGTGAGGCTGATAGACTTATTTTATTGTTGTAGTGTATAAGGGTGAATAATCTTTATTTCTTGTACATTTTAAATTATGACCAAGTGGCATTGAATCCTAGTGGTACCTACTGAAATGTGTATCACGGTATTATTTTGAGGTTGTATTCCTTAAATGCCTAAGAGGCCATAGCCAATACAATTTACTTTTAGTTTAGGGAATGGTATTTTCCAATTAAGTTTCAAGGCAATGATTTGGATAGAAATCCTACATTTTGAGAAAACAGGCAAGGTCTGGGACAAGGACAAAATAGAAAACCAATGAAACCAATTCCTAGTGAATGGTTCCTAAGTAACTTGATCTATGGTCTAGAACAACATATAGTAGACTAGAATTAAAGATCTCCCTTTACCAATATGTTAATAAGCATATGACATTATTATGGTATTAATATACTTAGAAAATTGAGAGTGGTACAACATTTTACTATATCATAGACACATTATTCAGCTATATCAATGGAATGTATGCTACCAGTATAGTCTACTCCTTTTAAGGAGAGAATTACATTAAAGATGCTTGGGGAGTTATATGTTTTATATTTGCAAGGATGACATTATAAGCCTGAAGTGAATATCTATGTCTAAGACTATGAAAGATCCATAGAGGCATCCTTACTTTTGGGAGCTTATATTCACTATTATTCTGAATAGATATCATGGCGAGATAATATCATAATGATATTTGAAGTGACAAGGATACTGTTATCACTGGGAATTGCACCTATATGCAAGGCTAGTTAAAGCACTGCAATTTCGTGTAACATGGGACTAATTTCAGGTTGTGGGTGCCCTATGATGAAACTGGACCTCCAGATTATGGGTTGGTTCCCTTCAAATGTTCTATTGAGATGTATATTTTTACTTTTTGGGAAAAGGGAAGAAAGAAACTAATTAAATATAAAAGATAAAATGGTGATGCACCTGATTTGGGTAGAAATAATGCAATCTATCCACAATGTTTTCTTAGAAAACTAACTTTTACACAATCCAGACTTGGCATAAATACCACAAAAGTGATTCTAAGGAAGGTTTGAAAACAGGTTTTATGAAGGAAATGGTTTTTTCATAGCATAAAAAGACTATTTCTGGTTAACACAACCTAAGACCTATGATGAATATATGCTTTAATGTTGCAAACAAGGAGGTGAGACAATAATTTTGAAGGTTTAATAATAAAACACAACAAAATTTCATCAAATCACTTCAACATTCAGCACAAAAAGGAAAGGTAATTCAACTGATCTGAAACAAACAAAGGAAAGCTTTGCAAATAAGACAAAAAGATAACCTGTAACCTGCTGATCTCTCAATAAAACTATAAAAGTGAGCTACAAGAATTCTCTAATCTATTTGAATCAAAATGAGAATCAAGAACTAACTCCATAATGGATGAAGTTTTCAATATATAGAATAGATAGATCAATAGATTGACCTAAAGACAACTGAAAAAAAAACCTCAGTTATCTCAAAAGCACATGCATAAAATGATCACTGATTCCCGTGCAAGTCTTGAAATCATGCAAAAAAATATCTTCAAACTGATGGAAAAATAGATACAAGGTGTCAAAACTGGCTTTGATCAATGTACAAGTCCAATAAAGTGTTTAACTCAAGGTAAATTGCTCATATAACTCCTCAATTTGCTCCTCAAACTGCCTCTAACTGAAAGCTCAAACTGATGACTTAGCTCCCCTTATTGCTCCATGCACAAGTAAAAAAGAAAACTTACTTTTAAAATAATTCATTAAAGGTCTTATTAGTAACAATTGATGTAATTGTTCTAATAATATCTTTCATAAATTATTTACTATTTTAAAATTTAAGTAAAAAAGAAACCTTATATCTCCCTTTGACTTTGTATCTTGACATGCAATAAGTCAAAACTACCCTTATTACTCCATGCACAAAACAATATGCAAAAAACCCTTATGACTCCCCTTTGATGCCTTAGTGTACACATTTATATTATTACATTTTTTAAGCCACCTTATATCTCCATATGCAACCTAAAGTCAAGAAAGGAAAAAATCAAATCAACTGTATGACTCCATCACTGCACATCATACTGCCATCATGCATAATTGTGTACCTTTGGATGCTTTGAATAAAGACAAGGAACCTTGGCATGTGTATTTTTGCCCATGCATTACCCGACCACCAAGGAAACTTTTAAAAGTTTATAAGGCATTGAAGCCTTTCCCTTCATCATATCGGCCCTCTTGACTTAATAAAAATCAAGTCTAAAAAAAAAAAAAAATTGTCGGCCACTCCATGTTATGATGACTAGGGACTTTCAAGACCAAAGTCTTGACCACGTCATCTCTTGGATGAGGTAATTATTTGTTTTTGTAAGTAAAAAAAAACACTTAAGAGAAAATAAACTTCGAACAAAACAAAGAGTCAACCCTAAAAAGTTGTTCATTCTTCATTTGGTCTTCTTCATGATGCTCTGCAACTTTGCTCCACTGACCTAGGGTTTGAAAATCATTCATCATGGCTCTGGTTTTTCACTCCTCTCAACGGGATCTTTGGTTGCATCTTGGAACTGCATCATTAATAAAGAAGGTAACACTATTTTTTTTCTCTATATGAGGCATTTACTCATCTCTGTGGCTTTATTTTTTCATGGCTGCGGCCTCCTTTCCTCTTTTATGGCTCTCTCTTTGTCATTATGCATTCTTTAACACCTTTTCTCTTCTCTGTATCTTTTTTTCTTGCAACCTTCACCTATTCTCTAAAGCTTTAAGGCCACTGTGAGGCCGTGGGTAGACCCTTCTTCCTATCGGCGAAATGAGGTAAGCTCTTCTCATTTTTCATCCTATGTAGCTTCTTTTGTCTCTTTTCACAATTTGAAAAAAATGGCAAGGGCTGTTTGAGGTTATGGGTATTGCATTTTTTGGCAAAAAATGGCTTATCACTTTCGGCCATGACTATATATATCTCCTTTTGGCTTTGACTTGTCTGTAGATGTAGAAAAACCTAAGGGTTTGAGTTCTTGAGCTAAGGGTTTGCTATCTTCTTGCACTTATAAGGCCTCCACCTATCACGACCATGCTTCATCTGTATACAGGCACAACTGTCTAAACTGTTGAGGGTTTGGAAGTTTTGAAACTAGGGTTTCAACCCTCCTTGCACAAAAATCCCTTCACACTGCCATGGCCATCTTCTTTCACTATTATCTCTTTTTGCTTATGACTGTAAATGAAGAAAAGAAACAAGGTTTTGAACTTCCTGCCAAGGGTTTGCTCTTTCTATACTTTCAAGGATTCAAATTGTTATGGCCACTCTCTTGTACTTTTTACTACTCTTTCTTTTTACTTGTAAGTGTAAAAGAAACCCGAGGGTTTGAGATCTTGAAAGACCTTGTTCATTCTATAGATGGGTATACACTTTATCATGAAAAATGCTACTCTTCTGTAATGGATATGACTATATTTCTCTTTTATTTGAGTCTTCTTGACTGTGGGTGCAAAAATTAGCACTAGGGTTTGATTTTCTGTCAAATGGGTATATATTTTAGCATGAGCAATCTTGTTCTTCTGTATAGCACCTCCTTGACTGTACCTTTCCTGTAGACAAAAAACATTAAGGGTTGAAGTTCTTTGCTTTACACGGTACCTTCTCCTCCTACTCCTTGTGACTGTCATGATGTTAATGATGATACATTTTATCTCTTCTGTCCCCCATTGCAAGATGATGGATTGTTGTCATGTGTGATGATCTCCTAAACTATATAACTATCTTTGCCTACATCTGGATTCTTCCATGGCATAGATATCATTTATCTTCTCTTGACTGTCATATGTATTTGGATTCTTTTGTGCTCTAGACATCATGTATTTTTCTCCTTGTTGTCTGTGGCATTCTTAAGGTATACTTGTAGCACAGATAAACATGTTCGTATCTCCTTAGTTGTTATGCATTCCTTAAATACACCTGTAGCTATCCTTGTGCATATTGACTGCCTATCTCATGATTTGGATGTTATGTATCATGCATATCAAGTATTTCTCTTCTTGGTTGTCTGTTTACTATGACTGCATCATAATAGAACAAAAGGCATATAAGAAAGAGACTACCTACCTTGTGAATTGTCAATGACCTATCACTGTAGCACTTGGCATAAGTCTGCCCTTCCTTTGATGTCCTTCCTTCATCATTGATCTACTCCTATAAATAGATATGGCAACTATGATTTATTCTGACTATATTTGCTTGTATAAGTCACTTCTTTGATCACTGTCTTGTTTGTCCATAGTGAAGATGACTGCACTTTATCCTTGTTCTTGCAATGTATCTTTCCTTAAGGCATGGCACCTTCTTCACTGTACCATGGCATCCCTGTAGCTCCAATGTCTATGAGATAAGGTTTGTTTGGTCAAACAATGATGAGGTGTATGGAAACCACCTTGTTATCTTTGGGTTGCATTCTTAATACTCCACTGTGCTTACTGTATTTGGATCCTTCTTTTCTGGACATGACAATCTCTTTCTTTTGACTTTGTATCTGACTGTCATGTCAGTGATGATAAATGAATGCTACTCCATAGGTTATTCTTCTTATAAGATCTCTAGTACTAAGTGACAGTCTTTATCTTTTGATGAAATGTGATCATGTTGTATGTATCTGTTATTTGCATCTTTAGCCTTTAGCATGTGGAAGTTACACTTCTCATATATCTTGTGAAGCTTACTTTATGACAGTCAAGTTGGCATTATGTGAATATGATTGTCTTGTCTTCCACGGTTTCATCTACTGTTCCATGTGGCATTTACTTGACTGTCTTTATGAGACACTTGTAACTTGAATATGATATGACTATTAACCTTTGAACATCTCTAACAGTATGAGAACAATAAGAGGAATACCTGGTGTAGAATGTTGTCTCATCTTTGAAGTTATACTTGTATTATTTATTGCATAGAAGGCATTGAATGGTATCTCTTCTTTTGATGTAATTCATATGGACCTAAGCTCTTGATAACATAGCATAAGCAACATATGATGTCATTTGTCCATTACTCTTGATATCTTTCTTGACTAAGTAAGAAAGAAGCACACTGGACTCAACCCTTGTAGGAGACACATTTAATCCACATGCTTATTTTGTCTTCAGATCAGCATCAAAACTTGTCCTATACCTGCACAGTGAACAAACAAGTTAGCATAAAAGTACCTGATAGCATTGATTGATTTTCTTCATGATTTCCTCTTGATTTGTGTCATTATCTGATCTGATTTCTCATCTAAATGCATGATGTGATAAGTAGATGTCTTTGTTTGATAAAAGCATGTGATAATTGTAAACATCCAGAGCACTAATAGGGCTGTCCCCAAAATTTTGCAGGTTCAAATGATGACGGCTTGGAGTGAAGACTGATGACTGAAGACTTGAAGGCCGGCTTCAACAGCAATCTCCATCATCAAGCAATGATGGATGTTTAGATTTATTAGATGTTCATTTCTTTTTCTTTTATCAAACAGATACATAGCTTGCATGTCTACAATTTCTCAGTCTAGTTACTCCCATGGCTTGTGTGGGACACATTTGAACACTTCTTTTTAAACATGATCAGTTAATTTCTCTTATGCATAAGATGTATATGTATTTCCTTTTTCAATCAATGCATGAGAAAAAGTAACAGATACCTGAATGTATGTTCAAAACATGTGCAATACAAATATCTTTCTTTCTTTCATTCAAAACTGATTAACTGAATAATCAATTTAACTTATAACTCTTGAAAGATCAAATTGTGTAGAATAATTGTATCTCCTTGAATGTTTGATTTCTTGATAATCAATTATTTTGTCATGATAACTTATCAGTCCTAATTGGATTGATGGGTTATCCTGACAACTGGATTTTCTTTTCTACTCTATCAAGGCATCAATCATTCAATGAATGCATAACTTTGAAGTTTTCTTTTATTCCTTCTGAACAACTACACTTAGGTCCAACTAATTTTTTAAGTGTGAACAAAAAATTAGTAACATATACAACATGGATATAGAATACCTTGAGAAATAGATTTCTTGTTATATTGTAATACAAATCTAGGGGAATAGGTGAACCAAGAATGTGGAAACCTAGATAGCCTTTGATTAGCAACTATTGCTTATGTTATTTTATCTTTAGAGAGAGTATACTAGGAGATGGGTAGTTACAGTTCTCATTAATAGAACTTATTCTAGTACAAAAGTGCATAGAAGACAAAGTTAACCCAATGATGGGTATCTCTGTTATGATTTATTCCAAGTTGGGGGCAAGTTGGGAGAATCAAAACTCAACCCTAAATGATTTTTATACTTGAGATTGTTGATAAAGGTTTATGTGTCTTTTACATACAAAAGATGATATACATATGAGTTCATAACCTATCTTTAATTGAGAGTCAGTAGACTAAAGAAGACCAAGACGTCGAAAGTAATTTATTATCTTTAATGATTCAAACCTATTAGGGTTGAAAGATTGAACTTAGTCATAAAGACTAGTTACGAAAATGATAGCATTCATTAAGATATTGTATGAATGAGGATATGCTTTGTATATTATGTTTATTCATGTTGTGTGAAATGTGAATTTGAACAATGCCAAGTGGTATAGGGAAGACTAGATGTATTTGTTTTCTTGTTATATTATATATATGTGATTATCTTTGGAAAACAAGAGTATTGATATTTCCATGTATTGGATTAGAGAAGTTAAACCCTAAAATCAAAACCAGAAGAGTTTAGAAAACTTAGAACTCTAGAGTTGGTTAGGACATTATTTTTATGTAATATGGTCGATAGTGAATGGTCAAGATAACCATGGAGCAAGACAGAAAGAGTCTATGAGGCACTGGTTGAATTTAAATGTCTTCTGATTTTTTATTTCTAGATAAGAGTCAAACTTGTTATACTACACAAGAGTGTTTAATATTAGAGTCAGTGAGTAGAATGACATGAGTTCATAGACCCTAGTAATTGCAAGTATGTAAAGGGGGACTCTCTGAAAGGTTAGAATTACCTAAACCTTTTTATTGCATGTATATCCTAGATTAAGGATTAGTTCAAAAGTCAAATTGACTAGGATTTGAACATAGTTCAAACAATATATGTCTAGAGTTACTAAATGATGAAGGTCAATTGTAGGATGAGATAGTTTCTACGTCAAGTCAGAGGTGTGTGAACATACGACTATGTTTATTGCAAACATCTATTTATATAGAAACTTTGACCAAAGTAATGCATTTGTCTTTGCATGCATTAGTCGGTTCACAGTGTCTAGATGGTGTGACCAGTCAGAATGATCATACTCAACTAGGATTGTCTAGAGTTGTATGGTCAATTGAGTTGCGTAGGACACAACACTAGGACTTAAATGGAAAATTGTTAAATACACATGTCTATTCTCTTCGTGAAGGGAAGGGCCACTTCTAAGAAGGAAGGTGTACAGGGAACCATCAGTATGTGGTTGGAGGTAAAGGACTTAGATGATGCTTTCCCTCTGTAGCAGAAGATTCACTGAGACTTGTGAATACAAATATCAGATTCCAGATGTAGTATACTTCATGTTATGACCTATGATAGTCAAACTTATGATGTAAAACTATTCTTTATGCCAAGTGCAATTTATGTATTGTAAATGTAAAGTGAAATGATTTCACTATGATTCTATATTTGAAAATGTTGTAATTTCAAGGTTGAAAATATTCAAAAAAGATATGCTTTTATTCTTTGTGATTATGCAAACAATATGTATAAAAAAATTCTCACTCATATTTACCATGTTTATTTACTTTCTTGTAAATTCTTGAGTTTCTTTGAGTAATATGAGAAGGCATGTTACAACAAACCTAACTTAACATCATCCAACTACCAATGTAGACAATGGAGTGTGTGTGTGGTTCTCAGATGTTTTGGTTCCACCACCAACTTGTCACCATCGACCATTCTCTCTTAGATGATACTCTCCCTCAAACAATTAGAGGGAAAACATTACCCTGCATCCACCTCAGATCGGTACAATAGTAGTTAGTTTGTTAATTGGAATAAATTGTAATAACAAGTAAAAAAATTATAAAATATTCACTTTCAAAACATTGCACATCGTTGAAAATATTTGTTTTTCTCTCCTCGAGCAACTATTTAATCTTTTTAAATATATTAAAATATATGATTAAAAATGGGATGTGACATACTACGCTTGGGTTTTAAGAACCTAGGATGTCATGTTCCCTAGGGTATGTGTAGCCAATAGTACTCTTCTCATTGTACACATGTCCCATCACACCAAGGCATAGTTGAGTAGAGGATAGAGGATCTATAAGCTATATATGCATTCATATTTTCTATCTATCACTATGTGCTAGGAGATTCTTTGTGTGAAGATCCATGATTCATTTATAGTAATGCATTATGTTCTACCTAGGACATAGGGCGCTCTACGGGTGATAAATAGTTTAATATCATTCTTTATGCAAGTGTGTCCTAGACAACTTCATTGGAAATGAATATTAGTGTTGCTTGAGATACTTATAGGGGTTCGTGTGATGTGCAGATTTATGTTATATTGTTTAGATATGTTTTGTATGCATACATGCATTATTGTCAAGTGTTAATGCATGTTGTAATGTGTTGTGAAGCATTGTGAAATAGTTTATGATGTATTACAACATGATTGTAAAGTGTTGTTGAGTGTTGTGAATGTTTGTTAGGTTAGATGATACTTGTGATTATGGACATGAATATACTTAAGAAAAATAAATAATTATAGTACATAATACATGTTACTTCATAGACTATGGATTACTTATTTAAACACTTCAAATCAAGTTGATGGTTGGGGAGGACAAGGTTCCTCCAAATCATGGGTTCATATCACCTTCCCCATACACAACTAGTGCATAGGATGGATGGCGTGGGAGACATTTGGACTATTGCTACATTAGATATTTGGATACTTTGGTATTCTTGATTATGTACCACTATTGTATATGTGGAGGTTCTTGGCATGTTTCTTGTATTGATATATATCATTCATTTGATGTACTATTGATTTGGAAGTACTATGATCTCATTTTAACTTGTTGATATTGTTACCATATATTGTAATAAATTAATGGATGTAAGTGTTGGATATGACTTGTAATAGAAGTGGCTATACTCTAGTTATATTTAACTTGTACTCGTTTTATATTGTACCTACTTATTTAATCGTTAAAAGTAGAAAATTTTGGGTTTGTATTTTGGGGATTCTTTCATTGGTTTCAAGGCATGGTTTAAACACTAGAGACCTGAGCCCACTAGTGAACCATAGAAAACTATAACAAGTCAATTTGTAACTTTATAATTTATTTTCTTGAATTTGAATGTATGTTTAGCATGTGTGATTAGATGAATAAAACTAGAAATAATGTTGGGAAAATCATGCAAAGGCTAGAAATGCTAAGGGTCCTAAACACTATTTGGGTAGACAAAGTATGTTTGGTGCCTTTAGAGTAGATTTATATGCACTAAGAGCACACATTTCTATGCACAAACAATAGCTTGACAAATTTTTAAAACGTAATGAAAATGGTACTAAGAACAAACATCATAATATGGTTTGAGTTTAGAGACCATGAGAAACATGTCAATGAAAATCATGATGATAGTAAGGAAGCTTTAGCTTTAGTTGTAGTTCAATATTCACATCATGAGGAACCACCTCATAAGAAGAGAGTGGATCCACTACTCAAAGAGCTCAAGAAGATGCACCCACCAAAGTTTAATTTCTTAGGTGTTGGTGATATTGTAGAGGCATGTCTTATTTGATGAGTAAGTATTTTGCACTTATGGATACAAGTTCCAATACCAAAGATAATGGCTATTTATCATTTGGACAGTGAATTGTATTTATGGTGGGATCACTTGAAAACTACAAAGAACTATGATATATCCACTATGACATGGGAAAAGTTTGAGAAGAGGTTCAAATGGAATATCTTTTAGCTCAACACAGAGATTAGAAGCTTAGAAAATTTGATTCATTACAACAAGCCACTCTTTCAATTATTGGGTACAAGGCAATGTTTATAGGTTTTTTGGGAAATATGTATTACCTAAAGCTAGAAGAAGATCATGTCAATAAGTTTATCTTGGGGATAAATAAGAACAAATTATGTATGTTATAAAAATTATGAAGATTAAGACCTTGACACAAACAATGGAGGCAATTGTAATTGTAAAAGAAAAGAGATAGAATAATATGGAGAGGAGACAAAAAATAGAGTAAGAAATGATTTCAAATCACATAAGATGAATTATAGAAGAGGGCCACCATTAAACAAGAATGGAAATAGGTTTAAGATAATTTTGAGAATAAATAGAACCATGCACCACCAAATAATAGAAATGTTGGTAGGAGACCAAAGGCAAGAAAACAAAATAAGGCACCTATGGTAGGTTGTTGGACTTGTGGAGATCAATTTCAAAAGGATTATCCTCAAGTTTTTGGGAGAGCTTCGGGGAGTTAGCCTAAGATTTATATAGTGGTGGAAATACAAGAGGAAGATAACCAAGCTACTTTGCCAAAGTTGTAAGGGTACATTTCATAATAAACCCATTTGTATATTAGCCAATTTAGGCTCTAGAAATAGTTTCATAACCCATTTTATGTTATAAAAGTGTAATATTCCTTTCATTATGTTATGTAAGGAGTGTATGGATGTGGAATTTGGGTTTGGTAAGACTCAATAGATTAATCATTTCCTTAGGAGTGTAGACATTGAGGTAGGAATATTGAGTACACATGTATATTTATGTGTTACTTGATTGATATGCTATGAGATGATTCTAGATATGGATTGGTTTATGCCTCATAGGTCACACTTTGATTTCTTTGCTAAGAAAATTGTGTTTATATGATTAGGGGAAGTTAGTAGTTCTCCAAGGTATTGATAGATCAATAGTGTTAAGAAAACTTTTAGCTATGTAATCTTAGAAAGTGGTTTGCAAGGGTTGTAAAGCTTTCATGATTAAGGTAGAAGAGAAATAAGAAGTTGAATTTCCTAAGCTAGAGGACTATCCTATTTTGTAAGAGTTTAAGGATGTGTTTCTAGAGGGTTTACCAGGTTTTCCACTAAAGAGAGTTTAGATTTTATATTGATCTCATACCAAGAGTTGGACCAATTTTTGAAACTCCTTACAAGATGAATACAACTAAGTTACAAGAGTCAAAAATTTAGTTGTAGGACTTTTTGGATAAGGAAATCATACATCCTAGTATGTCCCCATGGGGTGCACCAGTTTTCTTTGTAAAGATGAAAGATATAACTTTCAAGTTATGTATTGATAATAGAATGATTAGCAAGATGACAGTTTAGAATCATTGTCCTTGACCAAGGATAAATGATTTTTTTGACCAAACGAAGGGAGATACAATGTTTTCCAAAATTAATTTAAAATCATGATATTGTCAATTGAGAATTAAGGTTGAAAATATTTAGAATATAGTTTTTCTTACTTTATATGGATACTATGAGTTTGTGGTACTACCATTTGGGTTGACCAATGTTGCTTCAACATTCATGTGTCTAATGGACCATATTTTCCATGAGAAGTTGGAAAAGTGTGTTTTTATGTTCTTAGATGATATGTTGATTTACTTGCAAAATAAGGAAGAACATAAGATGCAATTGAGAATGGTTTTGAATAGGCTGAGAAAACATAGTTTGTATAATAAATTGAGCAAGTGTTGATTTTTTTAGTTTAAGATTCATTTCCCTAGACCATTGATTGTTTTAGTGGCAAATCTTCACCAATGGTGAATAGTTGAAATCAGGCCCTCCATTTTTGGCAAATAGTACAAGCTATAAAGGGACTAATTGCCCTTTTTAGTCCCCTTTCTTTTTCCAAAAAAGTAGTTTAGTGTTTGTTAAATCGCCTAAACATTCATTTATTAAAATTATAAATTGAATTGTTTTACCATAGTAAACTATGTGTGATTGGAGCCTAATCACTAGTAGTTTATAATATAATTACAAATCTTAATCATATTTTTCAGTAATATTGCATTCCCACCATTACTTTTGGGGCCATATTGCCATTACTAATAAACTCCCACTTACTTTAGGGCTATTTTCACTTTGAAATTAACATTTGGCAAGATTTGCCACTTATAAATTGTATATAATTAGATTTTCAAACGGTGAACATGACTCTTTCTCTCTTTTATTATCATGGCCTCTAAAACCTAGGGCACACAAGGCCTCAAATATAATGATAATGAAGAATACAAGTAGCATAGATAAGAAGTTAAGATCTTGTCTATAATTTGTGATAGGTATTCACTTTGGCAATGGCTCTTTTGTATGGTAAAGTCCACCCCAAATGACTGCTACCTTAATATTACTCTGATGTTCTATGCAAATAGTAAGTAGGAGCATCTACAACTCTTGTAACAAATGTGATGGTTATAATTTCATCCCCCACCATTGATTTTCACTATAAATTGATGGTTTTGATTTCATTCTACAAGTTTACAAGCACATGTCACAGAAAATCTTTATTCAACCCACAATTTATTTTGGGCCATGTGATTACATATTAATCTAACAGTTGATATTTCATTCCTTAGAGTTATAAGAATTTTATTTTAAAATGTCTCCTTAGCCCAAAATTTCTTTTAGGTCATGTGATTAAACATTGATCAACAACCTAGAATAAATTTTTGGTTGATGAGACATTTTAAAAGAAAAGTTCTTATAACTCTGTGGAATGGAATATCAACCATCCGATCATAGGGTAATATAAGGTGTAGATTCATTCACATGATATTTTAGAGTCTTACTTTTATCATGTGATATTTTTAAATGTTTAATCATGGTAATTAATGTTCATAGCTAGTTTTTGCTAGGATTTGCCATGATTTTTTACAAATTTCTAGTGATATGCATAATTCATCAATAAAATTAATATTTTTTCAAAAAAAAGGAAAGATTTACCAAGATTTTATAAGATTTTTTAGGGCCTTTTCTTAAATTTATCATTGCCTTGGACATGTAATTTTAGAAGAAGATATCTTATCTATCTAAGACTTAAGGTATTGTGGAATGGCCAACACCTAAGAATGTTAGTGAAGTATGCAATTTTATGGGTACAGTAAGATACTACAAAAGGTTTGTGAAGGGTTTTCCAAAGTAGCTTATCCTATCACATATTTGAAGAAGGCTAAGAAAATTGTATGGAGATTCATCTGTGAGGAATATTTTTAGAAGTTGAAAGTGGCATTGACTACCACTCCAATTTTTAGGTGTCATATCTTGAACAAGAATTCACAATTTGGGTTGATGCTTCTTTAGACGGAATTAGAGGCATGTTAATGGAAAATGAAAGCGATTGCTTATGAATCTAGAAAGTTGAAAGAACACGATAAGAACTATCTTACTCATGATTTATAGTTGGCTACTTTGATTCATCCATTGAAAGCTTGGAGGCAAAACTTGATGGGTAAGCCCTTCTAATTGAAGATGATATATCATAAGGGGTTGGAGTATCTTTTCACTCAACCCTAAATTCTAGATAGAGAAGATAGTTAGAATTCCTAAGTAAATTTAAATTGACATCTCATATGTGAAAGGAAAAGAAAACAAAGTGGTAGATGCTCGTAGCAAAATGGTAAGTTTGACAGCTATGTCACAACTTAAAATGGACTTAAGGTAGTCTATTCAACAAGCACAAATTTGTGAAAATGTATTAACTAATACAAGATGAATTAGCATATTTAGTTGAGAGAGATGGTGTCTTAAGATTTCAAGGGAGAATTTATGTTCCATTTGAGGGTGACTTTAGGGAGAATATTTTGAAGAAGCCCATAGTGCTCCTTATAGTGCTCTTCTAGAAGTTACTAAGTTATATGCATTTATGAAGAAGTGCTTTTGATTGGGTATGGAAAAGGATGTATCTACATTTGTGGCTAAATTTTTGGAGTTCCAACATGTGAAAGTTGAACACTAACATCCTAATGGAGATTTAAATCATCATAATGTACCTTTCCACAAGTGGGCAATTATTTTTATGGATTTTGTTACAGGTGCCTAAGTTTATGAGTCATCATGATTCTATCTTGGTTATAGTGGACAAATTGACCAAAGTTAAGCATTTCATTCCCAGTAGTGTCAAACATGATGTACATACTTAAGCAATAAAGTTCAATAAGTAAGTGGCACATTTGCATTAGATACTAGAATTAATTATATGCAATGGAGATAAATTGTTTACTTTGAGGTTTTTGGGTACATTGATGATAACTTTTGGCACCAAGCTTAATTTTAATCTTCTTATCATTCAAACATCGATGTGAAAACTAAAAGAGTGAATTAGGTTATGGAGGATATGTTAAGAATGTATTGTATAGACCAAATAAGTGGGAATAAATCTCATCTCTTGTTGAGTTTGCTTATAACAATTTATACCATGCACCACTCAATATATCACCATTTTAGGCTCTGTATGGTAGGATGTGTAGAACTTCAATTGGATGGCTGATTTGAAAAAAAGAGTTGTGTTTAATTCAAATATGCTACGAGAATATGACAAATAAATTTGCATAATAAGAGAGAGGCTTAAGGAAGCTATAGATAGGTAGAAGAGCTATGTTGATTTGAACAGGGTTTCTAGGAGTTTGAAGTAGGGGAGAACGTGTTTTTGAGGGTTATACCTTAGAAGAATTCTATAAAGTTTAGAGGGGATTCCAAATTAGTTCCACATTATGTGGGAGCATTTGATATCTTGGAGAAAATTATTTCAATTGCTTACTAACTTACTTTACCATCTATACTCTAGGATTCACAATGTTCACGTTTCATTGCTTAAGATATATGTGTATAGTCTATCTCTCATGATTGATTGGAAAGTACTTCAAGTGGACTTTCAAGTGGAAGTTTGCATGGAACCAATCAAGGTTTTCGACCAAAGAGAGGTTAAGACTAGAAATAAAAACATTAGACAAATAAAATTTTTATGGGAACAATTTAGCAAAAAGTGTGCTACTTAGGAATATTAAGAAATCTTTTGTAAGGAACATCTTTATTTGTTTTTGTGATGATCTAACTAACATTCTTTTAAGAGGGGAGTATGCGATATCTTGACTTGTAACTGTTATCACTTATGTGTGCACCCTTGGTAAGATGATAGAAAACCTAACTACCTAGTGTAACATGGGAACTTCTCCAGGTTGTGGGTGTCCTATGATGGAAAAGAACCTCCAAAGAGGGTTGGTTCCCCAGATGTTTCGCCTAAAACTATTGTTGTCTACTATATTTGCTAGGAAAAGAGTGAGAAATGACTTGAAAATGGGAAAATAGTGTTTGTATAGGTGATGCACCAAAACTGAAGTAACCTATACTTGTTATTTTGACACAATTTTTTGAGAAAATGACTCTTTTCTTGCACAACTTATGTTTTCTTACACCTTATGCATCAGTCTTTTGTAAGGAGGATGCTTGCATTTTTCTATTTAGAAGGAAATATGAATTTTTCATAACTAAAAAAAGCTCTATGCCTACAATTCACAACATACAACCTGCATGAAGATATAGTTTTTTGCCTAAATGTGTTTGTTTTGAGACATATTTTGAGATTTGCAGGTTGAAAATACAGAAAATACATACATCATTTTGCTTAACATGCAAGAGAACAACACATAATGAAGGAAAAATTGATCATTTATTCAAAAATAGGTGTTCTTACATCAAGAGTAGGTCTAAACTGAGTTTGCATTGCTTTTCAATGAAGTTACAATGCTCATTTGTTGTCTCAATCTTGAGATTTTCTGAGTTTACAATATTGTGTTTTTGCTGATCTAAATTAGAAAACAAGAAATAACTTCCTAAAAACTATCCTAGGCATCCTATTTGCTCATGCCCAATATGGGAGAGACATTAGGAATGAATCTAGGAAGAAATAAATGTCATAAATTGGGTCAAACCTCCTTTAGGTGTCAAAGGAGACTCTTGATCTGGTGTTGACTCTTGCATGCTGTTGGAGAGTGTTGGAAGTGTTGTGTTTGACTTGCTCCATCTTTGCATGTTGTCCTTGAGGCTCCTAGATGCTTGGGATGTGTTGGAACTATTGTCCTCGTCACTCTAACCGCTCCTAGATTTGCTCTGCCTACTATCCTAGTCACCCAACTACTCATAAAACCTCTCAAACTGCCATCAACCCTCTCATGAATGCCTCATTTCCACCTTGTTGATGAATAGGACTTGTGCCCTTACTATTCAGATTCCATTGGGACTCTTTGAGGCCATCTAGAAAGAGTTTTGCCTATTTAGGACTCCCAAAATCACTCACAACTATGCATTTATGACTTGACGTCACTCTCATTTGCAATAAATACCCCTACAGGTTCTTTATTAGGGTGTTAACTTTTGTAGGTGTCATTGAATTAAGTTTATTTCCTTTGGATAGGTGAAAGTGACTTACATTTTCCATCACTGCCTTTGGTTGAAATACACACTATGTATTTCGACCTTTCTGCATTTTGTGGAATTCCTTAGGCCTAAAACCTATTTTGCCTGCTTCACATGCATATTGATAACCTTACAATACCTTGTGTTTGTTTGGATAGTGCTTGTCAATGCTTCTTTCAGGGTTTTGATCTTTCTTCTTGCACTAGTTTAACACTTCTCTTCGCACAGACCCTAGATAATCACCACAAGAATGTTGTTTAATCATTCCATTGTCCTCACAATGTTCGTGGAGATGACTATCTTCAATGTTTCTCACTGTCCTCTTCACTAATGAGTGATCTTTTCTGTCAAGTCTTTATGAAGAATGTGAAACTCTTGTGGACTACTCTTTAAGCTCATTGTCAACCTTTATACAACCCTCTATCCATTGTTGTGTGCTTAATCACTTTTTTATAGACTTGTTCATGTCTTCATATAGTCAAGACTCCTTGTTCTCACTAAAATACCTCTATCTTTGTGTAGACTTTTCAGTATATCAGTGTGATGTTGTTCTCTTAGATATATTTGCCTTTAATCACCACCAAGATCTTAATCTGGAAACCCCACATCTACTCACACTATGTTGCATTCCATCCTTTCAAAGATTTCTTGATAGTATTATTGTATCATGGTGAATGAAACGGTCCTCTCAGCTAACTCTGCAAACCTATTTGTTATTTCCTCATAGAGTATATGTTGAAACCATTTCCAAGGCAGTGCCCCAACTTTCACTTGATAGAAATAATCACATAACGTTGCAATCTAGTTGCAAAAAGTTTCTTTGTTGTTTGTCAGTCCCTTCCACTATCTTTCAAAACCATCTCTTGACACTGCTTATACTTCTCTTCACATAGTAGTTCAACATATAAACAAGCTTTCATAATCTTTGTAAGATCTGTTAGGAAGTAATAGACTTGGTAGGCTGCAGGATTCAAGACAAAAATTTTGAAAACAATAACCCTAACTTCAAACCTTGACTTAAACTGACCCACCATAGTCTTATAAAACCTTACATAACTTCATATGTTTATATAGACTTTAAGATGGCATGTCAAACCCTAGAATTTGTCCCATATACTTTCACTATCACTACTAATATCTCTGTAGGCTTGTTAGAATGACTATGTAAGACCTAAACTAATGACAAAGACTTTAAACACTAAACAGTCTTTCAAATGGTTCAAATAGTAATGTAGGGTTTGACAATGCATTCATCCTATTGATCTCATACATCTTGCATGCATATTAGTAAATGATTTAAACTCCAACCTTTAAATACCCTATACTTAATGATGTCTCAGTCTCTACACATTGTATAAAACCCTCTATACCCTTACTCTTTTACCTATACTTACAACATCCTTAAGATGACTTGCAGTTTGTAACATCCTTAAGGTGTTTTATGATCATACCAAACCCTTGTAAGGATCTTAAATTCTTCATGGGTAGTCTTCAAACCATTTGATGTAGATCACTTGACAAAAATATTTCCTCTAACCTACATGGTGTTTTGTTCCTTAAGTTACTGATCTTATGTCCATGTAAAATCCTATCCATTGCTTTGGCTTATCATTTCCTGTCCTGTCAAAGGTTACTTCACTGTCTATTTTGATGATTGTTGTTCACTGTCAACTGTCAGGGTTGGGCCTGCATCTTTGTCAAGATGTCTTTACTATGCTCCCACTGTCTTTCATGCTTCATATGTTATCTTTATCTTTCTTGACAGTGTTTACCCTCCTACTCATCTATAGCATTCCTTTATCATTTTCTTAGGCTCCACACTATCCTTAGACCTTATAAGATGTTCCCAAACTCATGACAGGGTTGTAGGCCCTCTTATTCACAAACCAAACACTGTACCCCAGACTTAGTCTTTGATCTGTGTAATACATTATGGTTTAAAAAAAAATCTTCCACAAGAACATGTTAATGATAGAGTCATCTCTTTTCCCAATTTGCAATAATAACAATTTGATACCTTTAGCTAGGGTTTAGCGAAGGTCTGGGTCCTACCTCATGGATTCAACAAATCTTCTACCTCCATTGACTACCACTGTCACCATTACTCTTCATTCCTTCACTATCTTTGAGTTTTCATGTTGTCAAGTCTTGCATGACTATCTTTTGGTTTTGCATCCTTATTCATTCACTTTACACAAGAAGCATGTGATGGTCCTATGTCAAGGCTTACTCTTACATGTTCTTGATATCCATCTTGGTCTTCACACTGTTTTCTTCCTACTCAAACTAATGTATGTCCCAACATAGTTCAATGAAGAACCTCTTGAACCCCCTAAACTTCATGCAAACCCTTTTATTGGCAGATAGGTGTGAACCACATATTTTCTTCAACTATACAAAGCTATAGAACATGGAGACAGTAAACAAGGTCTTCAAAAAAGTATTTCCAACATCCTGAAACATGCCATGCAAAAGAAACAAAATCTTCCTCCATACTTTCAGTGAAAACACTCAAAAATGGTGAAAACCTAATAGAAGACTCCACAACTCAAACCTAACCTAACTCTAGGTCGATGGATCACATATAACTCGACCTAAACTTGACCCTTTCAAAACAAAAACTTCCCTCCAACCATGTACGGGGCAGTTTGGAAATTTTAAGGTAAACAAGGGTGCATGCAATGTAGAGAAATCCCTTGTGGACACGAAGACTTGTTTTTTAAGTCTTTGACATTACAAACTGCATGCATGCAACGTGGAATTAAACCTTTTGAATAAAATGGAAGTGCTTTTTTTTGACAAGTTTAACACCTTCAAGGAAAAATTACTTCCTTTCATGACCCTTTAAAACAAGGTAATTTTTGATAGCTTAGAGTTTTAATGACAACTTGAAACCTCTTCTAAACTCTTTTAAAAAATCATAAAACATATCACATCACCTTAGACCTGTTCATTCTCATGACACAAAGCAACCTCTTACAATGAAAGATGACAATCAATGACAAAAAACAACAAGACTCGACATCCACATTGCCTATTTGGCTTGGAAGCACAAATAGGTAACATTTTGGTGACCTCTACTTGAGTTTTGCCTGCCAAAACATGAGAGACCAACTGCCTTGCACATACCATTGGGTCATAGAGTCAAAACGACCTGAAACCAACTTAGAAATGGACCTTAGAAACTATTGTAGTACCTCTAGAACAACAAAACACAAAAATGAAAACTACTGAAGTAAGTCACTAAAAGACAAAACTAACTATGCATCAGCACTTGGAGGAAGGAAACAAGACTAAAACAATGTACTACAACACTTATTTGACACACCAAAACTCTCCTACTATGTACAAAGTCTGATCATTACCTAAAAAATAGTGTTTGAGGTGGATCTCATTTACTGGGATTGATAATTCTTCTCCATCTAGCTTGGACAGCTGGAAAGCATTGTGTTGCTTAATGAGCCTAGTCATTAGCCCATTTTCTTATAGTTTTATGCAAGTTGAAAGACATTCCCAGACATTATTTTAAACATATTTCTATATTACGTTATCCCTTATGATCACAAACTTGAACCTAGTTATTAAGTATATGGAAATATGATTATAATATGATGAAAATTATATGTTATGTGTGGGAATGTATGGATTGTAGAGAAGGTTTGTGTTGATTATGGTTGTTAGTATTTTGTACATGTTTTTGGACTAACTCCTGTAGCCAGAGAAGAACGACTATAACCCACAACAACTGTAAGGGGTAGCTTGCAGCCACAACATTTCCTAGTAGTAGAGTAGGGAAGTTTCTAGACTCAACTAAGTGCAACAACCATGACATGAAGACACTTGATGGAGATAATCACACAACATGATGGTAATCAATAAAGATGATTGCAAGCTTGAAGGATTTTGTTGTAACTAGAAGACCAACGAGACTGATTCAACCAGTCCACGTTCCCCTGTTTCAGCAAGGAGTTCCAATTTTATTAGGACTCTTCTTTCCTTCTTTTTCAGTTATTGTTGTTAGCATTCATCACACGCTGGTTTGTACGGAGTGGTGTTTTATGATTTCAGTTAAGATACCTATTTCAATAAACTCCCCCATGCCTATATGTATGGCTCGGTGGTTGAGGTAGAAAGTTAGTTAAGTTTCAGTTTGAAATAGTTTTTGTTATGTTGTAGATATAGCTATCTGAATCTTTTCCAAATTTATGTAGATAATGTTATTATTCTGATTATGAGTTTATGAATACTACAGTTCAACAAGATTTTATGTGATTTGAGAAGATTGTGTAATGAATGAGTTAGAATCAATATGATTGTGTTAATCTAGAGAACTAGATTTGAGTTAAATGCAGTGAGGCAGTCACTTGAGCAAAGGCCACTTAGGATAACTATCCTTCACTTTATTTCTTGCATGTTATTATTGTTGTAGCAGTTATTTCATGAATGCAAGATCAATTAGATTCTTAAGTTGTTTTAGTTCATTTGATTTGTGATTCTCCAGAGAGTAGGATAAGTTATCAATACCAAGCTACTTCTTAGAGTTCATTTCTTAACAGTCATTGTTACAGTCTTACATTGCAAGTACCCGTAGCAACAATAGCAGAATTACTTTCTTTTGTCATTGAGTAGTTTTGATTTATGATACTATACTAGATGAGTTAGATAGTTTGATCTTTGAAAGCACAAATAATGCCAATGCCATCACAAGCTTACTAGCCCTGGTCGATAATTCAATGAAAGTCTTTTCAAGGGTAATAGTGGACTATTTAGTAGGTTATTCCTTTGGATTGTGTGATTACCACCAAGTTTACTAGACATAGCAAAGACACTACATTTTTGGCACCGTTGCCAGGGATAGCACTATTTTCAGAGACCAGTTCCTTTTATCTCCAAGCTTTCCTAGTTTAAACATTTTGCTTTCAGAAGATAGGACACTTAGGTTTCACCTCACCAAATACTAGAAAAGTTTGACTAACATTGTGCAGGTGTCATTGCTACACAAAGTCATATATATTATATGCAGAGGCAGAGAGACGCTTTGGGGAGGTTTGTTCCATCAACCCAACAAGCTACGATAGATATTGGTGACTACAATGATCAAAGAAAGGGTATTACTGAAGAAGAATCTTCCCTCTCATAAACATCTACTAACAATACAAAAAGAACCTTCCTAACCATGGCTAATGCAGTGGATGATCCACCTTAGCATGTGACCTTTGAGTTTCCAATTACCAATCAGGAGAGGGTTGTTGCTCTGAAGAATATACCTCCTTCAACATTACCAGTCTTCTATGGCTTGGTGACGAAGATCCAGATACATTCTTGTTCAAGTTTGATGTCATGTGTAGAAGATATGACTACACAACTGATCCTCATAGGCTCAAGCTATTTCCTGCTACTTTGAAGGATGCTGCTTTGAGATGGTTTATGGGACTAGGCAAGGATGCTATTCCAGATTGGGACACAATGAAAATAAAATTCTTGGAGAAATACCAAGATTACTACAGAGGAATTGATAGGAGAAGGGATGACATCTTTAGGATGACTCAAAAAGAGAATGAACCATTGGAGGATTATGTAGAAAGGTTCCAGTTCTGCCTAAAGAAAAACCCACAGAATAAACTCTCAGATGAATCTCTAAAGCTTGTATTTTTTATAGGAGTCAATGATGACTGCATGGATGCCCTTAATCTTATTGGGGCAGGAGATATATCTCAATTACCCTTTGAGGATGTTTGCAAAGTTTGCAAAAACTACTCAAGGACTTTCACCAAGAGAACAAGGGGAGAGAGAACATCTACCATTGACAAGACATCTAATTCAGTTTCAAGGGTGGAATTGAGCAACCTATTGACCAACATGAAAGAAGATATTATCAATCACCTAGCTACTCAACTGGATACTCTACACTTGAAGAAGAAGCGGGAGGAGGGTGATGCAATACTCACTAAATCCTGTCCCAATTGCAGACAAAGAAAATCCAATTACAAGTGTAGAAGGGTGGCCAGTATTAAAAAGATAAGTTAGAAAAACCACACTTTCAACCAATTGAAGGTGAAGATGGCCAGCTATACTATGTTGCACAAAGGAAACCATGGCAACAAAGACAAGGTATGCCACAAGATCCTCTAACTTTCAATGCATCATTTCCAGTAGGTAATCATAATTTCTCTGGTTGGAACCCTCAACCTTGGCCAATTACCCAAAACCAATGGAAAAACCCTCAACAATGGCAAAACCCTCAGCAAAACTGGAATTAACAAAAACCAAATGTATGGCCCCAACAAAATTTCCAAGGACCTAACTACAACCCTCAATGGCCAATACAACAAAACTAATGGCAACCACAATGGCAAAAGGGACAACAATGGCAAAACCAAAATATGAATTACTCACAACCTTTGTTGCCTTCTCAACCACAACTGTCTGCCCAGCCTGCACCTAACCCCAATAACAAGCCTGTTCAATGTGCATACACTAATGAGGCTATTCAATACCCCACTTATGGGGTAGAGGTGAGTGATGTCCACCTCAAGTCAGGGAAAATGTTGGCTAGGCCTTCATCTCCCCAAATCACTAAGGTGGTGGATGAACAACCCATAGCTGAGGCATTAGACAATTCACCTCTGGAGCTTGAATCAAATCAAGTAAATTAGACTATCTCAAATCTAGAGCCTCCTTTCCCTAAACATCTATCCATTCCAAAACATCAAACCCAAGCAAAGACAGACCTATTGGGTCAACTTAAGAATTTCAATATCAAGATACCCCTTTATCCAAGCTATCAAGGACATTCCCATCTATACCAAGACAGTGAGAGACCTTTGTCTTAAAAATCCAGGAAGAAAGAGGAATGGCCCTCGGATAGTCCATGTCCTAGGGAACCTTGTTGATATCATGCTAGGGAACATAATTGTCCCTAAATACATAGATCCTGACAGTCCGATAGTGGATGTTAAGATTAATGGAACTCTCATCAAAAATACCTTGATTGACTTAGGGGCAGCTATCAATGTCATGACTAAAGAAACAATGCAACTACTTCAGCTACCTGATGCAAAGATTGGGGAAGCATACAAATGCAAGATTTTATTGACCACTTGACTGACCATGCTCTGTTCTGATTGTCCTCTCATAATGCATTGTTTTAAGACTAGGGAAAGGTAACTCCACATGGCTAGAATGCATGAGACTCATGCCCAACCTTCTAAACACCTAATACCACACTAAAATGGTAAGTCTAACCTGATGAAACTCACTAGAAACCCTGATCATAAACCCCTTTTGTTGTTCCTTTATAAATGACCTAGTTTGCTTGTAGCCCTGTTTGAGGTGTTTTTGGAACATAACTTTCACAATGCATGACAAACCCATATACCTAATGACTTTTTAGATACCAACTATTGAGATACATGACATAACAAGCATGCAAGGTATGTTTCTTTGGAACAAAAGGGTCAAAAATGGATTGTTCTTGCTGTCCCAAGGGCTAATTAGGCCTCCCCTCCCAAAGCAAGTATGGGCAAATGCTAACCCACTCTGCAAAATACTATTCCAAAGTGTTCATTAGGTTGAAAATATAGGGATTCAACTGATTTTAGGGATCTCAGCACCCTCCAAGATCATTTTCCAACAAATTTCAACTCTACTAATGCAAGATACTCTAACATATGAGGATATTATGTTCAAAAGTTATGATAGTCACATGAAATTACATCCCCTGCTTCTTTTATGAAAACCCATTTCAAAATCAACCTAAACCATTCCAATCCATCCATTATTGGGATATGTTGCATGTGGAAACTAGTGGGAAACCATCAATTTTGACAAAACCCTCAAAACTAGGGTTTAAGGGCTACTTTCACTAAATCAGTTACAAAATGCTTAAAACCCAATGTTATCCCCTCCAACTTGACTCAAATGGAAAGTAAGATCATCTACTACACCATTTTGATCAATTGTGCCCTTGACTTTATAGTACGGGTAAGTACAGTCTAGAGGAACAACATAAGAAATAGAAATAAAACTGGAAAATAGAGCAGTAACAAGAAAATGTTTGATAAAATCCTTCAATGTTGATGAAATCTATCCAAACTTGTTACAAACCAAAGGTAACACCATCCACTTCAACATTCTATGCCATTTGGATCTTAACAGTACAGTACGGACATATGGTAGAATGTAGAACAACAAGAAAAATAGAGTAATTGCAGAAAACTGTCCTTTTATTTATTTTCCTTCACAAAGCTTCATTAATCTTCTCCCACATGCCTCTCCAGGTAAAAAATGCCTGATCACAATAGTTTTAACCTTATTTCAACGTTGCCTTTCATTCCCATCATTGGAAAACCCTAGAAAATATGCATGAGCAGCCTGTTTTTAATGACAGTCATAAAAAGAACCTTCTATTTTTATCTCTTCACTCACTCCACACTCTCCACTCACCCCAAACATGGCATAAAATGATTTATTACAACAATTAAAGAATCATTTTCCACCTACTCTAAACAAAGCCAAAAAAGTTCAATACAAAAATTCAAAATTTCACATGTGGCATGTGCCTCTGCACCACTACCTAACCTCACGCCTACACCAGTTGTTTTACAGTTGGTAGATAGGTCAACAGTAAAACCTGAGGGGATCATTGAAGACATAGTCATAGCATTAGACTCATGGGAGTACCCTACAGATTTCATAGTTTTGCAACCAAAAGTCAATCTTGCAGGTTATCCACTTATCTTTGGCAGACCATGGTTAGCAACAGTGGATGCATTCATAGGTTGTAGGTCTGGAAACATGATAATCTCAAATGGAAATATAACCAAGAAATTGGTCCTCTATCCACCAGCTCAACCTCATGACACCCTGGAGCAAATCATATGGCCTACCTTAGAAGAAGAAGAAGACCACTACTCCCTACAAACTCTCATGACCATTGAATTGAATCCCTTGTTAGCAATTGATGCAGGAGCATCCCTGGTTCAAGATCAATCTTGCATCAACCAAAAACATTTGCATTTCAGTTTGTTTGCAGTTCAGTTTGTTTTCTTTCATTTTCTAGTTTAGTCAGTAGTAGTTTCTGTATTTTGGTCCGCATTCTACTACAGTTGCATTTCACATCTTGCAAAGTTGGACTTAGCATCTAGACTCATTTATCTATATCATATCTAGAATTCAGAGCATTTGAATTAAGTACTGGAAAGATATCGCTATCAGAAGATCGACTATTTTCTCATAACAAAGCATCCTGACAATCTCTGATAACTAGCTAAAGAAGAAGACTTGCAAAGCATTCCTCAATTTGTGGAGCTTAACAACACATCATTCAATGATATTTGATTCATGGCCGACCTTCCCTAAGATCTGCACATCATTCCATTCACTTGCGGAGGTTTCTACATGATTAGGTCTGACCTATCCGTGTACACATGTTACAGCTCTTCATCAGAGTTTGTGACCTTCCTTGGCTGACGCGGAGGAATCTTTGTATCAGAGATGATATATAAGGATGTAATAGATCCCTAGAAAAGCAATGATGATCATTAGCATAAGTTCATTGTTTGGGATTTTATGCGAAGGGGACTTCAAAGCTATATCTTGTGCATATTTTGATCTTTTGTAATCAGGCCTGTGAGCCCAATTGTAAGCCCGCATGTTGCCGACCAATCTGTATTTGAATTCTATTATATACTGAATGACTAAATATGTGTTTGTTTCATATCTTTGAGTTGTTTCCATTGTGTTTACTCTTGTTGTACGGTTTGGACAGTTCATTCTATGACCCCTCCTATCGTGACTGCACCAAGTGGTATCAGAGCGAAAGTTCTAAACTTTGGGAGCGAGTTGAGCGAAGTTGGCGAGGGAATTCTGTAAGATCTTGCTGTGGACAGATCTCTAAACTGAGGCAGGTTACTTGTGTCACAACCGATCATCGATTGTGAGGCAGTTGTCACCTTGTAGCCTGATCACCAAATTTGAGGCAATTTGCACTTGATCCTAGGAAGATGCCACCGAGGAGAGTTGTTGTTGTTGGAACAATAGCTGGTAGAATGGATGAGATGATGGAAATGATGAAAATGATGCAAATTCATTTGAATGTTGTTGAAGAAGATAGACGAAGAGGATTGACACCGAGACCTAATGTTGAGAGTGACGATGAAGAAGAATTTCAATCTGTTGAACAAATTGGCAAAACCCTGGGAGGTGATGAAGAAGAAGAATCATATCAAGTAAAGATGTTGCGATCTATTTTGAAGATTGAAAAAAGACCTAGAGTTGATCTACCGAACTATACTAGTAATTTGAACCCTGAAGAATTGATTGACTGGATAAATGATATGGAAGAATACTTTGAATATGAAGAGATTGAAGATTCAGAGAAGGTAAAATTTGCAAAGACAAAATTGAAAGGACATGTTGCTATATGGTGGAAAGAAGTTTAGTTGGAAAGAAATAGAAGAGGAAAAGAAAAGATTACGAAGTGGGATAGGATGGTGACAAAACTGAAGAATCAATTCATACCTACTGACTATGAGCTGGAACTTTTGAAAAGATTGCAAAACCTGAGACAAAAGGAGACATCTGTGAAGGAGTATACTGAAGAATTTCATAATATGATTATAAGGATAGGACATAGTGAAGCAAGCAAGGAGAAAGTGGCTAGATACATCAATGGACTAAGATTGAACATTCAAGAAGAACTGAGCTTGGTAAGGATGACATCTTTGGAAGAAGCGTATTAGTTTGCTCTGAAAGTTGAAAAGAAGATGAATAAAAGACATTATCCAAGACAGAAAGGAAGAGGAGGTAAATTTTAGAGAGGTAGAATATTTTCTGGAGGAGATAGATCACATTCAGAGCAAAACAAGTTTGACAACACATTCAAGGAGGACAGAGATAATAATGCTTACTCGAGAGATGACAGAAATTTTTACTAGAGAGGAAACCCTAGTGCATACTAGAATGAAGGATACAGAAGAGAGGAAGAGGATTTGATAAGAGAACATTCAGAGTTACTTGTTTCAAATGTAGAGGTGAAGGACATAGAGCATTTGAATGTAATCAGGGTGGTACAAGTAAGAAGATAGAGAACAGTGGAAGAGCAGCCTATGTTGAAGAAGAACCTCTTGGATCACCCAGTTCGGTTGGTAAGCCAAAGAAAGGAGAATCATTAGTGATGAGGAGATCACTATTTCAAGTAGAAGCAAATGTGGAACCACTACAGATGAAAAGTTTGTTCAAGACAAGATACAAATCAAGAGGTAATTGTTGTAAAGTTGTGATTGATAGTGGTAGTTTAGATAACCTAGTTTCAGAGGAGATGGTGACTAAGCTAAAGTTGGAAAGATTAAAACACCCTAAGCTCTATCAGATAGCATGGATTAGGATGATCATAAGGTACTGGTGAGTGAACAATGTTTGGTGAAATTTCATATTGGATCTTATTATGATGAAGTCTTGTGTGATATTATGCCTATGGATGTATCTCATATCTTGTTGGGTAGACCTTGGCAGTATGATAGAAAAGCTATACATGATGGAAGAAAGAATACATACACTATAATAGCAAATGGAAATAGAATTACTTTGATTCCTTTAGAAGATGATCCTAAGAGCGAAGTATGTGGAAATATTAGAATTTGTTTGGTAGATGGAAGAAAATTTCTTGATGGTTTGAGACATGAGAATATGTGTTATGCTTTGATTCCTAAGAAACCTAAAACATTGAAGAAAGAGACTGGAGGAGAACAACCAAAGGAGATAAAAGAGTTGCTGACAGAGTATGAAGACATCATATCAGATAATGTACTTGAAGGATTGCCACCTATAAGGAGTATCAGTCATCACATGGATCTTATACCGGGAGCGAGTTTACCTAACAAAGCAGCACACTGAATGACACCGACAGAAAATGAAGAATTGAATAGACAGATACAGGAGTTGCTGAGGAAAGGTTTGATTAGAGAAAGTTTGATTAGTATTAGCACCTAAGAAGGATGGAGAATGGAGAATGTGTACTGACTCGAGAGCAATAAACAAGATCACAATTAAGTATAGATTTCCTTTACCTAGGATGGATGATATCATGGATTGTTTGAGTGGAGCAAGATATTTCACAAAGATAGATTTGAAGAGTGGATACCATCATATCAGAATCAGAGAAGGAGATGAATGGAAGACTGCTTTTAAGACAAATGAAGGACTATATGAGTGGTTAATGATTCCTTTTGGATTGACAAATGCACCAAGTACTTTCATGAGATTGATGAATGAAGTCTTGAAGAAATTCTTGGGTAAGTTTGTGATTGTATACTTGGATGATATTCTGATTTTCAGTAAGACAAAAGAGGAACATTTGTGGCATATTAGACAAGTTTTGCAAAGACTGAGAGAAGAGAAATTGCTGATAAACATCAAGAAATGTAGTTTCATGAAGGAAGAGTTGGTATATTTGGGATTTGTGATTTCTGCAGAAGGATTAAAGATGGACCCTAAGAAAGTGAAAGCAATAGTTGAATGGCCTACACCGAAGAGCATTGGAGAGGTTAGATCATTTCATGGATTGGCTAGTTTCTACCGGAAGTTCATCAAAAATTTTAGTTCAGTATGTAACCCTATGACAGAGATGATGAGAGGGGACAGGAAAGAATTTAAGTGGACATCTGGAGCAGATAAAAGTTTTGAATTGTTGAAGCAAAAAGTGACAGAGCAACTTGTTTTGGCCTTATCAGATTTTAATAAGGTATTTCGAGTTGATTGTGATGCAAGTGGAAATGCGATTGGAGCAGTATTAAGTCAAGAAGGTAGACCTGTAGCATATTTCAATGAAAAGTTGAATGATGCAAGGAGAAGATATTCAGTTTATGATCAAGAGTTCTATGCCATAATTCAAGCCTTGAAGAAGTTGAGACATTACTTATCGCCTAAGGAGTTTGTACTATATATAGATCATCAAGCTTTGCAATATTTGAATAGTCAAGGTAAGTTGAATCAGAGACATGTGAGATGGGTAGAGTTCATGCAAAGTTACACTTTTGTGTTGAAGCATAGGAGTGGAAAATCAAACAAAGTTGCTGATGTGTTGAGTAGAAGAAGAAACTTGCTGACAAAGATGAGAGTTGATGTGTTGGGTTTTGATGAATTAAAGAACATGTATGAGGGAGACATTGATTTTGTAGATTGGAAAGCATGTAAGGAACCTGTTGTGACAGATAGGAGTAAGTGGCTGGATTATTTCATTCAGGAAGATATGTTGTTTAGAGGAAATCACCTAAGAGTTCAATGAGAGATAATTTGATCAAGGAGAAACACAGTGGTGGATTGGCAGGACATTTTGGCATTAATAAGACAATGGCTTTGGTAAGTGAAAACTACTTTTGGCCTCAAATACATAAGAATGTTAGGAGATTTGTGCAGAGTTGTAGAGTTTGTCAAGTTGCAAAAGGGAGTAGTCAGAATACTAGATTGTATAAACCTTTGATAGTACCAAAGAGACCTTGGGAAGACATAAGCATGGATTTTGTAATGGGATTAATGAAGACACAAAGAGGACGTGATTCAATATTTGTAGTGGTTGACAGATTTTCAAAGATGGCTCATTTCATACCTTGTAAGAAGACAACTGATGTAGTGCATGTAGCAGACCTATTTTTCAAAGAGATTGTGAGATTACATGGATTACCTAAGAGTATAATTTCAGACAGAGACACCAGATTTATTGGATACTTTTGGAAGACACTTTGGAAGAAAATGAAGATGGATTTGAAGTTCAGTTTAGCTTTTCATTCACAAACTAATGGATAGACAAAGGTAGTGAATAGGAGTTTGGGAAACTTGTTGAGGTGTTTGGTTGGAGAGAAGACATAAATTTGGGATTTGATTCTTTCACAAGCAGAGTTTGTGGTGCAGTCACGGTAGGAGGGTTCACAGAATGAACTGTCTGGACCATGCAGCAAGAGTAAACACAACGGAAACAACTGAAGAAATGGAACAAATGCAGATTTAGTCATTCAGTATATCATAAAATTCAAATAAAGATCGGTCGGCAACATGTGGGCTTACAATTAGGGCTCACAGGCCTGATTTCATACATGCGCAAGATAAAGCTTTGAAGCTCCTTCACACAAAATCTAAACTATAGAATATGAATCAATCGCTAGCTTCCCACTGCTTTCCTAAGGATCTATTACATCAATATATATCATTTCTGGACCAATAGATTCCTCCGCATCAGCGAAGGAAGATCACAAACTCTAATGAAGAGTTGTAACATGTTCACAGATAGGTCAGACCTAAATGCATAGAACACTTCCTCAAATGAATGGAACCACATGCGGACCCTTAGGGAAGGTTGGCCATGAACCAAAGGACATTGAATGATGTTTCATTGAGATCCACAAGTCAAGGAATGATCTGCAAGCCTTCTCCTTCAGCTGATTATACGGAACTGTTAGGATGCTCTGCACTAAGAAAACAATTGATCTTCTGATAGAGATATCTTTTCGATAACTAATCCAAATGCTCTAAATTCTTGATATGATGTAGATGAATGAATGTAGATGCTAAGTCCATATCTGCAAGATTTGAAATGCCAAAACTGGACCACAAGATGAAACTACTTATGACTGAACTAGAAATGAAAGAACTGAAATGCAAATGTTTTGGTTGATGCAAGATTACTCTTGAACTAGGGATGCTCCTACATCAATTTGCATACAATAATTTAGTAAATAGGAGTACCGTAAGAACGTCGTTTGAGATTGTTACCAGAGTAAATCCTAGAGGAGTTGCAGAATTAAGGGTCATTGGTATGGAAGAAAAGTGAAGTGCAGAAGTAGAGGAATTTGCAGATCACATGAAGACAGTGCATAATCAGGTGAAGAAGCATTTGGAGGATATGAATAGTAAGTATAAGGAAAAGGCAAATGAGAAGAGAAGACATAAGGAATTTGAAGTGGGAGGTGAAGTAATGGTATACTTGAGAAAATAGAGATTTCCAGTTGGAACATATAACAAGTTGAAGATGAAGAAGTTTGAACCTTGTAAGATACTCAAAAAATTTGATTCAGGAAATGCATATGAAGTGGAGTTACCGGAGACATTGGGTATATCACCTATTTTTAACATTGCAGACCTTTATCAATATCATGAAGCAAAGTTTAGTGATAGCATGGAAGAAGACTTAAAGAAGCAGTTACCACACAAAGCACTGGAGCAAATTAAAGACATTTGAGACAGCAGAGTTGGACACAGCACTAGAGGAAGACAATACAAAGAATATCTTGTGAAGTGGAAAGGCAAACCAGAAGAAGATTTAGCATGGATTTCTCAGGTAAGGTGGACCATCTTGGTTCTCCCCTAGCCCCAGCAAAGTGAGGGACTCACTTTTTCAATAACCCCGGATGTCTGATGCAAGAGCATCCCTGGTTCAAGAGCAATATTGAATCAACCAAAAACATTTGCATTTCAGTTTGTTTACAGTTCAGTTTGTTTTCTTTCATTTTCCAGTTCAGTTCATGCAGTTTAATCAATAGCAGTTTCTGTATTTTGGTCCGCATTCTGTTGTAGTTGCATTTCACATCTTGCGGAACTAGACTTAGCATCTAGACTCATTTATCTATATCATATCCAAAATTTAGAGCATTTGGATTAAGTACTGGAAAGATATCGCTATCAGAAGATCAACTATTTTATCAGAACAAAGCATCCTGACAGTCTCTGATAACCAGCTAAAGGAGAAGACTTGCGGAGCATTCCTCGACTTGTGGAGCCTAATGACACATCATTCAATGATCTTTGGTTTGTGGCCGACCTTCCCCAAGATCCGCACATCATTCCATTCATTTATGGAGGTGTTCTACATGATTAGGTCTGACCTATTCGTATACACACATTACAGCTCTTCATCAGAGTTTGTGACCTTTCTTGGCCGATGTGGAGGAATCTTTGTATCGGAGATGATATATAAGGATGTAATAGATCCCTAGGAAAGCAATGATGATCATTAGCATAAGTTCGTAGTTTGGGATTTTGCGTGAAGGGGACTTCAAAGCTATAGCTTGTGCATATTCTAATCTTTTGTAATCAGGCCTGTGAGCCCAATTGTAAGCCCGTATGTTGCCAGCCAATCTGTATTTGAATTCTATTATATACTGAATGACTGAATCTATGTTTGTTTCATATCTTTGAGTTGTTTTTTTTGTGTTTACTCTTGCTGCACGATCTGGACGGTTCATTCTGTGAACCCTCCTATCGTGATTGCACCAGCAACCCAAGATGAGGATGACTTAATTGACCACATTATACAGAACCATTGTGGTAGGGACCCGCAACAACAAGACTGTCTATCATGTCTGTAAGATCTATTGCAGAATATCATACCTGCACATTCCTTAGAGGAATTATCCAAACTTTTCCACTCTCTACTACCTTAGGAGTGTGTTCTCAACAATAGTGGATGTGAACTTTCATCTATCCAACTAGCTTCTAAAACATTGGAAATCATTGTAGACATGATATGTACACAGTCCATGATTAAGTGTAGAGCTTATGGAATTAGTGTGTGTTGCTTTTTTTATGTCAACGTTTCGGATCATACTCAATGATCCATCATCAGGACAAAAGATGAGAATGAAATAGAGATAAAATTGCAGAGAAGGTTGCATAAAAGGAGAGAGGGTTGTGGGCACGTATGACAAGAAAAAGTAACAAATTATTAACTTAAATAAAATATACAAATTAAAAAAGGCATAAAGAGTTAACATTTGAACAATCATGCCAGAAGCTCTACACTCAATTGGAAATCATGCCAGGAAAAATGTTGAATATTAACAATGCCCTAACTGAGGAACAACAGACTTTCCTGAACACTGTGCTACAAGCACATGCATCAACTTTTGCATGGGATTACAATGACATGAAAGGAATTGATCCAGACTTGATGATGCATAGGATCTACATAAATGATGGTTTCAAGCCAATAAGACAACCACAAAGGAGAATGAATCCTACCTTATGAGACATAGTTAAAACTGAGCTACAAAAACTCCTTGATGCTGGCTTCATTTACCCTATTTCTGACAGTGAATAGGTGTCACCTTTAGTTATTATCCCTAAGAAAGGAGGCAAGTCGAGGGTATGTATAGACTAAAGGGAACTTAACACAACCACTAGAAAAGATCATTTTCCATTACCCTTCATTGACCAAGTACTTGATTCTCTAGCAAGAAAAAAGTACTCCTTCTTAGATGGTTTTAGAGGCTATAATCAGATAAAAATAGCTCCAGAAGATCAGGATAAGACCACATTTACATGCCCTTGGGGTACATATGCTTATTTTGTCCTTCCTTTTAAGTTATGCAATGCCCTAACCACCTTCTAGAGGGCAGTGCTAAGTATCTTTTCAGACTATGCTCATGATTCTATGGAGATCTACATGGATGATTTCACCACCTATAGAGAAACATTTGAAACAACACTCATTAATCTAGAGAAGGTCCTAAAAAGATGTCAAGAACATAATCTATCATTGAGTCATAAAAAATGCTTTATGATGATGACTCAAGGGGTTGTTCTAGGACACTTCATATCAAGTGATGGCATTCAGGTAGATCCCAATAAAATTGAGATAATATCTACACTTCCTATGCCACATAAACCCAAAGATGTCAGAAGCTTTCTAGGCCATGCAGGCTATTATAGGAGATTCATTCAAGACTTCAGCAAACTTGTAGCACCTTTGTTTACTCTGCTCACAAAAGATATGGAATTTGACTAGACCATAGAATGTCAGCACTCTTTTGACACACTTAAGACAACTTTGACAAAAGCACCTGTCTTGAGAGGACTAAATTGGACATTGCCTTTCCACATACACACTGATGCTTCTGATTTTGCTATAGGAGTTGTACTGGGAAAAAAAGAAGGTAATAAGGAGTATGTTATCTATTATTTCAGCAAAAACTTACAAGGAACATAACTCAATTACACTGTTACAGAGAAAGAGATGCTGGTTGTTGTCTATGCTATCAACAAGTTTAGGCATTATATCATTGGTTACCAAGTCTTTATCCATACAGATCATACTCAATTAGGTACTTAATGAACAAACCTATGGTTGGGGTAGACTAGTCAGATGGTTGCTCTTACTACAGGAGTTTGATATAACAATAGTGGATAAGCCAGGGAAAGCTAATGTGGTGGTAGACTTTCTGTCTAGATTGCCTAGACAAATAGAAGAAGGTGTTGTGGATGACTCTTTTCCAGATGAGCATTTGTTTGCTCTCAATACACACACACCATGGTTTGCTGATATTACTAACTAATTGGTAGTGGGGCAGATACCATCACATTTCTCTCCTAGAGAAAGGAGATAGTTAGTGCATAAAAGCTTTCCATATACTTGGATTACTGGTTATTTATTCTACACTGGTTCAGATCATATTATGAGGAGATGTATAAGAGAAGATGAGGTCTTTGACATCCGAAAATCTTGTCATGATGAGCCCTGTGGGGGTTACTTTGCAGCCAAAAGGACAAAATTCAAGATCTTAACAACATGCTATTATTGGCCAACTCTTCATAAGGATGCAATCAGTATACAAGGAGTTGTGACAGATGTCAGAGAATGGGCAGACCAACAAGTTCGGATGAGATGTCTTTGCAGGCACAGATGGCACTAGCACCATTTGACAAATGGGGGCTAGATTTCATTGGGCCAATTTCACCAGCTTCTAATAATGAGTACATTTTAGTTTGCACTGATTATCTGACAAAATGGGTTGAAGTCAAGGCCTTCTAATTTGCCAGAGATGGGAATGTAGCCAAATTCTTGTATGAAGAGATCTTCACTAGGTATGGAGCACCAAGAGAAATTGTCACTGATCAAGGTCTCCAGTTCACTTCTGAACTCATTTCCACACTGGTTAAAGAATATGAAGTCAGGCATAGAAAATCAACACCTTATCACCCCCAAGCCAATGGGCAGGTGGAAGTTACAAACAAAGAAATTGAGAATATCCTGACTAAAATAGTGAACATTCATAGAAAGGACTGGGCAACCAGATTACTAGAGGCAATATGGTCATACAGAACCACATGGAAAACAACAACTGGTTTCACACCTTGTGGATTAGTGTATGGTAAAACAACACTTTTGCCAATAGAATTTGAATATAAGACACTAAGAACTGCACTAGAGCTTGACATGGATCTGATAGAAGCACAAGAAGAAAGACTTCATATTCTCAATGGGTTAGATGAGATTAGAATGGTAGCTATGCACCACACAGAGATAGTTCAAAAGCAAGGAGCCAAATGGCATGACCAGTTCATCAAGAATAAAAAATTCCATGTGGGTGACTGGGCTTTGTTATATGATTCCAAATACAAGGATCACAAGGACAAACTGCAATCAAAGTGGTTAGGACCTTATGAAATACACCAAGTCTTTTCTAATGGAGCTGTCAAACTGCAGACCATAGATGAAGTTAGATTTTCACTATTGGTTAATAGCCACAGATTGAAGCTATATACCAGGCCAACAACAAGAGATGATTTTCTAAAGCAATGCTTTATTCCTAGCCCTGACTCAGATACTACTATATTATCACCAAGCAGTAACATGGAAGCAGACCCTATCGGTTATCAAAGTGACTCAGTAGGTGAGCTACACAACTCACCTCTTGAGGTCACTCAGGTATAACTTCTTTTCTTTCTTCACATGCACAAACAACACTGATGCCACAATCTTCATAGAGACTATTTCAATAAGCCATAGGGACCTGTAGAAGGCAACAAACTCCACGTTGCCACAATACACATTGGGACTTGTTGAAAAAGGAACATGCAACAACTATCCGTCAGCTCATTCAAATTTCATGCCATTCACTCCACTTTTCAAGAGCATGCAGCCACTGTTCATCATCTCACCACATGCAATCTTCATCAGCTGGTTCACACATGATAGTATGTCATTTCCACCATTCCTCATAATAATGAGTCCCGTCCAATCCAACTTATGCTGCAAACACATTTTCTAATGCTCCGCTCATGCAAAGTCCAGTTCACTTCATTACAACAGGTAAAAATATTAACTTTCCATTATTTAATACAGATATTTCAATGCTTCTATATGTGCTCGCATTTAATAATACAAAATTCTCATTATTCTCATTATTAATCTTACATCCATATACTATAATCCTTCTCTTCGTCATACAAAGCCTTGAACTGAGGTCACTTCAAGATTTTAGTTGGGGGGAGGGATAGTGTATTATGCTCAAAAAATGATTGTTTGCCACCATCAGTTACAAAACACAAACACTACAACCTTTTCTTCCATTCCTTCCTATGTCTATGACCTTTTGTCTATTAAATTCCTACAATCCCGAGTTAGTTCAAGCTGGTTTAAGTTGATGCATATGGGTATAATATAGCAAAGGAATGTACAGAGGGTTATTAGATTGAAAGTGCAAGCAGATATAACAGAGGGTTAGTAGAAGGGTTGTGAAGAATTTGAATTTGAAGTTTAATTTGGCAACATGGGAGGAGACCTTATTAGATGAGAACCTACAGTGCATGATGTGGTATTGGGAGACTAGTTAACCTTGCCAATCTTTACACAAGTAGGATGGATTGATTATTTTCTGAAGCTCATGAAATACAATGAAGGTATGACAAGGTAATTTATAGCCTCACTCTACCATGATGAGGCCACTATCAAAGGTTTGATACTGGATGCTTCGGAAGCTGCAATTGTTGAGGTATCTAGTTAACCCAGGAACGGAGAAGAATTCCCTATCAAGGCAAATGCAATAGCTACAAGAGATGAATTCAGTGAGGCAGGGGAGCATCTAGAATTAATGTCACAAGGTACTAAAAGACTATCACTTCCACAGTTATGTCCTTCTTGTGTTGTTCATATTATTAAGTACCTTACTTGTGATGGTAGGCAGTCCATGTTATACATTGTGCATTTTAAATTGTTGAGTCATCTTCTCCATAATAGAGTAGTCAACATGCCAAATTTCCTATATAATTTCTTAAAGAGAATGGGATATGAATACTAGAGGAAGTCAAATAAGTCAGCATTGTCACATGATTGTTTGGTCACTCTGTTAGTAAAGAGAAGCCTTAGGATTTGATATTCAGAGGTGCCCTAGAAAAGATTTTTGAAATGCAGAAACATTAATGACATTCTTAATGAGCCAGCAATCCCAAGGAATGTAGAGTCACCAACTGCATCTTTGAGGGAAACCCCTATTACACCTGCTACTTCACCTACCCATAGTATGGAAGAAACAAGGGAGCAAGATGTGCCAATTTCCCCATATGTAGCATTTGACCAACCTGTTGTAGAAGAAGTAAATCAAACCCCAGTGGAAGAGGAAAATCAAACCCCATCCTCTAGCAAAGCACCCAACACCAAAACACCAAGAACCAAGAAGAAGAAGAAGGGTGGTTCTTCTTCTAAGCCTACAAAAAGGCCAAAAGAGAAATCCACACCATTAAGACATTCACACCACCTAAAGAAGAAAGGTGTTATGAGGGGTGTTGTTGAAAATCCTAGAGAAGAGAAAGAGGATGTTGTGGTAGTAGAAACTGACCATGAACAAGAGGCCAATATGACTGAGAATGTACAAGTCCCTATCAAAAGGAAATGGTATGTGTCTACTACCTCTGAATCTGAATCAGAGGACATTTTCGTTGCTAAGAAAACTAGGAAGAAAACCCCAGACAACCCTGATAATGAGGGTTATGAGTCCACAGGGGGTGGTGATGAACAACCTTTAAGGGATGAGGAATTATTGATTGAAGAGAGGAATGTTAGAAGAGAATTATAGGAAGCCTTTGAGAGAATAAAGCAGCTGGAAGAACTGGTCAAAAATTATGAGCATAGGGACAAGGAGAGAGAAGCAAAGATATAGGAGTTGGAAGAAATAGTTAACACTTATGATCATGGGTCAAAACTAGATATCATTGCACAACTAACCATAGTTGTTGCAAGAAATAAGGAATTAGTGGTTGAAGAGAAAGGACTCCCTATTGTAAAAACCCCAACTTGTCATACAGTTGTGTCCCTAAGATATGAGCTATGGAAAGTGACTCAAGATTTTTCTAAACAAAAAGAAGAGTGGAAGAGAGAAAAATAAGCCATGATTGCAGAACACACTTAGGCATTAGAAAGGAAAGATATTGAGTTGGGAAAGCTAGCAGTCAAAATGGAGGAGATAGCAAACAAAGCCACTCAAATTGTTAAATGTAGACCCACAACTAGGACCTATGCCTTGTTTCTGTAGGAGAAATTTCTGAGTTACCAGTTTAGTAAATTGATCAGTAATAAACCGGTTGTGATGAGTGGAAAAATGACCTTCCTAAAAAATTTTGCTACCGTCACACCTGAAGAGCAAGACCAGCTATGTGAGTATTACTTACATAATTATGTTGTATCTGAGGATGTTGAATGGAATCCATTGATTTATGTGGGGAATTTACAAGTGAGAGCACTGGCCTTCTACTTCAGGAATGAGAAATTAAGAGGTGAAATCATGCAAGCTTACACAGAGAGAAAAATCAATTGCCCTCCCAATAATAAGAGAATCCAAAATCCCTGAATCAATCATTACATAATGGAGACATCTCTTGGAACACAAAGGTGTGGGAATGAAGATCATGAATTTAAGACTACAGGATTATGATAGGATTCAACATTTAACAGTTGGGCTCATTCATCACTCTCATCAGTATACAGGACAGGTGGAACAATTTGACTCCTGAGTTGCAAAAGAAAGAACCCCACTATGTTCAAAACTTCATGGCTATGTTTGAAAGGGTACTGAAATACATGGACATTTCTAAGGGACAAGGATTGAGCTAGATACCACTTACTTTCCAACCCCCAATGCTTCTATATCCGGTGCCACATTAGACTGGGAAGAAGAGTGCAGAGTGTGAGAAAGTAGAGGTCTCTAGAATGAACAAGTTGGCATATAATAATGGCTTCTATTCGGAGCAGATCAAAGGAGTAGGTACTGTTACATATTTCAGGGAGATCACCTTGCATTATAACCTACAGCCTTAGTTGATTTGCTTGGGGACAAGCAAATCGATAGTTGGGGGGTGTGATGAGCCTAGTTATTAGCCTGTTTTCTTATAGTTTTATGCAAGTTGAAAGACATTCCTAGACATTATTTTAAACATATTTCTATATTATGTTATCCCTTATGATCATTATGCAGACTTGAACCTGGTTATTTAGTATATGGAAATATGATTATAATATGATGAAAACTATATGTTATGTCTGGGAATGTATGGATTGTAGAGAATGTTTGTGTTGATTATGGTTGTTAGTATTTTGTACATGTTTTTGGACTAACTCCTACAACCAAAGAAGAGGGACTGTAACTCGCAGCAACTGTAAGGTGCAGCCGGCAGCCACAGCATTTCTAGGCAGCAGAGCAGGGAAGTTTTCAGACTCAACTAAGTGCAGCAACCATGGCATGAAGACAATTGATGGAGATAATCACACATCATGATGGTAATCAATAAAGATGATTGAAATCTTGAAGGATTATGTTGCAACTAGAAGACCAACGGGACTGATTCAACCAGTCCACATTCCCTTGTTTCAACAAGGAGTTCCATATTTATTAGGACTCTTCTTTCCTTCTTTTTCAGTTATTGTTGTTAGAATTCATCACACTCTGGTTTGTACAGAGTGGTGTTTTATGATTTCAGTTAAGAGACCTATTTCAATAAACTCCCCCATGCTTATATGTATGGCTCGATGGTTGAGGTAGAAAGTTGTTAGTTAAGTTTCAATTTGAAATAGTTTTTGTTCTGTCACAGATATAGCTATCTAAATCTTTTCCAGATTTATGTAAACAATGTTATTATTATGATTATGAGTTTATGAATACTACAGTTTAGCAAGATTTTATGTGATTTGAGAAGATTGTGTAATGAATGAGTTAGAATCAATATGATTGTGTTAATCTAGAGAACTAGATTTAGGTTAAAAGCAGTGAGGCAGTCACTTGAGCAAGGGCCACTCAAGATAACTGTCATTCACTTTATTTCTTGCATGTTATTATTGTTGTAGTAGTTATTTCATGAATGCAAGATCGATTAGATTCTTAAGTTGTTTTAGTTTATTTGACTTGTGATACTCTGGAAGGTAGGATAAGTTATCAATACCAAGCTAATTCTTAGAGTTCATTTCTTAACAGTCATTGTTACAGTCTTACATTGCAAGTACCCATAGCAATAGTAGCAACATTACTTTCTTTTGTCATTGAGTAGTTTTGATTTATGATATTGTACTAGATGAGTTAGATAGTTTGATCTTTGAAAGCAAATAAAGTGCCAGTGCCATCACAAGCTTACTAGCCCTAGTCGATAATTCAATGAAGGTCTTTTCAAGGGTAATAGTGGACTGTTCAGTAAGTTATTCTTTTGGATTATGTGATTACCACCAAGTTTACTAGACATAGCAAAGACACTACATTGCTTACACTCAAAAATTATATAGGGCCCACTACAAAAAGCATCGAACTTATAATGTTTCCTAGGCCTGCTCTTCAATTCATCCCACTTGAGGATTACATCACCCTCTTTAAAAACTATAGGGGTTGCTCTCTTGTCAGAAGACCTCTTTACTTGTGCTTGGTGTAGGTCCATTGTCTTCATGGCCTTGTCTCTAAATTCTTCCAACTCTACCAGTTGTGCCAATCTTATTGCCATTGGCTCCTCTTGTAACATTTCAAGTTGATTGACCAAATCAAGAGTTGGAAGCTCTACTGAGATGGGCAGCCTTGCTTCCTTACCATAGACCATCAAGTAAGGTGAGTTGTCAATTGACCTCTTAGGAGTGATTCTATCAGCCCATAGAGCTGATTTAAATTTGGTATGCCATGCTCTTTGGTTATCCTCAATGGTCCTCTTGATGATTCTAATTAAGTTCTTTTTTGTGGACTCAACTAGTCCATTCCCTTGAGGATAATAGTTTGAAGAAGTATTCAAAAAGTTTCCATTCTTGATAGACCACTCACTTATCTTAGTTCCCACAAAAGCTATTGCATTATCAGAAATGATGGAAATAGGAACACCAAACCTTGTTACTAAATCTACATAGAAGTTTAGGACAACACTTTCACTAGCCTCTTTCATTACATTGATAGCTTCAGTCCGCCTTGTGAAATAATCAGTGGTTGTGAGTACCCACTTGTGACCTACATTAGAAGGAGGATTAATGGCTCCAATGAAGTCGATACCCCACTTCATGAAGGGTTGTTCTACTTGAATTGGTTGCAAAGGAAGAGCTGCTAACCTTACTTTACTTGAGAAGAAGGCACATTTCTTACATTTCCTTAACCATGCATGTGCATCCTTGAGTAAATTAGGCCAATAATAACCTACCCTCATTTTCTTCAATACTATTGTTCTTGGTGCAAAATGTCCACCAACTGACCCATCATGAAACTCTTGCAAAACTTGGTCAACATGGTTAGCATCAATGCATCTAAGTAACACACCATTGAAATCCTTCTTGAAAAGTATATCATTCAAGAGTACAAATGGAATAGATTGCAACCTATAATACCTTATTTTGGCTCTATCCATTCCTTGTGGACACTCACTTGTTTGAAGGAAGTGAGTCATATCTTGCACCTAGCTTGAAGGAGTATGTGCAGATGTTTGGGAGTCACTTTGAAGGACTAGGACAACCTCGTTGGCTTCTTCTTTACCATTTTCCAAACCACTTGCTAGATCTTCACACAAAACCTTGCCTCTTACTAGCTTTGTGGCTTTGATTTCAACATCATACTCCATAACTTTGGTTATCCACCCAACCCTTTTTTCACTCAAGTCTTTGCTCAACAAAAACTCTTTACCACTTGGGTGAGCAACCATCAAATAAACCTTGTTCTTTGAAATCAAATGCCTAAAATTTTCAAGGCTCCTAATAATATAAAGAACATGTTTTTCAACAAAAGTGTACCTTTTCTCATTTCCTTCCAAGCCTTGACTAAAAAAGGCTATTGGCTGCTCCAAACCTTCATCATTTTTCTGCACTAACATAGCTGATATGGTGTCAATATTTCCATAGGCATACAAGGTGAAATCCTTAGAAAAATTAGGATTTATGAGAGTAGGTGTTTCTTCCAAGATTTCTTTTATCCTTTTAAAACTCATTTTCCCTTCCTTTGTCCAGCTGAAGGACATACCTTTCCTTAACATAGATGTTAGTGGCTTCAAGAGATTAGTAATATCTGGTATAAACCTCCTTAAAAAAATTATCCTTCCTAGAAAACTTTGTAAACCCTTTTTGTGAGTTGGTAAAGATAAAGCTAAGATTGCACTTACTCTTTCAGGATCAATTGTAATACCATATTTAGACACCACATGACCAAGCAACTTACCTTCATGGACAACAAAGATGCATTTCTTTGGGTTGAGGGATACACCATACTCCCTACACCTATCAAAAATCTGCCTTAGATGAGTGAAATGTTCTTTTGGATCCTTTGAAAAAATAGTTATATCATCAAGGTAAATAAGAACAATCTTGTTCATCACTTTGAATGTTGCCCCAACATTGGACAAACCAAAGGGCATTTTCTTGTATGCCATTGTTCCCCACTTGGTGGTGAAAGCTGTCTTAAATTGGTCTTCCTCCTTGACTAAAATCTAATTATAGCCTAAATAACCATCAAGCAAGGAGAACCTCTTAGAACCTGATACAACTTGTAAGATTTGTTCCATAGAGGGCAGCGGATATTGGTCTTTCAATGAGGCTCTATTCAAGTCCCTAAAGTCAATACATAGTCTTATTTCTCCTTTCTTCTTCCTAACAGGAACTAGATTGGAGACCCAAGTGGTGTGCTTGATAGGGAAGATGATGCCGCCCTCAATCATCTTGTTTAATTCCTTTCTCATCGATGGCTCAAGTTTGGGGTTTAGTGGCCTTTGTTTTTGTCTTACTGGTTTTGCATTAGGCTCTAATTCACTGGTGTGTTGGGCAAGCTTGGGGTCAAAACCTTTCAAATTAGAATATTCCCAAGCAAAAACATCATTATATTCTTGGCATAAAAGGACAAAAGCATGTTTTTCTTCTACTGTATATACCTTGCCCAGCTTGAGAAGCTTACCTTTGATGATTTCACACTCCTCATAATGCTCTTGTTTGAATGTCATGCTGCTCTTTTCTTTCCTTTGATCATCCGAGTTAAAAATGGACTCCAATGTGACTAATTCCCTTGGCAACTTCTTTGTTTTCAACTGTATGATCTGATTTTCATACTATTGTTGCAACTTTTGCTAATTACCAGCTAAGAACTTAGCCTCTTCACTTAGAAAATTAATAATTTGTTCATAGTTGTCAAACACTTGCTAATAAATATTATTGCCAAGAATTTATGGCCCTACAACCACTTTTATATACTATTGTTCTTTAGTGTTTATGATTTCATTTGGAATATCATATTCAACACCTAAGGTAGCCAATCTGTCAACATGTTTTTTCTAATTTCTTGGTATAGACAACAAATTAAATGCATCAAAATCTTCAATAATGTCCCAAACCCTATGCTTGTAAACTTTGAGCAAATCATTTTTAGTCACATGAATACCTCTTACTTGATTGACAATTAGTTCGTTGTCCCCAAACACTTGCAAACAATTAATCTTTCTTTTCCTTGCCCATTCCAAGCCATGAATGAGGGCTTCATATTCAGTTGTATTGTTAGTGCTGCAAAAGCAAAAACGAAAGGATGAATAATACCTTTCACCTTGGGGAGACACAAGTATTGCACCCTACCAACACCTTTTTTGCTTCTTGACCCATCAAAGTACATCTGCCATACCTCATTACGTTGTTGTTTACACTGTTGTTCATCATTTTTCATAAGATTAGGAATCACAAAATCCTACTCATGTATCATATATACACCAAATCCTACCTCTTCCAATGGTTGTTGTGAATCACTGTCAAGGTTTTCAGGTACCCATTCATCAAGTAGGATGTCTGGAATACCTTTTATGTGTGTATTACTTTTTGGGACAACAGGTTGCTCTTAGTCCATGACAATTAGATTAGCATTCACAGCACTAGGGGAATATGGTTCTATATGGGCTTTGGCTATTGGTTCTGATTTGATGGTTACTTTGGTACCATATCTTATCCTAAACAACATGTGAGACCAATTGGAAGATAAATAGCCACCTAATTTTATAGTGAAATCCCTAGACAAGCACAAGGGAAAAAGAGGTGGTAGGTCTATCACATATATATCTTGAGGAATGGAAAAATTTGGGTAGGTATGTAGAGTTAAGCTCAGCCCCTTGAGAACCCCTAATGTCTGGATGACTATCCCATATAGATTTACTACACCTTTTGAAAGGGGCTCATAGGTAAGGCCAAGTTTATCTGCTATTTCCTTTAGCATAACATAGCTGCTTGTGCACCTGAATCAATCATGCAATTATGGACCAAGTGATCCCCAATGATCAAAGAAACATAGAAAGGGGGTGGTTTTACCTCTTTAGTTTGTTGCCCAAAATTATTTTGGGGTGTGTTTGTAAGCACTACTTTGGGTTGGCCCTTGGAAGACTCATTGGACACACTTAAGTTTGACAAGGCAGTTTGAAGGAGACCTTTTTGCCCCGGAATAGATAATGAGTCCCACATTGGCATGCTTACATTTGTTTTCTTCATGTGATCTAAAATACTAAAAGGAACAGAACTTAACTTTTGTTGTCCCTTCAAAACAACAACATTTCTTTGTGTTTGCAGTGATTGTGATTGACCTCTTGGTTGTTTCGTGCTCATCACAGCTTTGTCTCTTTGTAACACCTGCATATGAGGTGTAGAAAGTGCACTAGCAACACCTTGGTGGCTTGTAGAATCCTTATTATACCCCCTAAAATATGGTTGTTCCATCTCAACAACTCTCTTCTTAGCTCTAGTGTTAGTTGCAATAGAGGAATAAGTCTAATTCCCCCCACAGAACTCCTCACCTTGCCAATTTAGGAGTGTTGTCTCATTTTGAAGGTCTCCTTGTTGCTGCATTAGTGTTTCATGAGTCATGTTTGGTTGCAAACTTGGAGCATTTTGCACCATTAGAGCCTGATTCATTACTCCATTTGAGCATGTAGATTGGTTGTGTGGCTGAATGCACAAAAAACACCACTCATAATCATGTGCCAATTTGTTTTGAACTGGAACTAATTCCCTTGAAGTACTTGTAACATTGGGATTATAGTGTTGGATAGGTCTAGCATTAAGAGCTTGTCTTTGGCATTGATTGTTTTCTTGATATGACAGCCTATTAGGCTAGTTGGGTTGGTGTGAATCTTGAAAAGGAGCTTGATATGGCCTATAGTTTTTATTTTGTTGCTTCTTTAGATTCACCAACACATTTCTGAAAGTTTGGAGGAGGCCTTTTATCTCTTGTAGTTCATGGGATTGAGTTGGGGTAATTTTTTCCTAAGTGGGGGATTGATAACTCAATGCTGGTACAACAGGAACAACAACTATAGGAGGTACTTGTAAGGGCATTGGTGGTTGTAAATTGGGGAATATAGGCATTGGGGGTCTAGGTGCTATCTTACCTGCTTGTATGAGACTATTTTCTACTCTTATAGCGATGTCATAAGCATTGGGGAGCGTCCTCCCGCCCATGGATTGTATCATGACATAATATCACTATTAAGAGCTCTCAGAGAATACAAAAAAGCATGCTCAACAAAGTGCCTTACCATTTAAGGAATTATGTCCCATGTTCTTTGAAAATGAAAGTTGAAGTCTGTCATGTGTTCGTGAGGAGCCCTCTTGATGGTGGTTAGCTACTCTACAACTGACAAATGATATGACTTGTCTTCAAACTACCTACACAAATCAACACCCAATTGATCCCATGTGTTGATTGAGTTCACAGCTAAACCTCTAAACCATTGTAAAGCCTTGCCCTTCAGTGAAGTTTCCAACAATCTCACTACATTCTCTTCAATGATATGATGGACTACACAAAGTGTAGCCACATTCTTAATTTGTTCAATCAGAGTAATTTGGTATTCCCCATTGAAGAATGGAAGACTCTTGAGGGCGACCATAGGGATATCATCATGCTATGCCAAGTTCAAGGGACTGCCCTGATTGAAAGAGACAAAGACTCGATTCCTAGGTAGAGCCATAGGAACCAACGGTGACTGATTTCTTAGATTGTGAGAAGAAGTTCAAGATCCAAAAGGTGGGGTAGAATGTATCCTTGTTGAAGCAACAAGGTTCCTTTGTATTGTCCTTCCCCTTCTCCTGAGTGGAGATAATTGCAAATATTCAAAAAGAGTTAAAATTCCTCTTGTTTGCACTCTTCTCATATGTTGTATATATACTGATTTCTTCAAAACCAAGTATTAGAGTCACGAGGTATTGTTAGAAATAGTCCAGACAACTGAGAGGGGGGGTGAATCAGTTGTCCCACAATTTTAATAATGTTTTCTTTTAATCTTCTTTAACAATTTTCAATCAGATAAACAATAAAGCATGAATCAATAACACAAGAGCAGAAATAAATTGAGCACACATGACACCAGAATTTTTATGTGGAAACCCAGTTAAGGGAAAACCACGGTGGGGGTTAACCCACAAGATTCATACCCTGTTAAAAGTACTTAGAAGAAAAAGGGAAGGCACATGCCTTCAGGCTCACTGCCCAGAGCTCACTGCTCAAGAGAGGCTCACTGCCTATAGAATTTATGTTTAATACAAAAAGAATGAACTATGAAATAGCATATTCTCTATGCCTGGTTCAGTTCCTCTGAGGGCTTACAAAACTTCTGCTCTGCTCCAAATACTTCTTCTCTAGTTCTTCATCTAAACATCTCTAGTTCTTCTGCTTCTCCTCTGCTCTACTCTGCCTTTGATCCTTTCTTTGGATTTTATTGTTTTTGCACAAGGATGATTTTCCATAACTCATCAACAAGTATTTATACGCTTCATCAACCTTGGAATGAACATCAAGGTCGGCACTACAAACATTTGATTTAATTCAAATCACTAAGTTGTCGGCCAAACATAACTAGGACTCAAATCTTCCTTGATCAACATGCCATGCTTCATACAATTGCTCTTGGATCATCCGCAACACACTTGAATCATCCGGTTAGCCAAGACTAGAAAGAATAGCAACATCAAGAAGGAAATCTTCTTTGACAAGCTCAAACTTCAATGCAGACCTCCAACATAGCAGTCACACAATCCAGAGACCTCCACAAGCACATTAAATTCAACAAAAACATCTGCACTTATCCAAATCATCAGAATCACTTGCATCTTCCTCTGGAACCTCAAGAACCCTGTCTGCCATGACTATTACATTAGAAAGATTGCTTGTGGACCTCCAAACCATGAACCACTTGAATGGATGATACACACTGACTTCCCAAACATGCCTCTAGATCTGTAGATCATCATTTGACATATCTGGAACAATTCAGACCTCTTTCCTGTCACTCTGTCTCTTTTGAACACTGCAAAACTGGTCCTACTCAGATGGCCATAGCTTCTTCAAATCTTCATGCGAACCCTTCAAAACTTAACTAGAGCTTCTTTAGACAATCCTCTATTCAGCCATATGGTCCACATACATTGATCCTCATTAATTTTCTCAATATTCTCAACAATCCAGTCTTCTATACAGGCAGCAAAATAAGATATAGTTGACACCAATGGCAACAAGGATATGTTGACATCAATGACAACACCACTTAGGCACATATTTGCAACAATCTCCCCTTTTGTCATTGATGGCAACATATGATGTGAAAATTTGATTTGACCATCAAGACAAGACCTTCTCCCCCTTTCTCTTATCACTTTTGCAATCACTTTCTTCACTGCTCCCCCTTTCATCAGCAACTGGTTTTTCACATGAACTTCTCTCCCCCTTTGACATCAATGGAAAAGGGCACATATTTGCAATCTTTTCTCCTTATTATTGTTTCAAACCAAACTCAAAATTTCATGCAGACTACTCCCCCTGAGTAGTGCCTCCTTGATATCAATCCGGATCACAATATGTGACTGTGAATTTCACTGGTTTAATGCACTCTAGTGCATCTTAATTCTGATTAGGAGGGGTAATGACCCCCAACTTCTCTCTGAGATACTCAAAAGTATCCTTGGGAAGAGGCTTAGTGAAAATATCCGCAATATGATCCTTTGAAGACACAAACTCCAACTTGACTTCATTTTCATTTACCTTCTCTCTCAAGAAATGAAACTTGATGCATATGTGCTTTGTCTTTGAATGCAACACCAGATTCTTTCAGATACTTATTGCACTTGAATTGTCACGGAAGATTGTGATAGGCTCCTCAAACACAATTCTGATGTCCTTCAACATTTGCTTCATCCACTGAACTTGAGTGCAATTGTTTGTTGCTGCTATATACTCTATCTCTGTTGTAGATAGGGATATTGCCTCCTATTTTTTGCTCAGCCAAGAAACCAATCTTCTTCCCAAGAAGAATGCACCACCACTAGTACTTTTCCTGTCATCCACATCTCCCGCCCAATCAACATCTGTATATGCATGAAGAGAGACTTTATTGTCTTTTGGATACCACAATCCATAATCAAGTGTTCCTTTGAGATATCTAAAGATTCTTTTGACTGCTACAACATGGGATTCTTTAGGATCAGCTTGGAATCTAGCAACAAGCCCAACTGCATTCATGATATCAGGTCTGGTCTGAGTCAAATAGAGCAGTCCTCCAATCATTGATCTATACCTTTTCTGATTTGCCTTAGGAAAGTCATCATCTTTACTCAACTTACATCCGGTTACCATAGGCGTACCTACTATCTTTGAGTCTTCCATTCCAAACTTCTTCAACAATTCTTTCACATACTTAGACTGAGATATAAAGATACCTTTATCTGACTGAGTGATTTGCAGACCTAAGAAGAAATTCATCTCACCAAACATGGACATCTCAAATTCACTTTGCATTTGATCAACAAATGTTTTGCACATGCTCTCATTTCCACCAAAAATGATATCATCAACAAATACCTCAACAATAAGAATATTCTCATGATCAATCTTGAAGTAAAGATTACTGTCAGCAATGCCTTTGTTATATCCTAGCTTTAGCAGATACTTATCTAATCTTGCATACCAGGCTCTTGGGGCTTGTTTGAGTCCATATAATGCTTTCCTCAATCTGCAGACCATGTCTTTCTGATCAGACAACTGAAATCCTTCCGATTGCTCAATGTAGACTTCTTCTTCTAACTCTCCATTTAGAAATGCTAACTTAACATCCATCTGATAGACTTTGAAATCTTTATAAGCAACAAAAGCAAGAAACAATCTGACTACCTCTATTCTTGCCACTGGAGCAAACATTTCTTCAAAATCAATTCCTTCCACTTGAGAATATCCTTTGCATACAACCTTGCTTTATTTCTTACAACTTCACCATCTTTATTTAGTTTATTCCAGAAGACCCATTTATTTCCAATCACATTTTTGTCCTCAGGTCTAGAGACAAGATCCCAAGTGTGATTCTTTTCAATTTGCATTAGTTCTTCCTCCATTGCTTTTGCCCAGTTTTCATCATTACAGGCTTCACTTACTAATTTCAGTTCAATCTTTGAAATCAAACAAATCTCTTCTTAGTCTTCAACAACTCTTCTCCTAGTTTGAACACCTTTATTTCTATCTCCTATGATTTGATCTTCGGGATGATTCATCCTTACATACCTGGGAGTTTTGGGAATTACTTGAGCTTCTATTTCTTGAGCTTGTTCCTCAACTTCTGCACTATCTTCTTGAATTACTAGATTTTTTGGATCAATCTGGATCTGAATCTGAGTTTGCACTTGCCTTTCTTGACTTGGATTTTCATCTTGATCATCTGAATCATATCCGCAAGACCTGGAATGTCCTTCTTTGCTCTCATCAACTCTAACATTAGCACTTTCAACAGTCTTTTTCAACCTCTTGTTAAAGCACCGGTATGCTTTGCTTTGAGTAGAGTAGCCCAGAAAGATTCCTTCATCACTTCTTGCTTCAAACTTGCCTAGATCCTCATCTCTTTTGATATAGCATTTACTACCAAAAACTCTGAAATATCTTACAGTAGGAGGATGACCAAACCAGAGTTCATAAAGAGTCTTACCAGAATTTCCTTTGATCTGCACCTAGTTAAGAGTGTAGATAGCAGTACTTACAGCTTCTCTCAAATAAACTTGTGGAACATTTGTTTCCATCATCATGGTCCTGGCAGCTTCTTGAATGGTTCGGTTCTTTCTTTCCACAACTCCATTTTGCTGAGGAGTCCTAGGAGCAGATAATTGTCTTTTTATTATATGCTTTTCACATAATGTATCAAACTCACCGGAGGTAAACTCTCCACCTCTGTTGGATCTCAGACACTTTATCTTCACACCAATCTCATTTTCAACCATAACTTTGAACACCTTGAATTTGTCAAGAGCTTCTGATTTTTCTTTTAAGAAAGTTACCCACATCATTCGAGAGTAATCATCAATTAGCAACATAAAATATTTGTCTCCTTGCACACTCCTAATTCTAGCAGGACCACATAGATCAGTATGCACAAGTTCCAATCACCCACTTGAAAATTGTTCTTTACTTTTGAATGATGTTTTGTTCTGTTTACCCAATTGACATTCTCTACACATGCTATTAGGTTTCACAAGTCTTGGAAGATTTCTCATAGCCTGAGAAGAACTTATCTTGACAATGTTGTCAAAATTCACATGACACATTCTCCTATGCCATAACCAACTCTGATCTATCTGTGCAATCAAACAACTTTTACCAGAGCTACTTAATTGAAAGATGTTACCTCTAGTTTGTGTACTAGATGCAATTTTAGTTCCGGAGCTTTCCAAGATTCTGCATTTGCCATCCTTGAATTAGAGATCATAACCCTTGTCAACCACGTGTCTAACACTGAGAAGATTATGCTTCAGCCCTTCCACATACAACACATCATTTGTGTTATTCTTACCATCAAAAGAGATGGATCTTCTGTCACAGATTCTACCAATTGAGTTGTCTCCAAATTTCACAATTCCACCTTCATATTTTTCAAAGTTTATAAACTTACTTTTATCACCAGTCATATGATGAGAACAACCACTATCAATCACCCATTCATCCTTTTCAACAACCTGAGCAGCCAAGGCACTTTCCACATTTACACAGCTAGCAGATTCAGTAGACACTGGATCTTCTTCTTTGATAGCAATGAACACCCAATCATCCTCAAAGGCACCTCCATGATCAGATTCATCATCTGTGACTCCTTCTTCTCCAGCTTCTTGGACATAGTAACATTTCTTCTAACCTTTATATCTATTAGTGTTTGGCTTTGAAAATTTCTTCGGACATCTTGAAGCAAAATGACCAATCTTATTACAAGAAAAACATTTGAATGGCAACTTTCCTTCATACTTACCGGATCCTCTTGGCATTCTTCTGGCAATAAGAGCTTCAAGTTCTATAGACTCAATTTCATCATCTTCAAGATCCTTCCTTGCCTTAGCAAATCTGTTTGATCTTGTAGAAGAGCTTTCACCTGGATCATATCTTTGTTTTCCATATACATTGGCCTTAAAAGAAGATTCAGAGTTAGGGAGAGAATCACCAAACTCACTTAATTCAAAAGCTGAAATTTTGCCAACCAGCTGATCTCTTGTAACTTTTGAGACAGTCCTCATCTCCTCTATAGTAGCAACCTTATGTTTGTATGAATCAGGTAAAGATCTGAGCACATTTGCCACAATCTCTGATTCTTCCAAAGTTCTACTAGCACACTTGATATCACACACAAGTTCATTTATCTTTTGCATGTAGATTGTGATGTTTTCATCTTCACTCATCCTCAAATTTTCAAACTTTCCTCTCAGACTTTGTAGCTTCGCACATTTGACATGTTCATCGCCTTCATAAAGATTCTCCAACTTCTTCCATATTTCATGAGTAGTTTTCAGTCCAAAGACATTTGTCATTTCTGAATTAGTTAGGGCACTTAACAAGGCTTCTTTAGCTCGAAGGTTTTTTTCAACATCTTTGATTTGATCTAGAGTTGAAGGACCTTTATCCGGAGGTTTATACTCATCTTTGGTTATCACCCAATAAGCATCACCCATACATTGCAAATGGCACTCCATGCAACTCTTCTAAACAGAGTAATTTGTTCCATCGAATCTCAGACTATCCTTCTTGTAAGTCAACATCCTGGATCTCCTCAGGCGGTTAAGCTTATTTTAGAGGAACTTGGCTCTGATACCAATTGTTAGAAATAGTCTGGACAACTAAGAGCGGGGGTGAATCAGTTGTCCCACAATTTTAACAATGTTTGCTTTTAATCTTCTTTAACAACTTTCAATCAGATAAATAATAAAGCATGAATCAATAACACAAGAGCAGAAAAAAATTGAGCACACATGACACCAAAAGTTTTACGTGGAAACCCGGTTAAGGGAAAACCACGGTGGGGGTTAACCCACAAGATTCGTACCTTGTTAAAAGTACTTGGAAGAAAAAGGGAAGGCACATGCCTTCGGGCTCACTGCCCAGAGCTCACTGCTCAAGAGAGGCCCACTGCCTATAGAATTTATGTTTAATACAGAAAGAATGAATTGTGAAATAGCATCTTCTCTATGCCTAGTTCAATTCCTTTGAGGGCTTACAAAACTTCTACTCTGCTCCAAATACTTCTTCTCTAGTTCTTCATATAAACATCTCTAGTTCTTCTGCTTCTCCTCTCCTCTGCTCTGCCTTTGATCCTTTCTTTGGATTTTATTGTTTTCGCACAAGGATGATTTTCCATAACTCATCAACAAGTATTTATACGCTTCATCAACCTTGGAGTGAACATCAAGGTTGGCACTACGAACATATGACTTAATGTGAATCACTAAGTTGTCAGCCAAACATAACTGGGACTCAAACCTTCCTTGATCAACACGCCATGCTTCATACAATTGCTCTTAGATTATCCGCAACATGCTTGAATCATCCAGTCAGCCAAGACTAGGAAGAACAACAACACCAAGAAGGAAATCTTCTTTAACAAGCTCAAAATTCAATGCGAACCTCCAACATAGTAGTCACATGATCCAGAGACCTCCACAAGCACATTGAATTCAACAAAAACATCTGCACTCATCCAAATCATCAGAATCACTTGCATCTTCCTCCGAAACCTCAAGAACCCTTTCTACCATGACTGTCACATTAGAAATATTACTTGCAAACCTCCAAACCATGAACCACTTGAATGGATGATACACACTGACTTCCCAAACATGCCTCTAGATCTGCAGATCATCATTTGACATATCCAGAACAATCCAGACCTCTTTCCTGTCACTATGTCTCTTCTGAACACTGCAAAACTGGTCCTACTCAGATGGCCATAGCTTCTTCAAATCTTCATGCGAACCCTTCAAAACTTAACTGGAGCTTCTTCAGACAATCCTCTATTCAGCCATATGGTCTGCATACATTGACCCTCATTAATTTTCTCAATATCCTCAACAATCTAGTCTTCTATACAGGCAACAAAATAGGATACAGTTGACACCAATGGCAACAAGGATATGTTGACATCAATGACAACACCACTTAGGCACATATTTGCAACATGTATATGTCTTTTTTACCTCAAAAGGCTGTAAACATTGCTGTACATACCAAAACAACAATGAAATAAAGGATTTTGTGGACTGAAAATAGTTCGCAGGTCCCACCGGGCATGCCAAAAATTGTTATCACTTAGGTGTGCACCCTTGCTAAGCTGATAGAAAACCTAACTACCTAGTGTAACATGGGATCTTCTACAGGTTGTGGGTGTCCTATGATGGAAAAGAACCTCCAGAGAGGGCTGGTTCCCCTGATGTTTCACCTAAAACTATTGTTGTCTACTGTATCTGTTAGGAAAAGGGTGAGAAATGACTTGAAAATGGGAAAATAATGTTTGTATAGGTGATTTACCAAAATTGAAGTGACCTATACTTGTTGTTTTGACACACATTGTTTTGAGAAAATGACTGTTTTCTTGCATAACTTATGTTTTCTTACACCTTATGCATCAGTGTTTTGTAAGGAGGATGCTTGCATTTTGTTGTTTAGAAGGAAATATGAAGTTTTCACAACTAAAAAAAATCTCTATGCCTACAATTCACAACATACAACTTGCATTAAGATATAGTTTTCTGCCTAAAGGTGTTTGTTTTGAGACATATTTTGAGGTTTATAGGTTGAAAACACAAAAATACATACATCATTTTACTTAACACGCAAGAGAACAACACATAATGAAGGCAAAATTGATCATTTATTCAAAAATAGGTGCTCTTACATCAAGAGTAGGTTTGAACTGAGCTTGTATTACTTTTCAATGAAGTTACAATGCCTTTTTTGTCTCAATCTTGAGATTTTCTGAGTTTACAATACTATGTTTTTGCTGATCTAAATCAGAAAACAATAAAGAACTTCCTGATAGCTATCGTAGGCATCCTATCTTATCATGCCCAACATGGGAGAGACATTAGGAATGAATCTAGGAAGAAATAAATGTCATAAACTGGGTCAAACCTTCTTTAGGCACCAAAGGAGACTCTTGATCTGGTGTTGACTCTTACATGTTGCTGGAGAGTGTTGGAAGTGTTGTGTTTGACTTGCTCCATCTTTGCATGTTGTCCTTGAGGCTCCTAGATGCTTGTGATGTGTTGGAACTATTGTCCTCGTCACTCTAACCACTCCTAGATTTTCTCCGCATGCTGTCCTAGTCACCCAACTACTCATAAAACCTCTCAAACTACCATAAACCCTCTCATGAATGCCTCATTTCCACCTTGTTGATGAATAGGACTTGTGCCCTTGCTATTTGGATTCCATTGGGACTCTTTGAGGCCATCTAGAAAGACTTTTGCCTATTTAGGACTCCCAAAATCAGTCACAACTGTGCATTTATGACTTGAAGTCACTCCTCTTTGCAATAAATACCCTTGTAGGGTCTTTATCAGGGTGTTAACCTCCTGTAGGTGTCATTGAACTGAGTTTATTGCCTTTGAATAGGTGAAAGTGACTTACATTTTCCATCAGTGTCTTTGGTTGAAACACACAATGTGTGTTTCAACCTTTTTTCATGTTGTGGAATTGCTCGGGTCTAAAACCTATTTTGCCTTCTTCACATGCATAGTGATAACCTTTAGTACCTTGTGTTTGTTTGGACAGTGCTTGTCAATGCTTCTTTTATGGTTTTGATCTTTATTCTTGCACTGGTTTAACACTTCTCTTCACACACACCCTAGATAATCACCACAAGAATGATTTTTAATCATTCCACTGTCCTCACAATGTTCATGGAGACCACTGTCTTCAATGTTTCTCATTGTCCTCTTCACTGATGAGTGATCTTTTCTGTCAAATCTTTATGAAGAATGTGAATCTCTTGTGGACTACTCTTTAAGCTCATTGTCAACCTTTATACAACCTTCTGTCCATTGTTGTGTGCTTAATCACTTTTTTATAGACTTGTTCATGTCTTCATACAGTCAAGACTCCTTGTTCTCACTGAAATACCTCTATCTATGTGTAGACTTTTTAGTATATCAGTGTGATGTTGTCTTAGATATATTTACCTTTAATCACCACCAAGATTTTAATCTGGAAACCCCAAATCTACTTATATTATGTTGTATTCCATCCTTTCAAAGACTTCTTGATAGTATTACTATATCATGGTGAATGACATGGTCCTCTCAACTGACTCTGCAGACCTATTTGTTATTTCCTCATAGAGTATACATGCAGACCATTTCCAAGGTAGTGCCTAAACTTTCACTTGATAGAAACAATCAAATAACATTGCAATCTAGTTGCAAAAAAATTCTTTGTTGTTTGTCAGTCCCTTCCACTGTCTTTCTAAACAATCTCTTAACACTGTGTATTCTTCTCTTCGAATAGTAGTTCAACAGATAAACAAGCCTTCATAATCTTTGTAAAATTTGTTAGGAAGTAATAGACTTGGTAGGTTGCAGGATTCAAGACTAAACATTTGAAAAGAATAACCCTTGTTAGAGTGAATAATTATCAATTTACTATAGCTTAAGTGTACATAGGTTGATAAGGTTAGATAACATCTTGTCTAACTAAATGTGGAACCTTTTAGGCCTTTAGAGGTTACCTAGTTGTTTGGTAAAACTCATGTGCATACCTTTTGAGGTTGGAAAACTTTCAATCTCACCTCAAAGGTCACTTTTGTAGTCATTCAACACTTGTCACCAAGGTTAATGACTTGGTCAAAAGGTTGTTGGTTTGTACATTCCACATGATCCAAAGTTTGACACCTATAGGACACCTGTCTTCATGCATGTGCCACATCATGGGGCACTTGTCAATCCACATAAAAGGTGGATTCCCTTATCCATGCCTATATAATAAGGCATTTCTATGTAAATTATTAAGTGAGGTTAATATACGTTTATGCTCCACATTCATGTGTTTATTGATAGTTATTGGCTTTATTATTTTTCTCATATTCATTTGTGGAAGAGTTATTTGATGTTGCATTCATATTGCTACTACACTATGGTATCAAGTCCCTTCCCACTTTTTTGGTGAATCAAGCACTCAGCCCTATCACTGGAGCATCGTGGAGCCAAACAAACCTCGCCGTTGAGTCCAAAAGGCTCAAGAAATGAAGAATAGCCTTTACTTTCCCAAAATTTACTGTTTTGATTGATTTTTTTAGCTCCAAAGTTCAAATTATGTTGTAGATTTTGACATGGCATATCTTTTGCCCCATTTATCAAAATTTCACTGAATTTTTTTTGAAATGTATCAGAAAAACACAAGGATCATGATTTTTGATGTATTTTTCAATTTAGGATAGCCATTTTTTTTTCCAAAATTGTAACAATCACCATGTATTATAAACAGTTGATTTTGGCTTTCTAACTTGCTCAATTGTAATCAAATCTTGTCAAATTTTTCTAGGGGGCTTCTATTACAAAATTATTCAAATTTGGGGGATTGTGAGGCACAATTTAAGTTCCTACTTGTGTCTTCTTCAATAATGGACTCTAAAATTGACTTGTTAACTCCACACAACTACCGCACTTGGAAAGTCAAAGTTAAGCAACTTCTTCTATCTAAGGGCTTATGGAGAATGTTAAGTAATGAACCACCTAAACTTACAAGGGAATTTGAGTGTTTTGTATATGCAAATAAATTAGATGAAGCCATGGGCATTATTGGTTTACATGTATCAAATAATATTAAATTTCATTTCACAAATTGTCCAACTCGTGAGAAAATGTGGGATAGATTATTTGATTTGTTTGGTTCCATCAATGAGTTTCGTAGTTTATAACTTGATGTTGAATTAATAGCTTTGTCTCCTAATGTATTTCCCTCAATTAAGGACTTTATTTTAAAATTCAAGTCTATACTTTGTCTTCTTAATGGTTGTGGTAAACCTAAAATAGAAAAGGAAAGTGTCTTTTTGATATTGTTAAAGTTGAAAGGCCCATATTAGGTCTTCTCTTCTACCTTCTACTCTATTATGGATGCACATGGCACGAACTTCAAGATGCCCACTTTTACATAGTTTTGTGATACACTCACGAGGGAAAAATATAAGTTACTCTTCATGGATGCAATCACCTCTAAAAGTCAGGCACTTGTGGCTCACTCATCTAAGGGTAAAGACAAGAAATTCAACAAATCTAAGGCAAATTCTAGTTCAACAAGTGAGCATACCTCCACGCAGAAACAAAAATCTAATAAGCAAGCCACTACATCTTCTATGTCAAGTGAGAATCCCTCCAAGATAAATAAGAAGAAAAGTAAAGGGTCATGCTCTTATTGTGGAAAACCAAGTCATGATATGATTCATTGATTTCAAAGGATGGAAGCCTTGGAAGAGACAATGAAGAAACACAATATTTATTTACCCAAACCTAGAAAAGGACATACCCTTACAACTAGACGTTTGGGTACATCCAATGATAGTTGGATACTTGACTCAGGAGCCTCTCATCACATGACCAAGTCACATGATCTTCTTGAGCATCTTTATGATAGTTCGACATCTCATATTATAGTGGGTAACTCTACATAGATTCCATTTTTAGGGTCAAGATCTATTTAGTTGACAGACGGTTGCATTGAGGATGTACTCTATGTTCCTAATATTTCTGCCAACCTTCTCTCCATCTACTAGATTTTCCATACTGGGGAAGGGAAGATAGTGGAGTTCTCCCCACATGATGTAGTTATTTGAGAACTATGACATTCTGATAATATTGTTGCTTCAGGCAAAGTTGATCATGGGTCCAACTTGTATAGGTTTCATTCTTTTGAGTCATCTTGTAGATCATCACACATTGCCCATGTAGATTCTTTGAGTCAACTTTGGCATGAGAGGTTTGGACACCTCAATTATAGATATATTTAGCAGTTGAGTACACATGATATGGTACTTGGTCTTTCGAAAGGTTTCATGTGCAAATGGAGTATGTTGAGGTTGTGTCCTTGGCAAGCATTATCAGGATCCCTTTCCTAAAGGAAAGGCACATCGTGCATCTACCTTGCTTGAGTTGGTTCATAGTGACCTCATGTCATTTCCAACTCCATCTTTTTCTGGGGCCAAGTATCTACTCACATTCATTGATGATTTCTCTTGTCAAACATGGGTGTACTTTCTCAAGTACAAAAGTGATGTCCACTACTTTCAGGAACTTTAGGGTGTTCATGGAGAAGCAATCAGGTTCTTCTATTTGGCAGCTTCGTACAGATAATGGGGGAGTATGTGAACCAATTTTTTTAGTATTATTGCACTGAGCATGGTATACTTCATCAGTACTCAATTCCCTACACTCCTCAACAAAATGGTGTTGCTGAAAGAAAGAAAAGATCTCTAAAGGAGATGGCAAATTGTATGTTTTAGTATCGGTCTATGGCCACTTCATTTTGGGCTAAAGCTATCAATTGTGCTAATTATATTTAGAACCACACACCCCACAAAGCGATTCATAATATCACTCTAGAGGAGGCTTGGTCTAGCATCAAGCTCGATGTTTCCTTCTTCAGGGTATTTGGTAGTGATGCTTGGGCATTCATATTAGATGGTCAGCGTAAAAAAATGGAGAAGAAAAGTCAACAATTCATCTTTGTTGGCTATTGTGAGGATATAAAGGCTTATTAGTTGTTTGATCCAACCACTCAGGATGTCTACTTCAGACGAGATGTCCAATTTGATGATGTCCTTCCATATTGATCCTACAGCCACTTCTTCATCACTACCTACTCCACCCCCTTCATCACATGATGATACCTTAGCACTTGAGGATACTTCAGATGATGGTCATGATATTCCACCACCACCACCTCCACCTCCTCCTACTCATGTTTTTCCTAGATGGGCCTATAGTACTATTCAAGAATCTAGATCTTTAGTTGGTGATCCAATGTGTTCTCACCACACTCGCTCACAGACTTCTGGCACTAGTCTTTTGTGTCATGCTATATCCACTGATCTACAGAGTTTTTCAGAGGCTTTAGGCATTTCAAAGTGGGATAGTGCTATGGAAGATGAGTATTCTTCTTTGATGAAGAATAATACTTGGGAGTTGGTTTCTCTTCCTAAGGGAAGAAAATTGGTTCGGTGCAAGTCACCAACTATGCAGTTGATGGTTCTATTGAAAGATACAAGGTACGTCTTGTTTCTAAGGGTTTTTAACAGGTTGAGGGTTTTGATTACTCTGAAACCTTTTCCCCTATAGCCAAGATGGATTCAGTTCACCTTGTTCTTTCTATTACTGCATCTCAGAGATGGCAGGTATTTCAGATGGATGTGAAGAGTGCTTTCTTGGATGATGATCTTCATAAGGAGATCTACATGGAGCAACCTCCAAGATTTGTGAAGTACTCTTCACTTGTATGTAGGTTTCGACGTTCTTTATATGGTCTCAAACAAGCCCCTCAGGCTTGCTATGAGAAGATTGATGGCTTCTTGCTTTCATTTGGTTTCACTCATTGCCACTTGAATCACATAGTTTTTATTCAGCATCATGGAGATGATCTTTTGATTCTAGTCTTGTATGTAGATGATTTGTTTCTCACTAGTAGTTCATCATCCATGATTCAGGATATTCAACATTCTTTGATGGAGCACTTCTACATGACAGATCTTGGGCTTTTGCATTACTTTCTTGGTCTTCAGGTTCTTTGGTCTATTGAGGGGTCTCCATTTATTAGCAGAAGTATTCCATTGACTTGCTTCATCATTTTTGCATGGATAATTGTAAGCATGTGCCTACACCATTTCAATTTGGTGTAACTTTGACTACCACTTGCACTTCACCTTGTGTTGATGCTACTTTGTATAGACAATTAGTTGGCAGTCTTTTGTATTTGACATACACTCATCTTGATATCACCTTCGCTATTGGGCTTGTCTCTTGGTTTTCACATGACCCTAACGAGAGTCATTGACAGGCAACCAAGCATATTTTGAGGTACATTTGGGGCACTACACATTTTGGCATTCAGTACATACCAGGTGCTTCACACATAGTAGGCTTCACTGACTCAAATTGCGCCGGTGATGTTGACTCAAAGAAGTCTACTTTCAGGTTTGTTTTTTGCCTTGGTTTAGGTCTCGTTGCATGGTCTTGCAAGAAACAAACTGCTATTGCATTATCATTGATCGAGGCTGAGTATCAATGTGTAGTACTTGCTATCTAGGAGGTTCTATGGCTTCAACAACTTATGACAGAGTTTGGTCTACCACCTGATCATCCTACTATTCTTTGGTGTGATAACCAAAGTGTCATTCATATTTCTCGCAATCTAGTTGAGCATCACAAGACCGAAGCACATTGAGATACACATGCATTTCATTAGATAGATTATCCATGATGGTGTTCTCTCCTTAGAGTATTTGTCTACTTAGGAGAAGATTGGAAACATCTTCACTAAACCTTTGGCATCACCTTGCTATCTTGAGTTGTGACATATGCTTGGGGTGAACGAAGTTGTCCTTGGGGGGTCATCTTGAGTCCTTTCTTTATCTCTTTTTTAGAGAGAAGTTTTTTTCCCACTGGATTTTCTCTATTTGTGAGAGACTTTATCATACATGGGTACCTAACATGGCCTAGTAGCAGGGACCCATATTTATGTATCTCTTGCACTTTTGTGATCTGCCCAAGTATCGCTTAAGGGGGGTGTTAGAGTGAATAATTTATCAATTCACTATAGCTTAAGTGTACTTAGGTTGATTAGGTTAGATAACATATTGTCTAACTAAATGTGCAACCTTTTAGGCCTTTATAGGTTACCTAGTTGTTTGGTAAACCTCATGTAAATACCTTTTGAGGTTGGAAGACTTTCCATCTCACCTCAAAGGTCACTTTTATAGTCATTCAACACTTGTCACCAAGGTTGATGACTTGGTCAAAAGGTTGTTGGTTTGCACATTCCAAGTGATCCAAAGGTTGACACCTATAGGACACTTGACTTCATGCATGTTCCACATCATGGGGTACTTTTCAATCCACATGAAAGGTGGATTGCCTCATCCATGCCTATATAATAAGGCATTTCTATGTAAATTTTTAAGTGGGGTTAATATATGTTTATGCTCTAAATTCATATGCTTATTAATAGTTATTGGATTTGTTATTTTGCTCATATTCATTTGTGGAAGAGTTATTTGATGTTGCATTCATATTTCTGCTCCAACAAGCCTAACTTCAAACCTTGACTCAAACTGGCCCACCATAGTCTTCTAAAACTTGACATAACTTCATATGTTTATACAGACTTTAAGATGGTATGTCAAACCCTAGAATTTGTCCCATATACTTTCACTGTCACTACTGATATCTCTAAAGGCTTTTTAGAATGATTGTGTAAGACCTAAACTAATGACAAAGACTTTAAACACTAAGCAGTCTTTCAAATGGTTCAAATAGTAATGTAGGGTTTGACAGTGCATCCGTCCTGCTAAGCTCATACATTTTGCATGCATGTTAGCAAATGATTTAAACTCCAATCATTAAATACCCTATACTTAATGATGTCTCGGTCTCTACACACTATGTAAAACCCTATATGCCCTTACTATTTTACCTATACTTACAACATCCCTAATATAACTTGCAATTTGTAACATCCCTAAGGTGTTTTATGATCATACCAAACCCTTGCAAGGCTCTTAAATTCTTCATGGGTAGTCTTCAAACCATTTGATGTAGATCACTTGACAATCTTTCCTCTGACCTACATGGTGTTTTGTTCCTTAAGTTACTGATCTTATGTCCATGTAAAATCCTATCCATTGCTTTGTCTTATCATTTCCTGCCCTATCAAAGGTTACTTCACTGTCTATTTCCATGATGCTTGTTCACTATCCACTGTTAGGGTTGGGCCTGCATCTCTATCAAGATGTCTTTACTATGCTCCCACTGTCTTGCATGCTTCATATGTTATCTCTATCTTTCTTGACTATGTCGTCCTCTATAGAATTCCTTTATCATTTTCTTAGGCTCCATACTATCCTTATACCTTATAAGATGTTCCCAAACTCATGATAGGGTTGTAGGCCCTTTTTTTCACAAACCAAACATTGTATCCTAGACTTAGTCTTTGATCTTTGTAATAAATTATGGTTTCAAAAAAATCTCCCATAAGAACATGTTAATGACAGAGTCATCTATTTTCCCAATTTGCAACAATAATAGTTCAATACCTTTAGCTAGGGTTTAGCAAAGGTCTAGGTCCTACCTCATGGATTCAGCAAATCTTCTACCTCCATTGACTACCATTGTCACCATTACTCTTCATTCCTTCATTTTCTTTGAGTTTTCATGTTGTCAAGTCTTGCATGACTGTCTTTTGGCTTTGCATCCCTATTCATTCACTTTACACATGAAGCATGTGACTATCCTATGTCAAGGTTGTCTCTTGCATGTTCTTGATATCCATCTTGGTCTTCACATTGTTGTCTTCCTGCTCAAACTAATGTATGTCCCAACATAGTTTTAAGAACCTCTTGAACCCCCTAAACTTCATGCAAACCCTTCTATTGGTAGATAGGTGTGAACCACATATTTTCTTCAAATATACAAAGCTCTAGAGCATGGAGAGAGCAAACAAGGTCTTCAAAAAAGTATTTCCAACATCCTAAAACATGCCATGCAAAAGAAACAAAAGCTTCCTCCATACTTTCAGTGAAAACACTCAAAAATGGTAAAAACCTAATAGAAGACTCCACAACTCAAACCTAACCTAACTCTAGGTTGATGGATCACCTCTAACTCGACCTAAACTTGACCCTTTCAAAACAAAAACTTCCCTCTAACCATGCATGGGGCAGTTTGGAGATTTTAAGGTAAACAACCTGCATGCATGCAACGTAGAGAAATCCCTTTTTGGACATGGAGACTTGCTTTTTAAGCCTTTGACGTTACAAATTGCATGCATGCAACGTGGAATTAAACCTTTTGAATAAAATGGAGGTGCTTTTTTGACAAGTTTAACACCTTAAAGGAAAAATTACTTCCTTTAAAGACCCTTTAAAACATAACAAAGTAATTTTTGATAGCTTAGAGACTTAATGACAACTTGGAACCTCTTCTAAACTCTTTTAAAAAATCATAAAACATATCACATCACCTTAGAACTGTTCATTCTCGTGACATAAAGCAACCTCTTACAACTAAAGATGACAATCAATGACAAAAAACAATAAGACGTGACATCCACATTGCCTATTTGTGTGGGAAGCATAAACAGGTAGCAGTAAACTCTTTGAATTTATTATTCTTTTTCTCATCCCATTGTAATTTGGACATGGGGTTATGTTTGTTGATTTGATATTATGTTCATGTGATACACATTGCCACTTTTAGTATTTACTTATATGTTCATGATTATTGAGCAACATGTTTGAATATGCAATTGATATTTGATTGGATTGTTTAATAATAATTTTTTTATTGTATAACACAAATTCTACAAAAGTATATTTGATTTTATGGTGTTCCATGAACAGGTTAAAGGGGGGAGGTGGAACTAGGTTTGGTGTGTGAAGTAGATAAACACTTAATCTTGATTATCAATGAATACCCTCATCTTTAATTAATTAAATAAATTAGAATATTAACTAGCAAGATATATTTTTTTCAAAAAATATAAATTAGCTAAATTATAATTGAAAATAAAAAGAAGATGGATTTTCTATAATTTGGAGAATTGTGTGCAAAGCCTTGTAAGGGATAATTAGAATTAGATTAATAACATTATTTTAAAGAATATATATAAGTAAATATAATAAAAGAGTGGCAATTGGATTTGAGGTTAATAATTGAAAAAGTAATAAATACTTTTTTATTTTTAATTATAGACGTGGGCATGTGGTCCGTGCTCTTTTATATTAAACCAAAATTTTAATAATATTTATAAAACGTCTAGCTTGCTACATAACAAAAGCCAAAACTATTTTGGAAAAGAAAGGAGATACAATTTATATTTTCCAAAAACTATGCTAACATTCTATTAGCAAGGTAACAATAAACCAAAAGCATAGAGAGTGTGAGATACAAGAGGGTCATTAGGTTACCCTTATACTAGGTCCCACATCTAAATTTCTCACGTGACCAACTAAACCTACATTTTGTATTAAATATTTTATTACTTGAAAGAGTAGATCCTTTTTGGGACTTATTCCTTGGTGAGAGGGAGATAGATAGGAGGTTGTCAAACTACTTGGTAACTCCTGTGACTCCCCCAAATTGCCCTCTACTATACCTTTATTCACTGTAATGACTAGAATTGAAGCTAAGGTTCTAGTTCTATGAAAGAGGCAATAGAAACTAGGCCATCAAATTCAACGCCACTAGATTTAAGATCTATATAAAGACCAAGGAAATCCCCTCTCACACAAAACTCTACAACTAATTTAACCAATCTCTTATCCTAGACAAGGTCAAGGACATTAGAGAAAGACATGGCTAAAACATCACTATTTCTCCTCTTCCTAGTGGCAACATCTAAATAATACAAGTGTATCACTTCTCTAATGGAACTTTCTATAATCCTGTATTATAGGAAATTTAATGATAAATTAAATAAACTAATTAGATTTATTATTTTTAGATTTCTTGGAGATAAAGCAAATTTGAGAGAGTGCATCAAATTGTAGGATTCAATAGGATTAAAGCATTAGAGACATTACAGAAAATTACACGATTACAAATTACAACCATTAGCACTCAAAATAGTTGAACAAAGGTTTTAAGAGCAAACAAGGTTAGGATTTGAAGGAATTTCTACACAAGTTCAACAAAGTTATTGGATTAAGCATTGAAAGGTGTGATCTAAGACCATTTATTGCTTCTAGAACATGTATTTGATTTTGAATTAATGTGTAATTATATCAATTAGAATTAATATTTTGAAATTATGAAATCTAGTGAATTATGAAGAGAGAAAACTAGAAAGTCGATTTCATAGAAACTAGTGAATGGAAAATAAAGAATCTTGAGCGAACTTAGTGGGAAATGATTTTGAATAGATTAAAAAAATTGAAACCCTAGATTTGGAGAAATTGGGAGAGAGAAACCCTAAACTTGAGAAACACAACCCAGGGTTTGAGAATTTTATCTAATTGAAGCTAGGAATTAATCTACATGCTAAAATTGAACTTGTGAATGATTTTGTTGTTGCATTAAACCTTATTGTGAATTCATTTTTGTGAAATTATATTGGAAATGGTGTTTTTAAGAAAGAAATATAGTTTAAATGTTTTGATCAAATTGAAGTGCTGATACTCAATGAATTGAATATTTTATGATTGCTGAGTCTTCCATGGGATAAATAGAAAAATTGAGTGTTTTCATATTTTACAAATTCATTGTGAATTGTACTTGATAGGCTTGTGAAACTAATTTTTGGTATTTCTCATTTTTCTATTGGTTTAATGATGTTTATGGGTTGATTAGGGTGTTGTAGAAGCCATATAAAAGAGATATGAGCAATCAAGTTTGAAAAATGTTGTGCCCAAACACCAACATCTAAGTTTGACTCTAATGTCTTGGTAGTACACGATATGAGTGCCCATCATAGGTGCTAATGAATCGGGAAAGATTTGGAGTTCCCATGATAGGATTTGGTGACCTCTAGATAGGGTTAAGAGTGCATGTGGCTAGTGTTGGTAGCCTTACATAAACATGAGTGCCCCTGTTTGGAACTAGTGCCCCTATATATGGTGTCCCTGTATGATGTTATATGAGATGCCTATTTATAGTTTTGTGTTTTCTAATGTTTAGTTTCCACAAAAGTACTTTAGGTTTGTCATAAAATAATGAGTGCTTCCTTTAGTAAATTTGTCTAAAAAAGTATGCAGTATGTAAGTTTAGATGTTGATTTAACTTTCCACATAAAATTTTGATATTATTGCTCATTTATGAGTTATTGCCGATTTTATGGTTTTGGGGGTGTATGTAGTGTATCCTTGTAGTGAATGATAAATCTAGATACTACATACTATGCACGTGTATTAAGAACCTAGAAGTTCATGTTCCCTAGGATATATGTATCAAAAAAATAATATTCCCATTGTATACATGCCACATCACACTAAGGCATAATGGAGTAAAGGATAGATGGTTTGTAAGCTATTTATTGTATTTCTATTGTCCATCTATCACTATGTTCTAGGATTTTCTCCACGTGAAGACCTATGGCCTATTTACAAGAATGCATTCCATTCTACATGAGAAGTAGGTTACTATGTGAGTGATAAATAATTTGCTACCATTCTTTGGGCACAACTTCACAAAAAATGCATCTTAGTGTTTCTTGAGATGTTTTTAGGTCTTTGTGTGATGTGTAGAGCTATGTTATATTGTTTAGATATATTTTGTATGCTCTTGCATGCATTATTGTTAATTGGAGTTGAGTGTGGATGCCTTTTGTGACATGTTACAAAGCATTACGAATTAGTTTATGATGCAATGTAATGTGTTGTTGAGTACTAAGAATTTTTGTTAGGTTAGATGATACTTATGCTTATGGACATGAATATACTTTAGAAAGATAAATAACTATAATACCTATTACTTCATGGAGTATGGATTACTTCTTAACTACTTCAACCCAAGCTGATGGTTGTAGAGGATAGGGTTCCTTTTGTTAGGATTATGTTAGGCAGACCAGAGCAATACTAATTAGTAATTATAATGCAGATTTAAATACACTTAGAAATAGATAAAAATAACACAAATTGACAACATAGATTTAACATGGTTCACCCAAAGTGGGCTACATCCACAAAACAACCATCCAATATTATTATCCAACAAAACAAACTACTTATGTAACCAGCAATGTTCATAGCTCAATATCATTATTATGCTACATGAAATACATTACAATCTCATTCATGCCTCTTCACTTTTTGCCTTCTCTAGCTACTATTTATCAAGCCTCTTTGGCAGTTAACAGAAGTGGGTTTTTACATGTCAGCCAATAACAAACTAACTGTCGACCCTGCAGGAGGGGCTTCGCTCCCTGCACTCCCCCGTTAATTATTCTAGGGGGAAACTGTGACTAACAAAGTCACCAAAATTTACCTTGTTACGTGTACCCGCAACCCCTACAGCATGATCGGTCACCATATATTAACACCTTTGACATGTGGTTTCATATCACTTTCCCCATATGCAATTGGTGCATAAGAGGGAGTCGGAGATGCTTGGACTATTACTACATTGGATATTTGGATACTTTGGAGTCCTTGATTATGAATCACTATTGTATATGTGAAGATTCTTGGCATGTTACCTATATTGATGTATATTATTCACTAAATGTGCTATTGATTTGAATGTATTGTGATCTTATTATAAATCATTAATATTGTTATCAAATTGCAAGTGATTTATGGATTTGTGAATTGGATGACTAGTAATGGAAATGACTATATTCTTGATATATTGGACTTATACTTGTTTCACATTGCACCTACTTATTTAATTGTTAAAAGTAGAAAAAAATAGGTTTGCATTTTGGGGATTGTTACAAAGATGTGGCAACAAACCCTTAACAAAAATAGTTTGCAGCTCATAATCATGAAGTTGATGGTGTAACTTGTAGCAAGGATTACAATCTAACATATTCATGTATGTGCTCATTAAGTCCTTGGTCACACTCAAACAAGCCTACAATAGTAGTCATTAATCCCTTATTAGGTTTAATGTGCTTGATAAATACTTTGGATATCTCTAAAAAAAGACTAAATAGATCTATAATGTAAAGAGAAAAACCACTTAATAACACAATCTTTCAAAGTACATGGAAATAGTTTAGCCAAAACTTTATCTTCATAGACATAGTCTAAACATGTAGTAGTGAATTGTAAATTTTGCGACACTTATTACAAATGTTTATTGTTCAAGCTCTCCTTGTGTGTGTGAGGAGACTGTTACATTGTATGCAATTTTGTTATTTTTAGTGGATTGTTTTATGTGAAGGGTTTCATTAATGAAATATAGATTATGAATAATCATATGATTTGTATTGTGATAGTTGTTAATTCAGGTGCTTGTAGCTTTATATACAACACTTAGGTGTTTAATTTATGGAATATCAACACTTCTTGATGTCTAATTTTTATTTAGAAAGTACATGCATTTGTGTTATAATAGGTTAAGTTATTTGTAGAATCATGAGAGATACAACACATATTGTCTATGTGTGGAAGAAATGTTTAGTCTTGTGGTCATCCTTGAGAAGCAAAAGAGATGTGGTAGATTATTTTATTTTCTAATACATGTTGAAAAAACCACAAAGCAAACTATGTACATGTTGTGAAAATTGTAAGCTTGTCCATAAACAAGTCTTCTAGGTTTTAAGTTAAGTCTTTATTTTACAAGGGAGTTTCCCCTTCTATTTCAAAGAAACATTCTACCTTACATGTTATATTTTGTGTTGTCCTAAAAAGGATAAATTAAAACAATAACATTTGGAAAAATCTATCATGTTCTCATATTTATGTCTTTCTCCATCATTCCTACTCATGAAATTATGGAGAAATTCCTTGTATATGGGTGAAAGCATAAATGTGTGTCTCATTTGAGGGCTAAATAGAAAATATCAAAATGAATTCCAGAACAAATAAACCACCTTCAGTATAAGGGCGGCTCAATATAATAGGGGGTTCAATCTAACCCCCTAGATTGAACCACCTCTTTTATATATAAAAAAATGCCAAACATCCCACACTTACATATGATTTTATTACATGTGGCAAGGGATTCGATCTAAGGGTCCTTCAATCAAAGATCCCTAATCAAAACCGCTTATGTTGTGCATTTTGATGAGGTGAAGATTAACCTCATCATATTTTGACTAAATTACCTTCCTTTATAACCTAAAAACCATGTCATGCTAGTATTAGTTTGATTATATGATAAATTATTGGTTATCCTAACTAGAAATGATGTGTATATTTATATTTTTCCATTCTATGTTAAAAGGAATTCCAATGCTAATATATTGTGGCGAAGAATTTTTTTTATATGAAACAATGTAATAAGAAGCTGACAAAATTTATCCAGCTCCAGAAGACGGAATCCAAAGGGAATGGAAATGGATGCTCTAGAATGTTCATGGCTTCAGAATGCTTACATTCCAAAGGTAGCTCTAGAGAAATTGTTCATTCCAAAGGTAGCTCCAGAGAAACTGTTCATCACATTTGTCCCCTGTTTAGCACACACATGTCCCCTGTTCAACGTATATGTCCCTTGTGTGACAAAATAGTTGAAGATACCTGACCATGTGATCAATAGATAGCTCAGAAAGAACTCTGCAAGAAAAAAGACTCTTGATGAAAGTCTACTTCATTAGTTTCCCCAATTTCTTTGTTGATTTAGAAACAAACTCTATTAAGCATTTAATATTTTTTGTTTCAAAATTAAAATAGCAGTCGTGCATGAACTGCACGATGTTGGATTTCAGGCATGATCAAAGTATCCAATATCTAGGAAACATCATATATAGTGTTGCGTTGTTCATTATAGATATAGTCAATTTTGAATGAATGAAAATAGATATAGCTCTATGTTACTTTTAGAAATTTTGGCAAATCTGCATGTGATGATATTTTGAGTTCTTAGAGTTCCAATCTCTGGAGAGATGGCCACTCACTTGGGGAAGAAGAATAGTGTTCATAGATAAGTATTTATAATTTCTGATATTTTTTATTGAAGTGATATTAGTTGTGAGTCCCTTTGTTTCTGTTCCAACAAATGAAATAAATTGCTCTAGTTTTTCACTTGTAGGTCAAATTGTTCTATGTTGTGTTATGTGTATTGTTCAATGCCATGTGTTGTTTGGTAAACTTATAGTGTGTTGAAAAGCTGTGTTTTTAGTTTTTACTCTAAAAGTTCATTCATCACAATTGTTTTGAAGAGATAGTAGTATATATTTACTTTCTCATAAATAGTCAAGTAGTTGAATGCTTTGTTTCATTGCTATAATCATTTTTGAATGTTTCCTTAGTTAGATTTCAAATGCTTTCTTAGATTAGATTTTGAATGCTTTCATAGTTTAAGATTTTATTTCCACAATCATTTATTTTATTTTGTAGTTTAAAAACCATCATTGGGATGAGATATTTGATTACCTATTGCATATAGCCATCAAACACCACCTGGGTTGACAACATAATAATGTATTAAAGTATGAGGTTTGATAATACCTCGTTAGTTTTTGGTGTCATTGTTGAGGAACTATACACTCAAAAACATGACTCGATAGCCTCGGGTAGTTGAGTCAGCTTTGGTGAGCACATTGACCCCTCTCCTTGCCCCGGGGTGAACCTCCACGTCACTCTCACTCTCATGGAAGTAGCCAATCAAGAGGAGGTGAGACACAGGGGAAATCTTGATCGCTTGAGAGCTAGACTTCACAGAGAGTGGTCGACTGATCCTGCGGCCTTTCTTGTGTGTTGATTTTGATCTGATGTTCTGGACCATTGTGGTTGGAATAACTATATGACCCAAAAGGTCACTAGCCACTGTTCTCCTGTTTGGATTCTAAAGATTCCAACATTGTGTCAATTGATAATTATTCTCGTTGATGCTTCTGTTGAGTTGGAGTTGTTCTTCAAATTGTTGGATGATGACTTGTGTTTGGAATAACCTCAACCTATGTTGTTGTTCCTGAACCATCTGTTGATTGTGTTGCAGTCTAGGGTGAATTTTCTTAATCTCTTTGAGGATTGCCCTCACCTACTCGCCTCTAAGCACAGGGCATATTCATGAGCCCAAACTGAGAAAGAGTTGGCTAGAGTTAACCTCGATTTGACTTAGGGTTTGTTGACCTAAGGTTTAACTTTGTGTTCGAATCAAGGGTTTGACTAATGTTGACCTTGTATTGGAATCAAGGGTTTGTGATCTTCTTGTGATACTAATGTTTTTTGTGTTTTTTTGGTTTTTGAATGCATGCAAGCCTATATGAATGCAAAACAATATTTTTGTGCTTTTTTGAATCTTTATGAAAGTAAAGTGCTTTTTCTAATCTAGGAATTGAAATATGTATGCAATATACAATGTATTTAACTAATGCAATCTGATCTATGTTTTTGTTTGGTTTTCTGGGTATTTGGATCAATTACTCTAGGAAATGAAATTGCTTTGAAATAAACTGAGCTAAAGAACTTTTGAAAGCAAACTAATCTAATAATGCAAATCTTATTTATCCTATCAAGGAAATTTCAACATTCAATTACCATTTCCAAGAGAAAGTTTAGATTCTCTATTTACTATATATAAAAAAGCACTAAACAACCTGGAATATGAGATGCGTGAGCCTCCACTACCCTCAAAAATCCTTGTGTTAGCAACCTCTTTGTCCTCTTACAGTAGCGGGGATATCCTCTTGGGAATAAGAAGGAAGGGATGCAAAAGAGATTTTGAAATCTTGAAAGGTGAGCTCAATGTGAGCTAATGAGCACTGTGGCTTGCAATTTGGGCAGTGTATCAATGCAATATGAAGATTTTAGCAAAGCTTAGATGAAACAACAATAAAGCAAAATGTTCAAATGTATTGTATGAGCATATGGATGCTAGTTGGAGAGCAAAAACTTGCAAAGACTGGATGCACAAATGAAATTGCCTCCCTTTGTGCTTGAGGGAGGGGGTATTTATAGGTTGAAAGAGGCTAAGAGAGGTGGGAGAGGATGGAGATTTAACTCCCTTGATTGGAGAGTTAACTCAGAAGACCAAGGAGAGATCTAGGCTAATTAGGGAGTGAACAAGCCAATATAACTTATCATTAGAGAAAAATGGAGTTAGAAAGGATGCATGAGTTGACAAGTTGAGACAAAAATGAGCTAATTATACATGCTTGGGGGGCTTGGAATGGTTAACTTTATGTTTAGACCAAAAACTCATGCAAATAGGAAGAAAAATGGGTCAAAGTGGAGCTTTTTCGTGTCCAAACCTCAAGTTTTCCGTTGCTGGAAAAGACAATAGGGTCGCCCATGGGTCACCCCTTTTTCCAGTCTCAGTCACCTAGGGGCGATCCATGGGTGACCCACAGATGGGAGGTCCTGGGTTGGAAAGCGCAGTTGGAGATTGTTAGTTAGGTGAAAAGGAGGTGAACTGCCTCTGAAAACTTGTCGAAAGGGGTCAAAATCTAAATCTCCACTTAAAAAAGTCAAATCTCTTGGGGGAGATCCTAAAATAATAGGGGCGATTTGTATTGGTGGACCAAAACTAAAAACTGAAAGTTGGAGATGGCTTGGGAGGTCCTTTAGAGGGATCCTAGGGGTGGGAATGGATGAAAAGCACTAGGGAAAGGTCAAATCACAACAAAAAAAATGAATACAAGGCTTAGGGATGAAGTTGCAAGCAAGGCTTAGGGATGAAGTTGCAAGCACAGGAAACAAGAATTAAAAAGTGTCGAAAGTGGAGAGAAGGTTAGCACGACAAAGAGGAATCAACAAGAGGAGGGAAAAACCTAGATGCTACCAAGAGAATTGCTCCAGGGAGGGTATTATTTCACGCTTACATTTACATGGCAAGGATTGTGAGTCATCATGGGGTCCTCATGAAGGTTGTACGTGATTTTGGTGCTTACATATTTGCCCCCTTGGGGATGGTAGTCTACATGAAGTGTATGTACTGTTCCTGAAATAGGCCCTACCAGCTGTCAATTTTCTGTAATAGTACCTGTAATAACTAGCATTAGTTCGACATTTAAATATATCAAAACAAGTAATGAAAATTGGAATGATGAACATACCATAGATTCGTGAGTTTACCTAGTTGTTTGCCTTTGTTGAGAAGACCTGTAGGGATGAAAGCAGGCAAAATGAGAGCACAAAAGATGCATAAAAGCAAGAACTAGTCCAAAATTGCATAAAACAAATTAAGCTAAGAGAAGAAAAGAGTGAAGAAATTAGAGTGAACGGAGTGAAACACTGGCAGGATTGGTTGTGCAAGTAGTTGGTGGAAAGATATCACCGAGGTGATCGCAAAGATGGTTGCTACTTCTTCTATCGCTAAGAATCAAGTGCACAATAAGTCAAAAACCCTTCTCTAAACCCTAGTTTTCTTTTTGTAAAAAATCTTGTGAAAGTGTTTGTTTTTGTCATATTGTCCTATTGCATTGTGTTTGTCTTATCGTTTAGAGTCGGATAGGTCTTTTGTTTGTCAAAATCGGTCAAAATTTGTAGTTTTTAGAGCATTTTTAGCATAGGGGGAGGTGAAATAAGGTCACCCCTTTTGCCAGTCCAGGTCACCTAGGGGAGATCTAGCTGAGCAATAGGGTCACCCAGTGGAGATCTGGTTGTGCAACAGGGTCACCTGAGGGAGATCCTATTGTACATTTGGGTCACCCAAAGGAGATCTATCCTAATGAAAGGAGTGACCTAGCTAGTTCAATTCTGATTAAAATTTGAAGTTTTTTGACATTTACAACACTATTTTAGTCTAATTTGAACATTGAATTCGTCAATTTATTGCAATTTTGTAGTTTTATATGCTTTTTTTGTGAATTTTTCGCAAGTTATATGTTTTTTTGGATTTTTTGAGTTTGACGGGATCTAATCGAAAGTTCTTTTTTGATGACAGGATATGCGCATTTGTTGGAATGCAAACCGTGAGCAGTTGTGGTTATCTAAGATGTATGATTCCTTATGTCCTGGTGATCTTGTTGTCCTAAAGAGGGCATGCTTGGAGAGGATTTTTTAGGTTCAAGTTGTACATCCTACCTCTCACATCTGCTGTGATATCCTAACCTATTGGGATGCTGATAGGAACACCTTCAATTTCCCCTAGGTTTCAAGGGAGTGGACTATTACTTTGTATGATGTTTACCACATCCTAGGAGTCCCTGTGAGAGGACACCCTCTTGTTCTTCCTACCAATTAATACACTAAGGACAAGGCATCCTGGGCTCTGATCATGGGGGTGAGTCGTTCCGAGGAGTAGATAGGAGTTCGACTCACTACAATACCTCAACTTCACATTCATCTCTTGAGGAAGTTCCTAATTGGGTTGATTACATCGAGGTTGTCTGGAGATAAGGCCTCAACTAGTCTCAGATGGTGTTGGGTAACCATCATTCAATGTATTGAGCAGGGTACAGTTTTCACATGGGGTGCTGACGTCCTTACTATGGTTTATCGTGACTTCTATCACATTGCTCGTCGTGGGGCTCTTGCATTCAGTCACTCCACTCTGATCATGACTTGGATTTATGAGCACATTAGGCCATACTAGAAGGAGCTTCCACTTCCTGATCCTAAATTTCTAAGAGCTACTAGATGGGATCGCATGGGCCACTTTGATACTTCCTTACACACTGTGGCTACTCTCACTGATGCAAACTTGATTTTTGACCCTTATATGGATATGGAGGGCACTTGGTCTCACGATAGATAGATTTGATAGGACTTGCCCCCAATTCCTACTTACTACTGATTGTCCAGGAGATAGGCGAGGTCAGTTAGAGACCTATTGTTTGGACTCCTTTGACTCCTGGGGTTTTGATTACCAAAACTTCTAGGACCCCAAGAGGTGGACAGAGGGGAGGGAGAGAAGCTCCTTTCCAAGGACTCATTATTTTGGAGGACACTGATTCTACTGACGAGGACTACAATCCTGAGGGAGAAGATCAGTCAGATGATGGCTTAGTTGGAGAAAACCAAGAGGCTGACTTAGATGAGGAGGAGATACTGAGGAATACTTCTTCAGGTCCTATACCTCCTCTTTTTTATGATGAGATGTGGCGCATTGATCCCACCTGGCAGTCTGACGATCCTTGTAAGTTTACATTTATTTTCATGTTTTTGCATTATTCGTCTTCGTTAAAATCACGAATCATCATTTCTTCTTTCTTTGTTTTTCAGGTAATCTTGAGGAATGGAGGACCTTATTTCGTGACACTTCCATTGATTTGGTTGATCCTTTTACTGGTCTATCATGGGAGCAACTTCTTGTTGATCCTGGAGTACCTGCTAGAGTGGGTCAACACACTGATATCTTCACTCCTGTCTACCACAGGTGCAAGGAGAACACCTCTTTGAGAGTAGATAATCTCACTCTTAGGGGTGAGAATTTCATTCTTCGAGAGATGGCTCATCTTTGGATTCAACATCCTGATTCGAATGCAGTAGGTCCTTCACATTTTCGGGCTCACAGCAAGGTTCCTCATTCTCATAGATCTCATGGAGATTCTTGTGTCATTCAGAGGCAAAGGAGTAGGAGCCCTGATGGTTCAATTGGAGGGAGTCATCCCTAAGGATTTTTCCTATTTGTTTCATTGTCATGCCCCCTTGCATGGGGAGCCTTACTTCTCTTGAGAGCATTTTGTCTAAGCTGTTGTACTCTTGTAGAATTTTGAACCTTTGATATGTCTATGAAAAACTGTCTCTTCATGATTACCACTATCATATGAATGCTTATCTCTTGTGCACTTTGGAGTTTTTTAGAACTTTTTGATTGTTTAGACCCTTAACTCTAAGAATGCATACATGATGATAATGATATGTTTTTAGTTTTTTTTAAAATATATATATGAATGTAGGGGATGATATGCAATGTTTAAGAACACAAGCGATGCTAGAATAAACTTCTACTTCTATGGAATGCCATGAGTTATGGTCCACTGACTTTTATTGCTTCAGATCTCTTTTTTCTGATTTTGATATGAATGCATAATGGAACAAACATTATGACCGCTCTTTAATATGATTTTCAATCCAAGGGATTGCAAGTTATCCTAGTGTAGGAGACCTATTCAAGTTTGTGAGATAGGGATTTGGAACTCAACTGGGGAAAGGGGAGGAGATGGAGTGTTTTTTAATTTTAGGCTTTGCTAAAGGCTAAACACTGATCCTTATCTAGATGAGACATTTTGACAAGCTTTCAACTTAGACAAGAAAAAAAATTTATTAGTGTTTGCTAGACTTAGATCATAGATGGAAAGCAAGATAGACCTGGGGTAAAGAAAAATAAGGAAGAACCAAGGTCTCTAAGTATAAAATGGCCCTAAAGACTACTAGACTGTTGGGCTTTGCTCAGCTAGTGCATGTGTGTGCTTTGTAGCTTTCTCTCTTATTTCCTCTGATAGAGTGTCACCCTTGAAGCTTCGAGCTTAGATTTATCTCCACCCAAGGGTACGGACACTCAGCAATCTTCTCTCTATAATTATTTTTTTTATAACTCTCTTTTTTTATGCTTTTTCTCTTTTTTTGTATTTTCTAGAATGTCTCACTTGATTTTCTCATTTTTTTGAATTTTTGACTTTTATGGAAATGAATGCTTTTGAGCTTTGGATACACAATAATTTGATCTCTCAATTCTCACTTTTCTCATCACTTTTATTTTTTTATTCACTCATATTTTAGATTGCTTCCTTTAGAGTTTTGATCCCCGTGAAGTTTTTGGCCAGGAAAGATAAGCGGTTAGGTGCCACCAAAAGCTTTGATAGTCCAATTGGACTTCTTTTTACTAGGGAAGAATTGGGAAGGTCTACTTGCAAGCTTCCTTTGAACACTATGGGTTTGAATATTGACTTTGCTTAGACTCAACAACATGAATCATTAAGATTGAGAGTTGGGATTCTTGTTTTCAAGCCAAGTATTTGCAAAATCTTGCTAAGTGTCCGCAACATGCTAATCTTGCTCGATCCATCATGAGTCCCACCTTGTTCCTTTTGAAATGCAAGGAAGATGTCATGCCCACATTTTCCATGTGGTCACAATACACAACACACGTGTCATAGCCACATCTGTCATGTGGTTATGACACGAAATATCAAAAAATTTCTCACGTTTCCCCTAGAAACCCCCTCGCATGCGTCAGCATGCTCGGTGGTGTTCACTCAAGGCGAAGACACTACAGTTGTCGGTAGGGTACAAGTACAATTGCGTGCAACTGGACACGAGCAGACCAACAAGGGGGTCTCTACGACGCCGTTAACGTCATTACAAGGGTGATATTATCAAGGTTCCTAAATCTAAATCTCAGCAAATTCTGGCAGCATAACGCCTTACGGCGTAAGTGGGAATTACTCAACACTATTTTACGCACGTGGTTCACTGATAGATAAACAACTTCCCACGACGCCTTGTTTCGACTAAACCGACTCGTGATCTCCCTATTGAATCATTTTTCAGCAAGGCACGGTTGTCTGTCTCCTCTCTTGCTTCCTGAAATATACTCCTCCTTCGACTTAGCATTCTCAACAAGGCGGTTCGTTTGCTCTCTCTTCCCTTTTCTCTGGGTCTTAATTTTGATTGTATTTTTATCGCGCTCACCTTAACTATTTCTCTGATAATTTAGTTTGTTTATATTTCGGTCTCTCTCTCTTTCAGTTTCTATGCTTTCTTTATGTTTATCCGGACCTTTCTTCATATTTTACATCAGTCAAGGTTATCACTGTATCTATTCTTGACATTAATCCTAACTCCTGAATGGTCCAGGTCATATAGACTGGTTTACTACTTCGCTGGACTCGGTCTCCTAGTTTTCTCCGATCTAGGTTTCTCCTCTCCGTATGTATTAATTAAACTTGTTCCTAAGCAAATTTTGGCAGGAGGGTCCATCAACTTAGTTCTCTTATCCCATGTGGGAATTGCCGCGCATTTTCTCCTCTGTGTTTTCCAATGTTAGTTTTTCTTCTTCTGACTCTCTTACAGGTTTACTTATATGGACGTTTACTACAGTTGAGATTAAAATGGCCTCACATGGAATGTCTGTGATGGCTCCTTAAGTTTATTTCCAGTGATCTTTTAAGCAAGGTGACGTGTAATTTTCCTCTTCATTTTCCCGGTATTTGACTCATGTTGATAGTTGAAACTTTCGAGAAACTCTTCCCAGAGTAATACAGTATATTCCTTTATGCTCTCGTTAAATTATAATTTTATTTTCTCTTATTATTGTTAGGAGAAAACGGCCTCTCTGAAAGGCGTAATCATTAAAAAAATATAAGTATGTAACGATATATTGATATGTATATATATATATAAGATTATATATATATATATAAACACATATATTCAATTATATTTCTCATGTTATATTTACTGTTGTTATTATTACTATTGTTTATTATAATTACTATTATTGCAATTGTAAAGTTATCTTAATAATTTATTTCTCTTTTATACTATTCCTAATCTTGATAAGCGGCTCTCCTCTTTATAAAATAGAATCCAAACACAGAAACACCTCGTTAATTAAATCCGTGGAACCTTTACTTTAAATCAATGTCGAAGGGAACCAGGGAAATGGGAACTCTTTAAGTGTGTATATATATATATATATATTAAATTTAAATCAAAATATAAATAGGTATCTATATATACAAAGATATGTATATACAAATATATATTTATAAATTAATATCTATATATATATAAATAAATAGATATCTATATATATACAAATATATGTATATATAGAGATATATATTTATCATATATAAAGAGTTAAATATATATTATTTTAATACTTTCTTTCTCATATAATATAGGGTTTTCAAACCCTAACATTCTTTTTTTTTTTTTTGTTTGCTGTGAATGATATTGAGCAGGGTCCGAATGGCAGTGCCAGCGGAGGAGATGGGGCGGCGGTGGCCGTAGCGGCGGCAGATGAAAACAGGGATGGCAGACGTGGAGGGTTAGTGGGACGGAGGCCGCAAGGAACGGCAGTGGGCGAAGGAAAGCGCGGCGGGGGCAGCGCTACTGTGGAGCGGAGTTTTGAGCTCCGCGGGGGTCGTAGGGGTAGGGGGATGTGGGGAGGGGTGGAGGCCCACCCACATCCCACGATGTGGGGTGTGGGTGGGGCTCCGCCCCTCCCCACACCTCTGTTAAATGAAAGAAAACTGCGGTGGGGATTACTCCCCACCGCCCACCATGTAAAGTTTTGACTGTGTTTTACACACAGCGATCTCTAATTTCGCCCCTCTTATCCTTATTTCGACTGTCATAAAATTTATTCCGAGTTTATTGCTATTTAATGATAAATAAATATCAATAATATATATATATATATATATATATTTCAGTATTATAATACCACTTAATTTTCTCAATTAAACAATTTATTCAGTTTCTCTTATTCTGTTTAAAAATGATAATTACATAACAACTGATATATATATATATATATATATCATTTTTTTTTGTAATACCACTTAATTTTCTCAATTAAACAATTTATTCAATTTCATATTCTGTATATATATATATATATATATTTACTTAAGAAATGAAGTTTTAATCAGTTTATTTCTGCAATTAATAAATGTCCATTTCAACTCTTGGACAAACAGAAGTAAATACATAATAGATTTTCTCTAAACTTTACCAAATATCTGAAACCATTATTTAATGAAAAAGAAACTTAATCATTTTAAACTGTATTTTCATCTAATTAAGCAGATTTATCCTTGATTTTCATATACAAGATCAGATTAACTAAGGAACCCATCTTTTCAAGAACACATTAAACACAATAAAATTGCTATTTAGAATAAGTTTACAAAGCAACTTAACGTGAAAATTTAAGGCATTTGTTTACAACATTCATAATACAGAAAAGTTAACTCTTCCACTACATATAGCAAGAGATAATCTTAAATCATGGATACCTACAACTAACATTCCACATCTTCTACACACTCTAAGGGAGATATGAACTTCCTTCTCCCAAACAACATACAAAAGATAGCTTGTAACAACCAAGTAAAAGTCCATCAATAACAAGATCAGGGAGGTGATTTCCTTCACTCCCAGGGTGTCGATAGTTACAACAATATCAAGAGGGGTGCTCTCTCTTCAACTCTTATGAAATGAACATGATCTAATTCACATGACAAAGAAGAATAAACTGTTTCTTCATAATATAACTTCTCCAACTCCAACCATAAGCTTCAAGAGAAAACCTGCGTATCAAAGACAAACAAAGAAGAAGACACCACTCTCCTCCCTTCCGTAGACCCGCAAGAGGGTCACCCCCGAGCTAGGGAGACCATACTCACACCTGGGTAACTCAAGCACTCCACTTCACAATAGGGACAACAACAAACCCAAAGCACACAAACACCCGTGGGTAAATTACACAACACGAAAACTCAACTACAGTGAGTTTCATAAGGGGCAGGAGAGTGGACACACTCGACTCTAGAGTGTCACCCTTACAGATAATTTAACCAACACAATTTCTCTTGGCCTCAAACCAAGTTTGATCACAAAATTTCAATGAAGTCTGTATTTGACTCTCAAGACAAAGATACAGACACAAATACATGCCCTCAAGGCTTTCAACATCCCAAAAGAAGAAACCAGGTATGCACCCGAGGAGGATCACTCCTCCCCTACCCCAAACTTGATGAGCATTTCTCCCAAGTGGGAGAAGCTTTGTCAAACAACCCGACAACAAACCCCACAGAAAACAAATCTAAACACAAACAAATAAGCAACTTCCACACAATTTACATACACATTCAGCTATGCGAAAGAAAGGTAAAAATCCAACCAACCTTACAAAGCCCTCCTGGAATGAAACTGTTGCAGAGCTCCACTGAGTTCTCTTCCAACCTTAGCCACCAACTCCCTCTCCCTTTCCTCTCCTCCAAGCTAACTTTCCTATTTTTGGCAATAATAAAAAAAAACTCTCCCAAAATTCCACTCACTCCCTCTCATCCCAAAATTGGAAACAAATAACCCAAATTCTTTTCAATTTAGAGGAATGGGGAGGTGACACTTGTCACCTCCTCACCCTCCCCCAAAACCACTATTCTGTCCTGGTGGCTTATGTCACTCACCCATCCCTAGAGTACTCCTTATCCCTCTCCTCATGTCATTTCTCTTACACATGGGAGAAATAAAAGGAGTTAAAGGAGGAAAAGACAGGTGACCCATGCCTCTTCTTCCCTCCTTCACATGGATGGCCCCACAACACATGGGGGAATCTCACTAATGGAGAGGGTGACTTCAAGTCAATCCTTCAATAATGGATGGGTTTGTAGTCATCTCTTACCTTGGGGATTGAAGAGGGATGGGTTGGGTGTTGGTACAACCCATCATGTCCCCTCCATACCTCCAATTTTCGCCACTTAACTTCAGGGGAAAGTTAAGATGACTAGATGAAGGTTACCCAAGGGTTACCCATGCCAAATGGGCCCCTGGACCCATGGGGTATAACCCAGGGTCAACTTTAACCCATACAAGACACCCCTGGTCAAGGTAAAGCACAAGAAGAGGCCTCATAGATTTAAATAAAATAAAGAAATTCAAATTCAATCTTTTTACAACACAAATCATAAAATAGTGTTACATGAGGGTAACCTAACCCACTCGACCATACGAAAGACCACATTACAACATCACATCAAACACAGAGAGATCTTGGTTCCTCGTGGAACCAGATCGGCTTAACAGGGAATAACAAATAACAAGGTGCGGAATGATCTCTGAAATCTGTGGTTCGATTAGTAAATCCTGCACACTAAATTACAAGATCAGTATCCACATATAATCATCATAGCCGAAGCAACTTAAAAACATGCATTATCATGACATAGTTCTAATTAACATAAATGAAATCATATTACAATTTTCCATCATCACCTAATTAACTTTTCTGAAATGTAAACTTATCCAAACATCACCCAATTAGTTTTTTCGAAATCATAATAAAGTTTAATAGTTTGACAATTCCAGGAACTGCTATCCCACAAATATAAAAAGTAACAATAACAGTAATGTAAATAGTCATAACAACAGAAGTAAAAAGGGCGGTCCTCACAGAAGAAACCCACAAAAATGACTAAGTCCAAATTCTAAGTATTTTCTGATGAGGTATAAATAACCTTATTTCTTTGATCAAACAAATAGCCCTTTTTGCATTACCCAATTCCCTAGCCTTGCCAATTTATTTATTTTTATAAGCAATATTTATCTATTTTTAATAAAATGTTGTACAAATCCTTATTCCCTAAGTTGATTGAAATTAGCTTTTAAATTGTGATTTAATGGCATGAAAAGTTGGGTAATTGTGTAGGTTAATGCATTGCCTATAAAAGAAGTGGACATCATGCAGCTGTGGATGAATGCACTGGAAGTTGACGGTGCAAGAAATTTTAGGCATGCATTAAATGAAGACTTAGTTTTAATCTTGTTATTTCTATAGTTACCCAAAAGACATTATGGCTCCACTCAAAGTCCTTTTTATGTTCTAAAGACAACAGTAGTAAAGATTCTATTTTCAGTTATAAGACTTCTTCAAATGGCATTTTCCTGCCATCTGAAATTTAGGATTTTTGAAGTAGTTCAATTTTAGTTGTTGCTCGAAACATGGATATAAATATATACTATGGATGAATGAAAGAGAATCCCTTAGTTTTTTAAAATCATCAGAGCTGTGTACTTGCAATTTTTTGTGAATGCAAATGAGGTTGTCCTGAGTTTAATTCTTTGGAAATATGAAGTTTTGAATGGAGTTATTATATGCTGCAAAAGTGATTGAATGCGATTTGAGTTAAGACAAGCTTCTCCCACGAGCTAGCCACTTGCGGGATTGTAGGATAGATAAGTATTTTCATTTCTGTGGATGTTTTTATTCAGTGGAAGATAGTTTATGGTTAAGTTTCTGTCGTTAACCTACAGGGTGTGTTGTTTAAAAGTTAGGCTGTTGTGTACTATTATTTAAAACTTTCTGTGTTGATTAGAAGTTTTTCGGTGCATCTGCCTTAGTTAGAATTATTGTTTTCTGATAGATAGAATTTGGAGTGTTTGCAGCATAACAAATTGCATTTGTGAATTGTTAGCATAGAATTTATTTGCTTTCTAGTGTAGAATTTATATGCTTTCTAGTCTAGAGTTTTCATGCTTTTTAGTATAGAATTTAAATGCTTCCTGTAGAAGGATATAATTATTGTTTGAATCTTTTAGCAGAACTAGAAAATTATTTCTTAATGAAATATCCAAACTCCCTATTGTAGACAGCCTTGGACACTACCCCGGTCGATAAACTGATAATTTTCATCTAAAGTGTTAGGACCTCACGACAGCTTGTCACTTTTTGGCGTTGTTGTCAGGAAAACGTGATCTTTTCTAAGTGTTATTAGGGCATGCTTGGGAATTTCTTGTAGTAAACACCCAAAAATAATCACCAAACCTCTCTTTCTCATGGTCAGGAAATGAGGCCCACACAGAAGATTCATACCAAAAACCCCCTAATAATAATTCCAACCATAAATAGGGAAGAAGAAGTCTCAACTGAAGAACTAAATTATGAATTGATCGAGCAAGATCAACCTGAGACCTCCCATGTTACCCCAATTTTTTTTCCAGTTGACCCAATCTTTGAGGAGATAGTTATTCAACCAACCAACCTAGTCTTCGAGGAAGAGAACATTCCTTTTGACATTATGGCTAATAATATCCATAATGATGATATGGCGAGAAGACCGGTAGCACGAACCTTTACCTACCCTATCGCTCTCAACAAAGATGACGATGCACCAATGAAAAACATTTCACCATCTATATTGCCGAGTTTCAAGGGACTTTCTTCTGAAGATCCTGACCAGTTCCTCTTTGAGTTCAAAGTCTTGTGTCAAACATATGACTACAAGAATGACAATCAAAAGCTTAAACTTTTTCCCTCCACTCTAAGAGACACTGCAATGCATTGGTTTATGGGGTTAGCTACTAGATCAATAACTACATGGGATGACATGGAAACTGTTTTCTTATAAAAATACCAGAGTTATTGCAGAGTTAGTGATAGAAAAGAAGAGATGTTCAAGTTAAGACAAAAAGAAGATGAGAGCCTGGAAGATTACCTTGATAGGTTTATCTTTCTAACCAAACGATGTGGTGAGGAAGCCATAAGCCCAGAGATTCTAAAAACTATATTTCTCAAAGGACTTGATGAGGATGCTAGGAGAAACTTAGATTTAATAGGAAAAGGAGATGTGTCCCAACTCGAGCTTACCGATATCTCTGAGTTATGTCAAAAAAAATTTCGTACTCGAGGAGGGATCTGAAAATATAGCCTCTTAAGAAGCTCAAATGACATAGGTAAATTGCGAGAGGAAATAGTGAATCTAAAAACCAAAATTCTTGTTCAGTTAAACACCACCTTGGATGGAATACAAGCCAAAACACATAACCCTGAGACCTTATCCATCTATTGTACTAGGTTTCAGAACAAACATCTGTTAAGAGAATGTCCTTTGGATAAGGCCTGTAGTTACCAAATTTGTGAAAAGAATCATACCATTGATCAATGTGAGATTCTGAATGCAATTAAGACTTCTAAAAAATGACCATCTCACACTGAGGAGGAAGTCAACTTCATAGGCCAGAGACCTGGAGGAAATTTCTCCTATGGTCAGAACTCCAACCCTACATGGTGACCTCCAAACGCTTGGAATAATACATAGTGGTCAGTTCCATGGCCTTCAGTACCACCTGGATGGGGATCTTATCCAGGGACCTCCTGTATGGACGAACCGAGCTTGGGGAAACCCCCAATGGCCAAATCAGCAATGGCATCCTCATAATCAACCTCCACAATGGAATCAACCTCTAAATCAATTCTATAATGGTCTAAGATGAATGCCAAACCCGCAATAGAACCTTCTTACAGCTCCACAAAACCCTCAGCAGAGTGAACAAGTTAATCAACCACCATTACCGACACAACCTGTTGCCAATCCCAAGAACACACGTCAAAATGCCCCAGTGTATACTGTTGATCAGGATAACATGGCATGGGTCAATACTATCTATTGTGGAAACCTTCAATTAAGGTCAGGAAAAACACTTAATCAACCAACCATTCTTGAAGTTACAAAAGAACCAGATGAAGAACTTAACATAGAATCATCCCCACCACAATCTCAGGCAACTCCAACACCTATCATAGAGCCCTCTCAGAAAGAAGTTGTCAAACAACCATCAACAACTTTAGAAAAATATCCCATACTAGGAAAGAAAATCTAGGCACCTTTTTCAGACTATCTTAGATCAAATGATAATAAGAACCCGCCAGAAGTATCATTGTCTAACGAAACTACTTTGATACAAGAAATTAAACAACTCCATATTGAGATTCCTCTGTTACAAGCGATCAAAGAAAATCCTGAACTAAATCAGCTAGTTAAATAATTGTGCATTAAAACACCAGGAAGGAAACCAAAACAGATTAATACAGTGCACATCAATGGATATCTAGCTAAACTTTTAGCTGAAAAAACCTTAACTCCAAAATATGGCAACCCAGGTAGCCCATTATAATAATAACAATTAATGGGGTAGCAATAACTAATGCATTAGTGGACTTGGGAGCAGCCATTAATGTTATGACAGCATATGTTATGAAAAAACTTGGACTCACTGATCTACGCCCCATGACTACCATTTTACAGATGGCAAATCAGGCCATAGCTATTCCCAAAGGAGTCATAGAAAATGTCCCTGTTAAGGTTGACGATTGGGAATATCCAGTAGACTTCCAAGTTCTCTAGTCCCTCACACCCAAAGACAGTTACCCAGTAATACTGGGTAGGCCATGGTTAGATAAAGTCACAGCCAAGATTGACTATAGAGCAGGAGGAATGGTCATTTCACATGGCCCTAGTAGCTAACATCTAACTATATACCCCCCTTCAACCTGTAGAATATAACCAAGTCTGGGTGGATGAATCAGATGAATCTGATAAGCAAGAAAATCTAGCTTCACTTGCCATGGTAGTTATTAAACAACATGGCAAAGAATTGGAAGATGAATTAGATAATATCCAAGACCCTTCCATAGGCTCAGAAGATGAAGAGACTTTAGAGGTGGAAGAAATTTTAGGACATCCAATCCACATTAACGACGAAGAACATGATTATACCAACTTCACAACTCAACCTTGTCCCCTGGCAAATATCATTTTGAAAACAGATCATTTCTTCTCAGATATTGCTAGACTCCATAGAATCATACCACATAGCTATCCTCTCAACACATTAATAGAAGAAGTTCACACTGTCACCTCCAATTACCCTAAAACCAAGACTATCATGTTATTACCATGAAAGACTTTAAATATCAATAGTTGGTTGACAGAATCCGATGAGCGCAAATTATTCGATGTTTTGATGAACAGGTCCAAAGCTTTTGCTTGGGACTATACAAATATGAGAGGAATCCACCCAAGTGTTTGCACCCACCACATATATACCAAAGACGTTAGACCAATTAGTCAACCCCAGCGAAGACTCAATCCTGCTCTCAAAGATATTGTCAAAACTGAAATTGAGAAACTCTTACAAGTGGGATTTATTTATCTTATTTTGGATAGAAAATGGGTTTCACCCTTGGTGGTAGTACCAAAGAAAAATGGGAAATGGAGAGTGTGCGTTGACTATCAAGAACTCAACAAAGTGACCTACAAAGATTATTTCCCACTACCCTTCATAGACCAAGTTTTGGATAATCTAGCAGGAAGAAAGTATTTTTCATTTCTAGATGGGTTTAGTGGATATAACCAAATACAAGTGGCAGTAGAGGACCAGGACAAAACTACTTTCACTTGTCCTAGGGGAACATTCACATATCAGGTTCTTCCCTTCAAGCTTTGTAATGCTCCTGCCATGTTTCAAAGAGTTGTTTTGGCTATCTTTGCTAAACTTGTAAATGATTGTGTAGAAGTCTATATGGATGACTTCACAATCTACGATTCCACTTTCAATGAGGGTCTCAAAAATCTGGATAGGGTGTTACAATGATGTGAAGATCATCAACTATCTCCAAGCCATGAGAAATGTCTCATAATGGTAGAACAAGGTATAGTACTAGGTCACCATATTTCAACCGAAGGGATAAAGGTTGACCCTAAGAAGATTGAAGTGATACAACAGATGGAAACCCCAAAGAATCAAACTGATATTAGAAGTTTCTTAGGATACGTTGGCTATTACCAGAGATTCATAGAAAACTTCAGTAAGATTGCAACTCCCATATTCTCTCTTTTGCAGAAAGATGTGGATTTTACCTGGACAAAAGAATGTTAAGTCTTTTGACATCATTAAAGAAAAGCTTGTCTCAGCCCCAGTCCTACGGGGACCTAACTGGAAACTTCTCTTCCATATATATGCTGATGCTTCCAATGATGCTATTGGAGCAGTGTTAGGACAAGAAGATAAGAATGGAGGGAAATATGCTATATATTTCATCAGTAAGAACTTGAGCCCCATGGAATGAAATTACACCACCACAGAGAAGGAATTTCTATCCATAGTTCATGCAATAAACAAATTCTGGCATTACATCATAGGATACAAAGTGACCATATTCACAGACCATTCAGCTATCAAGTACCTGATGAACAAACCCTCAGTGAATGGATGAATAATCAGATGGTTATTACTTCTACAAGAATTTAATGTAACCATAATGGATAAGATTGGAAAATTTAACATAGTTGTAGATTTTCTATCCTGGATAAAGCAAGATGATGGAGATTGTACTTTTGTGCAGGATGAATTTCCTGATGAAAATTTATTTGTTGTCTCCATTAAAACACCCTAGTTTTCAGACATTGCCAATTACTTAGCCACTTCTGAGCTTCCCCCAGACTTCACATCAAAACAAAAGAAACACCTTATTTGGGAAAGTACTCACTTTAAATGGATTAATGGAATGTTATTTCGATATGGGCCTGATTTAGTCTTGTGACGTTGTCTCAGACTAGATGAAACATACAGCATCCTTAGAGCTTGCCATGATAACCCATCTGGTGGACATTACTCTGCCAAAAGAACTTCCCATAAAATCTTAGGTGCAAGATACTATTGCCCCTCTATGCACAAGGATGTAAAGAACTATGTTCGCCATTGTGATGAATGCCAACGAGTGGGAAGACCTACGGCCTCCAATGAAATGCCTCTGCAACCACAGGTAACTTTTAAACCATTTGAAAAGTGGGGATTGGATTCTATTGGTGCTATAGATCCTCCTTCACAATGAAAAGAATATATTCTAGTCTGCACAGACTATCTTGCCAAATGGGCAGAAGTCTAAGCCCTCAAAGTTGCTAGAAAAGAACAGGTTACAGACTTTTTGTATAACATAATTTTTCTCAGATTCAGAGCCCCTAGGTCAATTGTCACAAACCAAGGACCTCAGTTTATGTCCAAAGTTCTGCTAGCTTTCACCAATCATTTCTAGGTAAGACATAAAAAGTCATCACCCTATCACCCACAAGCAAATGGACAAGTAGAAGTCACTAATAGGGAGCTCAAAAACATCCTAACAAAAATAGTTTCACCAGGCAGAAAGGATTGGGCCAGGAAACTACCTGAGGCTGTTTGGGCTTACAATACAACTTGGAAATCCACCACTGTTCTTACCCCTTATGAATTAGTCTCTGGGAAGAAACCTTTTCTGCCCACTGAATTTAAACTCCAAATGCTTAGAACAAAAATGGAGGATTGAGCTCAGGTAGAGAGAGTCTTGCAACTCAGTGAACTAGATGAACTCCGCCTAGAAGCCATTCATCAGACTAAAGTAGCTCAACAACAACGAAAGGCTTGGCATGATAAACACATCAAAGAAAGAGAATTCCATTCCAAAGATTGGGCACTACTATTTGATTCCTGATACAAGGACCAAAAAGGTAAACTTATAACTCATTGGTTGGGTCCATACGAGATTTCTGAGGTATTCCCAAATAGAGCAGTACAACTCAAACCCATTGATGGTGATTCTCAAACCCTCTTCGTCAATGGACATCAACTTGGGATCTACCATAAACCTGTCAACAAAGAAGAATTTACTCGACTGGTGGAAATGCACAGAGAAACATAATGTGTTGATTCTGCTTCGACAAAAACAATACCATAACTATCTTGTAGTTTTCAAAAAAAAAATCTTCTTGAATGTGTGTATATGCATTTAGGAACAATTCTTCATATTTTCTTCTTAGTATCTGCCTAAATTTCATCTCTGTTTCACAGGGTTTCATCTTTTAGGATGTGTTACAAATTTCGGCGCACCTCCTGGTGATGCTCGGGAACTTGTTGTCTAAGTAAGATCCATACCCTCACTTTGTTCCTACATTCTGGCTGCATCTTTCAACGATGCTCTAAAACTTTGTTACTGCATTCCAGCTGCATCTTTCAACAATGCTCTAGAACTTTGTTCCCGCATTTTGGCTGCATCTTTCAGCGATGCTCTGGAACTTTGTTCCTACATTCTGACTGCATCTTTCAGTGATGCTCTGGAACTTTGTTCCTACATTCTGGCTCCATCTTCCAGCGATCCTCCAAAACTTTGTTCCCGCATTCTGGCTGCATCTTTCAACGATGCTCCCGAACTTTGTTCCTGCATTTCAGCTGCATCTTTCAGCGATGCTCCAAAACTTTGTTCCTGCATTCTAGCTGCATCTTTCAGCGATGCTCTAGAACTTTGTTCCTACATTCTGACTGCATCTTTCAATGATGCTCTAAAACTTTGTTCCTACATTCCAACTGCATCTTTCAACGATGCTCTGAAACTTTGTTCATGCATTCTGGCTACATCTTTCAACGATGCTCCGGAATTCTGTTTCTTCAGCCGACTGCATCTTGCAAAAGATGCTCCAGAATTTTGTTCATATCCTCCATATCCATTCCTTTGATATCTTCTTCCATCATTGTTAACTTGTAATTTCCATCCATGAAAATGTTCCTATTATCTGAAAACACGCCATTCACCCCGCAATCCACTATGAACGCCATCATGAGTCCAACATCCCCGATCATAGTAAATGAACATTATTATGATAACCTTTCGTCATAATAAATTTTAGCCACTTCATTATCATATCATAATAAAATCATTCCATTCAAACCAATTAGTACAGGCACCTAGGATGCTATTACGTCAGCAAAGACAAGCGACTTTCAAATCAATAATGGGACGGAAGGTACATACATCTTTTATTTTGAATAGATCATTTATTTTAAATAAAGATAGATAAGTTGGCACGACCCCTTTTCTTTTTCAAATTTAGTAAATGTGCGAATTGTTCCTTCATTCGAGAAAGTGGCGGCTCGTTCACTCTACCCATGCAAAGTCATAATTAACTGCTGAAAAGCCAAGTACCCTAAACCAATATTACCGAAATCCAAGTGGCCTCGAAACATGCATTTCCTTTAATCTTCCTATCAATTTCCTGAGCAGTTTTACCACTCTCGATGCCGAGATATTTCAGTAGATTTTGAGCAATATGGGAGGAGCCAAACGCAAGTTTGAGCTAGCTTCACAGAAAAATTGTTGGCATTGGGGAATATTTTAGAATTGTTTCAAAGAGTAGGATGGCTAGACTTTATAAAGCAATTTGAGGGACACCATGCACAACTGGTCAAAGAATTTGCCGAGAACTTTGTAGATGGGCAGTCGATTGTGTGTGGGAAGAAATTCAAGGTAAGTCCCTGAATTATCTCCAAATTATCTAGTATTGGAAATGAAGGTATTAATTTCTCTGAAACTACAAACATTTCGTATCAGAAAATGATAGAACTTTTTGCACGGGAAGGGGAGCTTCACCCATGATTAGCTGTAAATACCTGAGGGCAAAACAAGGGGTTTTAGAGAATGTCCATTGCAAAGCCATGGCGAACAATAGTTGCATGGATTATTAAGTATTTCACCTGTGAAGGGCAATGTGCCATAGTAGTCAGTCCCCCTTTTCGGCTGCTCATTCATTTGTGCCATGGTATAGAAAATCCTAAATTAAAAGTTAGCATTCCTGCCTTCCTCAACGATTCCCTTGTATGTATGATAGAACACTTCAAAATTGGGTCTAGACCTTTGAAGTATCACAGTCTTATACAGTTAATCTACAAATATCATTTTCATAGAAAAAGAAAACCAAATGAGAAATGGCATAAATTTCTGCAAAAATTTGAGAGCCCTGAACCTCCAAGACAATTTGAGGTAGGTGAATCGTCGGGTAGGGCAACCCAAGACATGAGAGAACTCTCCCCTGCATCCCAGGGTAACAAACAAGCTCCTAGCGGTGAAGTGCCAGAAAATCTACCAAACCCTCCAGACCGTGAAGAAAGGCCTAAATCACATACTGTCCCTGAAACCCTAGAAAAATGAGAAAATGTGGATTTAGTAGACTTAGCGGAGGAAGGTGTTCAGCCCCGTAAAAAGTAGAAGAAGCCTAAAATGAAACTGCAAAGACCTACTCCTCTGAGAAGGAGCAAATGGCTAGCTGATGAGCCTAGTTGTGTCGTGGCCTGTGAGTTACACCCTGTTCCCAAGAAAAAGAGAAGAGAAAAGCAACCCTATGAAAAAGTGACTCAGCCCGATGAGAATGTGTCTTAGATTGGTACAGAGGTAACTCAAACATTAGAAAGTGATGAACCCCCTGTAGCTAGACCATCAATTGACCCATCTAAAGAGGACCTAGAGGAAAAAGGACAAGAGGGAATCAATGAACAAATACCTAATTATGTCCTAGTTGAAGAAGAGGAGGGTCAAGAATATGAGACTATTGAAATAACTTCTTCATTCTAGCAGCCAAAAAACATTCAGGAAGTTGATACAGTTCTTGAGGAGAGACAATTGTCTCCCTTAAATAATGTTAATAATATAGAACAAGGTCCATCTGGAGCAATTAATGAAGAGCACATATCTGGCAATGAAACAGAAGTTTTGATTACTCCTCCCCCTACATATGCAGAGGACAACAAAGGTGAGTCTATGACATTAGAAATAGAGAAACTAAAAGTAGAAATTATGTAGTTGAGAAATAAAATACAATTGAGTGAAGAACAGTTAAGCAGGCAACAGTAGGAGATAGAAGAACAGAAAGAGCTTCTAGAGCAAAAGGATCAAACTATTAGAGAGATTCAATCCCAATTGCAACAAAGTGAAGAAAAAGATAAGCACTGTCTGGATAGTCTACTTGAGAGAGATAGACAAATCAAGAACCTAACCTTCAACCTAGAACAGTACCTGAAGACATTTGCAGAAGAGAAGGAGAAGCAGAAAATTGAATTAAATAAGGCCATAAGTAGAACTGTTGAACTGGAGCAAGACTTACAAGAAATTAATATTAAGCCGACTATGGAATCAAAAGAGGTTCAAACCGAACCAACTAAAATGGAATGGTTTCAGGTCCACATTCCTCCCATGCTAACCAAGCGGATGGAGCAATGCTATTTCTTAAGTCAATCTGGATCTGAGAATGCTCGACTTAAGAGAGAAATAGTATTGTTGAAAGAGTCTTATGATAGATTATATCACGCCAAGATGGATGCATGCTAGATTGGAGAACTATTGCTGGCTTGTAGAAAACTGTCTAGATTATATTCCATGTTCCTTAATGAATAGTTGTTAAGATGGAAGCTCCTGAGAATCTCTTGCAATTTACCACATGATTCTGATGACCAGCAATTCCTTGAAGCATTTAAAGAAGCCTCTCCTATACAGAAGAATTTATTATGTGAGTTTTTCATTCATAATCTATTTCTCGAAAAACATAGTGACTTCTTCATCAATCTGTTTGTGAGGGAAGTTCAGTTAAGGGCATTTTTGTCAAATATGCAAAATTAGATTCGATGGCAGGACAGAACTAGAGAATATCTTCATGCAAAGAGAACTATGGGACTACACATGAGGTACCCCAACCGGAAACCTTTTGCTTTCAAAACTCAGTTCAGGAGAACTAAGAGTTATGAACATATGAAAGAAAAATATAATGAGAGCATTAGGATCTGCTATGAAGATTTCAAGATTAATGGACCACAGTTGATTGACAGAGCTTGGAATGCATGTGAAGAAAGATATACCCCCTTGCCTATGTATTTAAAAAGAAGAGAAATGATTTCCCCCACTAACCTTAGATGGTCATACAAAAGAGCTGAGGCATTGACAAATATTCTTCAGAAACTAAAGACTAAGTGGATAGGAATGAGATATAGACCACCTCTACTTTTACAGACACCCCCTGTAGTCTTAAGGGTTATGAAACAAGAACCAAGGGACTTACATACCTGGCAGTTGAGAATCAAACTTCACAAAGGTTTTCTAAAGGTCCATAACCACATTGATGAAGAGGCAGATGAAGTATACGGTTTGAGCTCAAAATATGATGAATTGAAATGGAAAAGAGAGGCAGAGAGACAAAGGATGCATCATAGAGTAGGAGGACCTGCTCAAGGTTAGGAAGGGGACGAATGATGAGGTATAAATAACCTTATTTCTTTGATGGAACAAATAGTCCTTTTTGCATTACCCAATTCCCTAGCCTTGCCAATTTACTTATTTTTATAAGCAATATTTATCTATTTTTAATAAAATGTTGTACAAATCTTTATTCCCTAAGTTGATTGAAATCATATTTTAAATGTTGATTTGATGGCATGAAAAGTTGGGTAATTGTGCAGGTTAATGCATTGCCTATAAAAGAAGTTGACATCATGCAGTTGTGGATGAATGTGTCAGAAGTTGAGGGCGCCAGAAATTTTAGGCGTGCATTAAATGAAGACTTTGTTTTAATCCTATTATTTTTGTAGTTACCCAAAAGACATTATGGCTCCACTCGGAGTCCTTTTTATGTTCTAAAGACAACATTAGTAAAGATTTTGTTTTTCAGTTATAAGACTTCTTCAAATGGCATTTTCCCGCCATCTAAAATTTAGGAGTTTTGAAGTAGTTCAATTTTAGTTGTTGCTCAAAACATGGATATAAATATATAGTATGGATGAATGAAAGAGAATCCCTTAGTTTTTCAAAATCATCAAAGCTGTGTACTTGCAATTTTTCGTGAATGCAAATGAGGTTGTTCTAAGTTTAATTCTTTGGAAATATGAAGTTTTGAATGGAGTTATTATGTGCTGTGAAAGTGATTGAATGTGATTTGAGTTAAGACAAGCTTCTCCCATGAGTTGGCCAGTCACGAGACTGTAGGATAGATAAGTATTTTCATTTCTGTGGATGTTTTTACTTAGTGGAAGATAGTTTATGTTTAAGTTTCTATCGTTAACCTGCAGGGTGTGTTGTTTAAAAGTTAGACTATTGTATACTGTTGTTTAAAACTTTTTGTGTTGATTAGAAGTTTACCAGCACATCTGCCTTAGTTAGAATTACTATTTTCTGATAGATAGAATTTGGAGTGTTTGCAGCATAAAAAATTGCATTTGTGAATTGTTAGCATAGAATTTATCTGCTTTCTATTGTAGAATCTATATGCTTTCTAGTCTAGAGTTTTCATGCTTTTTAGTATAAAATTTAAATGCTTTCTATAGAAGGATATAATTATTGTTTCATTTCATGTATTGTTTCAATCTTTTAGCAGAACTAGAAAACTGTTTCTCAATGAAATATTCAAACTCCCTATTGCAGACAGCCTTGGACACTACCCCAGTCAATAAATTGATAATTTCTATCTAAAGTGTTAGACCTCACGACAGCCTGTCACTTTTCTTGTATTTTCTACCTTTTTCAGAGTTTCGGGGTTTCAAGTTCCTGTCTTCCATCATGCCATTTCTATCGGCTCTTAATTCCACCTCGGTTCCTTGCAAAATCACCTAAGTGTTTCAAATGATAGAGGTCAGGCTTGCAACATTTTGTCTTCTTCATGGCATGCGTCAATGGGAAGGCCCGACTATCGAAGTCCGCCAAGGGTTTTGAAATTTTTCTAAGTATTACGAATTTCAGAGGTCAGAGTGGTGGTCTTTTGTCTTCTTCCGAAGTAAGTGGAAGGGAGAAGGCCCGACGGCAGAAGTCTGATGAAGCCTTTTTCGTTTAAGTGTTACAAGTGGCAGATGGCGGGAGTTCTCTTTTCTTCTTTCTTTCTTTTGGAAGGCAGAAGGTTGAAGGCCCATTCGCCAAAGTCAACCCAGGGTTTGAAAAGTTTCTAAGTATTTCAGGCATTGGCAATCGGAGATTTTCTATTCCTCTTTCCTTTTGAAAGATGGAACGCAAAAGGCCCAATGACTGAAGTTCGGTAAGCTCACTTCTTCTAAGTGTTTCAGATGGCGGTGAGCAAGAAGTTTCTTTTCTTCCTCCTTTCTTTTTGAAGGTGGAAGGAAGAAGGTCTAAGGCCCAACCCCCGACGACTTTTGTTTCTTCTAATTATTTCAGGGTCGGGTGGTCCTTTCCTTCTCTTCCAAAGTGAACAATGTGTTGAAAGGCACAAGACAACTGAGAGGGGGGGTGAATTAGTTGTATCATAAATTTTAACTTCTTTAAGCCAAAATCACTTTCACATTCACTTAATCTAACTCCTTGTTCTATTATGAACATTAAACATGAATAGCAGAATCAAAACATGTACACATCAACACCATACACATATGAACACCAGATTTTTATGTGGAAAGCCCTAAACAAGGAAAAACCACAGTGAGTGTTAGCTCACAATGTAATAATGTAATGTAGTAACAATACCAAATATCAAAATTGGCTCACTGCCTAAAATAATGGCTCACTGCCGAGGGTTGGATCACTACTAGGGTTGGCTCACTGCCAAGGTTGAACTAATATATTAGCATCTACACCATGCCTGAGATCAGTTCCATTGAAGCGCAATATAACTCCTCTACTCTGCTTTTACAACTCGCACCTTATCTTTTCATCTTCACAACTTAGACACTCATTCACAAATTTATTACATACATTTATACCTATAATCAACCTTGAAATGTACATCAAGGTCGGCATTACATTCTACAACCATTGGAACTATCTCCAAGGTTAGCATACATACATAAATCAAAGTAGGACTAGACCTAAACAAACTTGCGAGGTAAATGAATGAAGGATGAACACATCACAACTTAGCTCAAACCTAAATACATCCTCACATAGTTGGAAACGCTTCCGTAATTCATGAATCACCTCTGCAACAAGTGTGACAAACCAGGTCGGCCTGAACTTATGCACATATCAAGAACACTTAAAAACATGCTTGCAAGGTCTTCATTGTAGCTTGTGGATCAAGCACATGCCTTCAACACATTCTGGAGACATCCATGAACAACATAGAATCACTTGGGAGCTGACAAATCCAACCGCAATAGATCTCACTTGAAGATAACATATATCACTTGAGAACACATCACAGACTACTTTTTAACAGACACTATCAAACTCTGCTAATCACTAGCTTGCCTTCTGGAGGGCCAAATGACAAATCCTTTAGAATGAAGATGAATAAGAATCTTATAATCTTAAGTCCAAAACTACAAAGCTAAAATCCAATCTGCGGAGAAATGTGGAGCAAAACACTTTCTCCCTGTCACTTTGCAAACCTTGCCAGGCACAGTCTTCAAACTGGTGAATAGAACTTTTTCTGCACAGTGATTCAGACCACCAAATTCTAGATTTAGTATCTTCAAACACTTCTCTAAATCATATCCAAAGATCATACTTCGGTCTTCAATACAGAGAAAATGTGGAGCAAAATACTCAGACAGTGTTCTTCAATCAATCAACAAACAGCAATATCAGAAGATACAGTTGGCACCAATGACAACACAAACATGTTGACATTAATGACAACAGCAGTTAGCACATACTTGCAACAATCTCCCCCTTTGTCATTGATGGAAACATATGATTTGAAAAACATGTTCCATCATCAAGACACAATTCTACACCAGAACTCCCCCTTTCTTTTTACACCTTTGCACTCTTACTTCTCCTGGGTTTTTCACATGATCTCTCTCCCCCTTTGACATCAATGGCAAAGGGCATTATATCTCTTCTACTGCATATACTTGTACACTGTTGCTCTGATCAGTCTAAAACCATTCTTTAGTCCCCCTGAATGTAACAGTCATCTCAAACTATTACCTACTCCACTTGAGAGGTAGCCTCCAATCATCAGTCCAAAAAGAGAAATGTACTTTGAAGCACACTGGACTGATGCACCTTCCTATGCATCTAGTTCAAGGAAGGAGAGGCAATAACCCCTAATTTCTCCCGGAGATACTCAAATGTGTCTTTTGGAAGAGCCTTAGTGAATATATCAGCAACTTGATCTTTTGTAGGCACATACTCAAGCTTTACCTCATTCTCTGCAACTTTCTCCCTCAAAAAATGATACTTGATTGAAATGTGCTTTGTCTTTGAATGCATCACTGGATTGTTTGAAATATTTATGGAACTTGTGTTATCACAAAGAATAGGGATTGCCCCATCATACTCAACTTTGATATCCTTCAAGATCTGTTTCATCCATAGTACCTGAGTGCAGCATGATACTGCAGCAATATATTCTGGTTCTGCAATAGACAAGGAGGATGATTCTTGTTTCTTGATATGCCAGGACACTGCCCTATCTCCAAGGAAGAATACACCTCCACTTGTGCTTTTCATGTCATCAGTACATCCAGCCCAATCTGCATCTATATAGGCACTTAAAGAAAAATCATTGTTCTTGGGATACCATAAGCCATGATCAATAGTGCCCTTCAAATACCTGAATATCCTCTTTACTACCATCACATGTGATTCTCTGGGATCTGATTGAAATCTGGCCACAAGACAGACTTCATGCATGATATCTGGTCTAGTAATAGTTAGGTAAAGTAGTCCTCCAATCATTGATTTGTACTTGCTTTGTGATGAGGTATAAATAACCTCATTTCTTTGATGGAACAAATAGCCCTTTTTGCATTACCCAATTCCCTAGCCTTGCCAATTTATTTATCTTTATAAGCAATAGTTATCTATTTTTGATAAAATGTTGTACAAATCCTTATTTCCTAAATTGATTGAAATTAACTTTTAAATGTTGATTTAATGGCATGAAAATTTGGGTAATTATGTAGGTTAATGCATTGCCTATAAAGAAGTGGACATCATGCAGTTGTGGATGAATGTGCCAGAAGTTGAAGGCGCCAGAAATTTTAGGCTGGCATTAAATGAAGACTTTGTTTTAATTCTGTTATCTATGTGGTTACCCAAAAGACATTATGGCTCCACTCAAAGTCCTTTTTATGTTTTAAAAGACAGCAGTAGTAAAGATTCTATTTTTTAGTTATAAGACTTCTTCAAATGGCATTTTCCCGTCATCTGAAATGTAGGAATTTTGAAGTAGTTCAATTTTAGTTGTTGCTAGAAACATGGATATAAATACATACTATGGATGAATGAAGATGGTCCCTTCAGTTTTAAAAAAATCATCAGAGGTGTGTACTTGTAACTTTTTGTGAATGCAAATGATGTTGTTTTAAGTTTAATTCTTTGAGAATATGAAGTTCTGAATGGAGTTATCATGTGCTATTGAATGTGACCTGAGTTAAGACAAGCTTCTCCCACAAGTTGGCCACTTGCGGGACTGTAAGATAGATAAGTATTTTCATTTATGTGGATGTTTTTATTCATTGGAAGATAGTTTATGTTTAGTTTTTGTCATTAACTTGCAGGGTGTGTTGTTTAAAAGTTAGATTGTGGTGTACTGTTGTTCGAAACTTTCTTTGTTGATTAAAAGTTTTCTGGTGCATCTGCCTTAGTCAAAATTATTATTTTCTGATAGTTAGAATTTTGAATGTTTTCAGTATAGCAAATTGCATTTGTGAATTATTAGCATAAGGATTTATCTACTTTCTAGTGTAGAATTTGTATGCTTTCTAGCCTAGAGTTTTCATGCTTTTTAGCATAGAATTTAAATGCTTTTTGTAGAAGGATACAATTGTTGTTTCATTTCATGAACTGTTTCAATCTTTTCACTAAACTAGAAAATTGTTTCTCAATGAAATCTCTGAACTCCCTATTGCAGACAGCCTTGGACACTACCCCGATCGATAAACTAATAATTTTTATCTAAAGTGTTAGGACCTTACGACAGCCTGTCACTTTTTGGTGTCGTTGCCAAGGAATACGTGATCTTTTCTAAGTGTTATTAGGGCATACTTGGGAATTTCTTGTAGTAAATACCCAAAAATAATCACCAAACCTCTCTTTCTGCATGGTCAGGAAACGAGGCCCACACGGAAGATTCATACCAAAAAACCCCCAATAATAATTCCAACCATAAATAGGGAAGAAGAAGTCTCAGCTGAAGAACTAAATTATGAATTGATCGAGCAGGATCAACCTGAGACCTCCCACCGTACCCCAGAAGTTTTGCCAGTTAACCCAATCTTTGAGGAGATAGTTATTCAACCAACCAATCTAGTCTTCGAGGAAGAAAACATTCCTTTTGACATTATGGCTAATAATATCCATAATGATGATATGGCAAGAAGACCGGCAACATGAACCTTTACCTACCCTATCGCTCTCAACAAAGATGATGATGCACCAATGAAAAAGATTTCACCATCTATCTTGCCGACTTTTAGGGGACTTTCTTCTGAAGATCCTGATTAGTTCCTCTTTGAGTTTAAAGTCTTGTGTCAAACATACGACTACAAGAATGACAATCAAAAGCTTAAACTTTTTCCCTCCATGTTGAGACACGTTGCAATGCGTTGGTTTATGAGGTTAGCTTCTGGATCAATAACTGCATGGGATGACATGGAAACTGTTTTCTTAGAAAAATACTAGAGTTAGTGACAGAAAAGAAGAGTTGTTCAAGTTGAGACAAAAATAAGATGAGAGCCTAGAAGATTACCTTGATAGGTTTATCTTTCTAACCAAATGATGTGGTGAGGAAGCCATAAGTCCAGAGATTCTAAAGACTATATTTCTCAAAGGACTTGATAAGGATGATAGGAGAAGTGTAGATTTAATGGGAAAAGGAGATGTGTCCCAACTCAAACTCACTGATATCTCTGAGTTATGTCAAAAATTTTCCCATACTCAAGGAGGGATCTAAAAATCTAGCCTCTTAAAAAGCTCAAATGACATAGGTAAACTGTGAGAGGAAATAGCGAATCTGAAAACAAACATTCTTGTTCAGTTGAACACCACCTTGGATGGAATACAAGCCAAAACACGTAACCCTAAGACCTTATCCATCTATTGTCCCAGGTGTCAGAACAAACATCTGTTAAGAGAATGTCCTTTGGATAAGGCCAACAGTTGCCAAATTTGTCAAAAGAATCACACCACTGATCAATGTGAGATTCTGAATGCAATTAAGACTTCTAAAACATGACCATCTCACACTGAGGAGGAAGTCAACTTCATAGGCCAAAGACCTGGAAGAAATTTCTCCTATGGTCAGAACTCCAACCCTACATGGCGACCTCCAAACCCTTGGAACAATACACAGTGGTCAGCTTCATGGCCTTCAGTACCACCTGGATGGGGATCTTATCCACCTTGTGGGGATCTTATCCACCTTGGGGACCTCCTGAATGGACGAACCAAGCATGGGGAAACCCCCAATGGCCAAATCAGCAATGGCATCCTCATAATCAACCTCCACAATGGAATCAAGCACCAAATCAATTCTATAATGGTCCAAGACGAATGCCAAATCCGCAACATAACCTTCTTACAGCTCCTCAAAACCCTCAGTAGAGTGAACAAGTTAATCAACCACCATTACCGGCACAATATGTTCCTAATCCCAAGAACACACGTCAAAATGCACCAGTATATACTGTTGATTAGGATAACATGGTAGGGGTCAATGCTATCTATTGTGGAAACCTTCAATTAAGGTCAGGAAAAACACTTAATCAACCGATCATTGTTGAAGTTACAGAAGAACCAGATGAAAAAATTAACGTAGAATCATCCCCGCCACAATCTTGAGCAACTCCAGCACCTATCATAGAGCCCTCTCAGGAAGAAGTTACCAAACAACCATCAACGATTTCAGGGAAAGATCCCATACTAGGAAAGAAATTCTAGGCACCTTTTTCGGACCGTCTCAGATCAAATGTTCATAAGAACCCACCAGAAGTATCATTGTCTAACGAAACTGCTCTAATACAAGAAATTAAACGACTCCATATCGAGATTCCTCTGTTACAAGCGATCAAAGAAATTCCTGAACTTAATCAGCTAGTTAAACAGTTGTACATTAAAGCACCGGGAAGGAAACCAAAACAGATTAATATAGTGCACATCAATGGATATCTGGCTGAACTTTTAGCTAGGAAAATCTTAACTCCAAAATATGGCGACCCAGGTAGCCCACTAATAACGATAACAATTAATGGGGTAGCAATACCTAATGCGTTAGTGGACTTGGGAGCAGCAATTAATGTTATGACAGTGTATGTTATGGAAAAATTTGGACTCACTGATCTACGCCCCGTGACTACCATTTTACAAATGGCAAATTAGGCCATAGCTATGCCCAAAGGAGTCGTAGAAAATGTCCCTATTAAGGTTGATGATTGGGAATATCCAGTAGACTTCCAAGTTCTCCAGTCCCTCACACCCAAGATAGTTACCCAGTAATACTGGGTAGGCCATGGTTAGATATAGTCACAACCAAGATTGATTGCAAAGCAGGAGGAATGGCCCCAATAGCTAACATCTAACCCTATACCCCCCCCTCAACCTGTAGAATATAACCAAGTCTGAGTGGATGAATCAGATGAATCTGATAAGTAAGAAAATCTAGCTTCACTTGCCATGGTAGTTATTAAACAACACGACGAAGAACTGGAAGATGAATTAAATAATATCCAAGACCCTTCCATAGGCTCAGAAGATGAAGAGACTTTAGCGGTGGAAGAAATTTTAGGACATCCAATCAACATTAACGACAAAGAACATGATTATACCAACTTCACAACTCGACCTTGTCCCCTGGCAAATATCATTTTGAAAATAGATCATTTCTTCTCAGATATTGCTAGACTCAATAGAATCATACCACATAGCTATCCTCTCAACACATTAATAGAAGAAGTTCACACTGTCACCTCCAATTACCCTAGAACCAAGACTATCTTATAATTGCCATGAAAGACTCTAAATATAAATAGTTGGTTGACAGAATCCGATGAGCGCAAATTATTCGATGTTTTGATGAACAGGTCCAAAGCTTTTGCTTGGGACTATACAAATATGAGAGGAATCCACCCAAGTGTTTGCACCCACCACATCTATACCGAAGACGTTAGACCAGTCCATCAACCCCAGCAAAGATTCAATCCTGCTCTCAAAGATATTGTCAAAACTAAAATTGAGAAACTCCTACCAGTGGGATTTATTTATCCTATTTCAAATAGCAAATGGGTTTCACCCTTGGTGGTAGTGCCAAAGAAAAATGGGAAATGGAGAGTGTACATTGACTATCAATAACTCAACAAAGCGACCTACAAAGATTATTTCCTACTACCCTTCATAGACCAAGTTTTGGATAATCTAGCAAGAAGAAAGTATTTTTCATTTCTAGACGAGTTTAGTGGATATAACCAAATACAAGTGGTAGCAAAGGACCAAGACAAAACTACTTTCACTTGTCCTTGGGGAACATTCGCATATCAAGTTCTTCCCTTCGAGCTTTGTAATGCTCCTGCCACGTTTCAAAGAGTTATTTTGGCTATCTTTGTTGAACTTGTAAATGATTGTGTAGAAGTCTATATGGACGACTTCACAGTCTACGATTCCACTTTTGATGAGGGTCTTAAAAATTTGGATAGGGTGTTACAACGATGTGAAGATCATCAACTATCTCTAAGCCATGAGAAATGTCTCATAATGGTAGAACAAGGTATAGTACTGGGATACCATATTTCAGCCAAAGGGATAAAGGTTGACCCTAAGAAGATTGAAGTGATACAACAAATAGAAACCCCAAAGAATTAAACCGATATTAGAAGTTTCTTAGGACATGCTAGTTATTACTGGAGATTCATAGAAAACTTCAGTAAGATTGCAGCTCCCATGTTCTCTCTTCTACAGAAAGATGTGGGTTTTACCTAGACAAAAGAATGTCAAAAGTCTTTTGACATCATTAAAGAAAAGCTTGTCTCAGCCCCAGTCCTATGGGGGCCTAACTGGAAACTTCCCTTCCATATATATGTTGATGCTTCCAATGACGCTATTGGAGTAGTGTTAAGACAAGAAGATGAGAATGGAGGGAAATATGCTATATATTTCATCAGTAAGAACTTGAGCCCCATAGAACGAAATTACACCACCACAGAGAAGGAATTTCTAGCCATAGTTCATGCAATAAACAAATTTCGGCATTACATCACAGGATACAAAGTGACCATATTCATAGACCATTCAGCTATCAAGTACCTGATGAACAAACCCTCAGTGAATGGATGAATAATCAGATGGTCATTACTTCTACAAGAATTTAATGTAACCATAATGGATAAGCCTAGGAAATTCAACGTAGTTGCAGATTTTCTATCTCAGATAAAGCAAGATGATGGAGATTGTACTCCTGTGCAAGATGAATTTCTTGATGAAGATTTATTTGTTGTCTCCATTAAAACACCCTGGTTTGTAGACATTGCCAATTACTTAGCCACTTCTGAGCTTCCCCCAGACTTCACATCAAAACAAAAGAAATGCCTCATTTGGGAAAGTGCTCACTTTAAATGGATTAATGGCATGTTATTCCAATATGTGCCTAATTTAGTCCTGCGACATTGTGTCAAACCAGATGAAACATACAACATCCTTAGAGCTTGCCATGATGACCCATCTAGCGGACATTACTCTGCCAAAAGAACTTCCCATAAAATCTTAGGTGCAGGATACTATTGCCCCTCTATGCACAAGGATGTGAAGAACTATGTTCGTCATTGTGATGAATGCCAACGAGTGGGAAGACCTACGACATCCAATGAAATGCCTCTACAACCACTGGTAACTTTTGAACCATTTGAAAAGTGGGGATTGGATTTTATTGGTCCTATAGATCCTCCTTCGCAAGGAAAAGAATATATTCTAGTCTGCATGGACTATCTTACCAAATGGGCAGAAGTTTAAGTCCTCAAAGTTGCTAGAGAAGAATAGGTTGCAGACTTTTTGTATAACATAATTTTTCTCAAATTCAGAGCCCCTAGATCAATTGTCACAGACCAAGGACCTTAGTTTATGTCCAAAGTTATGTTAGCTTTCACCAATCATTTCTAGGTAAGCCATAAAAAGTCATCACCCTATCACCCACAAGCAAATGGTTAAGTAGAAGTCACTAATAGGGAGCTCGAAAACAACCTAACAAAAATAGTTTCATTAGGTAGAAAGGATTGGGCTAGGAAACTACCTGAGGCCATTTGGGCTTACAATACAACTTGGAAATCCACCACTGGTCTTACCCCTTATGAATTGGTCTTTGGGAAGAAACCTTTTCTCCCCATTGAATTTGAACTCCAAATGCTTAGAACAGCAATGGAGCTAGACTTGTATCTTGATTGAGCTTAGGTAGAGAGAGTCTTGCAACTGAGTGAAGTAGATGAACTCTGCCTAGAAGCCATTCTTCAGACTGAACTAGCTCAACAACAATGAAAAGCCTAGCATGATAAACACATCAAAGAAGAGAATTCCATTCCGAAGATTGGGCGCTACTATTTGATTCCCGATACAAGGACCAGAAAGGTAAACTCAGAACTCATTGGCTGGGTCCATACAAGATTTCTGAGGTATTCCCAAATGGAGCAGTACAACTCAAACCCATTGATGGTGATTCTTGAACCCTCTTAGTCAATGGACATCGACTCAGGATCTGCCATAAACCTACCAACAAACCGGTCGAAATGCACAGAGAAACACAATGTGTTGATTCTGCTTCAGCAGAAACAATACCATAAATATCTTGAGTTAAAAAAATAAAAAATAAAAAATATATATTTTCTGTTTGAATATGTGTATATGCATTTAGGAACAATTCTTCATATTTTTTTTCTTAGTATCTGCCTAAATTTCATCTTTGTTTCGCAAGGTTTCATCTTTTAGGACATGTTACAAATTCCAGTGCACCTCCTTGTAATGCTCCAGAACTTGTTGTCTGAGTAAGATGCATACCATCACTTTGTTCCTACATTCCAGTTGCATCTTCCAGTGATGCTTCAGAACTTTGTTCCTGCATTTTGGTTGCATCTTTCGGCGATGCTCTGAAACTTTGTTCTTACATTCCGACTGCGTCTTCCAACGATGCTCTAGAACTTTGTTTCTACATTCTGGCTGCATCTTCTAGCAATGCTTCCAAACTTTGTTCTTGCATTCTGGCTGCATCTTCCAGCGATGCTCCAGAACTTTGTTCCTGCGTGTCGGCTGCATCTTTCAGCGATGCTCTAGAATTCTATTTCTTCAGCCGGTTGCATCTTGAAAAAGATGCTCCAGAATTTTGTTCATATCCTCCATATCCATTCCTTTGATATCTTCTTCCATCATTGTTAACTTGTAATTGCCATCCATAAAAATGTTCCTAGTATCTGAAAACACACCATTCACCTTGCAATCCACTATGAACGCCATCATGAGTTAGACATTTTCAACCATAAGTAAATAAACATTATTATGACAACCTTTCATCATAATAAAATTTAGCAACCCCGTCATCATACCATAATAAATTTTGCCAACCCATTATCACATCATAATAAAATTCATTCCATTCAAACCAGTTAGTACCGCCACCTAGGATGCTATTACGTCAACAAAGACAAGCGACTTTTAAATCAATAACGGGACGGAAGGTACGTACATCTTTTGTTTTTAATAGATCATTTATTGTAAATAAAGATAGATAAGTTGGCATGAACCCCTTTCTTTTCCAAATTTAGCAAATGTGTGAACTGTTCCTTCATTAGAGAAGGTGGCGGCTTGTTCACTCTATCCCATGCAAAGTAATAATTAGCTGTTGTGATTAACTGTTGAAAAGCCAAATATCCTGAACTAACATTACCAAAGCCCAAGTGTCCTCAAAACCTGCATTTCCTTTAATCATCCTATCAAATTCCTGAGCAGTTTTACCACTTTGGGTGCCGAGATATTTCAGTAGCTTTTGAGCAATATGGGAGGAGCCAAACGCAAGTCTGAGCCAGTTTCACCGAATAAATTGCTGGCATTGGGGAATATTTCAGAACTATTTCAGAGAGTAGTGTGGCTAGACTTTATAAAGAAATTTGAGGGACACCATGCACGTTGGTCAAGGAGTTTGCTGAGAACTTTGCAGATGGGCAATCAATTGTGTGTGGGAAGAAATTCAAGGTAAGTCCCCGAATCATCTCCAAATTATCTGGTATTGGAAATGAAGGAATTAATTTGTTTGAAACTACAAATGTTTCCTATTAGAAAATGATAGAGCTTTTTGCACGGGAAGGGGAACCTCACCCATTACTAGTTGTAAGTACTTGAGGGGAAAATAAGGGATTTTAGAGAGTGTCCGTTGCATAGCCATGGCGAACTGCAGTTGCATGGATTATTAAGTATTTCACTTATGAAAGACAATGTGCCACAGTAGTTGGTCCTCCTTTTTAGCTACTCATTCATTTGCACCATGGCCTAGAAAATCCTAAATTGAGAGTCAACATTCCTGCATTCCTCCATGATTCCCTTGTCTGCATTATAGAACGTTTCAAAATTGGGTCTGAGCCTTTGAAACATCATGGTCTTATACATTTAATCTGCAAATATCATTTTCATAGAAAAAGAAAACCAGATGAGAAATGACAGAAATTTCTACAAAAATTTGAGAGCCCTAAACCTCCAAGACAATTTGAGGTAGGTGAATCATTGGGTAGGGCAACCCAAGATATGAAAGAACTCTCCCTTGCACCCCAGGGTGACAGATCAGCTCCTGGTGGTGAAGTGCTAGAAAATCCACCAAACCCTCCAGACCTTGAAGAAAGACCTAAGTCACATACTATGCCTGAAAAACCAAAAAAATGAGAAAATGTGGATTTAGTAGACTTAGAGGAGGAAGGTGTTCAGCCCCATAAAAAGAAGAGGCCCAAAATGAAACTGCCAAGACCTACTCCTCTGAGAAGGAGCAAGCAGTTCGCTGATGAGCCTAGTTGTGTCATGGCCTATGAATTACCCATTGTTCTAAAGAAAAAGAGAAAAGAATGGTAGCCCTGTGAAAAAGTGACTCAGCCTGATGAAAATGTGCATCAGATTGGTACAGAGGTAACTCAAACATTAGAAAGTGACAAACCCCCTACATCTAAACCATCAATTGACCCATCTAAAAAGGACCTAGAGGAAAAAGGAGAAAAAGGACAAGAGGAAATCAGTGAACAAATACCTAATTATGTCCTAGTTGAAGAAGAGGAGGGTCAAGAATATGAGACTGTTGAAACTTCTTCATTCCAACAGCCAGAAAACATTCAAGAAGTTGATACAGTGCTTGAGGTGAGACAGTTATCTCCCTTAAATAATGTTGATGATATAGAACAAAGACCATCTAGAGCAATTAATGAAGAGCACATATCTAGCAATGAAACAGAAGTTTTGATTTCTCCCCCCCTACATATGCAGAGGACAACAAGGGTGAGTCTATGACATTAGAAACTGAGAAACTGAAAGCAGAAATTGTGCAGTTGAGAAATAAAATACAGTTGAGTGAAGAGCAGTTGAGTAGGCAACAACAGGAGATAGAAGAGCAGAAGGAGCTTCTAGAGCAAAAGGATCAAACTATTAGAGAGTTGCAATCCCAATTGCAGCAAAGTGAAGAAAAAGATAAGCATTGTCTGGATAGCCTATCTGAAAGAGCTAGACAAATCAAGAACCTAACCTTCAACCTAGAACAGTACCTGAAGACATTTGCAGAAGAGCGGGAGAAGTAGAAAATTGAATTAAATAAGGCCATAAGTAAAACTGTTGAACTAGAACAAGACTTACAAGAAATTAATATTAAGCCGACTATGGAATCAAAAGAGGTTCAAACTGAACCAACTAAAATGGAATGGTTTCAGGTCCACATTCCTCCCATGCTAACCAAGTGGATGGAATAATGATATTTCTTAAGATAATCTGGAGCCGAGAATGCTAGACTTAAGAGAGAAATAGTAATGTTAAAAGAATCTTATGATAGATTATATCAGTCCACGATGGATGCATGCCAGATTGGAGAGCTATTGATGGCCTATAGGAAACCATCCAGATTATATTCCATGTTCCTTAATAAGCAGTTGTTAAGATGGAAGCTCCTGAGAATCTCTTGCAATTTACCACATGATCCTGATGACCAGCAATTCCTTGAAGCATTTAAATAAGCCTCTCCTATACAGAAGAATTTATTATGTGAGTTTTTCATTCATAATCTATTTCTTGAAAAACATAGTGATTTCTTCATTAATTTGTTTGTGGGGGAAGTTCAGTTAAGGGCATTTTTGTCAAATATGCCAAATCAGATTCAGTGGTAGGACAGAACCATTGAATATCTTCATGTAGAGAGAACTGTGTGACTACACATGAGGTACCCCAATCGGAAACCTTTTGCTTTCAAAACTCAATTTAGGAGAACTAAGAGTTATGAACATATGAAAGAAAAATATAATGAGAGCATTAGGATCTGCTATGAAGATTTCAAGATTAATGGGCCACAGTTGATTGACAGAGCTTGGAATGCCTGTGAGGAAAGGTATACCTCCTTGCCTATGTATTTAAAAAGAAGAGAAATGATTTCCCCCACTAACCTTAGATGGTCATACAAAAGGGATGAGGCATTAACAGAGATTCTTTAGCAACTAAAGACTAAGTGGATAGGAATGAGATATAGACCGCCTCTACTTTTATAGCCACCCCCTGCAGTCTTAGTTATAGAACAGGAACCAACGGACTTACATACATACCTGGCAGATGAGAATCAAACTTCACAAAGGTTTTCTGAAGGTCCCTGACCATATTGATGAAGAGGCAGATGAAGTATATGAAAAGTATGATGAATTGAATAGGAAAAGAGAGGTAGAGAGATAGAGGATGCATCATAGAGCAGGAGGACCTACTCAAGGTTAGGAAGGGGAGGATGATGAGGTATAAATAACCTCATTTCTTTGATGGAACAAATAGCCCTTTTTGCATTACCAAATTCCCTAGCCTTGCCAATTTATTTATTTTTATAAGTAATATTTATCTATTTTTAATGAAATGTTGTACAAAATCCTTATTTCCTAAATTGATTGAAATTAGCTTTTAAATGTTGATTTAATGGCATGAAAAGTTGGGTAATTATGTAGGTTAATGCATTGCCTATAAAAAAAAGTGGACATCATGCAGCTGTGGATGAATGCACCGGAAGCTGAGGGCGCTAGAAATTTTAGGCTGGCATTAAATGAAGACTTCATTTTAATTCTGTTATTTCTGTGGTTACCCAAAAGACATTATGGCTCCACTCGGAGTCCTTTTTATGTTTTAAAAGACAACAGTAGTAAAGATTCTATTTTTCAGTTATAAGACTTCTTCAAATCACATTTTCCCGCCATCTGAAATGTAGGAATTTTGAAGTAGTTCAGTTTTAGTTGTTGCTCAAAATATGGATATAAATACATACTATGGATGAATGAAGATAATCCCTTCAGTTTTAAAAAAAATCATCAGATTTGTGTACTTGCAATTTTTTGTGAATGCAAATGATGTTGTTCTGAGTTTAATTCTTTAAGAATATGAAGTTTTGAATGGAGTTATCATGTGCTATTGAATGTGACCTGATTTAAGACAAGCTTCTACCATGAGCTGGCCACTCGCGGGACTGTAAGATAAGTATTTTCATTCTTGTGGATGGTTTTATTTAGTGGAAGATAGTTTATGTTTAGTTTTTGTCGTTAACCTACAGGGTGTGTTGTTTAAAAGTTAGACTGTGGTGTACTGTTGTTTGAAAATTTCTTTGTTGATTAAAAGTTTTCCGGCGCATCTGCCTTAGTCAAAATTATTATTTTCTAATAGTTAGAATTTTGAATGTTTTTAGTATAGCAAATTGCATTTGTGAATTGTTAGCATAAGGATTTATCTGCTTTCTAGTGTAGAATTTGTATGCTTTCTAGTCTAGAGTTTTCATGCTTTTTAGCATAGAATTGGAATGATTTCTATAGAAGGATACAATTGTTATTTCATTTCATGAACTATTTCAATCTTTTCACTAAACTAGAAAACTATTTCTCAATGAAATCTCCAAACTCCCTATTGCAGATAGCCTTGGACACTACCCTGGTCGATAAACTAATAATTTTTATCTAAAGTGTTAGGACCTTACGACAGCCTGTCACTTTGATCAACCTTAGGTGATTCATCATTCTTGCTCAGTTTACAACCAGTGACCATAGGAGTCCATACTGGTTTAGAGTCCTCCATTCCAAACTTCTTTAACAATTCCCTGACATACTTAGATTAAGAAATAAAAATGCCTTTATCTGTCTGATTGATTTGCAGTCCAAGAAAGAAGTTCATCTCACCACACATGGACATCTCAAATTCCTTTTGCATTTCATTTGCAAAGTTCTTGCACATTTCTTTATTTCCACCAAATATGATATCATCTACATAGACTTCAATAATTAGGATTTGATCTTTGCTTACTTTGATATACAAATTACTATTTGCAAACCCTTTACTGAAACCCTACTGCAACAAACACTTGTCTAGTCTTGCATACCAAGCTCTTGGAGCTTGTTTCAATCCATACAAAGCTTTCTTCAACTTGCATACCATGTCTAGTTTCTTTGACAACTGGAACTCATCCGGTTGCTCTATGTAGACTTCTTCTTCTAGCTCACCATTCAGGAAAGTAGATTTCACATTCATCTGATATACTTTGAAGTTTTTGTGTGTTGCAAATGCCAAAAATAGTCTGATAGCTTCCATTGTTGCCACCAGAGCATAGGCCTCTTCATAATCAATTCCTTTTACTTAGGAGTAGCCTTTACATACAAGTCTTGCCTTGTTTCTCACAACTTCTCCAACTTCATTTAGTTTGTTCTAGAAAACCCCATCTTTAGGTACTGTGTACTTATCTTTAACTATTATCCAAACATGATAACCAACAGAGATAAGATAACTTTTCATTTGTACCTTCTAGTAGGCATAGTCAATCCATCAAACTGAGGAATGTCTTTCTTGTGTGCCATCTCGGATCTACCTTAAGATGTTAGGCTTTCTTCCAAGGAACCTGCTTTGATACCAATTGTTGAAAGGCACAAGACAACTGAGAGGGGGGATGAATCAGTTGTATCAAAAATTTTAACTTCTTTAAACTAAAATCACTTTCACATTCACTTAATCTAACTCCTTGTTCTGTTATGAACATTAAACATGAATAATAGAATCAAAACATGAACACATCAACACCATACACCCATGAACACTAGATTTTTATGTCGAAAACCCTAAATAAGGAAAAACAATGATGAGTGTTAGCTCACAATATAATGTAGTAACAATATTGAATATCAAAAGTGGCTCACTACCAAAGGGCTCATTGCCCAAAAGAATGGCTCACTGCCAAAGGGTGGCTCACTACTGAGGGGTGGCTCACTACCATGGTTGGCTCACTACTGGGGTTGGCTCACTGTCAGGGTTGAACTGATATATTAGCATCTACACCATGCCTGAGTTTAGTTCCATTGAAGCGTAATATAACTGCTCTGCTTTTACAACTCGCACCTTATCTTTTCATCTTCACAACTTAGACACTCATTCACAAATTTATTACATACATTTATACCTATAATCAACCTTGGAATGTACATCAAGGTTGGCATTACATTCTACAACCATTGGAACTATCTCCAAGGTCGGCATACATACATAAATCAAATTAGGACTAGACCTAAACAAATTTGTGGGGTAAATGAACGAAGGATGAACACATCATGGATTAGATCAAACCCAAATACATCCTCACATGCTTGGACACACTTCCATAATTCATGAATCACCTCTGCAACAAGTGTGACAAACCAGGTCGGCCAGAACTTATGCACATATCAAGAACAATTAAAAACATGCTTGCAAGATCTTCATTGTAGCTTGCGGATCAAGCATATGCCTTCAACACATTTTGGAGACATCCACAAACAACATATAATCACTTGGGAGCTGACAAATCCAACCGTAACAAATGTTACTTGAAGACAACAAATATCACTTGAGAACACATCACAGACTGCTTTTTAACAGACACTGTCAAACTTTGCTAAACATTAGCTTGCCTTCCAGAGTGCCAAATGACAAATCCTTTGGAATGAAGATGACTAAGGATCTTATAAGATTAAGTCCAGAACCTCAAAGCGAAAATCCAATCTGCAGAGAAATGTGGAGCAAAATACTTTCTCTCTGTCACTTTGCAAACCTTGCCAGGCATAGTCTTCAAACTGGTGAATAGAACTTTTTCTGCACAACAATCTGAACCACCAATTAAGGATTTAGCATATTCAAACACTTCTCTAAATAATATCCAAAGATCATACTCTAGTCTTCAATATAGATAAAATGCATAGTAAAATACTCAAACAATGTTCTTCAATCAATCAACAAACAACAATATCAGAAGATACAGTTGGCACCAATGACAACACAAACATGTTAAAATCAATGAAAACACCAGATAGCACATACTTGCAACACAATGCTTGGTGAAGGCCTGATCTTTGAAGCATGGTGGTTTCCCTTTGTTCCTTTCAAGCTTTAGAGATTGGGGTTTCCTTCTTCACCTATTCAAAAGCCGATTACCTAGAGGAAGCCCAATTTGGCGAGGCTCGATTGTTTTGCCTTCTCTACTCTCTTTGATGTCCAAAAATGTGCCAACAACTCTCAGGATCACCATTAATGTGAAATGGGTAGCTGGAAATTATGTTTTTATTGCAGTTGGTAGGGTTGTTGAGGGTTTTCCTGCTTATTTCATCCTCAGGTCTAAAATGTGAAGGCTATAAAGGCAAGATTGAAACTCTTTTCAAGGGTTGGTCTTTTAGAAGTTCTTCAAGTGACAAAGTGCAGAGCTCTTTAGGGTTTCAAAGAATAAAAGGTTCTATTTCTCCATTAGAGAAGATAAAAGTTATGAAATAATTCATATTGATTTCAAAAATTAGTGTATGAACTTCATCTTCTTCTTGTGTAATTTTTCAAGGAAATCCTAAGTTTCAGCTAGGGTTTCCTCTTGCCACACTTCGTGGTATGACTGTAACCATGGATCAGATGATTATGATAGATTCTTAAAACATTACATGTTATGTGATGATTTCTTCTATGGTTGTAGATGAATGATTGTATTTTGATAAAGGATTACCAAGTATATTCTTCACTAATTGTTATTTTTCTTGCATCTAGGTATCCAAAAAGTGCTTGTTTCATTTCTGTGTTATCTCACCTTCTGTTGAATTGTGGACTATGTAACCCATCCTAATAGGCACTGGTCTGAGAATCTTGTGATCACCCACACCCATCAAAAAACTAAAACAAACTTATCAGGTGTGAAATAAATAGTTAGTACTACATGCGTTGTGTGGTTCTATGTTGAAACCAAGAAATATTTTTAGTGAGTCTTCAAAGTGTCAATTGTAGCAAACCAAACATGCATACCAGCACATTCCATTATTGCAGGAAGTGCTTTTCATCAGCTTAAATAGAGGTTTTAGTGCAGCAAGATTATCTTAATCTAGTGATAGTATTTAGGGATTAGGATAGCAGCTGGGTATTGTTGCAATGATATGACCTTGAAAACATCTTCCATTATTGTTAATCCTTGTTAAGGGATACCTCTAGGAACACACTCCTTGGCTTAGCTGAGCTAGAAGTGAAGGGGAGATTACCCATTCCCAACCATTGTCCCTTAATCGTCCTTGATGACATCCCCAGCCTCAAAGATTGAAGAATGTTCTAGGGATTAGGATAAGTTATTTTGGGACCCAACACTGGGATCAATGTAAAGCTAAGAGCTAGGATTTGATTAGAATCACTAGGAATGAAGGGGAAGGATGGTGATTTGTGAACATAGGGGAATCTCAAAACCTAAAAGGATCCTCTACACCTAGGCAACCTTAGACTCCTTACTGAAATAAAAATAATACAAGAGTGAGTCATTCACTAAAGTGCAATATGGACATAATGATGCTAAAATGCAATAAACAATTTTATTTTAATTTTTTCTGAGATTTTTGCAATTTTTTTTGTATTTTTGTAATATTTGTTTTTTGTATGGTTTTTAGACATAATACTTTTTGAGGTGAAAGGCATTGACTATTTCACCAAATTCATCACCTTCCCTTGTGCACAAGAGATAGGCACCATTACTGACATCTTCTTTAATCATGTAGGGACCTTTCCAATTCTCTGTAAATTTCCTTTTTCATCTTCATTTCTTGTTCTTTGTGCTACCTCTTCTTAATACAAGCTCTCCTATTCTGTAATGTTTCATGGTATCATTCAGCTCTAGCACTCCTAATTCCAAGGTTTCTCTTGGTAACGTAAGACAGTAAATCTTGGAAAGCTTGTTGGTGTAAGGGAGTCCAATATAAGACTCGTTGCATCTTAATAACTCCATAAGCATATCAAATTGGTTCTACATGTAAATCTTTTACTTCCTTCCAATCCTAAATATTTTGGAGAAACTGGAATAACATGAAGGGAGTTTGAGATTCCCTTTGCTCGTCAGGAGGAACAAAGCTTATACTTATTCTTTTGTTGGGCTCAGGTCTCAAATCCATGGAATATCCAACGTAACTACCTGGTAACTCAAAGGCAAAAGGATCATCTATCCCCACTGTCACTCACATATTCTATTCTTTGTTAAATGCTCCCTCACTTTCCTCGTCTTCATCCAGGAGTCTCTCAACCATCTTGATATATACTAAGGGGGCTTCCCATTCACCAAGCTCATTTGATTAGACTGAAACAGAGGCAACAGATCATGCCTGGGGTTGAGAAACTATGAACATTCTTGGGAGGTTTCCTACTACATTAGTTGATTTGTTGTCTATGGAATTTACTTCCCCCAATGGTGTCATTGGTTTGTATGAATCCTCTAATAGCATGAGTGGTTCATAGGATTCACTTTCTTTTGGTGTTTGGGGACACGTGACTTGCTTGGTGTTGTCAATGGAGTGTAACTTTCTGCTAAGTCTTCTTTGGGGTCTGAGAAAGCCTGTGGGTCTACATTTCTTAGATCTAGTGTAGTTGTTTCAAACACTGGTCCCTCGGTTCTATGAGGTTTCTCTCCTATGCAAGGGAAGAGTTTATAGGCCAGCTGCACATTAATCATAAGAATTTCTAAAGGGAACTGAAGGGGTCCATCCTTTTCTATCCATTCCATGATTTTCATTGTTGTTTCCTTAGGGATGACCTCCTTCTGTTTTGACGGTGTTTCATTTTCTAAGGCTTTCATTTCTGAACTATTTACTGTCTTTGCCAGAATTTCTATCCTCTTGATACATATTTATTGTGGTGTGGGACTAGGGACATAAATCTTGTTTGTGGGAAGCTCGTAATCAATGGGAATGCCTATTTTCTTGTTTGTTGTATTAGACTTTATCATGCTGAAAGGCTTTGGATCCACTTTTGCAACATATACCTTCCCAAGGTGTAAATATCAAACTTATTGGAATAAGGTGGATGGCACAACTTTCATTCTATGTATCCAAGGTCTTCGAAGGAGCAGATTATATCTCTTATCTTTATCAATAATGTAGATCGTGGTTGGGATAGTTTTTGGTCCTAAAGATACTGGAAGTGTGATTTTCCCTATCGTCGCGGCCTTTAAGTTGTCATATCCACTTAATGTGTCTTGAGACGCAGTGATGGTTGTGTGTCCATAACCCATCCTCTCTAAAAGAGAGAACATAACTATATTTACTATTGATCTATCATCACTAGTGTTCTTTTGATGCATGTGTTGTAAATCCACACTTGTAAGTATAGTGCGAGATCTCCTTTTTTGTTAATGCTGCCTCAGAAGGCATTTGTTTAAGTCAAAGAAAAACCCTAGATCTTTTAGTTCAGAATTTAGTGGGTTTACATCAAAATCTACATGATTGACTTGTTCACTAGGAGGCGGCATGAGTTGATCTAGGTATTTTAATGCTATCACTTTTAGTAATGTTGAGCGATGTGAAGGAGAGTTTTTGAGGAGGTCGATGAATGAGATGTGTGCGTATGTTTTCTTTAAGTCCTCAATTAGTTCATAGGGTCCAATTGGTGCCGATATAGGTTCCACTATCCAGGCCATGCTTTCATGCATCTCTTTTTTCTCATTATTGAGTTCTCCTTCTTCTTCTTCATCATGTAATATTTCCACCAATCCTAACCTCCTGGCTTCTCCTTTCTACCCTAGTTGCAGAGGGATACTTGCGTCCATACCTTGGACTGCATTATTTTGACTAGTTGTTTCTATGTCTTTGTGCATAGGAAATGGGTCTTGATAGATTTTCATATTTGCGTTTTGCGGAGCTATCAGCACTTGTGTTTGCATTAGTCCTTTGTTGTTGTCCAGTGTGACCTCTTCCAGATTTAGTAACATCTCTATGAATAATCATTGTTGATCTTCTGGAAACCTCACTATGAACCTATTATACTCCCTACAAGACTGCATGTTGTGCCCCCTAGTCCTATGGAAAGAATAAAATTAATTATACTCATAGGGGGGCCTTTTGTATGTTCCACCGTTCCCATTCCCATTTCGATTCCATGATTGATAGTTGTCCCTTGGATAGTACGTGTTATTTTGAGGGCGATCCATTGCGTTAACGTTCATGGGATAATAGTCTCTTCCATTGTAATTGTTCCTCACTTTCTTGACTGGGGGTTGATCTGTTAGCTCGTCTATCATTGCATTTCTATTATTCTTAAGGATCTTAATGATAGGTGCATTATTTCTGATATCCTCACTTATCAACCACTCGTTTGACCCATAGGTTCTTTGGCCACTATCAATGATTGCTTGGTCAATTCATAAGGCACTTTCCAAAGCTTCTTCATAAGACTTGTAAGGAAAATTTTGAACTTCTTCCCTTGTATCCCTATTTAAAGTGTGTAGGAAGAGATCGCATAACTCGTGGTGATCCATATTCGGAGCACTTGTTGAAGAGTAGAGAACTTGTCTCCACCGAGTGAAGAAATGGGCCATCGACTCATTAGGTTCTTGCTTCATGGTAAAAAATTCTCGGATTCCTATCTTTACAAATTTATTCGTATCAAAATCCATAACAAAATCTTCTATTAACTGTTTGAATGAGTGTATCAAAGCCTCTGGCAGGCGATAATACCAATCCAGGGCTATTCCTTCCAACATTTTTGGGAAGATTTTTGTGACAACCCCATCCCAAGGGAGGAGTGCTCTTATAGCTGGTGTATATGCCTTGATGTGTGAGTTAGGGTCTCCTTCTCCCTTGAACTTTGGGAGATCTAACAATGGTTGTGATAACTGAACACTTCTTATAGCCACGTCAAGTGACTCTTTTAAATACTCCAAGTATGTGCCTAAGAAGGCACTTTGCGATTGTGGAGTTGACAACATTAGCCCCATGGATGGGCTTTGATAGCCCAATGCCATTGCTTGATTTGCTTGATTTCCCTGTATTGTTTGAGTGTTTTGAATAGGAGGATTCCCCTTTGGGAATGTGTTGCTACTCCCATTTTGTGAGTAATAGTTGAGGTAAGTGGGATTCTAAGATGTCCCCTGGTCTTGTTCAATTCTAATGTGTTCATGTGATTTTTGCCTTCTCTCTGGGACATGTTGTTTTGCTTCCAGAGTCCTAATTCTTTGCACCAATGTTGCAATGAGGTCTGTAGGCATAGGGCCTCTCAGCACTTCCTCATTTCTATGGATCTCATTTTGTATGTTGTCATGATTTAGCGCTTCTTCTCACATAGTATTTTCACATTGCTCTTCTCGTAAAGCAACTTTTAGGGCCTCCTGAGCATCCTTGGCTTCTTGTAAATTTCTCTTGAGTCTTCTTAATTCATCATCAAGATGAGTACTTGGATTTCTTGTAGAGGGTTGCTCCATGGATTTCTAACCTCATTTGTATTCTTCTTTCTTTATGAGGCATGTTTGGAATTACAGGATTGTGTTCCCATGTGGGGTTGTTGAATGATAGAGAATGTCTAGGTTCTCTTTTGTCTTGTTCATAGTCTAAGTCTTCATAGTCGTAACAGTTAGAGACTGGTGCATTTGGATCGAGAGGCACATACCTGTCGAAAGAGGGAGCTTTCGACTCCCTTGAGGGAATATTCCCTAAATTTAGATTTGGTTCTGTCATATTCAAGGGTGTCGTAAACACCACAGAATAAATGGAATGAGCGAAGGTGAAGATGACAAGAGCGAATGTGGTGAAGACAACGAAGATGGACATGAAAGAAAGAATGGCTAGATTTTGCAAGGACATGTGAAAAGTGCAACAAAAAGTTTTGCTCTTTACATTGGGTTCACACAATATGTGGTGAATCTGACATTGCATGTGACAGTGACGATGAAAATGGGATCTAAGAAATGGGAACGCAAAAGGCATAACCAAGAGGCTTTGCACTTCATGTTAGGTTAACCAAAATATGTACTCAAAAATACAATTCGGTAGCCTGGGGCGGTTGAGTCAGCTTTGGCGAGCACATGGACCCCTCTCCTTGCCATAGGGTAAACCTCCACGTCACTCTCACTCTTGTGGAAGTAGCCAGTCAAGAGGAGGTGAGACACGAGGATGGTCATGCTCACTTGAGAGCTGAACTTCATAGAGAGTGTTCGATTGGTACCGGGGCTTTTCTTGTGTGTTGATTCTAATATGATGTTCTATGATAGTTGTGGTTGAAATAACTATATGACCCAAAGGGTTACTAGTCACTGTTCTCCTATTTGGATTTCTAAGATGACAACGTTGTGTCAGTTGATGATTGTTCTTATTGATTCATTGTTCTTCAAATTGTCAAATGATGATTTGTGTTTGGAATAACCTCAACCTATGTTGTTGTTCTTGAATTGTCTATTGATCGTGTTGAGGTCTAGTGTGAATTGCCTCAATCTATTCAATGATTGCCCTCAGCCACTCACACATAAGCTCAGGGCACATTCATGAGCCCAAACTGAGAGAGAGTTGGCTTGAGTTAACCTCAATTTGACTTAGGGTTTGTTGACCTAAGATTTGACTTTATGTTGACCTTGTGTTGGAATCAAGGGGTTGACTAATGTTGACCTTGTGTTGGAATCAAGGGTTTGCGATCTTCTTGTGATATTAATGTTTTTGTGTTTTTTTTAGTTTTTGAATGCATGCAAGCCTATATGAATGCAAAATAATATTTTGTGCTATTTTGGATCTTTATGAAAGTAAAGTGCTTTTTCTAATCTAGGAATTGAAATATATATGCAATCTATAATGTATTTAACTAATGCAATCTTCAATCTATGTTTTTGTTTGGTTTTCTAGATATTTGGATCAATTACTCTAGGAAATGAAATTGCTTTGAAATAAACTAAGCTAAAGAACTTTTGAAAGCAAACTAATCTAACAATGCAAATCCTATTTAGCCTATCAAGGAAATTGCAACATTCAATTACTATTTCCAAGAGCAAATTTAGATTTTATATTTACTATATACAAAAAATGACTAAATAACCTAGAATATGAGATGCGTGAGCCTCCACTACCCTCAGGAATCCTTGTGTTGGCAACCTCTTGCAGCAATGGGGATATCATCTTGGCAACAAGAAGGAAGGGATGTAAAAGAGCTTTTGAAAGCTTGAAATGTGAGCTAATGAGCACTATGGCTTGTAATTTGGGTAGCGTATTGACACGATATGAAGCTTTTAGAAAAGCTTAGATGAAACAACAATAAAGCAAAACACTGGAATGTCTTGTATGAGCATATGGATGCTAGTTAGAGAGTAAAAACCTACAAAGACTAGATGCACAAATGAAATTGCCTCCCTTTGTGCTTGAGGGAGGGGGGTATTTATAGGTTGAAAGAGGATACAAGAGGTGTGAGAGGATGGAGAGTTAACTCCCTTGATTGGAGAGTTAACTCAAAATACTAAGGAGTGATCTGGGCTAATTAGGGAGTGAACAAGCCAATATAGCTTATCAGTGGAGAAAAATGGAGTTAGAAAGGATGCATGAGTTGACAAGTTGAGATAAAAAGGAGCTAATTATGCATGCTTAGAGGCTTGGAATAGTTAACTCTATGTTTAGACAAAAAAATGCATGCAAACAGGAAGAAAAATAGGTCAAAATGGAGCTTTTTAACGTCCAAAACTCAAGTTTTTCCGTGGTTGGAAAAGATGATAGGGTTGCCCATGGGTTGGCCCTTTTTCTAGTCCAGGTCACTCGAGGGCAACCCTGGGTCACCCGGGGGTGACCCATGGGTGACCCACAAAGGGGAGGTCTTGGGTTGGAAAGCGGGGTTGGAGATTGTTAGTCAGTTGAAAACGAGGTGAACTACCTTAAAAAACTGGTCGAAAGGGGGTCAAAATCCAAATCTTTACTTGCAAAAGTCAAAACTCCTAGGGATGTCCTGAAATAATAGGGGGAGATTTGTATTGGTTGACCAAAAATGAAAACCAAAAGTTGTAGATGGCTTGGGAGGTCCTCTAGAGAGCTCCTAGGGGTGGGAATGGATGAAAAGCACTAGGGAAAGGTCAAATCACAACAAAAAAGATGAATACAAGGCTTAGGGACGAAGTCACAAGCACAAGAAATGAGAATCAACAAGTGTTGAAAGTGAGGAGAAGGTTAGCACGAAAAAGGGGAAACAATAAGAGGAGGGAAAACCCAAATGCTACCAAGAGAATCATTGCTGAGAGGGCATTATGTTAGTGATACAAAAAAATTAACAACTCCTTCTGCATGGTTAGAAAAAGGGGATTGCACGGTAGGTTTATTGCAAAAACCCTCCAACCCAAAACACCAACCATTGAACTTAAAGGGATAGAAGTCTTGGTTAAAAAATTATATCAATATCAATTGGTCAATCGAGACCCACCTAAGAATTCACAAAGAACCCTTAAGAGTGAACAATCAAACATCATGGATGGCAACAATGGAAGAGAAGAAAGAAGGGTAGGAAGAACATTTAGTTACCCTATTAACATAAACCTAGATGAAGATGCTCCAATGAAGAATATCTCTCCTTCAATCCTACCCACTTTTAGAGGTTTGGCCTCAAAAGATCTAGACTAGTTCCTTTTTTAATTTAAGGTCCTTTGCTATACATATGATTATAAAACTAACAATCAAAAGCTTATGTCATTCTCTTCCATACTAAGGGATTCAACTATGCATTGATTTATGGGTTTGTCTTCAGCGTCAATCAACAATTGGTAAGAAATGGAAACTATATTTCTAAATAAATATCAAGATTATTTTAGGGTAAATGATAGGAAGGAGGAGCTCTTTTGTCCTAAAGAAAAAGAGGGTGAGAGTCTAGAATACTTTCTAGATAGATTCCTCTTTATACTAAAACGATGTGGCAAGGATATTATGACTCCTAAACTAGTTAAAACAATATTTTTAAAAGGACTTGATGAGGATGCATAAAGAGCTCTTGATTTAATGGGGAAATGAGATGTAGCTAAAATAAGCCTCATTGAGATCTCTACACTTTGTAGAAATTATTCAAGAACCTGAGGAATTAGGAAATCTAGCCTGATGAGAGGGACCGATGAAATAGGACAACTGAGGGAAGAAATAGCAAACTTGAAGACTAAAATTCTCATTCAATTAAATACTGCCCTGGATGGAATACAGGCAAAAACTTAGAACTCAAAAACCTTCTCAATCTATTGCCCGAGATGCAGAAACAAACACTTGTTACAAGAATGTCCTTTGGACAAGATTGATGTCTGTCATGTTTGGGACAAAAACCATCCTACTGACCAATGTTAATTACTTCACGCAATCAAAAATTCTAAGAAAAGTCTTACCATGTAGAGGAGGAGGTTAATTATGTAGTACAAAGACCTGGAGGCAATTTTTCCTACAGACAATCCTCAAATCCACCTTGGTGACCACAACCTGACTGGAGTAATAATCAATGGGAAACACCTTGAACTCAGCATAGGGGCCTTACTCTTGGGGACCCCCAAAAAGGGAAAATCAATCATGGTCAATTCCACAATGGTCTAATCTCTCACAACAACCATGGTATCCCCCAAACCCTACACCACAATGGAATCTGCCATATAACCAGTTTTATCAAGGACCTCGTTGCATGCAGAATTAGCAATAATCCCTACTACCACCTCCATAGAATCAACAACAACCGGACCAAGTTATGCAACCTCAACTCCCAGCCCAATCAGTCGCTAATCCAAAGAGTAATGGATAGACTACCCCTATGTACTCAGATGAATAGGAAAACATGGATGGAATTAATTTTATACACTGTGGAAGTGTGTAACTTAGGTAAGGGAAAAATCTCCATCAACCACACCAACCTACCATAATTGAAATAACAGACGATGAGGAAGAAATACTTTCCACTGGCTAAACTGATAAGAAGCTTCTAGAGGAGCCTCATAAAATATCAATTGATGAGACTAGTCTGGGAAAACCCTCTGACACTCTTCTAAAGTTATCTTTCAAAGCCACTCTAGAGGCACTTCTCGATAACTTTCCAGATTTATCTTTTGAAGTTTCTCTGAAGTCGCTTTCTAGAGATCCCCCGAAGAAGTTTTTTAAAGACCCTCTAGAGAATTCTACTAAGAACATTACCAAACTCTTCTCTGGATCTTCTCCAAGAGTTGATCTCAAAACTTGAGAAGAACATGTTTCAAAACAATCCCCTTTTCTAGAGAGACTTAAAGAAGTAACCCCAAAATGTCCTTCGGAACCAATTTCTTTAAATGAAGCTCACCTTATTTAGAATATCAGATAGTTGAACATTAAAATTGCATTATTATAAGCAATCAAAGAAATATCTAAACTAAATCAACTAGTTAAACAATTGTGCATGAAAGCACCAAGGAGGAAAAAGAAATAGATTAACACTGTCTAGATTGGCGGATACCTAGTTGACCTTCTTTCAGGGGAAATCCTTCCACCCAAGTATGGTGATCCTAGTAGTGTTGTGATTACTATATCCATTGGTGGAGTTGAAATCCCAAGTGCACTTGTGGATTTGGGAGTTGCTATTAATGTCATGACTGTAGATGTCATGGAAATGTTGTCACTAACAAAGTTGTAACCCACAAGTACTATTAGATCAATCTATTACCATTCCAAAAGGGGTTTTAAAAAATGTTCCATTTATGGTTGAAACTTGGGAATATCATATAGATTTTTAGGTTATTCAAATCACGTACCCCTAAAGATAGTTATCCATTGATTTTGAGAAGACCCTAGTTAGCTACGGTTGCAACCCTGATAGATTGCAGATCTGGAGGAATGACTATTTCTAGTGACATTACTAGTAAATAATTATCATTATATCCTCATACTCAACCATCTGCAAAAAAGTGTAATAGGATATGGGTAGATGAATCAAATCCGCTCAATAAACAAGAAAATTTGGCTTCTTTAGAAATGGTTGTGATTAAACAATGTGGAGATGAATTAGAAGATGAGCTAGAATTTGATAGCAATTTGAACACAAACAATGAAGATAATCTTGAAATGGATGAAACTCTTTAGAGCCTTATTCAAACAAGTACATTGGAGTTTGCTCAAAACAAAAAGGAGGACTTTCTCACAGCATTTCATTGTCCCTTGACCAATTTAATTCCAAGGAATGAGTGTTTCTTCAAAGATGTAACTACCTATCATATGATACAACCTCATAGTTTCCCCTTTAACACCTTAATGAGTGAAACCTATATGGTCTCCCCTTGTCACCTAGGAACTAATTCAATCATGATATTACCTGGTAAAACCTTGAATATCAACAGTTGGCTCACATAATAGTAGGAACTCCAATTGTTTGATGTTCTAGTAAATTAGTCTAGGGATTTTGCCTTGGATTATAAGGACATGAGGGGAATGCATATAAAGATTTGCACTCACCATATTTATACTGAGGATGTCAAGTCAAATCATCAACCACAATGTAGGCTTAACCTTGCACTTCGAGAGATAAGACAGAAATTGAGGAATTTCTACAAGTAGGGTTCATATATCTAAATTTCTGATAGAAAATAGGTTTCACCCCTTGTGGTTGTACCAAAGAAAGGTGGGAAATTGAAAGTATGTGTGGATTCTAGAGAGCTCATAAAGCAACTTATATTTAGACTATTTCTATTTACGGATTCATTGACCAAGTCCTTGATAATCTAGTTGATAAAACTTCTCATTTCTAGATGGTTTAGTGGTTACAATCAAATACAAGTGGCTCCAGAAGATCAAGATAAAACCACCTTCACCTGCCCATGGGGGACCTTCATATATAGAGTCCTTCCGTTTGGGCTATGCAATGCCCCAACCACTTTTTAGAGAGCAGTGTTAGCCATCTTTGTTGAACTCGTGAATGATTACATAGAGGTTTACATGGATGACTTCATAGTTTATGGTACCACCTATGAAGAGGCACTTCAAAATTTAGATAAAGTCCTCAAATGATGTGAAGAACACTAATTATCCCTTAGTCATGAAAAATACCTCATCATGGTTGAACAAGGGATTGTTCTAGGACATCATATCTCTATTGAGGGAATTAAGGTTGATCCTAAAAAGATCAAAGTGATACAAAAGCTAGAAGCCCCAAAAACTCAAACTGGTGTACGAACCTTTCTTGGACAGGCTTATTATTATAAGAGGTGCATTGAAAACTTTAGAAAAATTGCAGCCCCTATGTTTTCCCTATGTTATAAAGACATTGAGTTTTCTTGGACTCCGAAATGTCAAACTTCATTCAAAACCATTAAAGAAAAAATGACAACTTCTCTAGTATTACGTGGACCCAACTGGAATTTCCTATTTTACATTTACACATATGCTTTTAATGGTGCCATTGGTGCAGTTATAGGACAAGAAGATGAAAATGGAGGAAAATATGTTATTTACTTTATTAGCAAAAAATTAACTCCTACAGAGAGGAACTATACCACTATGGAAAGAGAATTTTTGGTAGTTGTGCATGCTATCAACAAATTTTGCCATTATATTATAGGTTAAAAGGTGGTTGTGTATACAGATCACTCAGCTATTAAATACTTAATGAATAAACCTATAGTGAGTGGACGAATAATTAGATGGTTGTTACTTATCCAAGAATTCAATGTAACCATCAGAGATAAACCTAGGAAATTTAATGTAGTTGCTGATTTTCTATTTAGGATACATCACGAAGAGGAAGAACATAAATTAGTCAAAGACAAATTCCTAGATGAGTAGTTGTTTTCCATATCCATACATACACCCTAGTTCACGGATATAGCAAATTATTTGGCTACAGGAGCATTTCCACCATAATTTTCTACAAAATAGAGGAGACTAGTGAGGGAAAGCATTCATTTGAAATGGGTTAATAGTTTATTGTTCAAGTGTGGATCTGATTTGGCCTTGGGTAGGTGTGTAAGAGTCGATGAAACCTACAGTATCTTGAAAGCATGTCATGATGATCCTTAAGGAGGACATTATTCAGCAAAAAAGACTTCTCATAAAATCTTAGGAACCAAGTATTACTAACCCTCTATGCACATGGACGTTAAAAGATATGTACGACATTACAATAAATGCCAAAGAATGGGAAAACCACCATCTAGTGAAATGCCTATGCAGCCTCAGGTAGTCCTTGAATAATATGACATACAAGGAACACATCACAAAGTTTTTGAATAGTATGACATAGATTACAAGGAACACATCAAGGCATTCATTTAAAGCATTGGACCACACCTCATAATCTTTTTGGGATTGAAACATAAACTATTTATAGTGGTCTAGAAAATCCTTAGAAATTTCAAGGAGCTTAGTGATTCATCCATCAGAGGAGTTGATGGCTTTAATACACTCCTTTGTGTGGTTGATGCAGATTTGAAGAATACTTTAGAAGCTTTGTTGCTAAATTTGATCTAGTGTAAGTGAGATCATATTTTAGCACCCTTGGAATGATGGATCTCAATGATTTTGAATTATGCTACAAGAAAATAAAGCTAGGTATAAAAAATGATTGCACTTAAGATGGGAGGAGACCCTTATAAATTCTTTGGTGGTCACATCATCAACTTGTTTGTGTACTTTTTCCACTTGTTTCCCATGACATCTTTAAAAAGTGGCAATGTGAGGAACATCATTCCATCACTCAATTCAACTGGTATAAAGTGGTGGATGAGACACACAGTACCCTCATGGGATAAAAGAGAAGTGTTAAAATTATGTTTTGGGGGTTTTATGAGGTGCACTATAGCAAACTAGTTGAAAAGTAATGCCTCAATGGTTAGAAAGGATAATTTTTGGGTGAGCTTTCATGGACTTCTTGTCATAGGGAAGAAGATGGAACACATGTTGGTTAGATACCATGATGTGATCAAGTTGCCTAAGAATCTTGATAGGATCTGCATAAAAGTTAGACCATGTAAACCAAGGACCTAACACATGAATTTGCCATCAAATATCTGGGTTTGATAAATCCCAACAATTTTTAAAATAAAATAAAGCTTCACTCCTACCAATGCACCACCTTATTCACAGGGAGCCTTCCTTATCATCAATTGATTCAATTGTATCGATGTTGCCACAAATCAGTCAATTGGAAGAGGATGGAATTTTAACTAGTCATTTCCATAACATTGTTCTTTCTATGCTAGATCACTAGGTACATAAAACATTGATAATCCCAATAGAGAGACCATCCATGTAAAGTGTAATCCACACATCATGATGCTTTCAATCTTTGCTTGAGGAAATAATGAAGGAAATGAAATAAGGGGAAATCAAAATACACATGCCATGATGACCATCCTCATGTAAGGTGGTAAATTGCAACACTTGAGGCCATATCATCTTTAAAGCCTTATGCAACAAAAACTAGAGATTTTAACCTCTTGGAGGGAAATTACATCACAAGGGTCAAATTTATGACAAGCAAACCTAAAATACAACTTATGAGAAGCATTTGTAAGGTTACATATATTCCACAAAATAACTTTAAAATGGAGGAATCCTCCCTGCAGAGATTTGGGTGGATATCATTGTCTATTAAGACAAAACATATTCCTTAAAAGAGGACACTAGTTTGGTATGATAAAGCCACCCAACGAGACAAAGTGACACTTCCCCTATCTCTCATCAATGAATCATCATCTTTGTGAGGTTGACTACAAGACCACTTAGAGGGTTAAGTGAGCATTGAGAATGTCCCAACATTTAAAATTGACCTTGAGACAACACACATTGAGTGACATGGTTTTGAATATGCTCAGAGGATGGGCAAATTAACTCATTTTTGTGGAAATGCTGATGGCTTTTAATGATAGGTGTTCAAGTCACTTGGTTTGATGGGTTTTGGAGGGGACAATGGTTTTTTTTACCTTCAATAGTGATCTAACACTCATGCGCAATGATAATCATAGGAGTCTTAGTATTCAAATTAGGGGTTGGACATGACATAAGATGGCCACTTTGATCTTATGATCAATAATCTAACAATTGAAATGAGTGTTGGGTAGGTTAACGTAAGTCACCTTCTACAAAATTGTAGGAGCTTACTTGAATTGCCAAGGACTCTTTTAGGTTAATGATGAGGTCCACTTTGACATAAACCCTCTTGTGTGGATAGGCATGGAAAAATCTATCTAGTTCATGACTTAGAAAATACCCCAATGGTTGGACAATTTACTCAAGGAAAGACTAAAGATGAATGGGCAAAAATGGGAGCTCAACCTAGATAGAGACTTTAAGCAAGGCTTACTTTAAGACCTAAAAATCAATAGTCTAGAGGGATAACACCAAAATGGTGTTGTGCATAAACCAATAGCTAGAACTGTTCAAGAGCATATCAACTTATTGTGGCTTCTTAAATGAAAATAGAATTTTTTTTTGGTAAGGTTTCAAATGCCCACAAGTCTGATGCCATGGGGTTTGAATGCTTAACCTATGTAGTAAGGGATTATTTGAGGGGATACACCCAGCATGGCAACTAATTAGATTGTGCTTTTCACACCATTAATAGGAAAAATCTATTGCATTAATAGATAAATAAACATCAACATGGTTCATGGTTGTTACATCATTATACACTCTGGGGATACATTTAGTTACTGTATCGGGTGCCGCACTCTTTGTTGTTTGCCACCAAATTTGTTGCAAATTGGGAAATAATTGTATTTAAAGTCTTAATTTACCCTAAAAGTAGGATTATGGATAAATTAGTACAAATAACCCTAAAATATTCTACCGAGATAGTATAATAGAACCAAAAAGTTAAAATAAAGACCCTAATACCATGCAAAATCCATGCCATCAAGTTTGCATGTCACATCTCAACCTTTTGCTTGCATTTTTAATTCAGTATATTCGATGAGACTATTGGACATTACCTTATGATTGTTTGATTATTGGATAATTACATGTGCGTGAATGGTAATTTGTTGTTATTTCTAAAAATGCATAAAATTGAAATTAAAATGATTATGAATTATTATGCTTATAATTATGATTTTATATCATGCTCATGCTTCATCTATGATTTAATGGGTTAGCCTAATGACGAGAATCTAAGTGCAAATGAGTGCAGGAACATGTCGAAGAAAAGAACATGGTTGAAGTAGAAATGTCCTAGCCACCCGACAAGGGTTGGCATGACGGAAAACCTAATGCACACACACACACACACACACACACACACACACACACACTCACGTAGTTGCATACATATTGCATTATGAATGGTTCCGTTATGCATTTGTGTTATCTTGGATACGTAGTTTTAATTGTGCATTATACTTCAAAAATTGTTTATGGTTATGATGGTTTAAACTATTAGTTCCATATATGCAATTTTTTTTACAATGTACATTCTTATTATAGTGATTGATTTCGGTAAATATATTAATATATATGTCTATATATATATGTACATATATATAAATTTATATGTGTACATATATAAATATACATATTGCATGGCTAATTATATGAAATTTGTGGTAAAGTGAAGTTTTGAATTTAAAAACTAAATGTAATAGCATGATGGGCAGATCACGCATCGATAACATAATGAAAAAGTGATAGTTTTAATTTTAGAACTGAAGAAAATCTTGGACTTGGCCAATGCATAAAAAATCCCCAAACTTAGGCCAATGAAAAAAGGGAAATGGGCGGTTCCCTTTGCTTTACTCCTCTCTTCTCACTTGCACATCATTTTTTAATTGCAATGGCAGCAACACTCTCAAGAACGAGATCATTCTCATTGCATTCAAACGTGACTATAAAATTTCTGTTATTTCTTCTTCTGGATTCCAAAACCTTAAATCCTCCTCTTCATTATCTTATAAACATTACATTTGTTCATCAAAAATATTATATTTGCAGTAGTACGTAGCAGGGGCAGCCAGAGCACAGGCGATAATGGCCTCAACATCAACATAAATAGGCTCTGTATTGGTACACACCTAACTTACAAGTCATTCTATGAACACATTTTCTTCCTTTTTTTGAAGATAGTTAATGTAACGCTCTTTAATATGTATAATCAACATTTACCCTTCTTTTTAAGGGTTTAACGTTTTGGGTTTAGAATCTAGAGTCTTGACTATTGGGTATTAGGTTTAGAACTTTAGTGTTGATAAGAAGTTCAAAGAAAATTTGTTAAAACCTAGTTCTATCGAAATGAATGTTGTTGGTTTTAGTTCAATTTGGGGGCTCAAGCCCTATTTTGACTGCGAGAGATGGTAGTCAGTATATACTAATGCTTAGATTCTGCTTAGTTATAATTAATGATCAATTTTCTCTAAATTTACACTTATGCCGTGAGAACCACAAATTTGGTGTTTCATACTATTAGACTGTAGGTAAAATACAAAAATGATTAGATTCTTTGTATTTATAGTTTTGATTTTTAAAAGCAGTAATTTGGTGTCGCATGATACTAGACAGTAGCTGCCATACCTTAACAAAGACATAATTTAGTACCACAGAGAATTAACCACATTTTTGTGCCAAAATTGCATAAAGAGCAACTTATCAAAGTAGTTGGCCTAAATTTTATAATAGCTGAAATGAGATCCCAATGCATGGACTTTAGTTTCCCTAATAATTATGTTCCCCTCTACAAAACCATCCATGCCAAAATGATATGAGAACAGTTTAATTCAATTTTTTCCTTATCTTAGAATTTGTCACAATGACATCATGAAATGAATGAAACATAGGCCTCTTAGTTGTTCTGATTTTAACTCAGCAGTGTTTTCCCAAATTTGATTTCTCTATCTAAAAAGGTTATGTTATATATATATATTCCTAAAAGCACTTTATTTGGAATATACAAAGGTATATATCTATTGTATATGCACTTTATTTGGAATATACAGAGGTATATTTCTACTGTATATCCACTTTATTTGGAACATATAGAGGTATATATCTACTATTTGAATACAAATCATGAAATCAGACCTTGCATAATGATATGAAAATAGTTCAAATCAATTTTTCCTTAGCTTAGAATTATTGCAGGTGTAGCATGAAATCGGATTCAACTTGTGAGCATGAAATCATTAAATTAGTCTTTCTTTTAAAATAGTTGCACATGTAATGAGGGATATATATATACCCAAACATACATACATATATATATATTATCATGTTCAATACTTACATCTTTCTATATATGGCTGAAATCTCTTTATCCCTGTTACAAAAATAACATGAATATGGTTAGGAAAACATAAATTTTAGATAGTAATTGCATATGAAATAAATATCGTATGAAGTATAATATGCATAAAGAATCATCATATTAGAAGTATAATTTGCAAGAAAAGTAAGTTGCAATTCACCTTAAATTTTGCAAGAAAAGAAATAGGAATTGTTTATTGGGCATATGCATGTTCTGTCATGGATTGTCTTTGTATAGAAAGTAGATTAGGTTACTTTTCTATGCATGTGATGGGTTTACCTTCCGGGGAAGCATAAGCTTCGTGGTTGGGAAGAAAAGTGCTTGATCCATGTTCTCGTCTCTCAGCTTTGCGGATGACCATTGGGGTTATTGGCGGCTGGAGACTTCATTGATTATGTTTCATATATCATTACTTGTATAATTCTTGTATTAGTACATCATTATTTGGATAGTGTTGACTATATGGCATGAGAGCCAGAGTTGTATCATTTTGTACATCATATTTATCGTGCTAACACTTGGATTATTCACTTGTACATGCGATATGTAATATGACATTTTTACATACATTGAAGATGTATCATTTCAATTTTATATTAATGAGAATTTGAGCATTTATTCGATTTGTGATATAGTTTATGGGTTGCTTACCTTACATTTGGTATCAAAGTGCATGTTGCAACATTGGGAGCTCTGGGGTGTTTATGTTGCTCAGTTTGTTTGAGCACATGTGGGTGCTTGTGTGTTTGTGTGTTGTGAGTATGTAATGTCCCCATTTTTGAGTTTCCTTACAGTGCAATTGGCACTAACCTTGTGGATGTGTGGCAACGTTATCAGAGGAGTTTTTTGATAATTACAATGAGCTCATGTGGTCTAGAGGACTCATATGCCACTTTCTGAGGTGATTTTCAATTTCTGGTGTGCTCTCCAAGAATCTTGGAGAGGATGTCTAGTTATTGTACGTCACCTGGTTGGCTCCATTTATCATTATTCTTCATTAGGATCACTCTAGTGCATTCAGTTTTCGATTCTAATGCATTACGGCAGTTTTCGCAAAATGGGTGTATTAATGACTTTATTTTAATTATTTTACTAAGGTCGCCTAATATTATTTAAAATATTTAAAAAGTACCTTAATGTTGTTGCTCGTTAGAGCTAGGATGAAATGTTTTAAATCATGGATGCATAAAGCAAGGACCTTGCGTGTCAAATTATCATTATTTTAATAAAAAATGTCTTTTTCGGAGCTAAAAGGGAGTTTAAATTAAAAAGTGAATTTTAAAATATAAGCTTTTGGAGAGTTTAGCAAAAAAGTATAAAAGGAGGTTGTGAGAGCTCATTTGGATTATGCAGATTATTATTTTTTCTCTTGTGAAACCCTTATGGTTCTGTGGGATTGAACTTGGTTCATCTCAGCCTTCTTGAGGACGAAAACCCTCTTGGAGAAGATTAGCCACAGTGGTGAAAGATCCTCCCTGGTTAATATTGTGTGACTCATTCAAAGTTATAGTTGTGCAGGAAAGGTTTGCTGGTAGATTTATCCAAAATCTATGCTTGTGCTGAATGTTGGAGTATTGGAGCAATTTCATATAGAGATTGCCCATGTGTTTCATTGCAGATTTCTAGAGTTTGTCGCGAAGGGTTTACTGTGCAAATTTATTGGAGATTCTTCAAATAATAAATTGTAATTGAACGATATTGCTAAGAGTGTTTGAGATATTGGTTCTTATTGTATTGGGTGTTGGCGCCATAGCAAGAGTTGAATATATTTTATTTAATGCTAGTCGTAGCCTTTTCCTTGAAGTCACTGCATATATAAGGCATCTAGTATATAATATTTGGAGTAGAGTGTAGCTATAGCTGGAAAATATTATTGTTTGGTGGTGATGGGAGGTGTGGAACAGGTGGATCTTTCATATTTTCATCTACAACACCATTGTTTCAAGCTACAACAACATGTATTTATGTGACAACAGCATAAGAACATTGTGGATTTACACCATTTGATATTATATCACAGTTGTTGTAGTTCTGAGTTTGTAACAACAAGCATAGCAATTGAAGATCAATATATAATGTTGGAGTTTGAGGTTAGATTGTTGTTATTAATTGTTTCTTTATGCATGCAAAGGGTTTGTTGAAATGTTCATGATATTTCTATGCATTGTGGGTTTTCTGTTCGAACAAACATTGTTTCAAATTGTATTTTGAATGATCCCATACCCAAACACATTGAAAATACATTGAAACAATTACTATGCAAAGTGTTTGATGGAATGTCTGCATGATAGAAGATAAAATTCTTTGTGGGTGTTGGAAAAAATTGGTTTCAATTTGGGGTGGAACATTACAGAGTAGCATGTGCCTTCTTTTGTTATGTCTTCCTTGCATGTGTGTGGTGAGGAATACATTGTTGCGGGGTTAGATAGACCCTGGTGGTTGCCAAGAAGTTCCTTATGTGTGTTTTCCTTCTTGATGTCTTGAATGCTTGGCATGAACCCTTGCAATGTGTGTGAGTGCTAGAGTGACCTTTGTAGGGTCCTGTTTGTGCTTGTGTGACCACTTTTGATAGTGGAATTATGGGAACCTTTGTGTGAAAGGAAATACCATGTTCTTGAGTGTGATTGAACTTGGTTTACTCTTTTAAGAGTTATGCATTTGTATGTGAAAGAGATGATGTTTTGATCATATGCATGATATGTGAAGAATATTGTTGTGGTAATGCTAGTTTAAATTAACATTACACTATGCACCTTGTTGTGTGTATGTTTGTTGCAAGAGTAGCATATCATCGTAATGCTTGTCATTTTTGTTTATTAATTGCCTCTATATAGTGATTAGAAATGCTTGCTTGAAATGCATATTGCATTGTCTTCTTGAGAGCATGTCCCTATGTGTGGATTAATTACGTGGTTGTAAGAAAGATAGTGTTGCATTGCATTGCTAGAATAGATCATTTGGGTAATTTGACTTATGTCCCCAAATTGCATTCTTCCCTAGGATCCATGTGGGAACCTGGGTGTAATTATTGCATTGAATTACTTGAAGAGTTAAAGAGAAAAGGGGTTGTGAAAAGGGTCATGTGCATAGTCTTTGTGATGTTTGATGTGTTAGAATCATGAGTGAATTAACAAACCTCGCATCTTGTGACTTTGAGTTGTGATTACCCTATTGCTTAGTGTGCATTTAGTATGTTTGTCATCATGTTGTAAAGAAATTTGGCCTCATGCGAATGTTGCCTTAATGCATTATCCTTATGATTGGTGAATCCTTATATGGCGAGAAATGTTAACCACTACTTGTTGGAGAGATTGATGTGTTTAGATATCTTGGTTTGTGAAGTTGATTTTGTCCTAGCTTAATCTTAGTTGCTAGATGTTTGCTAGTGTATGATTGTGTGTGCCTTTGCATGGTGATTATGATTCCCATGAACGGGATGCAACTTGTGGTTGCTTGGCATCTTGAGTGATGTTCATGTGGTTAAGTAGAAATGATCTCATGTGTATGTTTGTTGCAAGAGTAGCATATCATCGTAATGCTTGTCATTTTTGTTTATTAATTGCCTCTGTATGGTGATTGGAAATGCTTTCTTGAAATGCATATTGCATTGTCTTCTTGAGAGCATGTCCGTGTGTGTCGATTAATTATGCAGTTGTAAGAAAGGTAGTGTTACATTGCATTGCTAGAATAGATCATTTGGGTAATTTGACTTATGTCCCCAAATTGCATTCTTCCCTAGGATCCATATGGGAACCTAGGTATAATTATTGCATTGCATTATTTGAAGAGTTAAAGAGAAAAGGGGTTGTGAAAAGGGTCATTTGCATAGTCCTTGTGATGTTTGAGGTGTTAGAATCATGAGTGAATTAACAAACTCTGCATCTTGTGACTTTGAGTTGTGATTGTTAGCGTATTGTATTACATTATTGGTTAGATTGGTTATGGTTCAGTCAAGTTATGATTCAGTTTCATATAACTGAATCAACTGTTATACGAATCAGCTGTTATAACTGTACTCCCTCATAGTATATGTATGCATCTGCATTTCATCACCGAATCAATAACAATAAAATCATAAACTCTTCATTATTGAGTATCAGAGTGGTTTAGTTGTCCTTGTGCAATGTGAGGAAGCAATCGGTTTGCTGCATCCATTTGATGGGAGAACTTAGTGTGAAGAATGTTTTGATGGCATTGGAGCATGCCGTGGGCTTGGAGTCTGAAGCGTAGAGATGGCCCGATAGCGGCCTGCATGGTATTGGCCATTATTTGAAGGATTTGGAAGTTGTATTTTAAGTCAGGGTTTTTTGCAACTATTTTATATAGTTTGTAGAAATGGCATCAGGAAAAACTAGTTTGATGCCTTAAATTCTTCAGTTGCTATTTTCCATTGCGTGATCGAGCTCATTAAGCATCTGAATAATTTCTTCAGGTTTCGAATGAGGGGTTAGGAGCACATTTTGGTAAGATATGTGAAAAACTGATGCTCTGTAAGTGATTGTTTGAAACATTTTTCTGTGGAAGAATTATGTTTCATATGTCAACGGGGGAAAACATGTGCAGCTTAAATTTCATTTATGGCAGTTAAAAATTTGGAAAAGAAGAGAGGAAGCATCAAGTCACTGTTTGGATATTCTGGTAATTTTTAGGTCACTAAGGAAACCCAAAAATTTGAGGTACTCTGAAGGATTCTGCTCAACCTAAATGGTAGTAATTGAGTTAAGGAACTAAACTTGGTAAGAAAAAGTTGCTTTGGGTTTCTATTTTGAAGTGGCACGTGAATATTTTAAAGTGGTGGTCAGAAATTCAAAGAGGGATCTTAAATTTTGAGAAAGTGTGATAATTTTGTTATGGTCAAATATAACGAAGGTGGTTGTGAAATTCTAGAGTTTTTATTTGGAGTAATAAGGTAAAAATTGTTTTTATATTTTTATTTGGAGTAATAAGGTAAAAATTGTTGAAGGCTTAATTTGATGAACGTTTAATAATATCCTGGAGATATAAGGTTGATTAGTGTATTGGTCTATCATTGGTTCAAATTGACATTGTCATCTTTTAATCATGAATGCACATATGTCAAAGATCACTTATACTTTTAGGGACATCTTTTCTATTCCTGATGAGGCCTCCAAAGACTCATCCAAGACATCATTTGGTTAAAGTATAATAGAGTCATATTGGAGGTAGGCAGCATCAGAGGATGGAGGATTTTCCATCATCTTAAGTTAACTTCTTGCTTTGGGATGATGCTTTGCATGAGAAGCGTTTTTGGTTTTGGTTGTTTTGCTTTTCTTTGTTGATGCTGACGGATTTGAAGAATGTATGTTTTGTGAAGATTTTGTTTTGGAGACAGGTTTGGGATTTGGTGTTGAGCTCAATATGGATTGTTTTCCAGCGAGCTTCAAAGAGTATATGATCAAGAATTATACCCTTTCGCAGTCACTAGACAATGGCAGAGATCTGTCGTATCTCTTAGGGTTCATTGTCGAATAATTCAAGACTCTGTGATTTGAGAGCTTGGGACTAAAGAGCTCAAGAACACAACTTGAAGCTACGCCTTTTTAAGGGTAGACGAGACAGCATGATGGAGCCCCGCTTGGTTCAGGATTTGTTCTTTGGGAGAAGATCTTCTATAAAATATGTATTCATATTATGTAATCATCTTTGTTGAGTATTTGAGCATTAAGGGGGGGTCCCTTGGTACTAGTGTAGGAATAATGTAATAAGGGGGGAATGTTAGCGTATTGTATTACATTGTTGGTTAGATTGGTTATGGTTTGATCAAGTTATGATTTAGTTTCATATAACCGAATCAACTGTTATACGAATCAACTGTTATAACTGTACTCCCTCATAGTATATGTATGCATCTGCATTTCATCACCGAATCAATATCAATAAAATCATAAACTCTTCATTAGTGATTACCCCGTTGCTTAGTGTGCATTTAGTATGCTTGTCATCATGTTGTGAAGAAATTTGGCCTCATGCGAATATTACATTAATGCATTATCCTTATGATTGGTGAATCCCTAGATGGCGAGAAATGTTAACCGTTGCTTGTTGGATAGATTGATGTGTTTAGATATCTTGGTTTGTGAAGTTGATTTTGTCCTGGCTTAATCTTGGTTGCTAGATATTTGCTAGTGTATGACTGTGTATGTCTTTACATGGTGATTGTGATTCCCATGAACGGGATGCAACTTGTGGTTGCTTGGCATCTTGAGTGATGTTCATGTGGTTAAGTAGAAATGATCTCATGTTATAGATGTGATTGGAGTCTTAGAAGACTCATGTGTTTGGTGTGATTGAGTGTGCTCTCTTACTCGCCTCAGATTTTGGAATCCAAGTGTAGTGTAGCATTGTACTCCCTCTCTAGTGGCTAGAATTGGTCACGTAGTTCATATAATGTGGAACTTTTGAACTTTGATACTTTATTTATTTGACTTGGGTGAATTCACTAAACATTGTAAGGGCCAGCATTGGATTTTTATTCTTATTTATGAATAAGTATAGCCATCGAAGTTTGATATTTATTTATCCTATGACCTTTATGGTCATGTTTGATTTACTGTTGAAATTGAGCTTATTTTATACCTTATTGTTGGAATTAAATTATCTTCCACTTTGGTGTTTTATTTATTTATTTATTATTGGTGGCTATGCTTGGATGTTTCAAATTATTGATCATGTATCATGTTATGTTCTCTATCATGTCCATGATGGACCCCTGATGCATTGTGAAGATGAGAAAAGATAACAAAGGAGATAAAACATCAAAATGCAATAAAACATAATGATATACCTTTGAAGATCTCCCTCACTCCTTGATAATGTGGAGGAGCTCGCAACCAAAGAGCTCCTAGCTTTACCCAAGTTGATGTAGTATGAATGTGGATTGCTCAAGATGATCCACATGATATGATGAGGGATTTGATAAGGGATTGAGATGATATTGGCTAAGGATGGAAATGATTTGGATATGGATATGAGATGAGAGATTATAAGCTAGAGGAATTTTAGCATTATGAGGATATGGAAGACTTGTTGGGGAGAGATTTTGGCATGGTTTTGGGGCTATTAAATGTGATTGAAAATGGCTTAGGATGACCTTGTATTTATAGGCAAATTTGGAGGGATTTGAATCCAATGGCTAGGATTCAAAGTTGGAATCAATGGTTGAGATGAGAGGATGAGATCAAGAGCTTAGATATCATCAACAAAATTGGATGATTGAGATTGAATGTGAATTTTAAATTCACATTGGGAAGGATGAGGAATGAATTAAAAATTCATTTCCATGGGATAGTGTGAGGATGATGTGAACTTGTCAATGAATTAAAAATTCATTTTTGTGGAGGAGTGTTTGAATAAAAAATTAAGTTTTATTGAGGAGTGTGTGAGTCATGTGACACATGCATCTTTTTGGAAAGCACATGTGTGAGCTCTTCGCATGGAGAAGAGCTCTAACATAAAAGGGGAAAGATGATGTGTAAGGGTCATGTGACCTATTTGAATAAAAAAATTCTTTTTATTCAAATGGTGTGGGAAAGGGTGTTAAGTGTGATAAATTAGATGAATTAATTTATCACAAGTGGATGATATAGGATGAATGGTTAGAGATAGATGATTAGAGATGGTTTAGGGTAGATTAATTAAATAAATTGAATTTATTTAATTAATTGGCAAAGGATAAGTTAGTGATGTGAAAATATGGGAAAGTGGCTTGTGGGGCAAGTCAGTTTCAGGTGTCTACATTTTGTCCCTCTTTGAAATGGTGTTGTGGCTAAGTAACATTATTTCAAAGAAGTTTAAAATAGAGAGTTGGTTTAGATAGAAAAAGACTTTGGTTTAGAAGAATAGGATTGGGGATGATGATAAGGGTGATGCCCCCTCAAGAGGGTAAGCAGGTTGCAAGAACACGGGTGCGCTCTCGAAATGGATGAATAAGTTGGTTAAGGGGATGGAGGATAAAGGGATAATGATAGGTTGATGATAGGTTGATGTTGGATATTGGATAAATTGGAAATGGATGATTATTGTGCTGATATGATAGAGCAATCCTAGGTTTGTTATAGCAAAGGGGATATTTTCACATGGTATAGAATACCAGAGTGATGATGTATATCCAACATTTGCATGGACTAGACACATAGACAAAAGCATGATCCCATGCATGCCCAAGATAGTACAACATTGTCTAGACGAGGGAAGGGGACTCATAGCATAAGTCCTTAGTACACAAAAGGTATGAAGAACCTTAGATGCAAAAGGAGATCAATATGCTAGAACCAATCCTACGATTCACAAGATATGAATACTAGCTTGGAGTAATGAGACCAACCCACAAGCACAACATATAAAAGCAAGACTATGCCCTATTCTAGATGTTTCCGCCATGTACCATGATATAGTGAGATCAAGGTAGTTTTGATTTGATCTTTGAATAGGACAAAAGATAAAAATCAAGAACCAAAAGACCAACGAAACAAACAACCATTGTATCTCTTGCCAAGATAGGTGATGATTGATGGATTCTGCCTATTGTAGGGATGATATATCCGTTAAGGTAGGAATCGATGGATGACTGGATCATGCTCATTGTAGGAACGATATATCCTAGGGCATGGTTTTGATGGTTGATGTTGCAAGATTGGCACAAGATATGATGGTTACAACTTGTGGTTGATGTTGATTTGATAGTTGATGATTTTTGTTAAGGGATGATGCTTTGATAGTATGCCTAGAGAGTGTATTATGTTTGAATCTAGTGTAAGCTCAAGGAATAGGGACCATCCAAGTGGGTTGTATGGGTACATCTTATGTACCTGAGTATTGGAAACTTCCTTCGTATTCTAGACTGCCTACATACCCTGTATCCACGGGATCAAGGCACATTAAGATGCAGGTGGTGATGATATGTAGTTCTGATTTGTGATGATGATGTGGGATGGTTGCATTGGATTGCATTTAGATAGACATTGTGCTGGATACCAATGACAAGGGAACACCAAGTCTAGAGGTGAAGGTGATGGGGTTGGATAGGGGGATTGGCAATGAAAGATAATAGATAGGCGATTCATGATAGGTGGATGGGGGGATTTAGGATTTTCTCCAAAGATTAGGTGGCAAGGAATCATATGCCCCACTCTAGGTATGATGCTTAGGATTTTGTATTATGGGCAAATGTTTAAAGGGATGGATGGGATTTGTAGTAGATAGATGGATGGAGGATATGCTTGGGAAGGGACTTATGCTGAGGGGTACATCCAAAGCATGTTGTTGATATTTTGCCCCAGTCTTTATCAAGATCCAAGGAGGAAGGTGTAGTAGATAGGATGGATGGGAGAAGATATGATAGATAGGGGGATGGTGGATAGGAATATGATAGGATAAGGATAGATGATGGATAAGATATGCAAAGGATATTATGGATGTGGATGAAAGGTATGATTTTGCCCCCAAGTGTAGGGTACAAATGGATGGGAAAGGGATTATGCGTGACGCCCGCAAGGGGTTTTCATCATGGTACTTGCCCAAGGTGCCACAAGGAGTGGTTTTCACCATTGGACATATTTTTCTCTTTACTATTTTTTGTTTTTTCCTTGATTTTTTGATTTTTTTGCTTTTTTGGATGAAGGGGACTCTGGCGTCTGTTTCTTTAGAAAGGAGAATGTTGTCCCATGTTGGATAGTTGGTAGATAGGGGAAGATGGAATGGATGGTGGATTATGAGATGGATTATGGAGGATGATGGATTATGTAGATTATGATGAATATTATGATGTGGATTATGTAAGGTTTATGCAAAATTATGGACCATAGGGATGTGATGAGGAAGATATGTAGGATAGGGGATGTAACATGGGAGGATGGGGCTATGTGGGAAGGTTGTGGGGTTGAAAGGAATCAAGACCAACAGTTGCACACACCATGAAGTATTTGGAAGCTTATATTTGGGATGTGGGGTGGGTAGTAATGGGGATCATGATAGGGGATTTTTGGATGGTTGATTTGGGGTTTTAGGGACCCAAATAGACTTAGAATTTGTGGGATTTTTAGATGGGGAGTGGGATGTTTGGGATTTTGGGGTGGATTTGGATGTGGATACCTCATTTGGATTGCTTTCTTTTTGTTTGGGGACCCACACCATTTTTGTTTTTTCTTTTTCTTTTGATGGTGTGGGCTTTGATAGCCTTTTGGATTTTTCATTTTGTTTGGAAGGTATAGCCTCTTTAGGCTTTTGTGGATTTTTGGATTTTTCATTTTGATAGCCTTTTGGATTTTTCATTTGATGGTGTCGGCTTTGATAACCTTTTGTATTTTTCTTTTGATGGTGTGGGCTTTGATAGCCTTTTGTATTTTTCATTTTGTTTGGATGGTATAGCCTCTTTAGGCCTAAGTACCCTTTTAATCACCCATCCAAAAATTATCCTCAAAATCTATCATAAAATCACCCTCACATCCATTGGCTTTTGATCCAAGAATCTCTTGAAAATAAATCTTTAAGGTCACGAAATCACCCATTTATCCATCTACCTTTGATCTCAAAATCCTTTCCAAATCTCTAAGGTCATAACCTTCACTCACCTTCACCAAAATCAAATCTATCCATACCCCATCCATCATCTCTCATTTATCAACTCATCTTTTCATTTATCCATCCTTCGGTCCAATATTTTGAAATCAATTCTCTAAGGTCACAAGCTTTACCCACCTTTCAACACCAAATCAATCCATACCTAATCCATTGCATGCCCTTAACAAGGTCCCAAGCTAGGAAAAACAAGGAAATGGAACCCTTTAGAACTAGTTTTGGGATGCGTAACACTGATCAAAACAATGTCCCTACAATCCAACAACGATCTTTTCTTGATCCCAATGCTATGATAAACCTTCAGGGAGCCCAACAAGTAGGACAACCATCCAACACCAACAATGTCGATCAAGAAGTGATAGATTTTATGCAAGATCCCAACTCCATGGACTTACTAGACCGAGTTCTCAAATCAGCCCCTAACAAATATCTTGAATTCCTGATCCAAAATGGTGCCTATGTACCCAACCAACCTACCATGTCACAACCATCCTCATCAAACAATATCCCTAACACATATCAACCTTCAAACACCACATCAACCATATCAATCCCTACCTCCATATCAACATCAACCATAACTGCATCTACTTGGTGGAAGCTTCATGTTTGGATGATGTGTGCTTTGGTTGGCCATGATTTAGGATTTTAGGGGATCAAAATTTTTGGATGGGGGTTGGAAGGATGGGGGATAAGGGGATCGAGATTTATGTGATGAAGATTTATGGATAGGAGTTGGAAGGATGGGAGGATAAGGGGATCAAGATTTATGTGATGAAGATTTATGGATAGGAGTTGGAAGGATGAGAGGATAAGGGGATTTAAGGATGGGGATATTAGGGGTTGAGAGTAGTGGAGGTAAGTTTGATGGGGGAAGATGTATGGTCGCATGTATTTGCTCATGATATGAAGATGGAGGAGGGATGGCGACATATGATTTAGAGGTGCGATGAAGTGCACCAGATTTGGAGTTAAAAGAAGATGGTTTATGAGGTGTGCAGATGCTACCAACATGGGTGGATTATTTTCCTTGGGATGTATAACCAAGGCCATGCGAGGATGGATGGAATGTGGTGTAGATGGGTTCCAAAATACCTTGTTTATGAAGGCCTAAACCTTTGCATTGATAGTTCATATTTTGGAGTATGCAATATGCAATGGGGTGTTTGGTGCTTTGGAAACAAGATGCGAGTCCATTATTTGGAGGAGGATAGGTGGTGGATGGAAGTTGTTCACCTCCTACAAGGGAGCCACTATGGATGAAGGTGCTTTTTCCAAGTGGATAAGAGGATGGATTTGGGATGGGATTGGTAGATGGTGTGAGAGGATCAATAGGGCTTGTTGTGGTAGAAGTGACAGGGCTGATGTGGTAGAAGTGATAGGGCTGATGTGGATAGGGTGATCACTAGATGGGAGAGGATTTGGGATGGGATTAGATGGAATTCTTAGATCTTGATTAGGATAGGAGGTTGATGCTTCAACATGCTTTGGATTTGACTCTTGACATAGCTCATATGTTTGGATAGAAGTGGAAGTGACTTGGATGGATGTGATAGGTGCTTGGATGGGTTTGGTAGATGTTGGACTACATGATGGTGCTTGACTTGTGCTTATGGTAGAAGATGATAGCAAATGATTCCTTGTTAATAGACAAAGGATGACATCCTTCGTGAGCGTATGGGTTGATAAACAATATAATGGATGGATAATGATGGTGGATGGTGTAGGATTAGGATTAAGATTAGATGAAGGGATAATGGGATTAGATAGTGATGGATCTTGGGTAGGCTCAAGGATAGGTGTTGGATTACATGGTGATGATTCTAGAGGCATGAGATGCCATAGGATGAGTGGATTTGGAAGGCTCCATAGCATTGCTTTCATTTTTGGCTAGCATTCTTTGGAGGAGAACCTTCAAGGAATATTTGGTTGATGGCTTAGGATTTGGAAGGTTTGATGGTGGATTATATGGTGAATGGATGATAGGGGTTGATGGATTGGGAGATAGATAGGTTGATGGATTAAGGTTGATAAGGTTGGAGGGATATTGTGATGGAGGGATTGGAGGGATTGATGGATTGTAAGGTGGATAGGGTGATGGATTAAGGTTGATAGGATTGGAGGGATAATGTGATGGAGGGATTGGAGGATGGGGATTAGAGGATGAGGGATTCACATAGGATAATGGTTGTGTATGTAAGCTTTGAATTTTGGCAATGAGGTGTGCTAGGTTGGTGTTCCCTTGATCAAAGTTAGCATGACAAAGGTTGGGGGATGGATAGGTTGAAGGTATTGATTGGTTGAATATGCATGATGGCATGGATGTATAAGGGGACGAAGATTGATATGCTCGGTTGAAGGTTGATATGATGAGGGGGTGGTGATATAAGAAGGTGAAGGTTGCTATGAGGTTGATGGGGATGACATGTAGGATGGTGATGTGGATTGAATAGGAGTTTGGGAATCTCCAATGATGATATTTTTGTATTTTTCCTTAGTAATAGGATCAAAATCCTCATAGGCATATTTAAGTCTTTGTAAATGTTGCATTGCTACATAAGGATCCATGTTATTTGAAGGATATGAGATGATGTTGGATAATGGATGATTGCCATGTTGGGGATCAAATTTCAAGACCTTAGGATGATTTTCTTTGATTTGTTTTTGATTTGATGGATGATTGATGATTCTCTATACTTAAGGTAGACTAATGGCACTTAAGCAATAGAGTTGATTGGGTTGATTTGATTGGATGACTCACTTAAGATAGATTAATGATCTCAAGCAAGTTTAGATAAAAGTTGATGATGATCAACTAAGGTCTTGATTTGGAGTTTGGATTTTGATAATGATGTTGGATAGTTGTGATTGGAATTTTGGTTTTGGTTTTAATTGTGGATGGGGGAGGAAGGAAACTATGTCCTTAACCAAAGTTTGATTTGCAAAGGATGATTATTGATTAAGGATTAGGGGTTGGGATGTTTGATTTTGGAGATAGATTTTTGGATGCAGGTTAATGATGTTGGGGATGATGTTGATTTTGGATTGGAATTGGATTATGGTTTGGAAGATTTGGATTGATACTTGGATGATGTTTTCAAGATTAATTTTGGATGAAGGTTAAGTGATGTTGGATGAGGGATAAATGTATTAGATTGGGATTTTGATGAAGGTTTGGAAGATGTTGATGATTTTTTATGTGGGATAGTTTTGATGAGGATTTGGATGAGGTTGGATAAAGTTGATTTGATTGGATGATGAATTGGATGGAGACTTGGGAGATGTTTGGATTTTGATTGGAACATAGATTTTGGATAAAGGATTGGATGATTGATTTTTTATTAAGATGAATAAGATATGGTAGGTGAGATAAGGTTTGGATGATTTGGTGAATTGAAAGATGAATTGGATAGTTGGTTAGAAAGATGATGTGGTTGGTTAAGGATGAGGTAGATGTGATTAAGATAGGGTTGGATTGATGTGGATGAAGGTGACAAGATGATTGGATGATGATATGGATAAGGTAGATGATTAGGATGATGAAGTGGATAGAAGATAGGATCTAAGGTTGATATGAGTTTGGATTGGGATGAAATATATGATTAGGATAGGTGATCTGGAGAGATGGATGATTGGATTAAGATTATGGATGGAATAGATTAAGATTGGATGATGAAGGTAGACTATGACCAAGGATGAAGTAGATTAGGATAGATTTGATTAAGCTCAGATAAGGGAATTGGATAAGATCAATTGATGGGAGTTTATTGGAATAATGGATGAATTATGCTTGGAAGATCAGATTGATGATGGTTGGATATGGGAAAAGATGGAGCTAAAAGCTGGCCCAATAGCACTAACAACTGACCCAATGGCACTAACAAATTGACAGATAGCACTGAAGGATGGATTGAAGGCACTGAAATAGGATATGATATATGGCGCTAACAGAAGTTCAGATAGCACTAAACAGAGAACTAATAGCACTAAATGATTGTTGAAGGTTTGAAAGTTGTTGGATTTAAATGGAATGTTTGACTATTTGGCTCCAAGATTCTTAGCAAGAGATAATGCAAGCAAGAAAGACACAATGGCTGACTTCAATGCATAAAATTGACGTTTTTGATTCATGGGTTTTCACATGGAAGACACATCATTTACATGAACATCCTTAGATTATTCAAGTGGGAGTATACAAGATTATGAGCTCATCTTGCTGCCTTTATGTAGGCATGACATGCAAGTCCCATGAGGAGGAGCTAACCATTTTTTATCACCTAAGATCACTCTTACGTCGTGAGGGGAGAGCATACACGACATGCATGTTCGTTTCTAGAGGGCATATGCACTTGACAATAAAATCAATGTGGCTTGTGCAATGAGTAACTTCCTGGTCCCTATAGGTATTAGGTGCATCACAATCTCATATGGCTTAGAGGTCTAAAGCTAGGATTAAATTAGATTATAGGGAGTCCTTGATATATGTAAGGTATGTGAGGTACAAACCATGAACACTAGTCCATTGAAGAGATGTGGCACAAGCGGTCAAGCAAGCACCACGTCACCTTGTGTCTAGAATCATCTGGGGCCCCAAGGTTGTCCCAATGACAATGCAACTAGATTGAGGTACATATTTCGCTCTCCCCCCTTTGATATACTCCACCAGTACACGTGGTTGAGGTCGTCCCTTGGGGGGATGGAATCCCCAAGCAAGCTTCTTAAGAAGAAACCACCCTTGCTTTTGATCGCCCAAGATCACATGAGGTGCAAGGGGAGAGCATACACAAAAGGTGACCCCTTCGAGATACAAAGATACAAAGATAGTTTGCAAGTAGACTTTTGGTCACCCAAGATCACCCTAAGGTGCGAGGGAAGAGCATACATCTACAACCTAATTTTGCCCTAAAGTGCATGCTTTTCACTCCTTTTTTCTAAAGTCACTCATTTCTGCTGTCATTTCACAAATAGAAGAGACCAAAATAGTATTTTGCCTCCAAGCTGCCATTTTTAGTTCTTGAAGGTTGTTGGATATTTCTTTGAAGGTGTGAAGGCTTGACATAGGGATTCTACCACTACGTGAGAGAGAGCTGCAATTACAAGATTTAATCATCAAAGGTGAGTAAACAACAAGCAAAGCAAGAAAGATTCATTCCCCTACTCTAACCTTAATGTGCCTAAAAGCTAGTGATAACAAAGATACTTTTGCTGTGAATCTGCACACAAGATGTCAGTAGTTTCATAAATGATGCTTAGACAAGCGTTTTGAATACCTACAAGAAAATGTTAGACCTCTGCAAAAGCTTATAGATTATGTCAGAAAATGGTGCTAAAACAGAGACAGATAACGCTAACAGACAGACTGATAGTGCTAAACAAAGCAAATACTAGATAATTGTGAAGACTGGTATCGATGGCTCTAATGCAGATGATAGCGCTAAGATGGATGTAGATAGCACTAAAGCAACTGATAGCGCTATTATGGATACAAATAGTGCTAAAGAAGTTGATAGCGCTCATCTAGATACAGATAGTGCTAAAGCAGATGATAGCGCTAAAATAGATGCAAATAGCACTGAAATACAGAAATAGAGAAATTTATTCTTGTCTGTCTATTGAAGAAACTGATGGTGCAATTTTGGGTTTTGATAGTGCTAATTTGCAGAAAACCAAAGACCTGCACAAAAATAGAGAGTTTTTCTTGCACAAAATGATCAAGTGAGATGTTAGATAGCCTGAAAGGTTAAGCAAAAGGGTACACCATTATTTACCACTCCAGAAACAAGGTTAGTTTGTGTAAGATAACAAAAAAGAAACTAAGCCTAGGTGGGGTTTTAAAATGTGTTTAAACAAAGTGATGAACCACCCTAAGCCCTACAAAACCCTGTTAGATAGCAAATACCAGTCCTGCAAACAATGATTAGCTCAGAAAAATAGAGACCAAAGTGTTAGAGAGTTAATTTTTTTGCAAATGTTGTGAAAGATGGCACTAAAATAGACGCTAATAGCGTGGATTCAGACACAGATAACACTGATTCAGATAGAGATAGTGTTGAAATAGAGCCTGATGGCACTAATCTGTGAGCCAATAGCATGATTGCATGAGCAGATGGCGCTAAACCAGACTTGTTCATCAAGAAACCTTGCAAAAACTCACACAAAAATTAGCTAAGGACCAGGTGTCCCATTGCGCGTGCCAAATGAAGATGAGAAAAGATAACAAAGGAGATAAAACATCAAAATGCAATAAAACACAATGATATACCTTTGAAGATCTCCCTCACTCCTTGATAAGGTGGAGGATCTTGCACCCAAAGAGCTCCTAGCTTTACCCAAGTTGATGTAGTATGAATGTGGATTGCTCAAGATGATCAACACAATATGATGAGGGACTTGATAAGGGATTGAGATGATATTGGATAAGGATGGAAATGATTTGGATATGGATATGAGATGAGAGATTATAAGATAGAGGAATTTTGGCATTATGAGGATATGGAAGACTTGTTGGGGAGAGATTTTGGCATGGTTTTGGGGCTATTGAATGTGATTGAAAATGGCTTAGGATGACCTTGTATTTGTAGGCAAATTTGGAGGGATTTGAATCCAATGGCTAGGATTCAAAGTTGGAATCAATGGTTGAGATGAGAAGATGAGATCAAGGGCTTAGATCTCATCAACAAAATTGGATGATTGAGATTAAATGTGAATTTTAAATTCACATTGGGAAGGATGAGGAATGAATTAAAAATTCATTTCCATGGGATAGTGTGAGGATGATGTGGACTTGTCAATGAATTAAAAATTCATTTTTGTGGGGGAGTGTTTGAATAAAAAATCAAGTTTTATTGAGAAGTGTGTGAGTCATGTGGCACATGTGCCTTTTTGGAAAGCACATGTGTGAGCTCTTTGCATGGAGAAGAGCTCTAACATAAAAAGGGAAAGATGATGTGTAAGGGTCATGTGACCCATTTGAATAAAAAAAATTCTTTTTATTCAAATGGCGTGGGAAAGGGTGTTTTTAAGTGTGATTTGACCAAGTTAATCATGTGATTAACTTAATTAATGTGGCTGGAGAAAATTAGTTAGTGGGCTAATGGAGGATTAAAATTAATTAAATAAGATTTATTTAATTAATTTTGGTCTAGGGGTCATGTAGGCTAGGGTAGCTAATTAAATAATTGATATTTAATCAACTACTCTAGGTTTAGGCTATAGGATAGGGTAGATTAATTAAATAAGCATGTTTTACTTAATTAATCAAGATTAGGAGATGGAGAAATTAACTAAATAAATATTGATAATATTTATTTAATTATTGAGGGATAGCGTTGTAAGGTTTAGTGATAAATTAGATGAATTAATTTATCACAAGTGGAAGATTTAGGATGAATGGTTGGAGATAGATGATTAGAGATGGTTTAGAGCAGATTAATTAAATAAATTGAATTTATTTAATTAATTGGCAAAGGATAAGTTAGATGTGAAGATGTAGGAAAGTGGCTTACAGGGCAAGTCAGTTTCAGGTGTCTACATATTGTATAAGGGAGTAGAATGCAGAGAATATACTAGTTCTTGGTGTGCATGTTACTAGAACTTTGGTAGATTGAATTCCTTGATTGTTGTTAAATGCAAGTGAATATAGTGTGAAGTGTGTGAGGAAGATCTAATATGGTTTTGTGTTTTTATGACTCACTTGATGTGAGCTACCTTGCTGATTGGTGTGTTTGTCATGCCTAGATAGTAGTGAATAGTGTGAAAATGTATCCTTGTATGTGCTTAAATGTCGATTCTTGACTATGTCTATGTGAATGAGGTATGTAGAGAACTCGTTTGGTTTGAATCTTGCTTTTAGTAATTGCATTTGGTTGAATGTTGACTTAGTCCACCAACTATGGTTGTTCTTGCTTCTCTCATTCATGTTAGCCTTGGACGTGATGTCATGCTCCTAGTGTTTCGGCATTTGTAGAGTGTATGATGTCATGTCCTTTTGATGTGAGTTCCATAACTACACTTATGTTTTGACATAGTGTAGGATATGATGGAGCCTTAGTCAGTGCATGAGAACATATTATTCATATATTTATGGTATTATAGTTATCTTTTTACTCTTATTGAGTTGCCAACCTTAGGAATTTGGTTGCTTCAGGAGTTTCTCCTTGGTGTTTTGGAGGTTTCCTAGCGTAATGCTAGAAGGGATACAACTCTTGTATGAAGAAGTTGCTATCCTTTGTATTCCATTTTATGGATACTTGGTGTTTAGGCCACGAGGAAGCCTTGTGGTTCCTAGTCAATCATGAATTCATGATCGTGTTGTGTTGTTTGACCTTTTTGGTCTAGCTTAGTTAAGAGTTGAAGTGGTGTTGCGAGTAGTCTTGCACCTTGTTGGTGTGTTGTGGCTGCCTTAGATGTGCTCCTAGTGAGTAACAGGTTGCTAAGCCTTGCTTGATGGAAGTGCTTATGTTGTTAGAGGATGTGGTTAGATTCTTCCCTCTGAGAACCTGTTTGGTTGATCCTAGTTTTGGTAGTGTAAATATAGAGTGTTAGAGAAACCCTCTCTTCTAGGAGTGGAACTTGAGGAAGTACCTCATGTATGGAAACCATGTCTAGAGTTGAGGCATGCTTTTGGTCAGGATGAAGGTGTGGTAGTGGTGCCTATAACCTTTGAGTTAGCTTTCCCTGATCCTTGAGTGCTTTTGTTGTGGGTAGTGCTTGAGGGAGGACTTGATAGAATAATCTTTTGTTTACAATTCTCCTTGAGAGTGTATCTAGTAGCCTTGTGAGTTTCCCCAGACTTAGTTGAGAGCTTGAAAGGTTATCGTAGCATAGTCGTGGTCCTAACTTTTGTAGACTTGACTTGCTTGTGGTTTGTTGCGCCTTTTGGCTAGAGATTCTTCTCATTATCGTGGCAGTTGGAGGATGGAGTGGTGTAGTCTTAAAGGATTTGTATGCACGATGGTTGGTTTTGACCTAGTTGGTACACCTTTGGAGATTTGTTTTGTTGTTTTGAGACCTCAACCTAGTGTTGGTTAGGAGGATTGTTCTTTTGAGAATATGTTGTGTTTTTGTCAAAATTGTGATGCTTGATTTGTGCCTCATTTGGCATGCATTGAAGGTGTGATTATTTCCCTTTTGCTTAAATGTTGTGATGTCATTCTATTATGTTTTGGAAAGTGTGTCATATGTTACTTGAATGCAATTGGATGGTAGTTGTACCATGTTTTGTTTGTATGCATTGTATTGGAAGTTGTGCCATGTGTGTTGTGTGCATGGATTGGCATGCTTTACAAGTACAGGATCTTGAAGTGGTGCTGGTGGAGCCCACTCGAATTCTTGATAAATGCAACGTTAATTTGTGTAATAGAGATATAGTCCAATAAAAGGTCTAGTGGGACCAATATTTTGTGGATAGTGCCACATGGGAGAATGCAAAGGATATAGACCGTCTTTTTCCTCATCTGAGGCTTAGTTTGAGATACTTTTATTGCATTAGTATGACACTCTTATTTTCTTTAGTGTGTGTTTAATAAGACATCGGGATGATGTCTCTTCCTAGTGGGGAAGGATGTCACATCTCGACCTTTTTCTTGCATTTATAATTTAGTATATTTGATGAGACTATTGGACATTATGTTATGATTGTTTGATTATTGGATAATTACATGTGTGTGAATGGTAATTTGTTGTTATTTCTAAAAATGCATAAATTTGAAATTGAAATGATGATGTATTATTATGTTTATGTTTATGATTTTATATCATGCTCGTGCTTCAGCTATGATTTAATGGGCTAACCTATTGACAAGAATCTGAGTGTGAATGAGTGCAAGAACATGTTGAAGACGAGAACATGGTTGAAGTAGAAGTGTCCTAGCCACCCGACAAGAGTTGGTATGATAGAAAACCCGATGCACACACACTCTCTCAAGTAGTTGCATACATACTACATTATGAATGGTTTCGTTATGCATTTGCGTTATCTTGGATACATAGTTTTAATTGTGCATTATACTTTGAAAATTATTTATGGTTATGATGGTTTAAACAATTAGTTACATATATGTAATTTTTATTACAATGTACGTTCTTATTATAGTGATTGATTTCGGTAAATATATTACTATATATGTCTATATATCTATGTACATATATATAATTATATATATAAATATATATGTACACATATAAATATACATATTGCATGGCTAATTATATGAAAGCCATGGTAAAGTGAAGTTTTGAATTTAAAAACTAAATGTAATAGCATGCTGGGTGGATCATGCATCAATAACACAATGAAAATGTGATAGTTTTAATTTTAGAATTGAAGAAAAGCTTGGATTGGTCGATGCATGAAAAACTCCCAAACTCAGGGCAATGAAAAAGGGGAAATGGGTGGTTCCTTTTGCTTTACTTCACTCTTCTCACTTGCACATCTTTTTTCAATTGCAATGGCAGTGGCACTCTCAAGAACAAGATCATTCTCATTGCATTCAAATGTGACTAAAAAAATTATACTATTTCTTCTTCTGGATTCCAAAACCTTAAATCCTCCTCTTCGTTATCTTATAAACATTACATTTGTTCATCAGAAATGTTATATTTGTAGCAGTACATAGCAGGGGCAGCCAGAGCACGGGCAATAATGGCCTCAACATCAACACAAACGAGCTCTATAATGGTACATGCCCAACTTACAGGTCATTCTATGAACATGTTTTTTTTTTGGAAGATAGTTAATATAACACTCTTTAATCTGTATAATCAACATTTACCCTTCTTTTAAAAGGTTTAACATTTTGGGTTTAGAATCTAGAGTCTTGGCTATTGGGTATTGGGTTTAGAACTTTAGTGTTGATAAGAAGTTCAAAGAAAATTTGCCAAAACCTAGTTCTGTCGAAATGAATGTTGTTGGTTTTAGTTCAATTTGGGGGCTCAAGCCCTATTATGTCTATGAGAGATGATAGTCAGTATATACTAATGCTTAGATTTTGCTGAGTTATAATTAATGAAATTGATTTTCTCTAAATTTACACTTATGCTGTGAGAACCACAAATTTGATGTTTCATACTATTAGATAATAGGTAAAATACAGAAATGATTAGATTCTTTATATTTATAGTTTTGATTTTAAAAGCAGTAATTTGGTGTCTCATGATACTAGATAGTAGTTGTCATACCTTAACAAAGACATAATTTAGTACCACAAAGATTTAACCACATTTTTGTTCCAAAATTGCATAAATAACAACTTATCAAAGTAGTTGGCCTAAATTTTATAATGGCTAAAATGAGATCCCAACACATGGAAGTTAGTTTCCCTAATAATTATGCTCCCCTCTACAAAACCATCCATGCCAAAATGATATGAGAACAGTGTAATTTGATTTTTTCCTTATCTCATAATTTGTCATAGCAACATCATGTAATGAATGAAATATAGGCCTCTCAGTTGTTTTGATTTTAACTCAGCAGTGTTTTCCTGAATTTGATTTTGCTGTCTAAAAACGTTATGTCATATATATATATTCCTAAAAGAATTTTATTTGGAATATACAGAGGTATATATCTATTGTATATGCACTTTATTTGGATATTTATACAGAGGTATATATCTACTGTATATGTACTTTATTTGGAATATACAGAGGTATATATATCTGTTGTTTGAATATAAATTATGAAATCAAACCTTACATATAATGGTATGAAAATAGTTCAAATCGATTTTTTCTTAGCTCAAAATTATTGCAGATGTAGCATGAGATCAGATTCTACTTGTGAGCACGAAATCATTAAATTAGTCTTTCTTTTAAGCTAGTTGCACATGTAATGAGGGATATATATACCCAAACATATATACATCTATATATATGCCCATATATATACACATATGTATATATTTTATCATGTTCAATACTTACATCTTTTTGTATATGACTGAAATCTCTTTATCCCTGTTACAAAAATAACATGAATATGGTTAGGAAAACATGAATTTTAGATAGTAGTTGCATTTGAAATAAATAGCGTATGAAGTATAATATGCATAAAGAATCATCATATTAGAAGTATAATTTGCAAGATAAGTATTTTGCAATTCACCTTAAATTTTGCAAGAAAAGAAATAGGAATTGTTTATTGGGCATATGCATGTTCTATCATGGATTATCTTTGTAAAGAAAGTAGATTAGTTTACTTTTCTATGCGTGTGATGGGTTTACCTTCCGGCGAAGCGTAAGCTTCGTGGTTGGGCGGAAAAGCATCTGAGACATGTTCTCATCTCTCAGCTTTGCGGATGACCGTTGGGGTTAGTGGCGGCTGGAGACTTCATTGATTATGTTTCATATATCATTACTTGTATAATTCTTGTATTTGTACATCATTATTTGGATAGTGTTGACTATATGGAATGAGGGCCAGAGTTGTAACATTTTGTACATCATATTTATCGTGTTAACACCTGGATTAGGCACTTGTACATGCGAGATTTAATATGACATTTTTACATACATTGAAGATGTATCATTTCAATTTTATATTAATGAGAATTTGAGCATTTATTCGATTTGTAATATAGTTTATGGGTTGCTTACCTTACATTGCACAAGCCAAATAAGAGCTCTCATTTATTTCTTCTTACAATTTACTTAAATTGATGATGGTTAAAATAATATATCAAATCATAATACGACCTAACAAATCTTAAAATTGTAAAATTAAAAAGGTATAATAAATCCTTTTTAAAATTATAAAATTAAAAGGTATAATAAATCTGCTCCAAAGAATATGACGTGAATTCTCAAGAACTCCTCAAAATCCTCCAATGAAGTGCAAGTGTGAATCCTGTGTGAATCCACCTCAAGATGAGTTAGGTTTTCATCCAACCCACCAAATATTCCTAAGGGTTTTCATCCTTGGAATATGCTGAAGTAAAAGTGTAGCTAAAGAGATTAATCTCCAAATGAAAAATGAATTGATTGATTGATAAAAATGACCTCCAAGTTGCTCTCTTTTATAGGCATCCATATAGACTTCCCATGGCCGACCTCCCTTGGGCTATATATATATATTTTCTTCTCACGTGGCCGACCTCTTCTTCTTTATTTTATTTTATTTTATTTTTCTCTCTCCTAGGTCGTCTACCTCTTGGGTAATTTTCTTTATTTATTTTTAATTCACCGAGAGGCTTACAAAAATATGAGAAGTCATTTCGCATCTTGAATTGGCTCACTAAAATTGGTTAAATATAGTATTTAACCAATTAGGTTATTCCTTAGCCCTTCCGGCTTAGCCTACGGGAATAAAATAGGCTAATCGACTCCGTTAGGTGATCACTCAGAAAAAGGGGACATTACATTATGTCTTCAACATCCATAGTGGATTCCTTTGTGATTTGCTCAAAAGTTTACTCCTCTATATTCTTCTCTGGCACTTTATCTAACATTCCTTCAACATTCTCTAGTTTTTTCTTCAAAAACATTTTCTGTGTGTATGGATCCTCCATCAATGCTATTAGATTCTTCTAATATTTTTGAAATTCTTGAAATATTTCTATCATTAATTCTTCAAATGTCTTCATATTTTGCATTAAAATTAGTTTTCTACCCTACAGGTTGGCAATATCTTAGCTCTACTACCATTGTAATGACCTTATTGAAATATTTTATTCGTTAACATCAGATCTGAAAATGACAATGACAAATTTTTAGAATTTACAACAATTCTTCACACAAAAATAACTAGTCTTCAACACAATAACACCAAAATGCACCATAAACCATCCAAAAATGATTTTATTGATATATTTAGGCTTATACATTATAAATGATTTGATACAACTACTCAACACCAATATCAATAGAAAAATAAGATTTGGAACATCATCTACAAAATCTCCACAATTCACACAACAAACTAGCAACTAGTCAACATCGAAAATGCATGAAATATGCCAGAGACTTCCATAGGTAAAATTAATGATAATTACAACAATATTGACTGATACAATAGTGACAGCAACTTTTGCAACAACAACCACAAATCTGAAACGTTTATAGCAAAAACTCCATAAAAATGTTGAAATAATGTGTATTTCACCGTAAACCCTGCCAAACTTGACCAAAAAGAAAAATGAATGCTCCAACTCCTAGGAATGACCATGAACATCAAAATAATAGTAAAATCACACCACCCAGCAGCAACAACACCTTCATCATATTGGAAAACTTAAACTACAAAATCTGCCTGCAACACACACACATAATCACCCAAAATTGCTCTTGAACCCCTCAATAGCTCAACAACTTTTAGAATCTAATGTGAAGGATGTATGAATATAAACACATTGATAAAACATAGCTATAGAAAACCACAATAAGATACAACAAACTAAAATCCCAAATTGCCACATAAACCTGCAAAACAAATTGTAATGAAAACTGCCCGAACTGCTAACTCCTTGAAGCTTCGGTGCAATCTCTAGATGAGAAAGCTCTCCTAATTCAAAGGGTTTTCATCCACTGATCCTCATAACCAATTGGTTTTCATCCACATGTCACTTTCCTCTATGGGTTTTCATCCACAGAAGAAATTACAGAACACAAGTGCTCAACAATTAAAATGAGAAGTTGAGATGACATAAAGATCCTTCCGTATGCAACATCTAAAATATGGCCAAATCCAAATGCCCCTCTCTTGGAAAAATAAACAAAATAATATTATTTTCATCAATTTCCCTCCAAATATGCTCACCATTATGATTGCTACAAGATTCTTCACCAAAATTAAACAATCTCCCCACATGCATGTCATAAAAACTGCCAAGGGATCTGCTAATAATAGATGACCAAATCCAAACACCCCTCTCTTGAAAAAATAAATAAAATAATGTTATTTTCATCAATTTCCCTCCAAAGATGCTTACCAAAATAACCCATGCAAGATTTCTGAGTAAAATTAGAAAATAACTCCCACTATGACAACCTATCATAAAATCTATCATAACTGTCAAAGAATATTCTAAAATTAGGTGCAACATGATTTTGGAAGTTACTAAATGCACTATAATAAACCCCACACTCTAGTTTTGGTTGCCAATACCAATAAATATTAAAATATATTTAAAATTTAATTGGCCCCATTTAAACAGCTTGAAAATATAAAATAATCATGGGTCCAAAATATTAAATAAATTATTTTCCAAGCTCCTTCTTTATCCCATGGAAAATATTGGAATGGGCATTTTTTCCTGCAAAATTAAATTAATTAAAAATGGGACATGAAAAAGCCTTATAAATTTCAAGGAGCTTAGTGATTCATCCATTAGAGGAGTTGATGGCTTTAATACGCTCCTTGGTGCGGTTGATGCAGATTTGAAGAATTCTTTATAAGCTTTGTTGCTAAATTTGATCTAGTGTAAGTGAGCTCATATTTTAGCACCCTTAAACCAATGGATCTCAATGAGTTTGAATTATACTACAAGCAAATAAAGCTAGGTATCAAAAGGATTGCTCTTAAGATGGGAGGAGATCCTTATAAATTCTTTGGTGGTCTCATCAACTTGTTTGTGTAGTTTTTCCACTTGTTTCCCATAACATCTTAAAAAGTGGTAGTGTGAGGAACATCATTCCATTCAATTCAACTGGTAGAAAGTGGTGGATGAGACACAAGGTACCCTCATGGGATAAAAGAGAAGTGTTAAAATTACATTTTGGGGATTTTATGAGGTGCGCTATCCCAAACCAGTTGAAAAGTAATGCCACAATGGTTAGAAAGGATAAATTTTGGGTGAACTTTCATGGACTTCTTGTCATAAGGAAGAATATGGAACACATGTTGCTTAGATACCATTATGCGATCAAGTTGCCTAAGGATCTTTATAGGATCTGTATGGAAGTTGGACCATGTAAACCAAGGATCTGACACATGAATTTGTCATCAAATATTTGGGTTTGATAAATCCCAACAATATTAAAAATAAAATCAAGCTTCGCTCCTGCCAATGCACCACCTTATTCTTAGGGAGCCTTTTTTATCATCAATTGATTCAATTGTATTGATGTTGCCACAGATCAGTCAATTGGAAGAGGACATATTTTTAACCAATCATATTCATAACATTGTTCTTTCTATGCCATCACTAGGTGCATAAAACATTGACAATCCCAAGAGAGAGGCCATCCATGTCAAGTGTAATCCACACATCATGATGCTTTCAATCTTCCCTTGAGGAAATAATAAAAGAAATAAAATAAGGGGAAATTAAAATACACATGCCACGATGACCATCCTCATGCAAGGTGGTAAATTGCAACACTTGAGCCCATATCATCTTTAAAGCCTTATGCAACAAAAACTAGAGATTTTAACCTCTTGGAGGAAATTACATCATAAGGGTCAATTTTATGACAAGCAAACCTAAGATACAACTTATGAGAAGCATTTGTAAGGTTACATATATTCCACAAAATAACTTTCAAATGGATGAATCCTCCATGTAGAGATTTGGGTGGATATCATTGTCTATTAAGACACAAAACTTATTCCTTAAAAGTGGACACTAGTTTGGCATGATAAAGTCACCCAATGAGACAAAGTCACACTTCCCCTATCACCCGTCGGTGAATCATCATCTTTGTGAGGCTAACTACAAGACCACTTAAAGGGTTAAGTGATCACTGAGAACGTCCCAACATTAAAAATTGACCTTGAGACAACACAACTTGAGTGACTTGGTTTTGAATATGCTTAGAGGATGGGAAAATTAGCTCATTTTTGTGGAAATACTGATGGATTTTAATGATAGGTGTCCAAGTCACTTGGTTTGTTTGGTTTTGGAGGGGACACTGATTTTTACCTCCAATAGTGAGCTAACCCTCATCCTTAGTGATAATCATAGGAGTCTTAGTAGTCAAATTAGTGGTTGGACATGACATAAGAGGGCAATTCTGATCTTATGATCGATAATCTAACACTTGAAATGAGTGTTGGGTAGGTTAATGTAAGTCACCTTCTACAAAAATGAAGGAGCTCACTTGAATTGCCAAGGACTCTTTTAGGTCAATGGTGAGGTCCCCTTTGACATAAACCCTCTTATGTGGATAGGCATGGAAAAATCTATCTAGTTCATGACTTAGAAAATACCCCAATGGTTGGAAAATTTACTCAAGGAAAGCCTAAAGGTGAATGGACAAAAATGGGAGCTCAACCTAGATGGAGACTTTAAGCGAGGCTTACTTTAAAAGACCTAAAAATCACTAGTCTAGAGGGATAACACCAAAATGGTGTTGTGCATGAACCAATAGCTAGAACTATTCAAGAGCATATCAACTTATCGTGGCTTCTTAAATGAAAATAGAAAAAACCTTTGGTGAGGTTTCAACTGTCCACAAGCCTAATGCCACGGGGTTTGAATGCTTAACCTATGTAGTAAGGGATTATTTGAGGGGATACACCCAACACGGCAACTAATTAGACTGTGTTTTTCACACCATTAATAGACAAAATCTATTGCATTAATAGATAAATAAACATCAACATGGTTCATGGTTGTTACCTCATCATACACTTTGGGGGTACATTTTCTTGCTATCTTGGGTGCCACACTCTTTGTTGTTTGCAACCAAAGTTGCTGAAATTTAGGAAATAATTGTATTTAAAGTCTTAATTTACCCTAAAAGTAGGATTATGGTGAAACTAGTACAAATAACAATAAAATATTCTATCAAGATAGTACAATAGAACCAAAAAGTTAAAATAAAAACCCTAATACCATGCAAAAGCCATGCCATCAAGTTTGCAAAAGCCAAATAAGAGCTCTCATTTATATCTGCTTATAATTTATTTAAATCGACAATGGTTAAAAGAATATAGCAGATCATAATACGACCTAGCAAATATTAAAATTGTAAAATTAAAAGGTAGAATAAATACCTTTTACATAAATCTAGGGAAAATAAATAAATAACATAAGCATTTAGAATCTACTCTAGATCAAAATAGTTAGGAATGCAATAAATGTACTAAGATAAATGATTTGAAAAATTAAATAATAAAATAATGGTACTTAATTGGAAATACTGTGACATATGATAGAATATGATTTGCCAATTGTGCAAGGATGCCAGTGATGATCAGATAAATGCTTTAGAATCAGTAAATATTTTGCTTGTCGCCCAGGGTCACTTTTGTGACTACAAAATTGATCCCGTAAGTGTGGATTTGACCTCTGTCTCACAAATCTAATTTGGAACAACAAATTTGATCTCTGCAAAGTTTTAAAATGTCACTTTTAGCTTGCTTTGATGTCCTCAGTTTGCCCTTGCATAAAAATTAGTTTTTGGTATTTGTTAATTTGTACTTGGTAGGGATAATTGCTTCCCTTATGTTAAAAAGTGCAAAAATAAAAGATCGAGGACAACACTCTCAAACATGAATGATGCCCTAGATGCTTGTGCAATGTAGATTTTCTAATAAATGCTCTTTGATAATTTATGCAAATACAATTGATAACTTTAAGAATGAGGTCTAACATGTAGTGATAAGATCTAGGCGATGATAATTAGATGATCTAAAATGAACTAAGGTCTTTAAATACAACACCAAAGGGGGTCAAATAAAATGTTTTTGTACCTTAGGTCAACATACAACATTTACAAAGAGAGGTAAAGTCAATCACCAATTTAAACTAGCACTTGCACCCATAGGAGGTTCAAGGAATATGCCGATAGGAACAACTGACGAGTTTAGGAAATTTTACGGCGTTAATTTTTTTTACGACGTGAGAGAATTCCAAGCACTATAATGCTCACATATAAATGCCTATTGGCTAATTAGAATATTAAAAGTTAAGGAAATATTTCCACAAATATGAAAGTAATATAAAACAATTAAAGACATCAAATTTCCACAATCCATAATATTAAATATGAGCATTTTTGGATATTATCTTTTTATCATTGACATTTTGGATCACATGTGTGATTCATTAATGACATTTTGGATCACATGCGTGATTCATTAGTGACATTTTGGATCACATGCGTGATTCATTAGTGACATTTTGGATCAGGCGCGCCATCACTAAGAAGACAACAAGAGAAGAGTGAAAAATGGTCATCATCACTATGAAGAGAACAAGAGAAGGGTGAATAAATGGAATAAGTAAACTAAAAAAAGGTAAACTAAATGGAATAAGTAAATATAAGAAAAAATAGAGTTTATACTTAAAAAAGATTTTACCAAACCAGAGTGAATTCAACGAGCCAAATGGGAAAAGTGCGAGAAACAAGAATTCGGGGTTCGAGGCTTCCCTGAAGTGAGAGTAATAAGGGTTTTTCAGCATTACAAAAATATGGTCTGAAACTAAAAACAGGGCACAGACTGTCAAATTCATGGCCGATATGATCAAGTCCTAGCTATTTTATTGTTTTGTTACATTCTTTAATACCCAACTGGCATGTAAAGTTCTGGTCTGAAGGTGGCCAGAACTTATCGAGCCCACGTGCCTTGTATGGAAAGCACTACTGCCTTGGTATTCCTGTCATTATCATATGACGTCATCGTTGGCTCTTGTGCTTTGCCTTTGCCCAGGTGACTAGCTACAACTACGTTCCTGTTTCTGTTTCTGTTTCTGTTTAGCCAAATCAACAATTATGGAGCACCCAGATGAAGCAGAGGAGGACACGAGGTGAGTTTACCCCGTTTCAGCTTGCATTTACTTGCGATTCGCTATTTTCTACTGGGTTGCTTCCAGATATGTATATAGGATCTGGGTGGACAGACTGTTGATATACCCACATTGTGTCGCAGATTTCTTGTTTCATTATTCACAATGTATAGTGATTCGTGGGAGATCATCAATTTTTCGCTAAATAGACAGATATATATTCAACCTATAGCCTTTCCTTGTAGTTTTAGCAAATCATTCCAGCTGACGGAGTACAAATTGTTGGGTTCTGACTGACCTGGGAGCTTAGGACGGTTCTCTGTTTGTTTTTCTAGGGAATCTGTGCTCTTCTGTTACACTGCTTTAGAGCCTATGCCCGGTTTGAATTCCATTTTGGAAACTAGGAAAAATTGTTTGGGGACGCATGGCAGAGACATATCTTAGGGGTTTATATATGTAGGAGGGGGGTCCATGAAATATATTAAGCCCATTTACTATACTGACTAACTGCAAACTTGAATCTAACTTTTGCTTCCTATCACAAGTTAGACAGATTGGGAAAGCTTCGTCAAAGATTTGAAACCCAAAGAGTTGCAAATCTGAACAATATATACTAGGAAAATTGTGAAGTATCCCTATTCATAAGGGCATCAGGTACTCCCATGAAGCGTGCTGACTAGGATGGTAAGTAAAAAAATATCTTATAGATTTCTAAATTGAGAATTTAGATTTGTTATGTTTTTCGCAAAGGTATGTAGAGAAAGTAGTGGGAAGACGAGTGTCAATCAAGGAGTTTGTTGATATCTCAGCTTAATGTTGACACTGTAGATGGTGGAATGATCAGACTATTTAGAGGTTATCATCTTAACCTCAGAGGTGTCAATCATGTCAAGCCAGCTTAGGTTATACGTTGAAAGTCTAGATGGTAAATCGGATTAAACTAATCCGAGGTTTCAGCTTTTGACACCTGATATAAGTTTTGAATAACTGGCCCAAGAGTGTGAGGGGAGTCTTCAATTTTTTAAAAATGATAACACTTACTACAGTTTTGTCCTAGGAGGGCTATTATCACAAACTAAATCATGGGATGGCATCCCTACATTTTAGAAAGCGTTCACCAAGTATTTTTAGTCAAATATGCAATGTGATATATTCTTCACTAATGCTGCTTCCAAATGTCATTGTCAGTGCCAAGCCAAAATGCAGTACTTAGACACTTAAACCGTGTGGACTAAAATATGAGGGCAATAAACATTGCTGATGTTCCTAATTTTCTTTGATTTAGAAAGAAAACAAGGGCTGGTTATATGCTTCCTCCCTATTTTCTGTTTGCGGTTTTGAATGCAAAGCAAAGTTGACTGCTTTCTGAAGTCATCACACATTCTTTGCTAAAATATCAAGGAAAAAATTAAAAAGTGAAATTTTATTGCTAACGCCCTCCAGAACAAAAAGCTATGAGAATGACAACATAAAATATTATGGATTGTGCATTGGACATCGAGCAGATTCAAATGAACTTTTCATTCTGGTATTATAGGTGGATAGTTTTTCATAAATATGATTTGCTATGGTACAATAGATTGATTTTGTTTACCGAATCACTTAATTGAGAAATTTGACTTGGCTATTATTTACTCATCAAAACTTGAATGAAAAAACTGAGGTATCATTTGCCACACAACTAGCTGGTCAAGATGAACTTGAGTTGTAGTAACTGTCATAGATAAGCATGCTAAAATGGGCATGTGCCTATAAGTAAGGGGAGAAACATAAATATTACATGAATTTAAAAGATATTAAAGAGAGAAAACATGTAAACTTATAATTAGTATTACTGAACCGTAAGAATTGTGTTAGAGGAGATAGGGAAATGCTTGAAATTGCTGTTAGCTTTTTTGGATGCTGCAGTGCTCGGGTGAGAGAGTGGAAATTATATGACATTATGGACATTGTGTACATGACTTGGTTTCACCTTTTTATTTATTATTGTAGGGAAAAAATACACCGAAAAATGGAAGAAATTTGTATAGTCCAAGTACCAAAAGAGTCCACAATTGTGGGAAGCAGTTATTATAATACGGCTTATAAGTTATTCTCATTTGAATGTATTATCTGCTCTGTATTGCAAGTATGTTCCTGAGACCTGCATTAATCTAGTTTGGGGTCTACCGAAAAATTGAGACACACTTATGTAGTGTATTGAGATAGCTCGATGTAAATGCATTCTTATTCCAAATGACATGTTTACAGGATTGAAAATCTGGTTTGATTAACATCACCAAGATAGGATTTGCAGTGATAATTATATTCTAAAGATTACATGGTGAACTAATTAAAAGTAAAATAAAGATTTAACTATTTGTCAATTATGATAGCATAACTAAGTAATGACATATGAAGTCTTTGTCTATAGCAGTAATGTTGTAAATACAGGCATGAGGGGTTGCAGGGTAATGGTTTTGGGTATTTGTAAGAGCATGGTCCAGGTTTGAATCCCCTTTTCTGCAATAAGGAGGTCCATAACTCCAGCAGACATGGTGTCCAAACCTACTCCATGCCACATGGAAAAGAAGGTGGCTCATAACCTCACTGAAGATTTATCGATATAGATAACTTTTCCTTTCCATTCTTCAAAAAACTCTGAAAAATCTATTTCATCAACCACTCATTTCGTTCAATTAAGCATCAATTATTAAGCTCAACTTATTGTGAAGCCGTGCTCGGTGACATTGGTTTTGATTCTTCGAATGGCATTTCATTCTCCATATGGAGCAATTGATTATGTTAAATCTATATGGTTCGTTAGTTATAAACTTGTTCCTTAGGTTGCCCTTTTGGTATACATATCTCAATTTTTGTATAATGGCAATTTAATATCTAAACTTGATAAAAGTTACAACACTGGAGTAATATCAGTCACTTAAAATGTTAGCAGAAAGGCACATCTACTATTCTTCTTTCCTTTCCTCTGTTGAACAGCATATAAAATTCTAGAGAATGTGCTTTGAAGCTTTCTTTGAGGTAAGCAAGGAGCAGTGAAAGGAATTACTTTGGTCGCATGGGACATTTGATCATCTTAGGGATGAAGGGGTCTAGGAATCCCTGACATAAGAGCTCAAGGGGAAGCCCTTGCAGGAAAGTGGATGGTAAGGTTAGTGGATGGTGATGTTCCATGGCAGATTTTAGAACGACTGCCTAGCCAATTCAGAGGATTAGGGGCCCTTTTAGCTTTGTGATAAAATTGGCAAGGGCATTTTTTCTTTTAGGGTCAGCCACACTCAAACAAATTTGGGCTGCTTGGAAAGGGCTAAGTACTATCTTCAATAGCACTGTGAGGGCTTCGGGATGTTTGGAATCTTGCATTGATGCCTATTTGGACATTTATTCTGCACATGGGAAGCTTGGTTTCTTACCTCTTTTTGCTGGCAAAACATTTGCAAGAAAAGGTTTTGTGATTCTGTGTTTCTGAGTTTACTTGGTGAGAATCTTTACAACATTTAAGAAAAAGGTGATTTTGATGGGGAGATGTTTAGAATTATGAGCTGCAGCAATTGGATACTGGCACAATTTGAATCTAGCATGAACTTTTAACCAGGGTTTACGTACCAACAAATCAAGAACTGTACAAAATGACACTTGAAAGTTGGTATTTCAAATCACAACTTCAAGGAGCAGGTCCTAATTGGAAATATTTGAAGTGGAGCAATGAGAAGGCCTTTTATAACTATGTGAGAAAAGACCCATATGATCGAGTGTGGCACATTCCACTACCACTCCATTGTTGAACAAGTGATGGGGCCAAGTGATCTTGAAGTGTGTTAGAGAAAACACTGTCAGACTATTTGGAAATCAAGGGCTCTTGAAAATATGAAGTTTTGGGGTGGCTAATGCGTCACCTAGGTTGGGCAGTCAAAATCAAGGTTTCACAAGGTTGGTACTACAAATTCTTTTTGCATTGGACATTGTTACAGGTGGAATTTAATCATTTATTTATTGTGCTCCTCTGATCTCTCTTTGGGGATGCTCAGATAATCAGGGATTGAAAAACTCTTTGATGTACAATTTGTCTGTTTGGTGTTGGTTTCCTATGGACTGCAAGATGTGAGGTTATCTTTCATGAGGGCAGTCCCTCACACAGCTGAGGAGAGTTGAGGATTTGTAAGTGGCAATTAGCTGTGTGCCTAAGTTGCTGGTTCGGGTATGGGAACAGGTATGGATTTGGGTATGCTGGTACAGCAAAAAAAATTCCCCTGGGTATGGGTACGGCTGCGTGTATGTGTGTATATTATAATAATAATATTTTTAAATATATAATACTAATAATATATTAATTATATAATATATATAGATTAAATATATAATAATAAATATTATACTTTATATAATAATAATAATAAATAAATATTATTAATTATTATTATTATATAAATTATAATATTTATTATTATATATTTAAATATATTATTATAATATTATATATATTATCATATATTTAAATATATTATTATAATTTAAATATTTTTAATTATATTATTATATAATATTTATCATTCACGTTTTAGGGTTTTGTAGGCTTTCAAAATGTGGGCAGGGCTTTGGGCGTGGCTGGGAGCACCTGGGCATGACATGGGTTGGCTAGGGTATGCCCTTGGTGCCTTACCCTGTGGGTAAGGGGCATACCCTATCCGTCCCATTCCCGTACCAGCTCTGGTTCCTGCCGTTTCCAGTTACATAGCTGTATGCCTTTCAAAGCTAAGCTTGATTGTTTTTGTAAGGATATTGAGTCACTACCTCTTGGGGTGCAGACTTAGATAGCTTTTTTGGATATTACAAGGGGAAACTTTTCATGCAATCAGGTTGTTAAGCCCATGTAATAAATAAATTATTAATCTGGTTAATCTACATGGTTAAATTATGGAATAAATAAGTTATTAATTTGGTTAAGCTAAGCTTCATTGTTAATCTGGTTTATCATTCTATGCTGGCAAGGATGGGTTAAATCCACGGCAAGATGTTAGAGCATTTGATTGTTATTTTATTGTTCTTATAGAACAACATGAGCCAACATTGCACTAGCCAGAAATGCTTCAGACATTTTTATGCTGGCCTTGCAGGGACACGCTGCTGTTTTTGTCATGTAGCAGCAGCAGTTGACTGCGTGAGCCTGGTAGATAATTGTATCGATTGAGTTCATGTTGAATGGGATCCCATCATGGGCATAGTGGTTCAGGAGGTTTTATGGATAGAGTTTGTATTTCCCTTGTTATTGGAAAGAATATTCTGATGTATCTTTTACATCTGGTTGTTTTTACTAGCCTGGTGGCATGATAATATTAGATGGAAGAATTTTAATGGCCATGGTTGTTTCAGGAGGTATTCCTGTTGTAATGGCATCTGTAGGAAGGTTGTTATTGCAAACTTTGTTTCAGGAAGAATGAGACATGGTTTGATAAATGTATGCCCATCCACAAGCTGAGTTTGAATGAAGAATATATATTTCAAGGAGGCAGGAGATGCAATTGCAGCATTCTAGGCTGGGAATTCTTATCAGATTTAATCAAAATAGGAAGGCAAGGAAGTGCTATAAAGTTGTGCAGGTTATGGTATAATTTGTTGGTTTATAGGTCAAGGAGAGCTCAGCCAATGCAATTTCTGGGCATCATGTTATAAAAGTATCAGCATTTAACCTGTGTGTGAAAATGTATCTTTTAAAGTGGGAGGCTTTCAAGTCCTTTATCTATAACCATGGTTAATTGTTATTGAGTTGTGCTGATAATCATCTTGCATGCTTTTCACATGCTTATCAGGGTGGAGTTTGCTGCACAAAGGAAAGCCTTGGAAATATCTTCTGTGATCTTTAGAGAGGTTAAAAGCCTCCAAAGAAGAAAGAAAAACCAAGAAAAGAGCTAGAAATGTAGTTTGAATTGAAAGATGGAGAGGTTGTATTTGAATCTGAATCAAGAGAAGGTGAACTGGAAAAAGAAGAACCGCAGACTCCAGTCTTGAGGAGATTGGTTTGAGAATAAAAGCAACTACAAAGGTATAGTCCACCTGATTGTTCTGTTTTTTTTTAATCTGTTACTAATGATGATCCTAGAACTATTGAGGAGGCACCTGATTCAAAGGAAGGTAGATTTTGGAAGGCCATGGATGAAAATATGGCAAGATTTGGTCAAGTTGCTTGCTGGAAAATAATCCATTGGTTGGAAATGGGTGTTCAGTGGAGAAGTACAAAGCTCACTTAGTAGCAAAGAGATATACCTAGGTGGAAGGAATTGACTTTAATGAGACTTTCTCTCATGTTGCTACTGCTTTTGATTTTTTAGCATAATAGATGGATGTGAAAACAACAATCTTTCATGGGGATCTTGAAAAATAAATTTATGTCACAACTAGAAAACTTCAGATGTAAAGGAAAGGAGGACTTAGTTCGTAGGTTGAAGAAGTCCCTTTATGGCCTAGAACAATCACTAAGGATGTGGTATTAGAAGTTTGAAACTTATGTAAAAGGGCTTGGATCTGTATGAAGCAAAGTTGATTAGTGTGTATAATTGAAACAAGTTGGTGACCATTTTGTTATTGTGGTATTAAACGTTGATGATATGTTGCTAATTGAAAACAAGAAGGAAATGATCAAGGATGTTAAATCTCAAGTGTCATCTCGTTTGATATGAAAGATCTTGATGTTACAAACTTTATTTTGGGCATGGAAATTAAATGGGATCATTTAAAAATGAAACTTTGGTAGAATCAAAGGAAATATCTTGAGATAATATTGCCGAGGTTTAACATAGGTATATAAATTTTTCAATATTCTTTTTCTTATGTGTTTTAAGTTATCTATAGAACAATGTTCCAAGACACAAGGATATTGAGAACACGTCTCATGTTCCAGTTGAAAGGGGGAGCATATTGCATATAAAAATTACACCATTATTACACATAAGAAAAACATAGAATAATATATTGTTTTATTGAATTGTTAATTACATAGTATGATGCAAATGCTTATAAAGCATTGCATTCCCATGTACAACCTCCCAAACTACCCTATGGGAATAACTCCCAACTAATTTCTAACTATATACTAACAATAATATTTAAATACTAACAATATTTATTTATTTATATTAACCTATATACTATAGATGTAATATATTTCCAACATTCCCCCCTTGTTACATCAATCCAACAAAGGACAAAACACTGCATGGACTGAACACAACAACCCATCTCCTCGTTGTAGGAAACTTGATGAAGCATTTCAACCAAATCTCCTCGCTCACCCAAAACACACCAAATTGAATCCATTAGCGGATGTCTTGACTGTCAAACTTGCAAATCTCTATAACACTTATGAATCGAGACATACTCAATTATTCACAAGTACACCACCTCTCTTGTGAATTGAGACACACTCAATTATCCACAAGAAAAACACCAACCAATTGTGAATTGAGACTTACTCAATTATCCACAGTAACATTCCTCCCTTTGTGGATCGAGACATACTCAACTATCCACAAATACAAACTTGCAAATCTATGGATCGAGACACAGTCAACTATCCATAGGTACAACTCACTATGTCTATGGATCCAGACATACTCAACTATCTACAAACCAAAAAACAACTGCCATGCCCCCCCTTGCTCCATGAAGGGACTCAAAATAAAACTAGTGCTTCTCATGCAAAGTATCATCTTTGAGCGAGAAGCTAGCTCAAGATGATAATGTACCTCCAGCCTCCGATTAATTTACTTAGCCCTTACTAGCCTGATGCATCATTAGAATCTTCAAAAACTTTGTTAGGTGTAATGTGGATAGCCTTGAGAGCACAAACATTTGATAACATAATGCAATTGAACATTATCAAAATTGAAGGTGTCAACCAAAAATGCGCCTTCTATACAATAATCACCTTATATCTCCAATTACAAAACATATTTTAGAATGGCAAGAATATAAACCTTATAACTCCCAAATGAATATATATGTAGTTTTTATGGTGCATAAAATATGATTTAAGGAGTTTTTGCACCCTACACTATAATGTCCAAATAGAATACTATTACCAATCAATCCTAGAGGGCTAAAGAAAATATAAAAAATGAAAATTCCAAATCTTAAGGGTTTTGATCATTTGACGGTTGACCTATCAAAGAAATATCTTCACACTTATAGAGCAACTAGCCCGTCCCGTTCTCCTAGATTTGATTTACAATTTAAAAAGAATTGTAATACCCTCATACACAATGCATAAGTGTATATTCTTTTACAAAGTAAACTTTATGTTATCTGATATGCATGCTTATTTCACCCTTTATATGTTGGTGTAAGAAACAGATTATTAGGCACAACTTGGTGAAATGTGGATTGTTGAGTGTGGATTGCTATCACTGGAGACCCCAAATATTGAAGGGCAATCAAGACGAGAGGAAGGAAAATTGTTTATCATGCCATTTTATACTTTCGCAGTTCACTTAAAAGTTAAACACAATCAACCTATTCTCTATTTCCACATCTGTTGGAATGCATCAACACACTAGCAAAAACAAAAAATTGTTGTGCTTACAATTTCCTTGCTGAAGGTAGCCCTTATTGTTGTCATTTTGCAAATTCGTTTACTCCTCTTTGGTAGGCATTCAATGCAGTTGTTTGTCCCTCTTCAATAAACTTTGACTTATACTTTTCATTCTTAGGCACAACTAACTCATTTTCTCTTCTCCATGCAAGGCAAGAAGATGTAATTCTCCAGTGTGGTGATTGGTTGTAATTTTAGATTGAAGAAGACTTACCGAGGGCGTCAATAGAAGCTAAACCATATTTACATCTTCCATGTCAATGGTTTCTTTCGTTGATATTACTGGATAACCAGATTTCAGACCATCAAGACTTCTTGGACGCCTTTGCCATGACCAAAGCCAAATACACAACAAAAAAAGCATGTCCTGCTTGTGAACTCCTGTGACCTCTCTGAAGAAGTAATAAACACTATGATAATTATTTACACCTCTCCCGTAGCCATAATACCAACAGTAAAGAGATTGTGGATCTATGCCTTGACTATAATGAAAAATGCACAATTATGTTGTATGGGGGCATATCTTCAGTGGCGTTCTAATCTAATGTTATTGGTATGCCACAACATCCAGAATTGTAGAAGAAATATATGTTGAAACTTGCAGAATAAGCATGGCTTCACAGGGCAGGGTACTAACGGTGCTGTAATACCAAGTTGAAATGATGAGCAGATTGCATATAAAAATTACACCATTTTTTTTGGGGTATCTCAAAGGTTTCCAGCCCCACGACTGTGACCCTATTTCTGAGTCAGTCCGGGCGAGCTGACTAATCCTCTGGGCCGCGTGCTAACCCGGGAAGAGCCCCACTTTCAACGCGGCAGGTTAAGGCATGTTTCGAACCTGCGTTGATTGTCTGTGTCTTTCAACGACTCAACCAACCGGTCTACGCCCAAGGGCTAAAATTACACCATTATTACACATAAGAAAAACATAGAATAATATATTGTTTTATTGAATTGTTAATTACATAGAATGATGCAAATGCTTATAAAGCATTGCATTCCCGTGTACAACCTCCCAAACTAACCTATGGGAATAACTCCCAACTAATTTCTAACTATATACTAACAATAATTATTTATTTATATTAACCTATATATTATAGATGTAATATATTTCTAATAGTTCCTTATGCTAATGTTGATGGAAGTCTAATGTCTTATGTTCCTCATGGTCTATAGTAGACCAGACATCACTCATGTGGTGTGAGTTTTGAGCAAATATATATCAAACCCAGGGGGACTATTGTAAATAGGATCTTCAGATATTTTCATGGCACTTAAGATTATGTAATCTGCTACAAAGGAAGACTTGAGCTGAATAGAGTGGTAGATGTAAAAGTTTTTGTTGATGTCGATTGAGCTAGAAATCTTGATTCCCGAAGTTCTACAGGTGGTTGTGTATAATTTGTTTGGTGGAGTAGTCAATTTGATTAACAAGAGGTAAGAAATTTTTGCACTGTCAACTACAAAAGCTAAGTACATGACAACTACTCATGTAAGCACAAAAGTTGTATGGTTACAAAGGTTGGGTTTAGATGATGGATAGTCAAAGTTTAATCTGTTTGGCAATGAACCCTACTTATTTTTGATGCAGTCAAAATCAAGCTGCCCAATGAAGGGTAGCTGATTCCACAACTCCTCTCACATACAAACCATTCATCTTCAGTAGTAAAGTAATATCGGACTTAAAACTCCAAAATTTCACCATTAACAAGAGCTTACAACTTCATAGGCTTAGTAACATCCCAATAGATGAAACAATCATTACATATATATTGCAAGATTTAAGGCTTTGAATTATACCCAAGTTTAGTTCCATTTACAAACCTACAACATGATTAGCTCAACAATTGATACCGTGACCCCTATGGGCTTCAAGAATATGTGTAGCAAAAGTAGATCACGCCCAACACAACATTCTGAAGCAATCACAATTTTATTACAATATGAAACTCCTTATACATGGTGCCCAATGCAACAATTTGAAACATTCATGACTTTATTAAAATACGAACTCTTATGTTTGACTCTGAACTCACGACCAGACAGGGATATCTCTCCTCATGACTATGTATCACTTCTTGCGACTAGAATGGAATATAAATCACTCCAAAAATCAACCAAGTTACTCCAAAAATGAAACATTACTCTTCTCCCAAATTTGCTGCTTCGTCAAATGTGTTGCTGTGGATATATATAAGGAGCGGATGGTTCTAATTTAAGGAAATTGCCTCCACCAAGAGCTACCACAGGATAGTTGCCAACAATATGAAAATGCCACCTCTATGAGCCATCGTGAGACAGATGCTAACAATAGGAAATCACAATCAAAGTCATCAAGAATATGGCTGAGGTAATCGATGTTGAAGATAGGGGTTCACCACATTTCATCCACAAGCCATTGGTACCAAACAAATAGTAATAAATGAGATAGCCACCAGCGCTAGAAGACCCATGACTAGCTGCGCTCAATAATATTCAATTATGTAATCGCTAATTTTAAATAAGTCAACTGCTAACCAAAAGGGATTGAATATTCCCCTGCCATGTGAGGCCCAGGAAGAACCAAAATGTTTGAAAATCTTCTATAATCAAATCCACGACCAATTAGGAGTCTGTGGTGGGTCCCACAAAAATCTAGCTAGATGCTCCTGCATCATACTCATTGTGTAAAAAGTTTGTGAGCATAGTTCAGAAATTTGAGCTAATGATGAATCCGCACATTCTGCAGCAAGCTCTATTGTTGAATCAACAACTTTAGAAGATTTTCTCCTTCACTTCTTCCAACACTTAATGTGGATAAATCATACTTCCTTTGGCCAAAGTCCTTCACCATCTTTCTTGCCTCTTTTCATGGGACTTAACTCACCGTTGTACCTTCACCAAAAATCATAGTGACTTGTACTCAAATCTTCACAATAAGTTTTATCAAAATTAATTACTTCCACTTCTATTTCTGTAAACACTATGTTATCAACATTAAGAACATTATGAAAATCAGGAAATTTAATCACCATCTCTTCTTCAACTTCTTCTTTTCTCACCACTTCATATATACACATCAACATTAATATTAGCAGTTGTTCTTCACTCACTTCTTCATTCTCTTCCTTCCGTTCATTCAACTGCACTTAATTCGTTAACATCCCCTGTTTTCCTAAAGAACTTTTAATTGCTGCATTCTTCTCACTTGCCATAAAACCTGCATATAAATCAGCATAATCAATATTATAAACATCAGGAAATTTCTTATCTTTCTCCTTTGCACCCACTTTGTCATCTACAAATTACTCCATCTTCTCTTCAAGCAAGGGATCTTCTTTATCAACTCCACAATCAAATACAGGGTCTTCACAAGCCACCATTTCAGCTTCTAAATTAGTGACAACCTCCAAAGGAACATTCGCAACAACACTTTTATCTTCTACAACTTGTACTTCTTGGACCACAATGTTATTTTCAACATTATCCTAAAGCAACTTTTGCACTTTTGATGGAACCTCTTCCTCTTTGCTTACTGTTTTTACTTCTGTAGTTTTAGGAACATTTGTAGAACACATTCTGTCTTCTTTCATTTCATTTAAAAATTGTTTTTTTGAAACCAAGCATACCTTTGGACTGCTGTTCATTTCTTCTCCTCTATCCTTCAATGGATTCAATGTGTACTTGTTTTCATCCTTGATGATGGTATAAGTGTTCTCACCATCATGAACAACCTTCCTATCATATTGCCAAGGTCTTCCAAGCAAAATGTGACAAGCACCCATAGGCATGATGTCACACAAAATTTCATCTTGATATGCTCCAATATAAAAATCAACTAAACATTGCTCATTTACCAAAAGCCAACGTTCTTTTTGTAGCCACGATACCTTGTATGGTCTTGGATGTTTGATTGTTTTCAGCTTTAGCTTTTCCACCATTTCACTGGATACTAGGTTATCCGTGCTCCCACTATCTACCACAACTTTACAACACTTACCTTTGAACTTGCAAATAGTTTGAAACAAATTTTTTCTTTGTGTTGGCTCTCGTTCTTTCTTTTTTGTTTTCAGCAATATTCTCTTCATCATGAGGGCTTCTCCTTGTTCAGGCTCTACTGCATGTTGAGATGGTGCTTCATACTCTTCGTTGGCTTCAACAACATGATTTCTTCCATAATCTAGTGGTTCTTGTGGACACCCATAGGCCCTATGGCCTTCTTCATCGCATTGATAACAAGTGAAACTTCTACCTCTTCCTCTTCCAAAGACTCCTCTTCCTCTGAAGGTGTTTCTTCTTTCTCTAGTGTCTTGATTGTAATTTTCATTATGAGAAGTACTAGACTCCTCTTCGCTGATCTGCAGTCTTTTATCTTCATAAAATCGTTCTCTTCCTCTTAAGTTGTTTTTTTGCTTCCTAGCCAATTTCTTTTCAGCTCTCAAAGCACCATGGTAGGCTTCTTCTACAAATCTCACTCGAATCATACTAAACTCATCTTGAATAGCAAAATGAAGTCCATTAATATATTTGGCAACTTTCCCTCATCATCCTCAACATGACTAGCTCGTATGCTAAGCCGGTAGAATTATTTAGTATATGCTTGAACACTTAATTCCTTCTGTCTTAGCTTCTGCAATGTCTTAGGTAGAAACTTTGATTTCAACTTTGCTACCATCCAATTCCATGTCAATATCTTCTCCTTCCCTTTTCTTTGTCGATCCGTTTGCACATGATCCCACCAAAGGGATGCATAACCCTTTAGCTTGGTATTTGCCAACTTCACCCTTTGCAGGTCTTCTATAGATTCAAACTCAAAGTACCTTTTCATCTCAGAAATCCAATCAATTAGTTCTTCCGCATTCAAACTCCCCTTGTAGCACGGAGTCTCCATGTGTGGCCGATTTCTAATAAGAGGCATAACCCTTATGAAAGGCTCATTCACATATTCTCCTCCTTGTTCAACTAGTTCTTCCGTTGTCTCTTCATCTTCACTTACATTATCCACTGGTATACCTCTTCTTTGTGCCGTTTCCATAGCTTCCAACTTTGCTACTATTGCTCTTAGTGCCTATGCTAATCTAGCATCGTCGTGAACCATCTTCCTCTTATATCACTTGCAACAAACTCACAAGACAAAACCGAAGTTCTTCCAACCTTGCTCTGATACCATATGATGCAATCGAAATCAAGTTGTGCAATGAAGGGCAGTTGATTTTGTAGCTCCTCTCACATACAGACCATTCGTCTTCAGTAGTAAACTAATATTAGACTTAAAACTCGAAAATTTCACCATTAACAAGAGCTTATAGCTTCATAGACTCAGTAACATCCCAACAAATAAAACAATCATGACATATAGATTGCAAGATTTTAGGCTTAGAATTATACCCAAGTTTAGTTCTGCTTACAAACCTACAACATGATTAGCTCAACAATTGATATCGCAACTCCTATGGGCTTCAAGAATATGTGTAGCAAAAGTAGCTCACACCCAACACAACGATTTGAAGCATTCACAATTTTATTACGATATGAAACTCCTTATAAATGGCACCTAGCGCAACAATCTGAAACATTTACGCCTTTATTAAAATACGAACTACTTTTGTCTATGAACTTGCGACGAGATAGGGATATCTCTCCTCACAACTCTACGAATCATTCAAGTTGGATGATCCCACAATAGTGTGTCCCACTTTTTGGCCTAAGTGGGATGCTCAAAATCAACATTTTTTGGTGTTTTTCACTTTGTGTCAATTATAGGGAACAAATGGTCAAGAATTTAAAGATGATGTAAAATAATGAGTTGTGGAATTCTATGTAGATTCAAGCTATATTTAATTTTTTTTTTTTTAAACCGTTTTTATCTTTTTTTTTTATAAATTTTCAATCAATTTTTTTTTTTTCTATTATTTTTTATTGAGTGACATTATTCCTTAACACAACATTCACTAAAAACAAAAAAAAATTCATGATCTATTGGAATTAGACCATGAATTCCACTTTCTAGTGCATGGATATTTTTGGTAATTTTTTATTAGATATTTTATTTATTATAAATATTTGAATTAGTGCTAACAAAAATTTCAGACCTATATTATATTATAACACATTTCTCTTAGCATATATATCAATTTTTTTTTTCTTTAAAACAAGCACATCTATGTGGCTATGCATTTTTTTTAGATTTTTTAAACAACGTTTGTTATTTTTACCAGTGTCTTGAATAGAGGTCATTGTTTTTTGTAATGGATCTACATTCTTTATAAAATTTTAAAAAATATAATATTAAAGAAAACATAAAACATATTATAATTTTTGGAAAGCTAATACTAAGGACTATATACTTACAAAATGGTATTTCCAAATGACTTCGTTTGATCCTTGAAGCAAAATTGTTTTTTGTCAGTATTTTGATAGGTGTGGAGGAGACTTTGTCTAGGGTTTGAGTTAAGCCTAGGGGGGTTCTATCCAAGTCGGTTTTATCTAACCCCCTTCAATAGAATCCCTTTAAATGGAACCCTAGTAGGCTCAAATCATTAATTTTTCTTAAAAATATGTGATTTCAGGCAAAAATCAGGATGTCCCACAAATGGGATACACTATTGTGGGATCAGCACCTTGCGACCAGATTGGAATATAAATCACTCCAAAAATCAACCAAGTGACTCCAAAAATGAACCATTTCTCTTCTCTCGAATTTGCTGCTTAGTCAAATGTTTTGTTGTGCATATATATAAGGATGTCATGCCCCCGACAAGAGAAGATTTTGTTAGACGAAATTAATTAAAATGAAACCCACCCGCCAGCCATAATAAGACAAAGGCCAACGCTAAGAGACAAGTCAGCACCAGAAGACAAAAACTTTAACTAATGCTAACAAAAAGGCAATGGATGTGTGTAAGAGGTGTGACTTCTTACCATGAAGGATATAAAACAAGAATCCAAAGACATTTGAAGGCATCGAAGGATCAGCAAGAGAACATATATATAAGGCAGAAATAAATAGTAAATCTGCAAGGAATATATCAGCGGTGATGTATATAAAATAATTGATATCAACAGAGATAATATATTGCAGCCGATTGGAGTAAACTTGTCAATCCACCAAGCAGAAATAAATAAAGACATATAGAAAGATCTACAACAGAAATAGAATAAATACAGTAGAAGATTATTTGTTGCAGCCATTTGGAATAATTAGCCAATACATCAAGAGGTACTCTAATCAGCAATAATCTAGCAAACCTCTTAAGCAATCAGTTTTGAATTTAAGGAAGAGTCTTGCAAATAGGAAGGATGGCCCCCCTTTCGGTTCATGAGAGATGAGAGGATGGCCCCCCTCTCTGCTCTTATCAAGTTGGCCCAGTGTTGGAGGATGGCCTACCTGCCATGCTCTAGAGCTTGATCAAGGAGGATGGCCCTCCTCCAAGGTGGACTGGGAGATGTAAGGATGGCCCCCTTACATGCTCTTGGCAATATTGAGGATGGCCCACCTTAATATTGCGATTTGCAAGTATTTCTAGGAAATTCACTATGTGATTTCCTTTAAGGGTTGTGCTATGATGTATTGACTGATTATTGTTTATGCTATGATGTATTGATCTGAATATTAATGCTGCTATGATGTATTGATCTGAATATTAATGCTGCTATGATGTATTGATCTGAATACTAACCATGCTATGATCTGAATATTGTCATAATTTCTTGATCTTTAATATATCTAATGTCATTTCTAGTGATCATTATTGTTTACAGGTCAAGTAATCAGGTATATCCCAAAAAGGGACATTACAAAGGAGTGGATGGTTCTAATTTTAAGGAAATTGCCTCCACTAAGAGCTGCCACGGGATAGTTGCCAACAATAGGAAAAAGCCACCTCCATGAGCTGCCATGGGACAGATGCTAACAATAGGAAATCACAATCAAAGCCATCAAGAATATGGCTGAGGTAACCAATGTTGAAGATAGGGGTTCGCCACATTTCATCCACAAGCCATTGGTACCAAACAAATAGTAATAAATGAGATAGCTGACAGCGCTAGAAGACTCGCAAACAGTTGCCCTCAACAATATTCAATTTTGTAATCGCCAATTTTAAATAAGTCAATCACCAACCAAAAGGATTGAATATTCCCCTGCCATGTGGGGCCCATGAAGAACCAAAATATTTGAAAATCTTCAATAATCAAATCCATGACCAAGTAGGCGTCTATGATGGGTCCCACAAAAATCTTCAGTTGGATGCTTCTGCATCAATTGTGTTCGAATGAAGCATCTAGATGTATAGTATCATTTTGTTAGAGACATGATTGTAGACAAAAATGTTTTTTTACAGAAGGTTGATACCTAGGAGAATGTTGTTGACTTATCAACTAAGTCTGTTGGTATTGAGAAGTTTTCTTGGTGCTAGAAATCAATGGGCATAGCTGCCCTTAGCAGCTGATTTTATGTATTGTGGCCCTTTGCAAATAATTTAACATGTGGGAAATTGTTGGATATGAGTTGTATGCTTTGCATGTTTTACACCCTTTGTAGATTGTAATTCTTCGGGGTCCTAAATAGTGATTTTTCAGCCTATGTTTTTATACCCATTGTATTGTAATACTGCTTAGCAGTTTCTTATATTGATGTGCCCATAAATACTCTACATGGATTAGGGTTAAGCACAAGTATGGAATACCTTATTGTATTGTGAATGGGTGAGTTAATATGGTAAGTGAGTTTGAAATACCTTTTCTGGTTGGGCCTGCCATTATTTCTTTTTGCTACATTTAAAGTTCTGTTAGTATTGCTTCTTGCTTCTCCTACATAGGTTTATTGGTATTTTTTTGTCTCTTCATTTGATGCATAAATGCCATGTAGAGAGGAGCACAAAGAGGGATGTGTTTGAGTTCCTTGGAGAGAGGAGCGCGAGAAGGGATGCACATGATTTAGGGTGGGATAGCACACCAGTTTTGGAGGTGTGTTTTGGATATGCTTTGAGGATGTGCATGAGTTCCTTGTAGAGAGGAGTGTGAGAAGGGATGCACATGATTTGGGGTGGGATGGCACGCTAGTTCTAGAGGTGTGTGTTGGATGCATTTATGCCCCAAGGACGAAACATTTAAATTTTTTTTCTTTCTTTTTTTTTTGGGAGGTAGGGTAGGGTGGGAATGTTGGCATGGGAACATTGAAAAATGTATTTTGTACCTTGTATTATTAATAATAACAGGGGTCCATAGGGTAATTAATGTGCTAAATTATGAAATGTAGTGATGTGCATATTGGTTAAATATATATAGATATACTTATTCGTAGCATTAGATCTTTTGAGTGCAAGTAGGAGAAAGTAATTAGTGAGGTGTCGTGGGGATGGCATGCATCACTATATAAAGATGTAAATGGCCTTTGGAGAAGCTAGGTTTTGGCATTAACGAATACCATTTTATTATGTTGTAGAGCAGCTGTAGAATTACTATGCTACAGGTTGCTTCCTTGCCCAGAATGGCCAAGGGAAGCACTTTGTATGTAGTTGTTTGATCTTGATTTATTAATAATGGAGCTCCATGTTCTATATTCCTCTGGTATGTTGTTAGTTTTGTACTTGCATGTTTTATTTTAATGCTTCTATCACTCTTTAATGGAGCATATAGGGTGTTTCTTTTTAAATCTGGTTTATCATTCTGTGTTGGCAAATATGGGTTAAATCTGTGGAAGGATGTTTGAGAATTTCATGATTAATGGTTCAATGTAATAAAATGAGCTAACAGTTCTTACTGCTGACATTCTTCTGTTGAGATGTACCAGTCACATAGACTGCATCTGGTCTTGAATGGACCATGAATGCCTGTCTTCCCCTATAACATGTAAAGATAGTATGTGTTACAATTCAAGTTGATGTCTTGCGTGCATTAAAGATGTCTTATATGAAAATTGACATGATTTCTTGTAATAAAGCATTAGAGTGACTATCCGTAACTTGTTAGAGAAAATGTTTTGCCTTTTTTAATTGAAATCTTTGTCCAAGCCTCCTATAATTTTGGGATAGAGATATAATCTATGTTCCATGTTGTTTCGGGGACAGGGATGGCCAGACGTAGGGGACATGTTTTGGAGATGGCAGTCCAGGGGCTATTTTTTGGGGACAGCGGGGATATACTCAAATTTCTACAGGTTTAACTATACGTGACATCAAAATCAAGACAGTGACAGCAGTATAGCAGCAATAAAAAATTATCAGCAATAAATATGTCATGACAACAGTGACAGCAATATATATCACTAAGACAGTAACAGCAATAAATAAAAAATAAAAAATTAAGACAGTGACAGCAGTGACTGTAGTATGACAGCAATAAATATATCATGACTCAGATTCACAGCTAAGTTTATATCACTGACAGTGACAGCAGTATAGCAGCAATAAAAAATCAAGACAGAAATTTCTGATTTCGTTATTCAAACTTCAAAGTTTCAAACTCAAAACTTTTTTATAGACAATAGCATAAAAAAATATAGTACTACTACTAAGTGCAACTATGCCTCATAGGGCTATCACCTCCTCCTCTTTGGGTCACTTTATGGCTGAAGTTGTGTCTCGTCCAATGGAAGCCCGACCAATCCTGGCTGCACCTCCTGCTTGTCAATCTGCCTAACATCTTCAGTATCAACATCCCAACATGTAGTTGGAGTCTATCGATTTTTAGGAGTTTGCTGATTTTGAAGTCTCAAGGTACTCTGAATTGCAACTAGTTTCTCTACTTGTCTAGAAGTAAGCCCATTCCTCTTAATTGAGTGGATGAAGCCATAGGTGGACCAATTCCTCTATGCAACAAAGGAACTAGCAATCTGTGAGAGTAGGTGAATGGCAAGTTGCTTCAGCTTTGGTGTGTCCTTCCCATGAAATTTCCACCATCCAATAGGGTTTTTTAATGCAATATTGGCCCTATCCGTCCTAGCCTTTGGTTTGTTGAATGTAAGACCTTGAAGATCCACTACTCTTGAAGTATGGTTGCATCCTCAGTGCCATACATCTTACAAAGGGCCTTCATAAATCTTTCCAAGGAGGAACTCGGCCAACTTTAGCTGCATACCACTTGGGATTAAGAGCATAGGCAGCCATATGAAGAGGGGTGTTCATTGTGTTCCACCTTTTTGTGACAACAAACCTGATATGCTCCTCATAGAATTGTAATCCAAGATCCTTGTTATGAATTGCTTGCTTCATTTGATCAAGCATGTTATCAAAAGTCTCATAAATCTCTCCAAGGCTAGGAGAGTCTATATCGACATACTTGATTACCCCCACAACATGTGATATGATAGAGCAAAAAAATTTGCAAGAAACATTTAAAAAGTTAAAAATTAACAATATTAATTTTTAAATAAAAATAAAAGCCAAGTTCAAACATATTAAATAAAAATTAAAGCTAAGTACAAACATATTAAATAAAAATTTCTTACTTGATAGTGGAACACCAAGCATCATCAAGCACTCTTTGTCTCGCCTTCTTCCCTTCTTTTATCTTTGATTCAACCCACTTCTTCCACTCACCACAAACCACCATGGATTGTAGAGCATCCTGCACCTCCAACATCTTCTCTAGCAAAATGATATAGCTAACTTATCTAGTTGCAACTAGTTTGAGGAATTCTTTCTTCGAAAAAAAACTGGACTAAGGCAACTGATGTGTAGTGGCTACATACAAATGTTTGTATGTCTAGTTTCGCCCACTTTTCACCCAATTTATTTTTCCGATGCCTTTCGAAGCATTGTTCAAAGCATATACATAGCATGGAGCCCCAAAAATGTGTTTGTAAGCACTCCCAACTATCAAACTAGCTAACTTACAAACACAAGCTGAGTTTGCCACAACTTGCACAACATTAGGAGGCCCAATCTCCTCTATGGCCAAACTGGTAATCAACATCTTTACATTTCCCAAAACAATCAACAACTCTAAAAAGGTATAAACCAACATGACATATAACAATAATATTAATGGGTGGCCGATGTCAAATATCAATTCACCCATCCATGACAATGGAACAACAACTCTTAATCCATGTTTGTCTCATCTCCTCCATCAATATGTTCATCTTTGAATATTGTTTGTCAAGAAGGGAGGTATGCAATTTGTGTTCTCAAGGGTTGCATAAGAGTGTCCAACTGCAGTTGTATTTCTTAACATCTCTTTGAAATAATGAGACCTTGCCACATGAAATGGGATGGCATGAGTATAAAAAAATTTGGTCACTGAATCATCGGCCTGCTCATGTTGTTGCAAATTCAACAACCCTACCATTGTATTTTTCCCAATTGCAATAGAAGTGGCCTTCCTCTTCCCTCTATCATGACCCTCTCCAGCTAATATGTTGGAATACTTGGCAATAGATGACAATGGTGTGGATGCACATCTACTACTAGTGGTTTTTGCTCATTCTCCCCAACCTTGTCATTTCAACCCATTGTACCAACGTTATATCCCCACAAACTCTAACTCCATGTCCACTCCGACCTAATAAATGGTGTCCAACCCTACTATAGCTCCTGTGAAAATCACTTTTGCAAATATGACACAATCAATACTTGCTTTCCCCTACATTTTTAACCTGATTATTGTTCAAAATGGTGACAAACTACAGCAAGGGCTTTTTGGCTAAGTTACCGGGTTCTTCTGTTTTGGGGGCGGGTACCAAACCGGACGGGAGTGGGAGCGGGAGCGGCGACGGGAGCTGACAGGGAGCGCCCCGCCCGCCTCGGGTTCTCACCCACAGAGAACCCGGGGCGGGCGGGGCGCTCCCTGTCCGCTCCCACAAAAAAAAACACAGTTTTTTAAAAATAGTTTAAAAACTCGGCGAGTACTTGCCTAACTCGCGTGTACTCGCCTAGAGATCTTGCTTGCGAGTAATCGCAGCAATAACTTGGCTCCGAGTTTTGTTAAAAAATCGCGGCAAAAAAATCTGTTATAGTATTTTGTGATGTTATTTACCACCAAACCCTACGCGAACAACCAGTAGTTTGGATTTTCAGGGCTTTTTTGCAGGTGAATTGTGTTGCTACAGTCCTACGACTGTAATGATGCGGGTTTTGGATTGAAAAATTCACCAGATATATTAACTGCAGCTCCCGTTCCAAGTTTCAGAATCGAAGATATATAGGACGTTCAAGGAATACGCCGATAGGAACAACCAATGAGTTCAGAAAAATTTCCGGCATTATTTTTTTTTTTACCGCGTGAGACAATTTTCCGAGCACTATAATGCGCACATATAAAAGCCTATCGGCTAATAAAAATAATATAATATAAGTAATATTTATTTATATTATTTTTAATATTATTTATATAATATATTATTTTTATTTATACATGTTAATTATTTATTTTACAATAAATAATATTAAAATATATAAAACATAGTATAAATAAATAATATCAAAAACATATTAAAAATATATGTATTCATACTTTAAACTCATTTTTTTATATTTTTATATTAAATATTATTTTATATTATTTTTAATATTATTTATATAATATATTATTTTTTATTTATACATGTTAATTATTTATTTTACAATAAATAATATTAAAATATATAAAACATAGTATAAATAAATTATTAAATAATATTAATAACATATTAAAAATATATGTATTGATACTTTAAACCCATTTTTTATATTTTTATATTAATAAAATAAATAATTGATACATATAAATAAAATTAATATATTACATATAAATATTAAAAAAACATATAAACATAATATAAATAAATAATATTATATTATTAAGAACATATTAAAAATATATATATATTGAAAATTTGAAACATCAAATTCGTTTTTCAGTTTCTGGTATATGAAGTGTATTGAATTCTAATCTTCATATATTTATGAAGTAAATTAGCAATGTGGTCCATAAATTTAGTAATATGCGTGTTTTTAAAGCCAATGCATATATACAGTATTACTTAAATGGTGTATAATTTGAGTAATATGTGTGTTTTTAAAGCCAATGCATATGTGTAGTTTTGTTCAATTCTGTATATTTTTTAATTTTTTTGGTATATACAGTTATACTATATATATATATATATATAATTAATATATATATATAGTACAGCCGTACCCAGCCGTACCCACAGAAAAAAAAATCACCGTACTGGCGTACCAGAACCCTGCTCCCGAACCTGTTCCCGTACCAGAACCGGCAACTTAGCTTTTTGGAGTTGAAAGGGCTTTTTGCAAATTTCTGAAGAGAGGATGAAGGGTGAAAACAATTTGTTGGTGTTGCAACAGCACTTGTGTTTGTATTTTCTTCAACTTTCCTTGGGTTTACTTCTTCACCATCCATTTCATTGTCATCACTACTGCTCATTTTTACTATCAATGATGAAAGATCAAAGAAATGTTTTACAGACTAATAGTGTTGTCGAACTGTGGTTTTGTGTGAGAGCAAACTGAAAAAAAAAGAGTCAGTCCCAAATTTATGAAAAAAAAAAAGAAGGTAAAACTGATTGTTATGGTATGAGTGTAGCAGTGTAGAGCCTACCTTAATGGCCAGAAGTGTCTTGTAAATTGTAGGCCCTTCCTCTCCTAACACTGCTGCTGAAATTAGAATATGACAAATGTGAATGTTTTCAAGCTGCTGACCTGATAACTCAGAATGAGAATATTAGAAGGCAGAAAGTGAAACCTTTTAACTGGCAGCAGGCACAAAGGAATAGAATTGTTAAGGTTTTGCTTTTCAGGCATTTAGGGTTGGATAAGGGGCATGGGAGGGTTTGTGGGACCCCTACATGCCTTTTAAAACTATTTTTTTTCATAAATTTAAGGTTTTTTTTTTTTAAAACAACTGAAATTGCCTCTTTTCCATCTGGAATGCTTGGATGTCCCTAGGATGGTTGTGGGAGGGTCTCAGATGTAGACGTCTTGCAGATGTTTAATAACTATTTCTGCCGTTTCAGGGACATCTCACAGATTTGAAAAAAAATGGGGATGGCCAGGGGATGTTCCCAGCCATCCCGCCATCTTGGAAACGTCGTGGGGGGTGGGGACAGGTCCCCATGGAACACAGGATCATATAATATAAATCATTTGTCTAAAATTCGTCTACTTTCCAAATCTGCTTTTACTTTTTCTAATGAATAAAGTTATTTAAATTGCTATTACGTCATCTATCATAATAAGAAGAGCACACCGCTGATTACTCTCTGCATGAATGCTCTTACTTCTTACGGCCTATATTCTTTCGTTAAGGTTTACTACTCATATACATATGTTGTTAATTACTTTTTCTAATGAGTAAAGTTATTTAAATTGCTATTATGTCATCCACCATAATAAGAAGAGCACACTGCTGATTACTCTGTGCATGGAACACTCTTCCTTCGTAGTGCCTATATTCTCTAGTTAAGATGTACTACTCATATACATATGTTGTTAATTATCCTTGAAAGCCATAGGTTTATTGCATTTTGCTCATTTCCTCGTTGCCTTTTAGGCATCAGGACAAACCGGTCAATTTCATTTGCAGAGAATTAAGTAAGAAGCGCAAGTTGGAAGAGCAATTGAACTTACCATTTTCAAAATACAAGTTCAAAACAAAGCTAGGCGATTCTGAGAGAGATTGCCCTTTGCTTGATGCTTGTAGTGAGCGTAGTGATTCCTCCAGAAGTTTGGACTTTGTCACATTGCCTGAAACTGATGGTGCTGTGTCGGAAGTCACTTTCGTGAAGGAGAGAATTGTGTTGGCATCAAATGCAGGAAAATTAGACACTAATGCAGATCTTAAAATGTCTGACAGCATTGGATATAGCATTGCCATAGAAAACAGAGATGGAAATGCTATGTTTCCATGTTCCGTCAATGGTGCAAAATCTAGTTCTTTACTACAGTTCAGTTTGGATCCTGCAGATGAAAGACTAGTATCGTGTTCAACTGGACATTCTTGCATTTCTGAATCATCTAAACATATAGCCCGTGAGGCTTCATGTAGTCACAATCAATTATGTCATCTTACTGTCAATCAATCTTGTAACATTCCTGGTAACCAATCTTGCAGTTCTCCATACAGTTCTACAACCTTTGTTGGACTCGAGGTTTCTGAGCATTCTATTCATTCATTAGGCAGAAAAGCAACTAAAAAGAGAACACCCACAGATTCGGATTGTCTGCATGTATATTTACAGGATTGCACACACAAAGAGGACAAACTATATACTCATCAATCATATTTGGAACATGATCAGTTAAACAGATTTCTCACCAAAGATGGTACACTGGGAGCAGAGGAAAATGATGTAAATTTACTGGCAATAGATATTGCTGAAACAAATTCTGTAGGCTCTTTAGTCTCTGCAATCAAACCTGCCATCGGTAAAAGGCACAAGTCTGTTAACACAACAAGCTGCACATGGGAATTTGGTTCTGGAAGTACAGAGGGTGGCCACACAAGGGCAGAGTCCAAGATACTAGCATCAACTGGCAATAATTCCTCAGTTGAATATGGAACTAGTCAAAATTCGGTAGCCTGCCATCCACAGGGCATCTCTTCTCCATACAGGCACATTGGGGATTCAATCACATCAAATGAAACATATAAAGAACTAGATGCTAATGATGAACCGTATTCAGAAAGACAGAACCTAAGCACTGAAATTAGTGCTGACATCACTGAGACATTGCCTGCTGACATCACTGAGACATTGCCATCATACATTCTTTCTTCTGGACGTGTAAGCCACAAGGAAGGTAAAGCTCGTTTATTCTATTTTTTTGGGATATTCATAAATGTAAGCAAGTTGGCGTGTTTTCTGATCCAATGTAGTATTTGGTCCATCATTCTGTATTGCTAGTTGTAATATCAACATCTAAATTTTAGATAGTAATCTCCAATATTCTTTCCTTGTGCAGCGGAGCATAGGCGTTCAAGATCTCTAACAATTGATCAAGACTTTGAACAGTATTTTTCTAAGTTGATGCTCTGACCATAGCTTTGAAAGTCTGAAGTTATTTGTACATTGGAACTAGATTTGTTCATACGCATCTCTCTTTTCTGGAATTTTTAACAGGAGGTGTTTCAACTTTCCATGTCCCTACTATTGTGCAAATGTTTAATCATGAGAGAAATAGGGAAATTTCTTACAAATTTTCCCAGCAATAGCGTTTCTGGTGCAGAAGCAAGGTAAGAACTTTGAAAGAGGCATGTAATGAAGAAAGCTTTGAGATTTGTGCTACAAAGGGTTACATGTACACCTTTTGTATATGACAATTAGTGAGTAATGAGAATTGCGCCTCCTTTGAGGTCTGTCAAATTCTTTGGTTTTGTTAACCTGCCTTTAAGAATGGAGACTTCTTCAGTAATATAATAACCACCGGTTACCAAAGAAATCTAGGGATCAGGTACTTTTGTGCAGATACTGAATAAAGCAGTTTACTTTAAGGAGTATAATGATCTCAGAAACTCATCTGCAACCTTCATCAGACAGTTCGAAAATATGTCCAACTAACTTTAGAGCACTTAAAACATCTCATCTTACGTGTCACATCACGCAGTGCAATGTGAGCCCTTTTACCTGTACATGTTTGATATGATATTTGATATTGAAAATGGGTGTAACAGTTTCAGTTCAGCATTGTTGAAAAATGGCAAAAACTTGCGGAACTTGGAAAAGGCTCGCGAGTTACTCGCTTAATTACTCAGTGCCGAATTTTTCACTAAAACTCGCGGAAATCTCAGCAAAAATTGCAATTTCCGTTTGAATACTCAGCGGACGAATCGGTCGAAGAGCCCATCTTTTTCGAAATAATCAGAGTGGGTTTCTCTTGACCTGGGCGAAGAGCTCACAGAATCCTGATACCTAGTTTGCTTCCATGTAAAAATCGAAACATTTATCTCCATTCCTCTTCCTTCTGCCATTTCAATGCATATCAAGAAGCTTCATGACATTATTATGTTTTTTAACTTGAAACGAATACAACTTACAGTACGATGCAACCTGTCTTGGGCAGGAAGCAATGGTTAATACTAGAAAAGTCTCCATTATTTCTTTCAGACGGAATATGAGAAAAAGGGGATAAATGGGAGCATTTAATTTGGCCTTGTATTTGGGAAGGCCAGAATTAGATGATGTTTAGATTGGGTGGGCATGGTGTAATGCCTTTCAATTTTGTGTTATTAATTGACTAGATAAATCAAGACAATGTTAAGTTAACTAGGGAAAGGGCCCAGTTGCCACCCACGCCCCAATAATTGCTATGTTTTTAATCACTTGACCCGTCAATTAAATTTTTAAAAAGAACCAATACATGTAAAATACCAACCTAATAAATTAACACAAATGCACCAATACATGTTCACAACATTTGTACATGTTCACAAATGCACCAATACATGTTCACAAGTCCAATAAATTAACTAATGAAATTAAGACAAGTGCACAAATGTGATGGCGAGCGGTTACTGGCACATCGTTGCGCATGTATGGGGCGACATGTTGAAATGACACTTTTTCGACCCATGTGCACATAACGCGTACTACAGGGAAATGTGTAAGTGCCCAGACACTGAAAGAATAGCTTTAAGCTCTTTGGTTGCATACGAAGAAACCCAAAAAATCGTCGAAATCCGATATATCTAGCTATGAGCTTGACGTGCACGAAGTTAGGGTGGGTGGCTACTGGCCCCTCTCCCCTAGTATATTTATATTTAAAAAAATATATCTATAGTATTAGGGTGGGTGGCTACTGGCCCCTCTCCCCTAGTATATTTATATTTAAAAAAATATATCTATAGTATGCCAAGAGATATATTCTAGAGGTTTGCTTTTTGCGTTTTCCTTACTTTTTGTGATTTTTTCCAATTTATTTTTTTTATTTTGATTTTGATTTTTTCCATTTTTTTTTCTTTTTTTAAATTTTTTTTTTTTTTTTTCCATTTTTTTTTGGGTTCCATTTTTTTTGCTCCACCTTTCTATCCTTCATGGTTTTTATTTTTTATTTTCTCCAATTTCTTGTTTGGTTTTTATTTTATTTATTTTTCTATATATTTACACGGAAAAAAATGAATGCTCTCTTCTCTACCCTCATGTGACTGTAGAACCCCTCGGAATAATTAAATCTAATGTGCATATAAATGGCTGATGGGAGACTATTTTAATCGGTCGAATTTGATTGTAGTATTAATGTTACAGTGAAATGTTAACTTGGAGCATATGATCGAAACATCTACAAATTTATATCATAGTTGATTATGAAAGATTTGGATAAGGGAAGCCACGGTTACGACTATTTTATAACTTCAAAAACTTACATTTTATAATAATAATATTATAATATTAAATCAAAGAATATTACTAAAAGACTGTTAACATTTCTCTCTACTTTTTGAGCCGTCTTTCATAGAAGATAGTTATCGGACTCCACGAGTACTCAGAGTGCCCAAGGAATGGTAGGTTTTTGAGCGTGACATTTGAGTTAAGATAGGGTGTGGGACCGTGAGTCAAAACCCTCATTTAAATAAAGGGCAACTTTGACAGGGGTCACAGGGGTTTGTCACTGTTAAAACACAAGTCTCAAAAGTAAACAATCATTTGAAAACCCTAGGGCCAGGGAATCTTGGTTTAGTTGACCTTGGGACAAAGATGGACCCAAACCGCATGTCCCTGGTTCTCTGGTTAGGATGTTTTTCTAGGAAGAGGACATTCCCAGGAATCAACTTCTCCAACTTTCAAAAACACTTGCTTGGTTAGACCTTAACCTACAGGTAGAAAATCAAGGATCTCTCTTGACAAGGTATAAACAAGGGGGTCCAGTTGTAATAGGTGAAAGGTTGGTTTTCGTAAACCCTAAGCAGTATAGGGGGATATTAAGGCGCTGGCATATTCGGAGGCTGAAACACACACATAAGAAAAAACTCATTGTGATCCTATCGAAAACAAGAAACAATGCACCAATCACAAATAAAGTGCAACATTTAGTAGGAGAACAAGCAGGGTTAGGAGTTGATAAAGGTAAAACAAGGGGTTTCCTCAGCTCAGGAGGAATTTGAGAGCAAACAAAACAAATTCAGAACTCTCACAACAAACAAAGGGGATAGAGGTGAAGGGTCTAATATGTTCCAAAACAATAAAGGCCAATACAGCCCCACATCCACACCTTTGTTGTGGTCTTCAGGGCTCTATGTAATCGAGCTCATGAACATGAAAAAGAGATTTGAAGCTATTGAAGCAAATGAACAACATGAAGCGATTAAGTTAAAGGAAGTTATAGAAGCTACCTGAAACTTAGAGAAGGAAGACATGTGGCTCAAAGAACAAGTTATAAACCTTCAAAACAATATGGAAAGGGAACAACATGAGCTGCTCACTTTAAAGCATGAATTAAAGCAAATGAAAACAACAGACATAAAGAGTTCAGAGGCAAGGATAATAGATGATTCAACACAATTGGAAGAAATTCAATCAACTTTGGCAAACATGGAGATCCGTGAAAACCAACTGAAAGACCAATTGAAAAGGCTAAATCTTGGGCACACATTGTAAATGGGCCATCTAATGAAGAAATCATAGAGAAACAAATAAAGAGGCAAATGAGAGAAGAAAAAAACAAACACGACAAGGTTGTAAATCTCATCATTAAAGGTTTGAAAGACTTTGGGGAGAAGGAGAGAACTGACATTCTAGCTAGGGACTTTTTTAAGGACAAGTTGAAATGGACAGGTTGTATTCAACAAGCGACCAAGATTGGAAAGAAAACAAAAGAAGGAAGGAATAGGCATGTTAGAATAGTCCTGAGAAACTTGGAAGAGAAGAAGGCGAACCTAAAAAATAGAGGGTTGCTTAGAGGCACTCGTATCTTTTTAGATGAAGACTTGACATTTGCTCAATAGGAAGAGAGGAGTGGGAGAAAGGGAAAACATCAAGAGAGGTAGGAAAGTGGGCATGGTTGAAAAACGGAAAAACTCAAATCAACGAGCGGTTTCCACACAAGAAATAGGGACTCGGGGCCCCACACGAATATCTACAATTGGTAAGCTAGAATTGTAGACGTTACCCTTGGAGAAGAGGACCGGGGTTGGGGCCCATTGCAGAGGGGAAGGACATTATTATTATTACTGAAACGCATGAGCATGATGGGTGCAAAGTCCCAGATTTCAAAGGTTACAACAAAATTTTAGTTTGGAACAAAGGGATCGAAACTGGCAAAGGACATGGAGGGGTTACAATGCTAGTTTAGGAAATATGGAGTGGAATTGTAAAAGTGGAAAAGATGACCCGAATAAACAGTTCATATGGTTGAATATAACAGACAGGGATGTTATAATCAGGGTGGCTGCGTGTTACTTTGCTCCAAAAAGTTTGAAGTTCTACAAGAAGAGAAACCTTGATAACGAAGATCCTTTTGTGGCCTTAAAGAAAGACATTTCTGTCTTTAGCACTATAGGAGACATAATGTTAATAGGGGATTTTAATGCTAGGACAACAAACAATCAATGTCAGCAACTGGGCAACGAAGATGAGGACAACAATCCCCTATGGTTATAAGAGAATGGGGACTAGCTTTGGGATAGAACTTCTAGTGATGGGAATGAGAGTGACTCATTTTGGTGCTGAACTTTTAGGTCTCTGCAGCTTGTATAACATGGTTATATGTAATGGTACGAGGGCTTGGCCGAGGTCAAGTGGTATCACTTGTAAAACTTATAACGGGCAAAGTGTGGTGGACTACGTAATATGCTCTTAGAGCTCTTTGTCCAGGTTGTTGGAGTTCACCATTGGGAGCTGCCCCATTGAGCTGAATTTTGATCACATGTCTCTTCATGTTAAGATTGGCTTTCTAGTAAATAACCAGCAAAGAGGGCAGGGCCAAAATACTCAAAAGAAGGCCCACATACAAGGTAAAATCCTCGTGAGTCAAGAAAATCAAGAACTCTTCGCTGTTGCCCTTGATCAACACCTTCAAATGACAAAAATCAACTTAGGGGGAAAAGAAAACAATGAAACTAGTGATTGTATTGGTAGCAATATGTTGATTCGTTTAATCCACAAAACTTTAAAAGTTAGCAAGAGATCTTTGCCTAAGAAGGGGGTTTCAAACACTTTACTAGGTAATCCATGGTATGAAGAATAGTGCAAGGTTGCAAAAAGATCCCTCAAAGAGAAGAAGACTTACAAAGATAGCAAGAAAAATATGAGCAATTGATAAAATCCAAAAAAGAGAGCTATGTGATATCAAGGAGGAAAGAATTAATATCTTTGTATAAACACAACCCTAAGGCTTTTGGAGAGAGCTGCAACAAAAGATAAAACAAATAGAAAATAATATCACGGGTGCCTAATGGTTAGAGTATGCGAAGCTCCTTTATGAGCGGACACGGGTGAAAGATAGCCCTCCCATAATTAACAGGTCAGCCAAGCTTTTCACGATGGAAGATATCAAGCAAGGTATAAAGAAATGAGCTTGTGGTAAAGCACAAGACATTGATGGGCTGCAGGCTAAATTTTTAAAGTGGGGGGCTGATCTCCTTCTCCACATATCACGCATATCTTTAACGTCATGCAAGTTGGCTTCTCAACAAACTAGTGTTATTCCTCTTTTTAAAAGTGGGGACATCAATAACCCCTCTAATTACCACACTATTATGGTCAATCCTCTTTTTGGAAAACTTTTCGGGAGCATGATAGAGCGCAAAATCAATAGATAGGTTGAAAAAGAGAGAAAAAGAGCAAAAAGGCAGGCTGGATTCAGACCAAAGCAGTCTACCATTGATCACTGCATGACTCTTAGGCACTTCATTGAGAAAGTTTGGGACACCCAAGGGGGAGAAGCTTTTTGTTGCTTCGTTGATTTTAAAAAAGCCTTGGATACGGTTCCTAGGGATAAACTTTGGGGAAGGATGGAGGAGCTTGAGATTCTAGATGATTATCGGGCGGTAATGCATAAGCTTTATGAGCAAGTCAGGGTCAAAATTAGAACTAGAGAGGGTATGTCTGAGTGCTTTGGCATTGACATTGGAGTTAAGCAGGGGTGCCCCCTATCCCCCACCCTGTTTGGTTTATATATTGATAAACTTGAAGAATGGTTAAACAAAACCAATGGAGAAGGCATTCAATTGTCTTGTTATGTGGTGAAGTTACTTTTGTACGCTGATGATCTCATTTTAATGGCAAAAATAACCAATGGTTTGAAGGCACACTAAAAGACTTTAGAGCTCTTTTGCCAAGAGGTTGGGATGCAAGTGAATACCAGCAAGACCAAGGTCATGATTTTCTCGCTAAAAAGGAAGAAGTGACAGGTTATTTTTTGAAGGTAACACGTTGGAGATAGTGGAAGAATACAAGTACCTAGGAATTGATTTTCACAATAGGCTTAGTTGGGAGACTTGTAGAGCGAAAAGGATTCTTGGTGGGTCGAGAGCATCTTACTTGCTTCAGAACAGGTGTAGGAAAGCGGAACTTTGGGATTGAAAATCTAAGAAAACCATTTTTGGTTTGCTGGTCATGCCTATTGTCCTTTATGGGTGTGAGGTTTGGGGAGCAACATGTCAAATCACAAGTGGAAACAATTAGAAAGAATTCAAAAACACCTTATCACCAACAATTTTAAACTCAAATCAACAATCCCCTATGAGATCCTTTTAGCTGAAGCAGGCACGTTCTCTCTGGAAGCGTTGGCGATAATAAGACTGATAAGCTACTTAAAAAAGGTGAAAAATATGGATAAGTATCACTGGCCCAAAATGGTGGTGGGAGAGAGCTTAGACCGTAGGAAGAAGATGTGGATGAAGCAGAACAAGTGGTTGTGCAAGTGGGACATTAGCTTGCAAGATTGTCCTAATAATGAGGAAATAAAAAAAGTTTGTGCTAGATAAATTTAGGATTGCCATTTGGGCAAAACAGATGGGCCGAAAAAAAGAACACTATGTAAAAGAGTTCAATCCCATGTGGGAGCATGTTGAAAAAGACTGTGTGGGCTGCACTCGAGGGAAAGGCTAGGATTTTAGTTGCTCAGCTGAGGACTAGGTCCCATCATCTTAGATGTGAGACAAGTAGATGGACGATACCCAAGGAAGACTGGGCAGAAAGAACTTGCATTTTTTGCAACAAAGGGGTGGTTGAAACGAAAAGGCAATTCATCATTGAGCGTGCTGCGTATGTGGATATTCGAAACCAATATGTGAACAATTGGAGTGTGGACAACCTTAGTGAGTTATTCGAGGAGGCAAGGATTCACAATACGACTGGTTTATTGATCAAGATTCATAGTAGAAGATCCGACCTCGAAAAGAGTTTGAAAATGCCTTGAGGGGTAGTTTTCTGGGTCCCTTAGACTGCCTGGTCTCGTGGACATTATTAAAATCTTTCATTTCATCTATTTTCTCTGTTGATGTGAAAGATATCTCAATCCTTTAATATTGATCGAATCGTAACCCTTGTTGTCGATCACTGATTCACAAGGCTGCTCCAACTATGCCCCCCACCCACCAATGAAAGGGTCTAAATATAGGTTACGACAGAAAGGGAGGGTATTTTCAACTATATGAAGGGGCCAAGTGAGTTTATAATTATAATATTTCAATATGATTAAAAACTAGTTTGGAATGTCTATATTTTGATAACAATATTATTGCTATAAAATTGATTCATCAATAATATCATAGTTCGAAAACTCGGACTCGACAACCCAAAATTTTGACCCTGACTCGGGACTCGGCAAAATGCGGAAAAAACTTATAATTACATTTACAAAAAAGAAATTAGTGCATTTAGAGAGCACAAAAGTCTAAAATGACTATCAATTTGTCATAATTCAAACATTACATATGTCATATGATCCTCAAACTCTCAAATTTTGAAATTTCATAGTTTCAAAGTCGAAGGATACATTGTAATACAACAAAATTATAATTGATAAATGTATAACAACATTATAAATGTTTACATATGATGATATGTCAAAAAACAACCAAATACAATCTACATCTTCCTCTTTCCTCTCCTAGTGCAACTTAAAATTTCAGGCCTCGAACTAGAAGGTAAGTTAGTATCAAAATCAACAGGGTTTTGAAAAAAATCAGCAACAAGTAAAGTGAAACATTTATTAAAAAAATAGTTCTTGCAATGTAGATGCTAAATATATCCTTGGTTCGGCAAAATGGGTGATTGAAGACTAAAAATGACAAAAATCTAAAAATAATGGTTGTTTACTTTTAACCCGCTGTCCGGAGAGACTCGTGAGTCTAAGTAAGTCTAAAACTCAGCGAATTTTTGAGGAAACTTGGTGAGTTTTGAGGAAACTTGACGAGTTTTTGAGGAAACTCGATCGAGTACTCAACAAGACTCGACTCACGAGTCATGTCAACTCAACACAACGAGCAAATGGACTCACGAGTCTTGGTGAGTCAGTTGAGTACTCGGCAAGTCTTCAAATTATGAATAATATTGATATCATCAATAATTGGGTATTAAATAATTGGATAGTAAATAATAGCAAAATGATAATAGTAAAATATTTTAATGAATAGAGTAGTATATAAGAAATTAGGAATTGATATAAAGATACGAGGACAATTGGTAAAAGCAAATAAAGATATGCATTTTAAAGTCAAGAAAGAAAGGATTTTGTCAAAAGTAAGATAAATATATTAGGTATATGAATTGAGAAATGTTGACTTTAGAGATGGGAAGAAATGAAATTATTTCATTGTCCGATGGATTAGTGCACAAGAGGAAAAATGCAACGGCTCTATTATGGAGTTTGTTGGGATATTTTTCTTAAATAGGGGGAGAATTGTAAGAAGAGCATCATAGGGAAGATAAAGTGGAAGAGGAGACAGAGGAGGAAGAAATGAAAAATTGAGAGGGGAATAATTCCATGTGCCTTTGTTTTACATGTTCATTTTGTTTAGTTATTGATCAAAATCAAAATCATGGTGTTTGAGGATGCTTGAAATTATTTCTAATATTTGATAATTTATTAAACATTTGACAATTTTTAAAAAAATTTAGTAAATCTTTGTAATTTTCTTTTGTTTATTGTAGATAGTGTAAAATGCCTTTGTAATGTTTTGTTAATTTGTTTGTGTTCGACTGTGTATTATTTATTTGTTGGTTTGTGGGTGGTTGTGAGGAGTTATTTGTTAGTTGTTGATGGTTGTGATTTGTTTGGCAACTATTGGGTATTTTAAATAGGTTTCTTGTAATCAAAGAAAGCAGTCTAATCCTTAGTCGATCATCCCTAGTCTACTTTTGTGTAAGAACTTCACATGATTAAAGATTTACTTTTGTTACTCTATATGGTATTCATTGTTTTTGATTAAGGTAAGCAACATACTAGGGTGTTGAACCCTTTACTCAAGGCCCCCAAGGCAGAACAAACAGGGCACAAACAGGCCAACAATGGCACACAACTTGCTAAAAAACATAAAAACCTAACAAGGGATCTAAACAACACCAGATCCCGAACTAGGAAATCTAACTCCCTTGCCCCTAGGGTGCAAATCAACAACAGATTTGGGGAGTCCTTTCTTTCTACGTTGGACCACTGCCAAGGAAAACTCTAAGTCTAAATCCTCAGAGCGAGGCGAGAGGAGGGGATCCTCACCAAACACCGCAACCATAGAAACCTCGTGCAAAGAAGTCGATCTAGTAGTAGGCAAAGCTGAAGATATGACTGGAATTGACGAAGTAACAATCCGACCTCGAAGATGAGACGAAGAAACAACAAAAGCCAACGAAGGAGACCTAACATGATCAGACGAATAGGAATTAGCTGCAACCTTATCCTCCAACACTCCCACAAGCTTTGCAGGGGATCAGGCAAGGTTTCCTGGGAAGGCTCGTCCTCCTGGGAAGTGCTAACAGTCAAATGATTGATGAGTGCATTCTTCCACCAAGTTGTTGCACCCTTGCGGTGAGAGTGAGGACAATCGGAGGCCAAGTGACCAATAGAGAAACATCTTTTGCACCTAAAAGGGAGACCCCCATAGTCTAATCGCTGCGTCCAAGGCCTTTCCCCTACCATCAAAACTACATCTCCATGGAGGGGTTTGGAGATGTCAATATCCACTAATATGCGAGCAACCATTGTATGCCCTGTATATGAGGTTGTAGAGTCTTCTTTCAAGAAGCGACCAATAACATTGATAATGGCCTCGTAGCAAGAATCCTCCTAAAACCGAAGAGGGAGATTCATGAGTCAAACCCATATTGGTTTGATATTAAGTGGCTCAGTGAGTGGATTGAAGGAACGAGCCCAAGGTTTGATGAAGAGGGAATGCTCGCCCCACATCCAAACCCTACCATCCAACACTAAGTTTTGCTCCTCTGAGGAAGCAAAAGTCACAATGAAGAATCCCCTAGCACTAGGGTAAAGCTCGATCTTTCCCTCCACAAAGGGTTTCCAAGATTCCATGACCCAATTGTGCAGATCAGGAAGAGATGGCCATAAATCGTTGAATCTACAGATCATTCTGCGCTTAAGATAAAACTCCTCATTTTCTAAAACTTTTGGGCCACACACCACCACCGGAGACAAACAAACACATGACAATGGCCTAACCCTAGCATGTGGTGGGTGGGCATGAGCTTCCAAGCTATTTACAACATCAATAAATGACTTCTGAGGGCGGCTTGGAGCTCCAGAGCAGGGCCAAGCACCTCCAATCACCTGAGCCGAAGAGCTATTTTGTGCAAGGACTGGTTCAGATGGACCCTTCTCACTATTAGCAGGCGCTGAACAAGGACCGAAGTGCCCTAATCCCTCCTTAACCCATAGTTCCCGTTCAGACGACTGATTTCCATTTGAAAAAGCATCCCGTTCAGATGAAGGAGAACTGATGTTTGAACCTGCAACCCACCCAACTTCCTGCTAGCGTTCAACTTCCTGCTCCTGCTCCCGCTCAAACCTCTCCATTTCCGCTCACATAACTATATGGAATTCATTGTTATTCATATTCATTTATACAAATATTAGTCTTATTAGATATATGGGTAAACATTGACATTATTGCCTTAAAAAAGACGGGTCTACTTTAAGAATTAATGCCTGTAGACCCCAACAAAGAGAACGAAGAAGACTATGTGAAGAAAATTCATAAGTGCAATTACATCGTCGAATGAAAACAAAAGTTGGAGCTAAAGTCACAATAGAAATCAAAGTGTGAGTTGTGGTTGGTAACAAATACATGAAAACATTTAACTGATCATAAATGCTTGAGAGTGTACTCAGGAAGAGTGGGTAGAGGTTGCAAGACAACTCCCCCTTCCTAAAGAAGTGTGTGCCAATCTTGCAGATCAAATTCGATTGGAGGGAGTAAAAAATCTCTCAAGAGTGAAATAAAGTTTGAGGACTTCTTGGAAAATGAAGAGTGGGAAGCATACGAGAGTAATCTTTGAGGCATCGAAGTACTGATCAAAGACAAACTTAAGCCTAAGACACCTAGATTGAGGGTTGTAGTCTGTTGGTTCTCCAACTAGTAGTCAATAATCTCTAAGAAGTTGTACATTGCTATGATCAAGACTATTCTCCGGTTGGCCAATGAACAAGAGATACATAAGTGTTTTCCCCTACACTTAAGGCTTTGTAAAGCCTAGGTGGGTACCCCTATTTGGCACACTAGCTAAGAATAAATAGGATATTGGCATAGAAGACATAGAAGTTCATACAATGTGACAAAGATTCATAAGATTGAAGTCTATCATGATTTAATTTCCCTGTATCAATTATGCTTGAGTATGAATGAGAATAACAACTTATAGAATTAAGTTATCTTCATTTGAGTATTCTGTTTTAAAGTGAGTGGATTCGAGAAATTCATAATTTATAGACCGGTGCCTTTAAGGGATTCATAGAGTCATCAGTATATGTTTGTATTTTGCAACAACATTTTTTAATGGTTCATTTCACTTATTGCTGCCTTACAACAACAAAACTGACATATGTGCTCTACAATTTAACATTCTACTTTATGATCCACCTCATTTCCCATATTTCTTACAATTATCAATGAAAGATTTACGTTGTTCATTGAATAATAACTAGCACTGATAATTGTTACATAGCAAGTGTATGCAACGAGTAATGTAACCCTTAGTTAATCTACTCAAAGAAACATGAGAAGCTCAGTTGGAGACAATGTAAATTGAAAAGCTCTTAGTCATATTTCATTTTAAGAACAAGTGTTACAGAGTATACATTCTACATAGAACAAACATTGTTATTTCCAATAAAGACACTTTACAAGCAAATGAATTTTTCCCTCATTTTTTCCCCCTTTACATTACAATGACTTCATCCTTTTAAAGAAAAGATACAAAGCAAGGTCCCCACCGATGGGTGACACTTGTCACATTATAAGAATCACACAAACAATTTGCAAATTATATAAGAAACTAACGCTTGGACTCACTTGGGAGAAGTTCACACTCCCACAGGCAGTTTGAACATGCGGTTAAAAGAAGACTAAGCTCTAACCACCTTTGTTGATGTGGATCCCACAATTGTCTTGTCAATGCGATGTGGACAAGACTCACCTTCGTTGGTGCTGAGACTACAGATGAAGAAGCCTTAGTCAACTAAGCTGTTGCTACCAACCATGACCTACCCAATAAATGCATGAGGATCTATCTTGCTGCCCAAGAGATCAGAACTAAGAGTCAAGGAAAGACAACTTCAAGCCATAAGAAGGGGATAATGACACATGAAGATACCATCCTCTTCCCCACCCCTGCATCTCACCAAGAGCAACTTCCAATTTTTGATGAGTGCCCTCCTACAAATGCACACCCATCCTCCCTTTCAATAGAGTGGGAGCAATTTCCTAGTCAACCATTAGCAATTGGCAATTGGTTGCCATCTTTCTAGACCTTCCCATGCCCCTCAAAGAGTTCACAATTACATGACTCATATTTTTCATTTTGCAAGAACTCAGTCCTTCAAGATAGAACTAACATCCTAACTACTTAACCATGACAATTGCTTTCTCAAACAGATAGAACTATATTCTAGCTCAACAACTTCTTAAAATGGCTAGAAACAAAAAATGATCACAAAATACAGTTTTTTCCTTCCTTTTATAACCGAAACTGCTGATGGTTATCCCCTTAATCAACTCTAATCCAACTTAGTGCAAACCAAAATTCATTATCCCTTTGCTAAATTTGTTGAATACACCAAGATACTGAGAGGGGGGTGAATCAGTATCTAAACAAACTTCAATTTCTCCAGAGAAAATTAAAACTTAAGCATTACAACATTAACATGAACACGAAAGATTAACACAATGCACATCAACACATAGCACCAAATCTATGTGGAAAACCCTATAAGGGAAAAACTACGGTGAGGATTAACTCACAATATATGAAGCTCAAAACAACTTTGTTTTAGGGCTACAACCCAAGGAAGCTACTACTCCCTGCTGACTTTGTTTTAGGGCTACAATCCAAGGAAGCTACTACTCCCTGAAGACTTTGTTTCAGGGTCACTCCCAAGGAAGCTACTACTCCCTGAATTAAGAATACACTTACAAAAGATTACAGTATGATAGTCCTACTGTCTGAAAATTGACATTGAAGATCACACCTTTGATGATTGTAATTCTGCCTCTTCACACTTCCTTCTGATGATCAGATCAGTTAGGCACACTCTATGCTTGATCACTGTCACAAATATGTCTTCAAGATGAATCAGGACAACATCAACAACTTCTGCTCTTTCTCCTTTAGTTGCACATCATAATGCATTCATTTTGCTCCTTATTTTGCTTGCAAGCCTTATTAATCACTTTGCAATCACACCTCACCTAACTCAATTTGATTTACAATTTATACATGATATTACATTGATTACATTGCTTGTTGGCTAGAGACAATATGAAAAATACATTTACAAGTCAGCCAGACAACATACAACATGAAATGTGTAGAGGATAAGTCCTAAACAAAACCACACGCTACACCAACAGAAGACTCATGCCTTATGGACATCAACACTTGCTTAACTAGGTCGAAAACATCCTTCACAACATCAATTATCAAGGAATTACATCCGCATGCTCTGCTCATTTGAAAGAAAAGACATGAAACTTGAAGAATAACAACCACAACAACTTGAAAACCTTTTGTGGAACTGGAAACAAGAAAGATCATCATGAAACTCTTCCAAATGAGTCTAGATGACTCATACAACATCTCCAAACACCCCTTTACCTCCACACATCAAAGATTTTGATCCGCACATCTTCAACCATGAACTCTAAGAACAACCAGTCATCTAAAACACACTGCAACATACTGTCATTAAGAAATTGAGCTTGAGGACCACCAAGAACCTTGAAGCTGTAAGAGAGCATGTAATGCACATCTAAAAACATGTCCACAAAACTGCAAAGGCAAACATCCACATCTGGAGGAATACGAAGCATCCTAACAGGCCTTCAACACCACCTTACTCTACCAGTACACATGCTAGTACTCTATCATGCATAACTTTCACAGCGGAAGGTCAAATGATTTGAAACTTTAGAATTATCACCTTCACTATACCCTAAACATAGTTCTAGAACCACATAGCCATCGCTGCTAATGTGAAGCAATCTCCCAGACAGTCTTCACAGGCAGTCATCCTGTAGCAGAAGCAATCACCAACTTCCAGAGGCCAAACCTTCTTGGTATCAATACATGCATTCTTAGGAACAGTAGGAGAGATCATACAATATGCTTCAGGCCACCAATAACATCACCAACAGATCTGATCATTTTAGTGCTTCTAATTCCCATATTAATATGACTACATACTCAACTCTGCACTGATCAAGGCATGACATCCAACCATGAACTTCAGTAACCATATTATATTTAACATGACATCCAACCATGAACTATATCCTTTCTGCTAGATATGACATGACATCCAACCATGAACACCATCACATATCCAAGATAGTATTGACATCAATGACAACCTTGTGATAGTGTTGATATCAATGACAACCTTAGAAACCATATGTGTAACAATCTCCCCCTTTGTCATTGATGGCAACACATATCTGCTCATTCTCCCCCTTTGACATCAAGGACAAAGGGCAGCCACTACCTTCTCATCAATAGCCTCATACCTGCACATTCTTTCTTAGGGCATAACTTCTTGTAGTAAACTCCCCTTATCATCAGCATCCACTACCTGCTCCCCCTGAGAGGTAGCCACCATCAATCTAGGAAAAAGATATAATATGAACTCCCCCTAGAAAGATGCACCATTATGCATCTAGCAAGGAGGGGCAATTACCCCTAACCTCTGTTGGAGATCCTCAAAAAGTGTCCTTTGCAAGAGCCTTTGTGAAAATATCTGCAATCTGATCCTTTGTTGGAGCATATTTAAACCTTACTTCCTTTTCTGCCACCTTCTCTCTTAGAAAGTGATACTTTATTGCTATATGCTTGGTTCTAGAATGCATCACTGGATTTTTGGAAATATTGATAGCACTTGTATTGTCACACAAAATAGGAATGGGCTCATCATACAATACCTTGATATCCTTCAGGGTTTGCTTCATCCACAAAACTTGTGTACAACAGGATGTTGTTGCAATGTACTATGCCTTTGCAGTGGATAGGGACATCAAATCTTGCTTCTTGCTTTGCCATGAAACCAATCTGCTTCGTAAAAAGAAAGCATCACCACTTGTACTTCTTCTATCAATACAACCAACCCAATCATCATCGGTGTAGGCATTTAAATCAAAGTCATTACCTCTTGGATACCATAAGCCATAATCTAGAGTTCCTTTCAAGTATCTGAATATCCTTTCTACTGCCTTCTCATGTGTTTTCTTGGGATTAGCTTGATATATGGAAACCACACATAATGCATGCATAATATCAGGTCTAGAAGCAGTTAGGTACAAGAATCCTCCAATAATAGATCTATAGACAGTTTGATCCACCTTCGGAGATTCATCATCCTTGCTCAAGTGACATCCAGTGACCATGGGAGTACTCACTGGCTTTGAATTCTCCATACCAAACTTCTTCAACAACTCTTTGACATACTTAGCTTGAGAAATAAAGATACCACCATCTAGTTGAGTAATTTGAAGTCTAAGAAAAAAAGACATCTCACCAATCATAAACATCTCAAACTCTTTTTGCATCTCTTCTGCAAACCTCTTACACATATCATCATCTCCACCAAAGATGATGTCATCAACATAAACTGCAACTATCAAAATCATATCTCCTTCTTCCTTGATGTAAAGATTGCTATTTGTAGTACCTTGCTTGAAGCTTTGCTGAAGTAAATACTTGTCTAACCTAGCATACCAAGCCTTAGGTGCTTTCTTGAGACCATATAAAGTCTTTTTGAGTCTGCATACCATGTCCGGATCTTTTGATATCTGGAAACCATCTGGTTGCTCAATGTAAACTTCTTCCTCTAGATCACCATTCAAAAATGTTGACTTAACATCCATCTGATATACCTTGAAGTTCTTATGAGAAGCAAGAGCAAGGAACATTCTGATTGCTTCCATCCTAGCTACCGGAGCAAAAGTCTCCTCAAAGTCAATGCCTTCAACTTGTGTGTATCCTTTATATACCAATCTTGTTTTATTCCTTACAACTTCACCTTCTTCATTCATCTTGTTTCAGAACACCTACTTTGTTCCTATAACATTCTTATTGGCTGGTCTAGGAACCAATTCCCATGTTTGATTCTTCTCAATCTGATCCAATTCTTCTTCCATTGCCTTTATCCATTCATCATCTTTGCTGGCATCAACAAAGGTTTTAGGTTCAACTTTTGATAACAAACATAAATTTTCTTGCTCATGTGTCTTAGCAAGCCTTCTCCTTATCTGCACACCTTCATCCTTATCTCCAATGATCTGATCTGCTGAGTGGTTCTTCTGAACATATTTTGCTGGAGTCTTGGACACTTGCTCTGATTCTTGTTCCTTTTATTCTTTCACTTCTTCATCTTCAATGCGTGGAAAGATATTAGATTCAGTCTTCTGAATCTTGTGAGATTTGATACAAGTCTTTATCTACCTTGACATTTGTGCTTTCAATCATCTTTCCCAACCACTTGTTGTAGCATCTATATGCCTTTCTTCTGGTTGAGTAACCAAGAAAGATTCCTTCATCACTTTTTGAATCAAACTTTCCTAGGTCTTGTTCATCTCTTCTGATGTAGCATTTTCTGCCAAAGATCCTAAAGTATCTGACAGTGGGAGGTCTTCCATACCATAGCTCATAAGGGGTCTTAGTGCTGTTGACCCTCAGTTGCACTCTGTTAATTAGATAGACAACGGTGTGAACTACCTCCTTCCAGTACATATCAGACAGATCTGCATCTTTCAACATTGCCCTAGACATCTCTTGCACAATCCTATTCTTCCTTTCAACTACCCCATTTTGCTAAGGGGTCCTAGGAGCTAATAGATGTCTCCTAATACCATGATCTTCACAAAATATTTCAAATTCATTTGAAGTAAACTCACCTCCTCTATCAGACCTCAAGCATTTGATCTTAGCATCTACTTCATTCTCAACCATAGCTTTGAACACTTTAAATTTATCAAGGGCATCTGATTTTTCTCTTAAGAAAGTAACCTAAGTCATTCTGGAATAATCATCAATAAGCAACATAAAATACCTCTCACCTTGTTGACTCTTTACTCTTGTAGGGCCACATAGATCAGTGTGAATTAGCTTCAATGGATTTGAAGAAGAATACTCCTTGCTTTTGAAACTTGTCTTTGTCTGCATTCCCATTTGGAATTCCTTGCATATTGTGTTTGTAGGCTTGATTATCTTAGGTATGTCTCTCATTGCATGAGTAGAACTGATCCTTACCATATTATCAAAATTGTTGTGTCCCATTCTCTTGTGCCATAGCCACCACTCATTGGATTGAGCCAACAGACATGTCCTTCCATTTACCTCCTTCAGATGATAAATATCACCATATGTCTTGATGCCTTCTACAACTAGCTTTCTGAATCATGCCTTCCTGATTTCACAACCTTCGGCATGAAAGGTGAGATTATAACATTTGTTGCAATCTGACTGACACTGAGAAGATTATGCTTTAGCCCTTTGACATAGAGGACGTCCTTAGTCCTATTCTTTCCATAAATAGTTATAGCACATTTTCCACATATTTGTGCCGACTCATCACCACCAAACTTGACACCACCACCATCCCACTTCTCAAGGCTGATAAACTTCTCCTTGTCACCAATCATATGATTTGAACATCCAATGTCAATTACCCAAGCCTTGGCTTCTTCTCTTGCATGAAAGGTAGTCCATACAACCATTGATCTTTCATTGTTTTGGTATGTTTGCAAGGCATCAGTCTTCTTACATTTTTCAACATCATCCTTTTTGTCACTGTATACACCTAAAAATGGCTAAGTCGAATTAAATAAATATTTTAATATTTATTTTATTATCATTCTTCTATTAATGAATAAATTCATTAATTTATTTATATGATTCACATCGTCATAATTCTACAACAAATCATTAATTCACCAATTCTAATGTCATCCATAATTAAATAATTCCTAAATTATTTAATCAATCATCTTATCCCAAAGTCAAAAGTCCATAATCCCACATCATCTAATCCACATCATCCAATCCACCTCACAATCCACCTCATCATGTTGCACACATAATTAAATATTTTAATATTTAATTATCTAATTTATCCTCACCCACATGTCCTATTATTTCTCCAACCATCCCTATTCTCAAGAGCATGGTCTCTTCATGTCATCTTGGTCAATAGACACCTTGAGACATTTGTCCCATAAGTCCCTATTTCCCTTCCAACCATCCTACAAACAAGGTCTCCTTCTTTGACCTTCACTCTATGGTCTTGGTGAGCCTTGTGACATGTGGCCTCATGTCACACCTTTCTCTCCACCTTGTCAAGGTGAGAGGGACATCTTCCATATCTCTCTCCCTCATCCCAACCAATTCGATCTCCACCGTACACATCACAAAACTTCTTCTCCACTGTTGAGATTGTGACACTTGGAATTGGCCCCTCCTTGGCCTATAAAAGGAACCCTCATTCCCTCATTTCAACAATCCAAGAGCTTTTGTAAACTTAATCTGCAAAAATTCTACTAGCGTGTCTTTGGCAAAGTATCCTCATTGCATTTGCATAATCTCATTATCATCACAATCATCCAACCATGTCTCCATATCACCATTATCCATCATCCTAGAGTTGCATTTGTAGTTTAATATTCATTGCATTATCCATCTACAACCATTCTCATATTGTCATCTTCAAACAGTAAGGAAGTACACATTTCTGAGAGCTCAACTCATTCATAAGATCAATACGAGATAGGCAACGATGGAAGCTACGAGGTGAATTGGTCTACAAAGGTATAATCTTTGTTTATTTGTATTTGCATCATTTCCATTGAGATATTGGATATTTAGTAGTTTAATACTGTTGTTCATATTTCCTCTAACATTTTTGGTGCCCATTGTGGGGCCTTGCCCCATTTTAATCTCCATTTGATTTTTTTGTGAAGCTACTGTTGTGACAGGTTATTTCGGCGCATTCACATTCTAGTCCTGCGCATTCATGACTTCCTACTGCGCATTCATCTTTTCGAGCATTTATGCTGTCTTTCTGCGCATTCACCAAGTTTCGTTGCACATCCACATTTCTACGCATTCACTGAACAACCGTGCGCATCCATGGCTTCTTTATGTGCATCCACGTTTTTGCGCTTTTACTGAGTAGTGTTGCACATTTACTTCCTGTTCCAGCGCATTTACATTTTGACAGAAAAGTTGTATTGGTTTTTTTGCAAAGATTTCCGTATTAACTCTTCTTGCAGGTGTAAGAGCTTTGTTTAGTCATTTAGCTACATCATAACTTCATCTAGATTTAATTAGTGGGGAAGTAATTTGACATCTTCATGCAAATTTTCACCTAGATCTAATTACGAGAAAGCAAATGATATTGTTGCATTACAACTTGCACATAGTCCCAACCTAGGTGGATAAAATTGAACAAATCTTTCAAATCAATCTTGCATTTACAAATCTCTCATCTAGCTTAAATAGGGGAAAGTAACTTGTTTGATTCTTCAACAACAATCTTCACATAGATTTGTTTAGGAGGGTAAAATTAACTATCTTTTCCAAGTTTTTGCTATCTTGTCAATGGAGTGTGCTTGGTAGAGTAAAAAACACCTAGTTTTTGGTTTTTAACTCTAGGAGGATAAAGAACCAGTGTCTGTTGTGCTTGCAAATAATGATAGGACTATGCTCTCCCCTTCTTAGGTGACCAAAATGCCAAACTCGTCATTTTATTTGTGTAACCTTTAGAAGAGGCCTGCCCTTGGGATTGCATTTCTTCCAAGTGGTACAACCTCAAGCGGTAACGAGCTAAAGCCAATCCACTTCTAAGCTGCTTTAAATAAATTGTGTTTGTGTCGAAAGGCACAAACAATGGGTGTTGCTATGTTATACCGACAAATGTTTCCCATAGTACCCTTGTGGTGCGTTTAACTCTATTGAGTCTAACCTCTTCAGACTGGGAAGCATCCATAACGGAGTGAATTGCTGCATGTATAACCACCCGAATGGATGCACAAACTAAAAAGACAATTGTTTTAGAAAGCCAAAAACCCCTATTTGTTGACGCAAGAGGAAGTCCTCTGAAGCCGTCCAACGTCATACACTCATCTAGTGTGGAGACAAAAAATACAACTCTTCGGAGGGATTGTAACTTGGTATGTGTGAGAAGTGAGTGCACTATAAGGGGGAGCCGGTGCTACCAAGTTGCTAATTGTCCGCCTTTATGTAAGTGGCTGGAGTAAAATCCAAGTTGGAATTCAATGAATATTGTCCTTGCCATCCTTAGGATTGTACGTGTTTGTTTTACATTTATCAAAAAATTGTATCAAATTATCATGACAACTTCTTGTTTTACTGTGTTTTTTGGCAATAACTAGAGTAAAAAAAAAAGTACCGCAAACTTTAGAGCATCCTAGGAAAATGTGCAAACAAGCCAAGATTGACAAACTGAAACAGAAGGCAAAACATCTGTAGTCTTGTGCATTTACATTGCTTTGCTGCGCATTTACCAAATCTTGTTGTGCATTCACTACTGTTGCGCATTTACCAAATCTTGTTGTGCATTTACACCGTCTTGCTACACATACCTTTTTGCACATTTAAAACACAGTACTGTGCATTTGAAACACAATCTTGCGCATATAGAGTTGCGCATACACAGTACAGAGTTGCACATTTGCCCTTTATTCCTGTGCATCTGACACTGCGCATTCACAACAGAGAGTTGTTCCGTACATTTTGAGGCAAAACTGAAACCATTTCTGGATACCCTTTTTGCTCTAGTTTATACCTGGAAAATAAGTTCAACCTTGCAGTCCCACCTTCGCGCCATTTTCAAACATCACCTTTGCATACCATTGTCTTGCTATCCAAAAGGTCGTCAAACCAAAAACCAAGATTTGTACCAAGGCATAGTTGATACTCTACCAAATTCGAACAGTATCTAGTTAGTTTCATATCAAGATTTCAATCATCCTTCACATCGAAACTATACTTGTGTATCTTGATAAAAGAATAGTCTATATCAATAGTGGTGATCATCTATCCCTATTTTGACTACCTTTTATATCGACACTTCGATAGCTATTACCATTATAGCTCAAGACCACCTTGTTTGGACAAATAGAATCAATAGAAAACCTTAGAAAAATCTAGTTTATCCAATCCAATTCACCTAGATCGCATCATACCAAAACACCAAACTAATTTCACCAAGTTTAACAATCCAACTTTACTCACATCCAAAGATTTCATGGTTCAAACTAGATCCTAATTTAAACAAAAGCAAAAGATGGATTCCAGACACAATAATGGGCACAATTCTGATGATGAGGAGATTAGTCAAGAGGAAATCCTTAAACAACTACAAGATCCAAAATTTCAAAAGGTAATGGATAGGGTTGTTGCCACAGATCCTCATAAATATTTTCTCATGTTAGCTCAACAAGGAGCTAAATTGCCCACAGGTTTTGATGTCTCAAATCTAAGAGAAACCAACTCCTCAAATGAAGCAGTCTTCAAAAGATGGCTCCAAAATTGACAAAGATGCTTCTAAATCGGAATAAGCTAAGGATACACCCAATCCTTTGGACATATTAATGACACAAATCCAAGCCTTGCAAAAATAGTTGGTAGATATCCAAAGTGGGAAAACCACAAAACACTACTCCCTTGAGGATATTTCACCATATCCCTTTGATAAGTCTTTGCTCATGATACCTTTTCCCTCAAGATTTGAGGTTCCAAAATTTGACAAGTATAGAGGAAAAGGTGATCCAAGAGATCATATAAGGGAATTTAGCGCAACATGCCTAGAAGTCGCACACAACGAAACATATCTAATGCGACCATTCCCACGAAGCTTAGGAGGCCAAGCAATGGAATGGCTCTCCCGCCTACCTCCTGGCATTTGCACTTTTGATGAGCTAGTGGATAAATTTGTAACACATTTCTCATACAATATCAAACACGAAATCTCCATGTTGGACCTTTGTAATAACAAGCAAAAGGGGGGAGAATCCTTCGCCTCTTTCCTACAAAGATGGAGACAACTTGCAAGCAAGTGTCCCTACCACATATCGGAGAAACAAATGATAGAAATGTTTGTTCACAACCTAACCACGGAACTGAGTTATCAAATCCAAATACAATGCCCAACTACTTTTAGTAAGGTCATTGAAATGGGGCTACTCATTGAGAAAGCCTTAATAACAAAGGAGCAAATTAAGCTATACAAAGACACCCCTAGTTCTAATAACAATGCGGACAAGTCACGATTTTGGACCAAGATCGAACCCATTGTAAATGATGGTGTGGTGGATGCTAAAAATGTGGTGCAAAAGCAACCAATCTTCAATAGATCAAAACCACAAAACAATACACCATCCAACAAGCCTTAAAGCAATGAGCAAAGACCTACCAACTTTCCTCCTAGGAGAAAGTTCACACAACTAGGAGAGTCTCTTGAAGCCGCCCTTAGGAAGTTAATTGGGGGTAACCTCATAACACTTCCACCGGTGCATGAGTATGAACCGAAATTTAAACCCTCTTGGTGGAATGACGCAGGCTTTTGCGAGTATCACAGAAACAAAGGACATAAAACAAACGATTGTCAAGCGCTAAAACATGCCGTTCAAGACTTGCTAGATCAAAAACGGATATCAATTGAAGGGCATACCACTAATGAAGAGCCTATAGCATTCAAAAATCCTCTCCCCTACCATGCACACTAGGAGAGATCTTCAGTATTGATATAACTAGCTCAACCAATAAACATTGACACATAAGAGAACCCAAGGATCATCAACCTAGCTGAGTCATTATCTGAACAAGAGAGAATAGAATTTGTGGAATTCTTCAAAAGAAAGTAGATAAACTTTGCTTGGTCCTACGCAGACATGCCTGGACTGGATCCTGATCTTATCATGCATCATCTTTCACTAGCTCCAGGAGCTAAGCCAGTTAAGCATAAACTGAGAAAAATGCACCCACATATAGTATTAATGGTCAAAGAGGATCTAAAGAAACTGTTAGATGTGGGGTTCATCAGAGCCATTGATTATCTGAAATGGGCTTCTAACATTATACCTATTTCCAAGCCCGATAAGTGAATCAGATTGTGTAATGATTTCAGAGATCTAAACAAGGCTTGTCCAAAAGATGACTTTCCTCTACCAAACATAGATATCATTGTCGATCTAATAGCAGGGCACACCATGTTGTCATTAATGGATGGGTTCTTCGGCTATAACTAAATCAAAATAGCGTTGGAGGCTCAACACAAAACAACATTCACATGTCCGTGGGGTACCTATTGTTGGTGCATCATGCCATTCAGACTAAAGAATGCGGGGGCAACATATCAATGGGCAATGACTAAGATCTTTCATGACATGATGCACACCATCATGGAAGATTACATCGATGATATCCTAGGTAAGTCACTCACCAGAGAGGGGCATCTTCAAGTCTTGGACAAGATCTTCACGAGACTAAAGCAATTTAATGTACGGTTAAATCCAAAAAAGTGTGTTTTCGGAGTCACATCTGGTAAACTCCTTGGATATATCGTATCAGCTAATGGAATAGAGGTGGACCCGGCCAAGGTAAAAGAAATCATGGAAATGCCGCCACCTAAGAATCTGAGTCAGTTGCGATCTCTACAAGGAAAGTTGCAGTCCATCAAAAGGTTTATCTCTCAACTGGCAGATAAGTGCCATCCATTCACCCATCTCTTACACAAAAACATTCCATTCAAATGGGATGACATGTGTGAGCAATCTTTTCAACATCTAAAGGAATATCTAATGAACCCACCAGTCTTGATGCCGCTAATTCAGGGCAAGCCACTGCTACTCTATATCTCAGCTACACCAATAGCTCTTGGAGCTCTGCTAGCACAACAAAACCATGAAGGAAAAGAGCAAGCAATCTACTACATCAACAGGACACTAGTAGGTTATGAGCTGCAGTATACACCAGTTGAAAGAGCATGTCTGGCAGTTGTCTTTGCTTCACAAAATTGGCGACACTACATGCTCTCACATTCTATCAAACTACTGGCAAAGATTGATCCATTAAAATACCTACCCAGCAAAGCTACCCTAACAGGGAGAATATCTAAATGGGTCATGACACTCAATGAATTTGATATTGAGTGTGTAGATAGAAGAACAATAAAGGGGCAAGTCATTGCAAATCAACTAGCGGATGCACCTTTGACAGATAACAACCCATTAAGCTTTGAATTTCCAAATGAGTCTATCTTCAACATCACTACCATAGCCTGGAAACTCTACTTTAATGGGACATATACTCAACATGGATCTAGAGCGGGAATCTTGTTGGTAACACCACATGGAGATACAATCCCTAAGTCATACAGATTTCTATTTCCATGAACCAACAATGTGGCCAAGTATGAAGCTTTAGTTATTGGCATTAAGATGACAGTAGATTGGAAGGTTAGGGAACTTCATGTGTACGGGGACTCACAACTCGTCATTAATCAAGTAAATGATGATTATCAAACTAAGGACGAGAAGTTGATACCATACAAGCGTATGGTGGATGACTTCAAGGAATATTTTGTTGTGATATCTTTTGAGCAGATACCAAGATTGGAAAATAAAGCAGCATATGCAATGGCTACTATTGCATCCCTCCTTGACATACCTGAAAATCATTCTCGTTATGAGTTCTTAGTGGAGCCAGTCTCCCATCCTACTTATGAAATCCCAGAAATGAGCACTATTTACCACATCGTAGGGTCCAATTCTCCCTTATATGGCAAAGTTTACACCTATCTAAAAGAGAATATCCTACCACCTGACCTATCAAACAACCAGAAACGAATATTCATACACTAAGCATCCTGATATACCATCATCGCAGACACCTTATATCGACGAGGTTTAGATGGTACTTGGTGCAGGAGCACCTCGAGACCTGAGAATCTAGAGGATTCCATGCATACTCTGTTCTATCCAAAGTGTCATGTTGTAAGGCCTTAGCGCCATATTGAATCATAGTTGGCTGAGTAGCGGTATAAAACTAAGTCTATATACATGTCATGCAAGATTGTAACCAAACTAAAAAGATTGTAACCGAATGGCAGAGGTGGTTATAGGGCAATTCGCCTTCCATCTTGTGTAACTGCCAACGTGAGTCTATATAGTCAGTCTGTGTTCTTTAAGAGACACATGGAGAGAAAGTGAGGCATAGATAGAGAAAATTGATTTGTATGTATATTTTCTGAGGAATAAGAAATTTTGTTTTGAGTAAGGTTCTGTTGCACGGAATGTAGTTAGGAAGCATTCCACTGGTAGAGATTTCTTCGAAATCAGTGGAATAACTTCCTTAGGAGTAGATTGTTTTCCATTCTGTTGAGTTTTTGTTGTTTCTGTGTGAGTTGTTCAGTTGCAGAGTTGTAGAGGCAGTCATCGGCATATCGGTATATCGATGTATCAGAAGGAGAGGAAATGATCCCGCCGATGATATAAGTCTTACCGACGAGTGAGTTCGAAGGTTCATCGGTGAGGAACAACTTTAGTCCCACCAAAGGTGTATTGCAAATGCATATCGCAAATGTATGTTGAGATTGTATGTTGAATATACATTGTGTCGGATACAAAAGGTGACTGGTAGTAACGGTGAAATCAGGGTGAAGATACATTGGTCCACTGGTAGTAGCAAGTCATGTAAAGCATATACAATATTTTGGCATATCGGCGTGAGTGGCAATATCAGGGGACAAGTGCAAGATTCCACCAAAATTGGAAGTCACCCCTAAAGTGGATTGTTCCATCGGCGCATCAGCCAAGGCTTGTGGGTGCTCACTGATGAAGGAGGTCACGCCGAAGTATCTGGAATAGTCAAACAAGTCAAGTTTATCAGCACATCGACCTAGCTTCTTAAGTGTTTGTCGACAGTATTAAGCCCTGTCGACAAGTGAGAAGAGTGGAGTCTCCATCGGGGAGAGTTACAACGTCGGAGTGACAATTTTGAAACCGACCGATGGTAACGATCTCACCGATAGAAAGATCTTGGTCAGGCTACGCCGATAGTGGTCTGTCTCGCTGATCAGAGTCAACAATGGGGTGTCAGAGTCTTGGTGGCATCGGTCTATCGGCCAATGGATTTTTAAGCACGCTGATAGTATATTGTCTTGCCGATAGTGAAGAATGAAGGTGTTTTGGTATTGTTTTGGACCTTCTGTAGGGGTATTTAATGTTGAGTGAGCATTTATCTCTCTGTACTGTGGGTTAAATGGGTATCCAACCCCTTTATTGAAGCTTCCTCTGAGCGCTCTACATCAGTACTCTCCTTAGGTGTTTAGATAGTGAGGAATATCAGACTGCTCTGAGTGAAGTACATGAAGGAATATGCAGGATGCACTCTAGTGGTCCTACCTTGGTGAAGAAACTCATGTGTCTCGGGTACTATTGGCTGAGCATGGAATTTGACTCCTATCATTTTGTCAAACAGTGCAAGAAATGCTAGATTCACGGTAATTTGATACACGCACCCGCTCAAGAGTTGCAACCCTTAATGACACCTTGGCCCTTCTGCTAATGGGGACTTGATCTAGTAGGCAAGATTCACCCTTCATCCTCCAATGGCCACAAATTCATTATCACATCCACTAAGTATTTTACGAAGTGGATTGAGGTCGTTCCATTAACCAACATCACAGGGAAACATATATCCTCTTTCATCCTCAACTACATCATATGCAGATATGGTATTCCATTATCCATTGTCACGGATAATGGGTGACCTTTCAAGAATCAGGATGTGAAAGAACTTTGTGATAAATTCCACATTCAACATCGCTTCTCCACTCCATATTACCGGCAAGGTAACGGCCAAGCTGGGGCATCGAACAAAACTATCCTGAAGATACTCAAAAAGATTGTCGATGATGCTGGCCATGACTAGCACATGCAATTGAACCCCGCTCTGTGGGCCTACAGAACTAGTATACGCACTCCCACAGGTGTGATACCATACGCCCTCATCTATGGATCTGAAGCCATATTGCCTATAGAAGTTGAGTTACCTTCCCTCAGGGTGTCGTTAAAGGGTCTCATCAATGATGAGGAATACATAGTATCCAGGCTCCAGGAGCTAGAGCTGCTAGAAGAACGAAGACAACATGCCTTTAACCATCTTAAGGCATACTAGTAGAGAATGTCAAGAAGTTATAATCACAGGGTCAAACGACGAGTCTTCCAGGTGGGTGACTTGGTTCTAAGAGAGAATCCAAGAAATCAGCAAGATAGAGAGAAAAAGGGGAAATTTGAACCCAATTGGTTGGGTCCCTATGTCATAGTTGCTGCCTATGGGTTAGGAGCTTATCAGCTATCAACATCAGAAGGTGAACTATTTGATGACCCCATCAATAGTATGCACCTTCAAAGGTTCTACACCTAAATAACCCCAATGCAAGGGATATATAAAAAATCTTGCAATATGCGCAAGTGGTGAAAACTTGGAAACAAGCGCTATTGGCGATAAACTGCTTTCTCCATCTTTTAGCAATTCCAACTTCCATCAGTCTTTCCTACCATATCCATCAAGTAACCACACTCATTTGCAACCACCTGACGATAACCTATCATAGCTTAGTGCTCTGTCACCCTTATCACCTCATTCAATGAGGTCATCAAATCCTATCATCCATCCTGTTGTCTATCGCAAGTTCATTGTCAGTATCGTCAAATCCTGAACTACGTCACCTCTGAGTTATCACATAGGCAAGGCCATCATTGATGCGCCCCCGAGGCACCTTACCCATTCATCCATATCCCAAATCCTACCATAAACCTATTCTTCATCCATATCTTCATCCATCACCGGTCTCAGCCTTCAAGGTTGAACTACATCGTCTCTACGCTATCACGTAGGCAAGGCCATCATTGATGAGCCCCCGAGGCTTCCCATCCATTCCATCCCTTATCACCCATCCTTTTGTCCATCCATTCCATCCCTTATCACTCATCCTTTTGTCCATCCAATTCCACTCAATTACCAACCCCTAGGTCTTAGGTCCACATAGTCCACACCCTGAACTACGTTGCCTCTGCGTTGTTACGTAGGTAAGGCCATTTATCAATGAGCCCCCGAGGCACTAGGTTAGTCCCTTAGGGCCCGTCACTTTAGTCTATTGTCAGTTCATCCAAAATAAATCGATCCTTTACTTGACTGGGGGCAAATCCTCGACCTAGTTAGTGAATTGGATTTTTGAATGCTACAACTCAGAGAATAACAAACCGGATCATGGTTTTATCACTAGATAGCAAGCAGCGCAACAAAGCAAGCTTTAAAACATTGTCTTGGCAAGAAGACGTTAAAACTACACCTGACAAATCCTAGCTTGCCTAAAACATCACTTGTGAGTCTATCAAGTTATTGCAAGAAAACATATATCTATGGCAAGAAGTTTTTTAATGGTTGTTTAAAATATTATTATTAGAATTTTTGTTATTATGTCTCCTATGCTACTCAAGGATGTCAAAAACTAGAGATGCTATGATGGAACATGATTATTTTATTTGTCTGTTGTTTGTAGGTTTATCTTTAGTAATGTTAAGCCTTGTCTAACGACATGATCAATAAAAGATCATCAAGGACATCAGAGGTCTAAACATGAAATAGGTGTAATCCTTGTTTGTTGATACACAAGCAATACTCAAGTCATCTTGGTTCAATTATACTTAGATGATTGTATTAACTTGCTAAATCAAAATCCATGTAAGTAATACTCAAGTCATCATGGTTTAATTATACTTAGATGCTTGTATTTTCTTACAACATTTTAAAAGCTCAATGATGAAACAATGTACTTCAAAAACTTGTACAAGAAGATGACAAAATCCACTATCATACATACCAAATTGCATTCCATTTCATTATAAGAATTTCATCATTATCAAATTTCCAAGTGTCTCAAGATCTAAGTTATTCATTTCATCCATTAACCAAATCATTCTTCTAAATTATCTTTCATTATCCAAATTATTTCATCAAATTTTCAACTCACTTCTTCTAATCAATTTTTCATTCATTCATATCAATCAATCACTCAAATCAAATATTTAATCACTTCTTCCATTCATCCTTATCCAATCAATCCAAGCAATGATCCAAATGCAAGTCTATCCTTAATCCATACCAATCGAGTTAATCAATCTTGTCAAATTATCGAATCGCAATCAGTGGTCTTGATCGTAAACTTGTCGTAAACCAAGTTAGTCAATTGTCATCATCAGTGGGATATATCTTTCCCACATCTTTGTGTTGATCTAGGGATATATCGTTCCCCACAATGAAAAACACTATCATCAATCATTATCAATTAATCATTGGTTTACAACTTGACAGGGGTAGTACCTTGTTTGCTCTTGTATCATTTGTGCATACTTGTTTGCTTGCTTGTGTGTGTTATCATTTTACCTTGCATAACATATCATTCAGCTCTTTCGTCCATCCCTTATCTTTCATCCTCCATTTTCATAGCTATCCTTTATCATTCTTGTTCATCGTGAGATAGTTCGTCAGCCTTTTGCAAAAGTTAATCCTGACCAATCTCCCAAGGGGGCATCCTATCATCATTTAACCTAAACCAGGGGCAAACTGGGGCATGTATCAATCGCAAAAAAAAAATTCTTTAAAACAATGTGATAAAACACATTGTCTCAAAGAGGGGAAAAATGTATACACCTAAAAATGACTAAGTGGAATTAAATAAATATTTTAATATTTATTTTATTCTCATTCTTCTATCAATGAATAAATTCATTAATTTATGTATATGATTCACATCATCATAATTCTACAACAAATTAATTAATTCACCAATTCTAATGTCATCCATAATTAAATAATTCCTAAATTATTTAATCAATCATCTTATCCCAAAGTCAAAAGTCCATAATCCCACATCATCCAATCCACCTCACAATCCACCTTATCATGTTGCACACATAATTAAGTATTTTAATATTTAATTATCTAATTTATCCTCACCCACATGTCCTATTATTTCTCCAACCATCCCTATTCTCATAAGCATGGTCTCTCCATGTCATCTTGGTCAATAGACACCTTGAGACACTTGTCCCATAAGTCCCTATTTTCCTTCCAACCATCCTACAAACAAGGTCCCCTTCTTTGACCTTCACTCTATGGTCTTGGTGAGCCTTGTGACATGTGGCCTCATGTCACACCTTTCTCTCCACCTTGTCAAGGTGAGAGGGACATCTTCCATATTTCTCTCCCTCATCCCAACCAATTCGATCTCCATCGTACACATCACAAGACTTCTTCTCCATCGTTGAGATCATGACACTTGGAATTGGCCCCTCTTTGGCCTATAAAAGGAACCCTCATTCCCTCATTTCCACAATCCAAGAGTTTTTGTAAACTTGCTGTGCAGAAATTCTACCAGCGTGCCTTTGGCAAAGTATCCTCATTTCATTTGCATAATCTCATTATCATCACAATCATCCAACCATGTCTCCATATCACCATTATCCATCATCCTAGAGTTGCATTTGTAGTTTAATCTTCATTGCATTATCCATCTACAACCATTCTCATATTGTCATCTTCAAACAGCAAGGAAGTACACACTTCTAAGAGCTCAACTCATTCATAAGATCAATACGAGATAGGCAACAATGGAAGCTACGAGGTGAATCGGTCTACGAAGGTATAATCTTTGTTTATTTGTATTTGCATCATTTCTATCGAGTTATTGGATATTTAGTAGTTTAATATTGTTGTTCATATTTCCTCTAACAGTCACCAACACTCAGGGCCACGAAAAGTGTTTCAACATTTGAATCATCATGATCCTCATCTTTTGAAGAACAACTGCTCTCTATGGAATACAGACTTCTCTTGAACTTTTCTCTCTTGTTACTACCCCTTGATTCTTTAAAAAGACATTTAGAGGCAAAGGGACCAACCTTTCCACAATTGAAACATTTGAAAGGTAACTTACCTTTGTATTTTCCAGTGTCTTTCTTCAGTCTTCTCACAAAATTTGCTTCAACTTCATCATATCTCTCATCTTCATCAACAACTTCATCCTTTGTCTTCATACTGACTTTGAAAGTAGCTTCTTTCTTTGGAGCATCACTGCCAAAATCTCTCATTTTAAAGGTAGTAAGGGAACCAAACAATTTATCTACAGTGTATGTATCCAAGTTTGCATTCCTTAATAGCAGATACCTTATGATTGTAAGATTTGGGAAGAGATCTCAGAACCTTCTTCACAATCTCATCTTCTTTCACTTCTCCACCAAGACCTGTGATGCCATTGAGCACATCATTCACCTAGAGCATATATTCAGCAATGTCTTCATCCTTTGACATTTTTAGGGTCTCAAACCTGCTCTTGAAGATTTGCATCTTTGCTTGCTTTACTTTCTTATCTCCTTCATAAATGGTTTCAAGTTTAACCCAGACTTATTTAGCAAAACTACAACTCATTATCTTTGAAAGTTCTGACTCAACTAACCCACTCATGATAGCAAACTTTGCCTTGGCATTGTTATCATACTTCTTAACTTCATCTGCGTCTGTAGGAATAGTAGCAGGAACTTTGTAACTAGTCTTGACAGAATCCCAAACACCACACCCTAGAGAAGTGATATAGGCTTCCATCCTTAGCTTCCAAAAAGCATAATTTGTTCCATCAAACCTAGGTATCTTTCTGGATCCATTTTGTGCCATCTTAAACCTTCCTCAAGTGGTTAAGCTTTCCTCAGAGGAACTTGGCTTTGATACCAATTGTTGAACACAGCAGGATACTGAGAGGGGGGGTGAATCAATATCTAAACAAACTTGAACTTCTCTAGAGCAGATTAAAACTTAAGCATTATAGCATTAACATGAACATGAAAGATTAACACAATGCACATAAACACATAACACTAGATATACATGGAAAACCCTAAAAGGAAAAAAACACGGTGAGGATTAACTCACAATATATGAAGCTCAAAATAACAACTTTGTTTTAGGGCTACAACCCAAGGAAGCTACTACTCCCTGCTGACTTTATTTTAGGGCTACAACCCAAGGAATCTACTACTCCTTGAAGAATTTTTTTTAGGGTCACTCCCAAGGAAGCTACTACTCCCTGAATTGAGAATACACTTACAAAAGATTACAATATGACAATACTTCTACTGTCTGAAAACTGACATTGAAGATCACACCTTTGATGATTGCAATTCTGCCTCTTTACACTTCCTTCTGATGATCAGATCAGTTAGGCACACTCTATGATTGATCACTTTCACAAATATGTCTTCAAGATGAATCAAGACAATATCAACAACTTTTGCTCTTTCTCCTTTAGTTGCACATCATAATGCATTCATTCTGCTCCTTATTTTGCTTGCGAGCCTTATCAATCACTTTACAATTACACCTCCCCTAACTCAATTTGATTTACAATTTATACATGATATTACATTGATTACATTGCTTGTTGGCCAGAGAGAATATGAAAAATACATTTATAAGTCGGCTAGACAACATACAACATGAAACGTCTAGAGGATAAGTGCTAAACAAAATCACACACTACACCAGCAGAAGACTTATGCCTTGTGGACATCAACACTTGCTTAACCAGGTCCAAAACATCCTTCACAACATCAATTATCAAGGAATTACATCTGCACGCTCCACTCATTTGATAGCAAAGACATGAAACTTGAAGCATAACGGCCACAACAACTTGAAAACCTTGTGCGGAACTAGAAATAAGAAAGATCTTCATGAAACTCTTTTAGATGAGTCTACATGACTCATACAACATCTCCAACACCCCTTTACCTCCGTACATCAAAGATTTTGTGCCGCACATCTTCAACCATGAATTTTGAGAATAACCACTCATCCAGAATACACTACAACATACTGTCATTGAGAAACTGAGCTTGCAAACCACCAAGAACCTTGAAGCTGCAAGAGAGCATGTAATGCACATCCAAAAACATGTCCACAAAACCACAAAGGCAAATATTCACATCCAAAGGAATGTAGAGCATCCTAACATGCCTTCAACACCACCTTACTCTACCAGTACACATGCTAGTACTCTATCATGCATAACTTTCACAACGAAAGGTCAAATGATCTCAAACTTTGGAATTATCACCTTGACTGAATCTTGAACATAGTTCTAGAACCACATAGCCATAGCTGCTAATGTGGAGCAATCTCCCAGACAGTCTTCACAGGTAGTCATCCTGTAGCAGAAGCAGTCACCAACTTTCAGAGGCCAAACCTTATTGGTATCAATACATACATTCTTAGAAATAGTAGGAGAAATCATACATTACGCTTCAGGCCACCAGTAACATCACCAACACATCTGATCATCTTAGTGGTTCTAATTCCCATATTAATATGACTACATACTCAACTCTACACTGATTAAGACATGACATCCAACCATGAACTTCAGTAACCATATTATATTCAACATGACATCGAACCATGAACTGTATCCTCTCTGCTAGATAGGACATGACATCCAATCATGAACACCATCACACATCCAATATAGTATTGACATCAATGACAACCTTGTGACAGTGTTGACATCAATGTCAACCTTAGGAACCATATGTGTAACAAGATTGTCTAATCACATCTACAAATTCTAGGAGATAGAGTCATGAAACATCCCAATACATCTCTCAGATGACAAAATGTCATGTCATACAAGGCTTCAAGAATATTTGCACATCCAATTTGTAAAGTCTTCATCAAATGGCCAACTATATTCGAGGATCTTTGCCAATGTGTTTTGATGAGCCTGGTATCTTTCCTCTAATAGTCTTTTGGCTTCCTTCACAAAGCTATCTAGTCATGATTCCAATTTTAGCAAATTCTTTAACTTCACATTGCATAAAATTGGATCCACTTTGTCCCCTTGGATGATTGACATGACCAATGTTGGAGTGATGTCTTCAAATTATGCCTTTCACTGTTCCATTGGTTTCATTCCTCATTCAGTATTCAAAATTGCAGGCAATTGGCAATCCTACAAGGACTTGAAGTTATCAAACTTCTCCTTGATAGTCAAATCAAACCTGCTTCAGAAAGAAGAGACATCATTTAAAAGATTTGCCGCATCATATGTAGCTAATATCTCTTGTGCGACTTCTATATTAAACCTTGTGTTTCCTTGAATAACACCTATTAATGATAGCCTTGGGATCCATATGCTTAAAATGTCTCAAAATTGATTCCTGCCTAATTTGGACTTCCCTAGCTTTTCTCAACTTGTCAAAACAAGTCCATGCATTATTAGTTTTACCAAAAAATTGAGAGATTCTGTGATTAAAAAATGTTCTCATCAACTTAGAGGTATCATGTACCCTTTTAGCCCTTGCTGCAACTTCTACCTCTTGGCTCTTCTTTAACTCCTCTTTTAAGCCCTGAATTCAAAGCATGAAGGTGTCTCTATCCTATTGACACAATGTGGCTGAAGAAATGGGAGGTGACACAGAATCTCTCAAAGTGATCCTAGGTTGATCAACCATAGATTTGACCTTGTTATACTCGTGTAACAACTTTGTGTGTTATGTTTGCAATTTTTCATGATCTGCTTGTAACTTCATAGCTGCAGCTTCACTAAACAAAGCAATACTAACAACCAGGGAAGAATCTTGTGGTGATGTTGTGTCTCCAAGCCTTTTGACAATCAAATTTATATTCAACTCACTAATGTCTTTGATAACTTGAGGTTTATTATGCTCGGATGTCACAGCCCAAATAGCTAAAATCTCATATTTGTCACTAAACCCTGATCCAAAATAAAGGTCTTTGGCTTGTTCCTCATCCCCCAATATATCTTCATCAGTGTCCTATCTCCACATAGTATCTAGGGATATAGTAGAGGCTATAAACCATCCTTGCAATAATAGACACCCACTCTCCCTAACTAGCCTTATTCCTACTTCACGTGTCATTTTGGATATATCAAATTCAATATGTTTTTGGATGCTTTGCACACGTCTCCTTCGTTGTCTTCTTCCACTTGTTGCATCTCACCCTTCTTTTTCTATAATTCTACATTTACCTTACCTTTGAATAACATCAATTTGAACTCTTCATACTTGATGAAGTCATCATCAGAGAGAATTCTCACAAGCTAAGGCCCTTACATCCTGAACAACATTGTCACCTTCTTCCAAATTCAAAAGTGTTCTCCCAAGAGGGAGAACATTCACCTCAGGCCTTCAGAGTGAAAGAACAACCTGTAATATTTCTTGATACTCAGCTTGGTTTTCACCAATTCCTTCTATAATATCATAATTGACAAAGGGATGAACCCTTCCCCGTGGTTCAATTTCAATGGGTCTCCTCCTTCTGCCATTTGCACAACATTAATAGTTGGGACATGGTGAGATGTCAGCCTAGCTTCCATTGCACTCTCCTCAGGGATCACATTTCTAGCCACAATTGGAGGATGACCCATAAGGAATCCACATTGCTTAACAATTGCTCCATTCTGATGATAGGGTCCTTTATGGCATCAAATGCTCCCATGTAAGTAGGATCTAATTTTGACCTTTTCTTCTCATAGGTGCCAATTTGCACCCAATGCTCTCTTCTTGAGACAACTTCATAATTAGTCTAGTAATTTTTGATTAAATCTTCTGAAATGTTAAGTTGGTGCTCATACCTTGATTTCTCCATAACTTTTCTTATCCGATGAATGAAATGCTCAGGGTCAACCTTCTTCTCTTACCTCATTTTATTCTATACTCCATCAACTTGGTCTCCGAGAGGTCAAGACCTTCTTTAGCAGTGATAAAAAATCAGAAAACCTGATAGTAGATGGGAAAATGATCCTTTCTTGCTTTGCCTTGGGTGCATTTTATCAACCTCGTTGAGTTGCCACATTGCCTCAAGGAAGGCGACCCTATCTAGCACAATGAAATGAAGAATATGCGGCTCCACTTCAGCTCCATAAACTCTGATGATTGTATATTCTTGGTGGAAGAACCAATCTCCCCAATTGTACTCCCAACCCTTTTTCTATCTCAACATGCTTTGACCTTAAAAATCTTATGAAAGAGGGAGACAACCTATTTCTATTATGCCCGAGCTTAGTCACTATTCTCTACACAAAATGTCTTTCAAAAACATAGTAGTCAACTTCAGAGCAATGTGAATATCAAATGTGCGTTCTTATCTGAATTGGCATAGGCTAATGATCTTGTTTGATAGTTGCAACCATCAAGGGTGGGTCCCATGTATCCTTCCCCTGGTATAAGAAGACTTGACAAAGAATTGAATACCATTTGAAATATGGGGTTTTGTTATAAGTTTTGAGGATTGTCAATTCCTTATGAATTCCTTCAGCTATGAAGGAAGCAAAATCAAATAGTTTGTTGAGATGTCGGTGTTGAATATCAATAGCTATCATGATGTGGATGGACATTTGTAACTTATAATCTGTCCCTAAAGCCTGACACATGGCCATATAAGTGAGTCTGAAATACTCCATAAACGTATCAACATTCAATGGCTTCTTCTCACTTAGATAGATTCTTCTCAATCCACGATGATCAACAATCCTATGCTGTGGCCACCATTTTACTCTCTAGCTACTCCTATCCTTGGCAAACTCTTGACATAACTCATTGAAGTCAATTTGGACATTGGCATGTGGGTTCAAGTTGAAGACCTTTCTAATCAAATCCCTATTCAGTGTGAGCAACTCTTTATCATTTGACCTTCTCAACTACCTAGTTTGTGGGTTATACTGTCTACTAATGGCATATATCAAATCAGTGCTGACAAACACATTTGACACTACAAATTTTCTTAAATCAAAACATTAAATGTTTGAAACCGGGACAAGCTACTCAACACACTTGTAACAATGCTTAACTAATTCCCATCCAGTGATAGGGATAATGGGGTCCATGATTTCTTCCATTATGTTTTGCAGTCTCTCCATGAGAATGCCATTGCGCTGGGCCTGCTTAGCCTTCTTCGATGAACCAGACAATAAATCAAGTATGTCTTGGTCTAAACCCCTCTTAGACCTACTGGTTTGGGATAAAATTTGACTCATGGTGGCAATCAAAAACTATTATAAGAAGAGTGCAATTTTGATAGCCAGTCGCCACATGAGTTCTAAAAATGTATAAACCCTACCAGGTTGTATTTAACCAGATTGAAAGCCCTAATTTCCTTTTGAAGCACAAAATTTAGAGGGCCGCAAAACACTTACCTTTTTTGGCGCGCCTTAAAAACACATAGCCATTTATGCACTCAGTGTAATTCTTCGTTGAAGCTATCAAACACCGACAATGGTTACTCGCACAATTCTCTATCTACTGCGAGGAAATTTACACGAAAATATTTTAGGAACTATAATCTGAGCAATATAAGCAATTCACCACATTCCCAATTAATGCATGCACATTTCTCAAGCTTTGGTTACTGCAGCCGTTGCCCTTTCATTCAACTTTGAATTCTGGCCATCGATATTTGATCAAGATCAATGGTGTGCATGACATTTTGAATTATTTGAAAATACAAGGACATGTGTCAAATTTTGTCTGATGCCATGACACGTTGATCCATCTGGCCTGACAATCTCCATGTGGCCCAATCAAATTTCTACAACAAGGACCTAAACTGTAGGCCTGCTCAATCTATAAGGCTTCTATCGCACATTGCATCCTTGAAAAAAGTATTTTCTTGAATGCGCAATGCACATGAGTTGGCACGAGCCAATAATCATCATCCATGTGTATTGCAACTCATAAAGTGAAGGTCCTTTGGCAAGACATCGCGCATTGTAGGCTCGAAAGTGGGCCCACTTTCTAAATTGTGATGCGAAGGATTGGAATCATGCAATGAGGATTCACCATCTAGCAGTGACCGCTACATAATGAATGAACACTGCTATATAATGAATGATTGAATGAATGAAAGATTTTAATGACGTCCAAGCAGCCTAAGGGACCCGGGAAGAAACCCTCAATATATTTTCAACCTCCTTTCGAGATCAGATCTTCTGTTGTTTATCTTGACCAATAAACTAGCAATATTGAGGAACCGAGGCTCCTCGAATGACCAAGACTACCCAACAACCACTTTATATATGTCAGAGGCGTGCAAGCTTGCAAACTTAATAAGGACCGAGAATTCAAGTATGCGATGTGAAGGATCGACACGATGCAATGACAATCAAACACATGGAATGCTGACTTAGAGCCCGCCGAAGGATTAAAATAATGTAGCAATGGGCAGCGACAGGTTGCTATGGGAAGGGGCTGGTAAAATAATGAGTTTTGAGGCTTAGGCACACAACTTAAAGGATTTTTACTAGTCAAATAGGTCACCGTCGGAAAAGAAAAACTTGCAGCAAATCCATTGAAACTAAAACAATAAGGGTTTTAAGCGTAGGAAAGAAAAGTTAAACCTTGATACACATCGATCCTAAACCCTTGAAGAATGAATTCAAAAAAATAGGAACATTTCTAACAGTGGCTCATGTTTGGGGACGTATGTTCCAATGGGACATAACGAGGGTCTAGAAAAACTCCGATACGCAGACCAAGACAAGAACACACAAACACATACATTTCACCATGGGTCACAAACAACCATGGCTGCATTGAACATGATTATAAAATAAATAAACGTGCATGGAGAAAGAGGCCAATGCCTAAGAAAAGAAATGTTTCAGTAATTGTCCATGCACTGACAACCCCTAAAATTCTCCAGTCAAATCCGTAATGAAATATGAGTTCTCTCCATGTGAATTCTCAATTACATAGGGACCAAGCCATAAAGGATCAAACTTTCCGTGTTTCCCTTTATCATGAGCTCTAGCATTCCACATTAAGACCAAATTCCCAACCTCAATTTTTCTTTGGCTGGCTCTTTTGTCAAATAAGTATTTTACCTGTCCCTGTCTCTTCATATTAATAGCATTGGCCTTTCTTCTATTCTCATGCAATTCAACCAACTGATTAATTCTTTGAACAATAACATCTTTTGGCTCTTCATTGAACTCTTGCATAAATTTATAAATAGGTAGCAAATTGTTAATTGGTAACACTGCATCCACCCCATATACCAGTTCAAATGGTGATCTTCTTGTTGATTTTTTAGGGGTGACTCGGTCAGCCCAGACAACTAATCTTAAGTTGGAATTTCATGCTCTCTTATTCTTTCCCAACATCCTTTTGATAATCTTCATTTGAATTTTATTGTTGGATTATGCCTATCCATTTCCTTGTGGATGATATGGAGATGAATGAGACATGTTAATCCCATACTCAATACAAAGGTCACTAAACTCTGACGATCTGAAACACAACATTATCTATGATGATCTTATTGGGGATTCCAAACCTTGTGATAATGTGGTCCGATACAAAATAAATCACAACCTTGATGGTAGCCCTTCTGGTAGGAATTGCCTCGATCCATTTTGTAAAGTAATCAATGGCTACCAAGATTTTTCAATCCACCACTCAACTTCTAAGTGATTTCACCAATGGAACCTATACCTTATTATTGAAAAGGAGCTTCAACTATTAATGGTCTTAGAGGTAGTGCTCTAAAGCCTTTCAATTTTCTGAAGACCTCTGATAGACATCACAATTTCTCACCATCTTATGTGCATTCTTGAATAGAGAAGGCCACCAATATCCTACACGCATAACTCAATGGACTATTGTTTTGGCGATAAAATGGCCACCACAATTTCCACTATGTATGTCCTGCAACACCTTTCTAGATTCCTCTTTATCAAGGCATTTCAAAAGAACACCGTCCTTATTCTTCCAAAATAAGTCTTTGACAACAAGCACATATTGCATGCAATTTCAAAGTCTTTTTTTGCTTTTTGTCATCCCTTTCGAAAACTTCATTTGATACAGGTAATGCAATATATATTTATACCAAGGTGAATTCTCTAACGCACAACTTTCTTCACCCTCCTCCATCTCTAGGTGATTGATCTGAGCAACCTCCAAGTTAGATTTTGCCATTAGTTTGGCCAAACCTTGCCCTTTAACTAGCTTGGTGATCTGGATTTCAATGTTGAACTCCTAGATTTTATTAATCAGCCTACATCTTCTATCTGTCACTTCTTGCTGGGTGAAGATATCTTTGAAAACATGTCGTACATATGCAATAACTTTGGCACCTATTAAGTATGGTCTAAAAATTTTAATTGCCTTGACTAGAGCATAAGTTTGTTTCTTCATATTGTCATATCTTAATTCTGTAGTCTGGAATGATTTACTGAATAAAGAGATTGGTTGTTCAAATCCATCTTGATTCTTTTGTAGCAACACAACAACAATGGTATGGAAAGAGGCAAATGAGAACAATTGGAAAGGCTTTGAAAAGTTAGTTGAAATGAGTATTGGGGCTTGTTTAATTGCTTCTTTGATGTTCTGAAATGGTTGAGTTACCTCACCTTCCTGTATTATGCATTGCCCTTTCTTCAACATCTTAGATATAGCCTTTTTTTTCTCAGCAAAATTAGGAACAAACCATTTAACAAAATTGATCTGCTCAAAGAAAGATTGTATACCTTTGACTATTTTAGGCTGAGGAATTTTGTCAATTACAACAACACTTTTTGGATAAATTCTAACCCCATCCTTGGATACTATGTGTCCCAACAACTTTCCCTTTGTTACACCAAACATACATTTCTTAGGATTCAAGGAAATCCCATACTCTAGACACCTTTTAAAAATATGCTCTTCTTCCTTCTTTGAGAAGGATGTTAGATCATTTTGATATACAACCATGATGATGTTAATCAAATCTAAAAATTCTACATCTATTGCTCAGTGGAATGTAGCTCCTGCATTGATTAAACCAAAAGGCATCTAGATATAGACATATGTCCCCCAGAGACTGGTGAAAGTTGTTTTTATACTGCTTTGATTCCTTGACCTTGTCCTAATTGTAACTAGAGAAACCATCCATCATGGATAGAAGTTCACAACCAATCACGTTTTGCAACATTGCCTCCATGTTGGGCAAGGGATAATTATTTTTCAAAAATGAAATATTGAGATTCCTGAAATCCACTCACCGTTTTATATCACCATTCTTCTTCCTCACAGGGACTAGGTTAGACACCCAAGTAGAATGCTCAATTGGTTTAATTATCCTCCACTCTATAAGTTTATCCAATTCCTGTTGCATCTTACATGCTAGTGTAGGATTGATTGGCCTTTTCTTCTATCTAAAGGGTTTGACATCTAGCTTCTATGGGATCTCATGCTGGAATAGGTCTTCTTTATATGCCTTTAGGTCATCATATGATTATGCAAATACTTTGCAATAATTTCTCAATAATGTAACAAGCATCATCCTCACCTTTGGACTCATATTTTTTCCAATATATACTTTGGCAAAGAGTTTGTACCCAGATTAATCTCCTCTAAGTCCTTTTCTTGGATGATAGATGGATTGACTATGTTTCTGCCAGCTTCATCAAAGAATCTTTATAGGGAAACCAACCCTTTGGGGATCTATTAGTCTTCAGTTGGATGATTTCATTTCTAAATATAGTTTCCTTACTATCCTTACTCTCAACAAAGTGTTGAAAATCAATCTCCTAGTTATGGTATTCATCAATACAACTTAGGAACTTGAAAATGTCTTCATCATCCCTAAATACTTGCAAGTGATGGATGTTGTTGGGCACTGATGGTCTTGTCAACACTTCAATTTTTGAGATTCCTACTAATGATAAGTCCTCTGACCTGATTGCTACATTGACTAGAAAATTTGCCACTATATTTTTTCTCTTTCCACCTAGCTTATTGAGAAAGCATCAAATGACTCAATGCTATCTCAAACAACATTTATATATTGTTTGAGCCTTTTGTTTTTAGATGCATATCTTGATCTCACTTGGGATACCACCATCTCAAAATTCATTATCCCTCCACCAGATTGTCTAATCGGACCTGCAAATTCTAGGAGATAAGAGTTTTGACACATCCCAATACATCTCTGAGGTGCCAAAATGTCATGTCATACTAGACTTCAAGAATATTTGTGCATCCAATTTGTAAAGTCTTCATCAGATGACCAAGTATATTAAAGGATCTTTGCCAATTTGTTTTCATGAGCTTGGTATCTTCCATTTAATAGTATTTTGGCCTCCTTCACAAAGCTATCTAGTCATGATTCCAATTTTAGCAAATTGTCTAACTTGGCATTGCATAAAATTGGATCCACTTTGTCCCCTTGGATGATTGACATGAATAGTGCTGGAGTGATGTCTTCAAATTCTACCTTACACTGTTCCAATGATTTCATTCCTCCTTGGGTATTCAAAACTATAGGTAGTTGGCAATCCTCCAAGGACTTGAAGTTATCAAACTTCTCCCTGATAATCAAATCAAACCTGCTTTGGAAAGAAGAGACATTATTTGAAAGATTTGCCACATCATATGTAGCTGATATCTCTTATGGGGCATTTGGACTAAACTTTGTGCTTCCCTGAATAACACCTATAATGATAGCCTTGGGATCCATGCGCTTAAGATTTGTCTCAAAACTGACTCCTGCCTAATTTGGGCTTTCCTAGCTTTTCTCAACTTGTTAAAACAAATCTATGCATTGTCAGTTTTACCCAAAATTTGAGAGATTCTATGATCAAAAAAATTTCTTATCAACTCAGAGGTATCATGTACCCCTTTAGCCCTTGTTGTAGCTTCTACCTCTTGGCTCTTCTTCAACTCCTCTTTTAAGCCCTCAATTCAAAGCATGAAGGTGTCTCTATTTTGTTGAGACAATGTGCCTAAAGAAATGGGAGGTGACACAAACTCTGTTAAAGTGATCCTAGGATGATCAACCATATATTTGATCTTGTTATACTTGTGTAACAACTTTATGTGTTTTGTCTGTAATTTGTCATGATCTGCTTGTAACTTCTTAGCTACAACTTCACTAAACAAAGTAGTACTAGTAACCAGGGAATTACCTTGTGGTGCTATTAAGCCTTCAAGCCTTCTAACAATCAAATTTCTTTTCAACTCATTAATGTCTTGGATAACTTGATGTTTATTATACTTGGGTGCCACAGCCCAAATAGCTAAAATCTCATATTTTACAGTGAACCTTGACCCAAAATAAAGGTCTTTAACTTGTTCCTCGTCCCCCATCACATCTTCATAAGTATCCTGCCTTGAATAGTATCCAAGGCTATAGCAGAGCCTATATCCCATCCTGGCAATAGCAGACACCCACTCTCCCTGACCCTACCTTCTTCCTTCTTCAGGTGTCATTTTGGATATATCAAATTCTATATGTTTTTGGATGCTCTGCATAACTTCTCCTTCATTATCTTCTTCCACCTGCTGCATCTTATCCTTCTTTTGCAATTCTGCATTTACCTTACCTTTGAATAACATCATTTTGAACTTTTCAGACTAGATGAAGTCATCATCAAAGAGAAAATTCTCACAAGTTAAGGCTCTTACATATTGAACAACATTGTCACCTCCTTCCAAATTCAAAAGTGTTCTCCCAAGAGGGAGAACATTCACCTCAGGCCTTTGGGGTGAAAGAACACTGTAATATTTCTTGATACTCAGCTTGGTTTTCACCAATTCTTTCTATAATATCATAATTGACCAAGGGTTGAACCCTGCCTTGCGGTTCAATTTCAATGGGGCTCCTTCCTTCTTCCATTTGCACGACATTAATAGTTGGGACATGGTGAGATGTCGACCTAGCATCCATTGCACTCTCCTCAGGTATCTCATTTCTAGCCATAATTAGAGGCATGACCCATAAGGAATCCACATGGCTTAATAATTGCTTCATTCTGATGATAGGGTCCTTTATGGTATCAAATGATCCCTTGTAAGTAGGATCTAATTCTGAAATTTTCTTCTCATGGGTGCCAATTTGCACCTAATGCTATCTTCTTGAGACTACATCTCTATTCCATCAATTTCTGATTAAATCTTCTGAAAGGTTAAATTGGTGCTCATACCTTGATCTCCTCACAACTTTTCTTATCTGATCAATGAAATGGTCAGGGTCACACCTTCTTCTCTTGCTTGATTTCATTCTATACTCCATCAACTTGGTCTCCAAGAGGTCAAGACCTTCTTTAGCAGTGATAAAAAAATTAGAAAACTTGACAGTGGATGGGAAAAATGATCATGTATTACTTTGCCTTAGGTGTATTTTATCAACCTTGTTGAGCTATCACATTGTGTCAAGGAAGGCTACCCTGTATGGTACAATGAAACAAAGAATATGCGACTCCACTCAACTCCATAGACCCTGATGATTGTATATTCCTGGTGGAAGAACCAATCTCCCCAATTGTAATCCCAACCCTTTTCTAGCTAAACATGCTTTGACCTTAAAAATTTTATGAAAGAGGGAGACAACCTATTTCTATTGTGCCTAATACGAGTCACTATTCTCTGCACCCCCAAAACAACATCGGTCTCACCAATCTTGAATACGTAGAAATAATCAGTCACTCTATGATTACCCAACATGATGCTCATTTGTGATATCTTCTTTGTGTAGCTCATAGTGAATCCATCTGCCACCATCACATTAAACCCATCAAAATATTCATCCTGAAGGCCTCTCTTCACAACTAGCCCCTCATGAATGAAATTGTGGGTTGCCCCACTATCAATCAATGCTATCATTCGCTGACCCTGTAACACTCCTCTAACTCTAAAGGGATTATATCTAGGTGTACCCAATAGAGTAGCAAAAGTACTTCCTGACATTCCACCCATCTCTTGTACCTCTAGTTCAACTCTTTCCTCTTTATGTTCAATTGTTGAATCATCATGCTCCTTCTCTTCTTTACTATCTAAAATGACCTCAATGTAGTGCACTTTGCCTCTTCCTAGGCATTTGTGTCTTGGCTCCCATGGCTCCTTGCATGAAAACCAAAGCTTTTTCCTTCACAGCTCATTCTTGGCCTCATCATCTAAACTTGCCTTCTTAGGCCATTCCTTTTGAAAAGGTTTCTTGTTGCCTTTCTTAGGTGGGAATGCCTTAGCCTAAAATTTAGTCTTTAGCGTTGAAAACTCCATATTTGTACCTCTTTTTATCACATCATGCAAAGAAGGTGGTTCAAATGCCTTAACCCATCCTTGAAGTAGTTATGTCAACCCCTCGATGAAAAGAATAATGAGCCTCATCTCTAAAACTCAGGTACCATGACTGTAAATTTCTAAAATACTAAAACAGACATCCACTGAACCATATTGCTTAAGCTAAGCCAATTCTTTAAAGTGCAACTCTGGGTCTTTCTTATCAAACCTATATATCAATCTCTAAGTGAAATGAACATACGAATCAATGAGGCAATGACCTTGTGTTACCAATCCATGGTACCACCACTCATGCACTTCTCCCTCCAAGTGAAGTGTAGCATACTTAATTGCTTCATTTTCTATCACGGGATTAAGTTGAAAGTATGTATAAGGATTTTGCACCCATGCACGTGCAGTGCATTTGTTGGACCCATCAAACTAGGTATGGACAACTTTCCCACCCTATGTTGCAACTCTTGATTTTGTCCCCTTTCCCTCTTGGGTCTATTCCTGTATTTTAGTTACTAGATTCATGTAATATCATGGAAGAGTGAAATTCATCTCCTAGAGACTAGTACTCATGTAAATAATCCATAAATCCTTCACCCGCATTCTATTGTAACTCATTTCCTATAGGCTGCTCAACTAGGAATGTAGGCATTAAAGGCCTAGCTACTAACCCAATGGTAGTTCTAGTAGTGTTGTTGTTTACACTAGTTTCTCCATTATTTCTATTATTACTATTGTTTCCATTGTTACAATTATTTCCATGGTTGTTCTAGTTATCCCTCGAAGTGTTCATGTTTTGGATCATTTCTATCAACAACTGGGTTAATTGTTGTTGTCTTCTAGCAAGATGATTGAGTATTTGCATTGTAATATTACCCTGATTTCCTTCTCTATCACCCATATTCTCTTTTGTTTTGGCTTTTGAATCTAAATATTGAATCCTTCTTTGATAGGTTATATATTCTTTATCCCGTGGTTGCATTAATCTGATAACTCGAAATCAGGCTGGCAGGAAGACCAACTCTGAGACCACTATAATGTGCCGAGCTAGTTTTGTGTGGATTTTAACAAATGATTGTTTGGATGCCAATCACTGAGTTTCTTGTTTGAAATAACTTATAAGATATGTGAGCAAAAAACAAATGGTTTAGTTGCAAATTCATTACAAACTAGCTTAATGTTGTTATACTGATGATCATTTGAGATTTCAACAACAATTAATAGAATGAAGATAGAATGCTTGAATGAATTCACAACATATACTATAATAGTTGTAGAAGTAAGAACAAACTTTAATGTACATTAAATTTTTTGTCTAATCTTTAACAGTTGTTGCAAATATTCAGAATGAATCTACTAATGTTATTGCAATTTGTGAAAGCATCCTTTACTACCTAGAAATTTGTTGCGCACTCCAAATGAATTAATGATGAAGCAAACTTGAAGCAGTTGGGTGCTAAGACTCTCCAAATCCCATATAGCTGACAACACTTCCTTCCAATACTTCCCTCGCCTTGTCCTAGAATCAGTACCATGATTTTTCCTCAACAATATGGGTAGCCTACTTGAATAATGATGTCTTTGTTGTTTGGGAAGCCAAACAAGGCCCCAGTTCTTGTAGCATTCCTTCACAAAGGTTTGCAACTTGTTTTAAGAGGAAACAATACAAAAAGGAGGTTCAACACTATGTTTAAAGATTCCAGATTACACCACAAACTCCCAACTATCTTCCTTCAGCTCACAGTTCCCTTCAACCTCAAGTGCCAATAAAAATACTTCAAACTTCACCAAAATTTATTGTTTGTTCACAAATCTCAATAAAATTTACCTTGCAACGTTCTAGAAAAGCAAACACAAAATCTGGAAAATGATATAAACTTCATCACAATATTCTCAATCTTCAATCATTCTGCGCTCTTGTGAACCCTGAATGAATTCACCAAGGATTGGCTAGGTGGCTTTTCGTCCATGAAACTAATATTTGCCTTAGGGTTTCGTTCAAGGTTGAAAGGCTGAACAAATTGCTCAAGCTTAAAATAGGGTTTCAAGAAAATGAAATATGTCAAGAAGAAGCCACTTTTCCTCCAAAACCTCCTTTTATAACTTTTTAGGAGAAAAATATTTTATTTTATTTTATTTCTTTTATTTTCCCGCTCAAACCATAAAGTGTTATTTTTTACAACTTCACTTTTGAACCCCATGTCTAGAAACACTTTATAAAATCATATTATAATGTCTTATTCAACATTCATAATTAATTAAATATAAGTTGTCCTTAGAAATAAATTTAGATGACTTAATATTTAATTAATTAAACATTATGTTTTTCTAATCCCAAATAGCCTACGGGAATTAAAACAGGCTATGGGTCTCCATCCACGCTCACTCCTGAGAAGGGGACATTACACAATCAACAAAGGGGTTTAACCTAGGAGAACACATTCACCTATCGAGTCAACAATCTACTAAATGGTGTCACTTGACACCACATTAGCATATTGAAATAACAATAAGGTGAAGGTGAGTAGCTCCTTAAGTAGACTTCTTATTAGAACATTCCCACACAACATATATGAATTCTACGACAATTGATCTAGAATTCATGAGGCTCAAGATTGATTTGTATCATTATCTGTGATAGCTCACTCTAAGAGATTCATCAAACCAAGGTAATTAAATTTCTTATAGTGGTGAATTGATTCAAAATGGCATCAACTCCATTTTTCAATCATTGATCCTAGAGCTAAGTTCCTATATCCTCTTATTTAATTGTCACATTTATTCCATCAATTATCAATCCAAGCTTAGTTATCTAGGATAATTTGTGCTTAATTGATTTCACTTGTTTAATTAACCTAGATAGTTTCCTATACATAAAGGAAAATAAACTTTCCATATGGGTTAACCTAAGATAAATAAGTAAATGTAATCAATTAAGCACAAATCAACCTAGATTAAATAATGAAATATGGTGACTAATTACTTAGACAAGTGTACTTACTATTTTAGGAAAGTAAGTGAGAAGGGTACTTAGTGTTGAAGCAATCAACTAACCAAGATCAAATCTACAAAACCAAATAATCTTCTACACAAGAGAGACAAACAACAAATAATGTTATTCTGCCAACAATAAAATAAAATACACAGGATTGCATAATGCAAGAGAAGCCTTGCTTATAAAGGCAAGGTTGAGAGGTAGGATGAAGTAGTCTTATGACAAGTGTCTTAATCCTATGACATGCGCCAACTAGAGGATACGATGCCAACTAGTTTATAAGATCAAATGTGTAGGATGACAACTAACAACATCTAGAAGCTAGCTAAGTCAACTTAACATGTGGACAATTGTGAATAGGTGCTAACTAATGACTAGTTAGATAATGTGCCTGGCTCACACTATAAAGGTAAACCGAATAGGTAATACCCTTGTTCACACCAACACTTAGCTCTATGACTAAAGAATGGGTTTCTTTGAAGATTCTTAAGGTAGAGTCGTATCTACTTAGGAAACAACACTTCTCTATCAGTGAGATACCTTGAAACTTGTGTTGGGCATGTGCTCTACTAGGGATCAAGTTTGTAACTATGGGTCAAGACTGTGGTTGCAAAATTGTCCTTTGAGTCCAAAATGAACCCTATGCAATGTTAAACTATGTTCTACTACTTGCCTAAATGATCTTCACTTGTTTTTCTACTTTCTGATATCAAAAGATTGGTGGTATTTAAGAATACCTTGGTAGGATTGTCGTTGTGTCACTAAGGTACATGTTCTCGTAGGTCAACTCATGGAAATGTGTAAAAGATCAAGAATAACACTCTTTATACATGTATGTTAAAGATGAAGGTAAACCACTACAATATAGAAATCTAAAATAATGTTGCAAATATGAATTTTAATCTATAGAATGCCAAAATTGAGATAAAACATGTAAATCAGCAATAAAAGACATCAGAAAACTCAAGAGATTCACACAAGACACAAGTGATCTACATGGAGAAACCCTTTTGGAAAAAAACTCATTTGCAAAAGAGGACAATTCCATATTATCTTCAAATGAGATTGCAATACAATCACTTCCTTCAATCCTGCATCCACTCTAACTACACCTATGTACATGTAAACATATAATTTCATACTCTACACTTCTCAAAATTCTATTAAATAGGAAATACAATATTACAAAAGAAGTCACTAGAATATGGCACCAAAACTTGGGAAAATCCAACTCCCACATTGGGAGGTTACAAAAGTAGGAATTAATGACACTCTTACACTTGTCATAACCACCTCCACATATGTAGTGCTCCATTATGGAAAAATCCCATGCCCATTTTGGGAATAACCAACAATAGGCTAAAAATAGCCTCTTACACCCACTTACAAGTCATAATAGGCTGCCCAAAATTGGTTGATTCCTTACTATACGTAAGATTCTAATAATAACAAATTCCTTACAACATGTCATAAGCCAATAGTAGACTTGGACGCCCCACATTTACTTGTTTACTATCCCAAGGTAAATTTGTCATAAATTACAATCACCATAAATAAATATTTACTATAGGAAATGGATCTCACATCCAATATGGAATACATTTACAAATCAATATTAAAGTAATTAAATATGTAGGATTTACAAGGTTGATGGCACCTTAATCCTAACATTCTCCCACTTGACATCATACATTGTAAATACATCCATTAGAAAACATAAATCAACCAAGTACAATAAATAAGGCCCATGTCCTCCCTACACCAAGTGAACGTTTCTATGCTCACAAGTTTGGTAAGATAATCTACAACATTCTTCTGAGTGTCAACCTTCTTAAACTCAATCTATCCATTTGCAATCATTTCTTGAACAAAGTGATACTGAACATCCACATGCTTAGTTCGAGCATGATGCATAGGATTCTTAGCTAAATAGATTGCACTCTAGCTATCACAACCAATCTAAATTGTCCTTCAATCAAAACCAATACATGTACACAACCTTTGTAACTAAACTGCCTCCTTAGAGACATGGGTAACAACTGTATAATCTTCTTTCATGGTGGATAAAGTAACCATGAGCTTCCTTTTACTTATCCAACTTATAGCTTCTCAAAATAGAGTAAATACATACCCACTAGTGGACTTTTGACTATCCAAATCACCTGCCCAATCTGTATCAACAAAACCTTGTATGTCTAATGTCTTATCATCATTGTTAGTACTAGAATAAAACAAACAATAATCAAAAGTACCACATAAATATCTTAACACTCTCTTCACATAATTCCAATGCTCACTACTGGGGTTAGACATAAACCTACCTAATAGTCCCACTACTTAGACAATATTTGTCCTAGTGCAAACCATTGCATACATCAAACTTCCTACTACACTAACCTATAGCACATTAAACATCCTCAAAATCATCTTCACACTTGGGACACATATCTAAAGTAAGCTTAGTGCCAACTGGTAAAGGAATTTTAACTGGCTTACAGTCCTGCATGTTAAATTTATGCAAAATAGTATTATCATACTTACATTGTGAAAACCAAAGCTTTTTGTTATCATGATCCCTCTTGATTTCAATTCCTAATATGTACCTTACTACCCCCAAATACTTCATCTCAAATGCACTTGAAAGTTTAAATCTTAGCTCACTAATCATACCTTTGGTGTTACTGAAAAATAACATGTCATCCACATACAAGGCAACATTTATTATATGAGCATCAATACATCTAATGTAAATATAGTGATCCTTTTCACTTCTCACAAAACCTAATTTCAACATAAGATAATCAAAGTTTTGATAACACATCCAGAGTGATTGTTTCAAACCATAAAAATATCATTTTAATCTACAAACCAAGTGTTCTTTCCCTTTTACCTCAAAACCTTTAGGTTGTTGCATATAAATTTTTTCTTCTAGATCTCCATACAAAAATGCAATCTTAACATGATCAATTTCAAAATCATAAGCAACAACTATTGATAAAATAAATCTAATAGAAGATAATTTAGCAACAAGACAAAATATTTCACCAAAATCAACTCCCTCACTCTAGGAGTAGCCCTTGGCTTTCAGTCTAGCCTTGTACTTTTCCAATGAACCACCTACTCCAAATTCTTTTTATAGACCCAGTTACATCCAATGGCCTTCCTTCTTTTGGGAAAATGAACAAGATCCTAGGTATCACAAGTGTCTAAAGTCATCATCTCCTCCTACATGGCTAGCTGCCAAGACTCACTGTCATTTCCAAGAATAACTTCCTTGTAGGATCTAGGTTCATCGTCAATACTTAATACAACAAATACACAATAGAAATCTAATGGACATACCTATCGAATATTTTTTGTTGACTTGTGGATCTTCTCAAGGGTGAAGGGATTCTTCCTCTTGTTCTTCTACATGCTCAACCTATTCTATAATCTCAATCATTCTACTTAGAACTCCCACTTAAACCCTCTTCTTCCTCTCCATTCTTAAATCCATCATTTTGTTATTCTTTATGTGCATCTTCTTGCTTCAATTCAAAATGCACTATTTTTTCCCTTCTTTATCTTTTGGCTATTCGAGATCGGAAATAGCTCTAAGTTCCCTAAAAATCATATCTCTAGAGTAGACAACTTTCTTGGTTAGAGGATTCAAAAGCTTATAACCTTTAACATTCTCACCATATCCAATGAATATCTATTTATGTGTTTTTGGATCCAACTTAGAATGATTTTCTTTAGGTACATGAACAAAAGTCTCACATCCAAAAATACTTAAATGTGAAATAGAAGGTTTCTTATCCATCCACACTTTATAAGGTGTTGAATCAAGAACCTTACAAGGAGATCTATTGATTAACAAGTGGTACACATAGCTTATGCCCAAAAATATTTATCCAACTGTGTATCACTTAACATATTTCTAGCTCTTTCCATTAAAGTTCGGTTCATCCTATCTGTAAACCCATTTTGTTGAGGTGTTTAAGGAGTAGTCTTTTGCCTTATGACACTTGCATGCTTGCAAAACTCATCAAATTCCTTAGAACAATATTCGCCTCCATTGTCAAATCTCAATACTTTTATCTTATGTTTTGAGTGATTCTTTACTAAGACTTTAAATTCCTTAAACTTGGTAAAAACCTCATATTTATATCTTATAAAATAAATCCAAGTATATCTTGAAACATCATCAATGAAGGTCACAAAATATCAAGATTTTCCAAAAGAATCATTAACCATGGGTCCAAAAATATTTGTATGAATTTTTTAATTTACTCTATTTTATTACTTCCTGAAGGAAATAATGCTCTATTTTGTTTCCCAAACACACAATGCTCACATAAATCAAAATACTCATTAGAATATGCAAAACTATCAAGCAACTTTTTATTCATAATGGTTTTTAAAACTTTTTCACTTATGTGGCCAACGGTGCTGCAACATACATGCATTTTCAAAAAAATTAGCTCCATAGGTGGATTTACATAAAGTAGTGGCACTCAACTTAAATAGAGTTCCCAATCTTGTCCCTCTTGTTACCACCAAGCTCCCTCTCACCAATCTGCAACCATGTTTATCAAACATTACATGCATTCCCAAATCATTGAACTTAGATACAAAAATTAAATTTCGAGCCAACCCTAGAATATGTAAAACACTAGGGAGGGTTTTTATCCTCTCATCACTAAAACATAATTGTACCTTTCCCCATCCAACTATTAGATATGAACTATTGTCCTTAAGGTAGAATTCACCTCCATCATATTCTTCATATGTGAAAAACACTCTTTATGAGGAGTCATGTGATATGAGCATTCTAAGTCAATCAACTAGTGTTTGATAGAAACAATATTACATTCAGAAAGTAAGACTCCAATCACCTATTTCTGAGGACTTAAAAATAGAGAAACCCCATTGTTTCTTTTTATTTTGTATTCTTTCTTAACATGTCCCCTCTTTTTGCAATTCCAACACTTCACTCTATTCTTTTTACAAAGAGTTATATATTCCCTTAGACTTTTCTTTAGGCCCCTTCTATTCTCCTTTTGATCCACCTCTTTCCTTGGACCTTCCTCTGACATGAAGAGCATCCGATGAGCTATCCATAGCTTTCTTTCTCATTTCTTGTGACAACAATGTTGCAACAAGAGCATCTAGCTTGGGATCTTCAAGATATGAGTACTATAAGCAAGAATGAAATTCTCCCATGACTTAGGCAAAAAACATAGTAGCATAATACATTTTTTTTCTTTCTAAATTTAACATCAATAGAGGCTAATTGACTCAAAATAAAATTAGAGGTATTTAAATGCTCAAAATCGAATCAGCTTCCTTCATTTTTAGACAAAATAATTTTCTTTTCCAATATAATTTATTTACCAAGCTCTTGGCTTGGCAGATCTCACCCAAACGTTTCCATAGAGAATATGCAACTGACTCTTCAGCTACATTCAACAGAATAAATCTGCAAGACAAAGTTGGATTGTACCCTATGCTTTCTTATCCATCTTATCCCACTCATATCAATCTATTTTATCATGTTTAATTTCATTTGTTGCAGCCAACCATTGATCCCTCTCTTTAAGGAGGTCCTCCATATTTAGCTTCCACAACTCGTAGTTAGTTCCATTAGGCTTCTCAATATCCAACCAAGATGTATATGCAACTATGGCTTCCACACACACACAAATTCAACAAGGTCTCCCACTATGACACATAAAACCTTCACTCTTCCACCGAAGAAGCAAAGATAGTCATGCTTTGATATCAAATGTCAAAAATGAAGGAAAACCACTACAATATAGAAATCTACAATACTGTTGTAAATCTAAAATTTAATCTATGGAATGCCAAAATGGAGATAAAACATGTAAATCAACAATAAAAGAAATCATAAAACTCAAAATATTCACACATGATATAGTGATTTATGTGGAGAATCCATTTCAAAAAACTCCACCAGAAAAGAAGACAAGTTTGTATTATCTTCAAACAAGATTACAATACAATCAATTCCTTCAATCTTGCATCTACTTTGACTGCACCTGTGTGCCTATAAACATATAATTTCATACTCTACATTCCTTAAGATTTTGTTAAATAGGAAGTGCAAGCTTACATAAGAAGTTAGTAGAATATGGTGCCCAAACTTGGGAAAATCCAATGCCCCACATTGGGAGGTTACAAAATAAAAAATTAATAACACTCTTACGCCTATCATAACCACCTCCATAGATGTAGCACTCCATTATGGAAAAATCCCATGCCCATATTGGGAGTAGTTAACAACGGGCTAAACATAGCCTCTTACACCTTCTTGTAGGTTACCATAATAGGTTGTCCAAAATTGGTTGACTCCTTACAACATATAAGAGCAATAATAACAAATTGCTTTGACAATAATAGACTTGGGTGCCCCACATTTACCTGTTTACTGTCCCAAGGTGATTTTTTCATAAATTACTATCATAGTAAATAAATATTTACCGCAGTCAATGGATCTCACATCCTCTATTGAATGCTAGGAGATGTGTGCAATGAATGCCTTTAAAGACATGGACATAGCAATGTATCGCATAAATGTGTGTCTAGTTATCCTTAGGTCAGAATAGTATAGGTGGGAGTCAACCAAATTTGAATTTAAATTTTTGAATTTGAAAGGGGCAAGTTCACAACCATGGGGTCAACCCCACAACTACAAAAATGCCTCATCATAAAAGGGGGCTAAATCAACATGGTAATTTGATACATGGAAATAGTGTGGGTATAGGTATAATAAGTATGTGAATAAGGTGAATGTTTTGGGATATGTGAACAAAAGCATGGGATAAGGGACAAGTGTGTAGGAATGTGTGTAATGATGAGGTAGGTGGCATAAGGCAAGGGACCCAACTTTGGACAAAAATGTTATTTGCCAATATGTCAATGTATGAAGGCACTCTCCTCAAAATGGCCCAAGACTAAATGGGAAATGGCATTGATAATGGAAATTTCATCATTAGATTTTGCCCCACTTTAAGGTGTAGGTGAGTCCTAGAATTACCATACATATCAAAGTATGTAGCACTCACAAACATGCATGTAAAAAAAAATTTTAAAATTAAAGTATATTGATAGGATCCATATAAAGTAATCTAGATCCTATAAGGTGACACTGTATAGGTTTGCCTACTATATATTCTCTCCATGGGAACTAAAGATGAGTTTCTAAAAGCTCATGTAGATATCTACAAAACTCAATATGAAAGTATTAGCAATAGAATATGCCCCTATAATTGGTTGCAACCATAGGATGCAAAGAATTATAGGAGAGGGGATAACAATACATGAAAGTAAATTTAAGCTAAGCATGTAATCATGTAAAGCAATAACTATAACAAATATGTCATGAATCGAGCATATGAATGTGTCAAGTAATGGGTGTAGTAAGCTTATCAATTAGAGATGATAGTAGGAATAAGATGTTTCCCATGACATGGGAAAAGAATGGTTATGTGACCTTCAATGACCAGGAACACCTGTGTAAGTACATAAAATGCTAAAGTGGCATATACCCCCAATGTTGCATCCAAGAGCACAAACACACATTGGTATAGGTAAGGCAATAGGTCCCTAGTGGTTATGAAGTTATCAGTGTATGGAATGTAGCCAATAATGATTGGAAGGCCCCAATGTAACCCTTAGAACATGGTTAGGTGATGCAGGTACATAATGTCATAGGGAAGGCATAAATCTTAATACTCCCCAATGTGGTGAAATAGATACTTAGGACGCAAATGAAGCATGTGAACACAACAATGTAAGATGTAAGGATGGAAGCTTGTATCAAGGAACTAGCCCCATATGGAAAAGATATTGCAGTAAGGCACAAATGTGTATAAAGGGGGAAGTCACGATGCCCCCATATTTAAAGATGTGGTAATGATAGCACAAGACAAGGAAGAAGCATGACACCCCCAATGTGACTCAAAATATGTATCAGTGTAGGATCATAATCAATAATTAATTGTCTAGATAGATGAGCATGAAGTTGCAAAGAAGTATTATTTGTTGATGTGATTATCAAGACACATGTATTAAGCTAGTTGCCCCCAAATGGACAAGATAGCACAATGAAGCTCATAAAGTAAAAGGGGTATGATAAAGGAAATGATCAATGAATAACCAACCCCCCTCCAACATATATTGGTCAACAATAATATCATTTTAAGTGCATGAGGTTAATTGGGTATTTCACAAATTTCTTATCAGGAGTAGAAAGGCCAAATGCACTAGTGCCATACTAGGAAGTGATGATAAATAAACCAATCCAGTTATGTCAAAATTAGCCTCTTCGTTATTTTTTATCATTTGGATTATTTGGATTTGTACAAAGGACCAAATCTCCAATTTGAAAGTCTTATTAATGATAGCCTTGTGAGATGTGTTTCTTGGTTGTCTTTGATAAATGTGTAAGTCATCCAATGCTTTATTCATCTCTCATCAAGGGTATCGAGCTCCTATAAGCAATGTTCCCAATATGTATAATCATCAATGATGTAATGGAGAGGAACGTGTTATGATGGAATCTCAAGATCAAGATGCATTATGACCTCCATACCATAAACCAAAGAATAAGGTGTAAACCGAATAGAAGTGTGTAGTAATACAGTATGCCCATAACGTTGAAACAAGTTGTGTATGCCAATTAGTACCATGTTTGTCAACTATCTTTCTTAAGATTTGTTCAATCATTTTATTGGTGGCCTTAGCTTGTCCATTGCCTTACGAATAATATGGCATTACAAACTTTTGTTATATATGAAATCATTCTAAGAATTTCTTTACCTCTTTGTTTTTGAATGGCATACCATTATCAATCATAATGATATTGACAAACTAAATTTAGAAATAAGATTATCCATTATGAAATTACAAATATCGATAGTTGTAGTATTATTGAATAGTATTGCTTTAACACATTTCATAAAATAATCAATGACAGTGATAATGAATGTATGTCCTTTAGAGGAGGCCGAGGCAACTTATCCACCAAATTGAGCCCCAATAAGTGCATATTCTAAATTACTATGTTTTTGGCATGTAGTGCATTTTTGGAAAAAAATCATGTGAATCTTTTTCTAATAATAGCCCATTCATAAGATCTTTTGTACCAAGAGTTTTGCACTAACATGTCCCTGCATATGCCCTTAAGGACCTCCTAAGGGGCAATAGTCTTTTTAGTGTCATTAAGGCATCAAAGAAATAAACCATTAAAGCCTCGTCAATAAAGAACCCTTGCAATCAACAAATATTGGCAACGGATTTGCATATGCAAATTTAGGTATGTCCACATATAGAGGTATCTAGATCCATCAAGAAACATGGTCCAAGCAGAAGAGGTATCAACATGTAAAATATCCTCATCAAGAAAAGATGTATTGAGAAGTGTGTAAGTAGGGGAAGGTGTTGTAGCTAATTGATCAATAATGACTTATCCTTTTATCAACTTTTTCAGAGATGAACTTAAGATCAAACTCAAAAAGAAACATCACCAATGTGCAACACAACCCAAAAGATTGGCTTTCGACAACATGTATTTCAAACTATCTTCTTGTATGATGAGATGTGTCTTAATGTGGCTATGTAATGTTGAAGCTTTTGTGATGAAAAGATGGCCATGAAAATTTATCCATAGGATATACCATGTCTCATAGTCTAATAAAGTACAACTAATATAGTAAACCACATGTTCTTTACTATTTTCATCATTTTGAGCTAACAAACCTCCAATAGTAGTCTATGGTCAATACATATAATAGTAAAGGTTTTCCATAGATAATAACTATCAAGACCGAAGGATTCAAAAAGTATTACTTCATGTCCTCAAATGCCTGTTGAGAATCTTCATTCCATTCAAATTTAACATCTTTCTTTAAAGATTTCATGAATATCAATGTCTTATCTACTAATTGGGAAATAAAGTGTCTAATAGCCTAGATTTTCCCTTTAATACTTTGATGTTGTGATAAATTATTTGGGGAAGACATGTTAACAATAGAATTAGTTTTCTTGGTATGCAACTCAATTCCCCTCTAGGATACAATATATCCCAATGAGCGATCATTTTCAACTTAAAAAACATATTTCTTTTGGATTTAATGGCACTTTGCATTGGCGTAACTGTTCAAATATTGTCCTCAAGTCTTTTAGGTGGTCTATTTCTCTTTTGATTTTGCTAAGTTATCATCCACATAGTCCTCTAATACCTTATACATAAGATTGTGGAAGATTAGTTTCATGCCCTTTGATATGTAGCTCCTATATTTTTCACCCCAAAAGGCAAGAGAACATAGCAAAATGTGCCCCAAGTTGTGGTAAAAGTAATTTTATATTTATCTTGGTGATTAATCAATGATTTGATTGTAGCTCAAAAATCCATCTATAAAATATAGCAATTCATGACCAATGGTTGAATCTACAGTCATATCAACATTAGGAAGAGCAAAGTCATCCAATTGATTTATTAAGATCTCTAAAGTCTATACAAATGTGGATACAACAATGAAGTTTCTCAATGGGTACCATATTAGAGATCCAAAGAGAGTAATCAATTGATCAGTATAAATCTAACATTTAGCATCTTTTATAATTCCTCTTTAACCATTAAAGCAACCTTAGGATGCATCTTCCTAATATTTTTTTAATAGTTTTAGCATTAGGATTTAAGACAATATTATGCATCACAATATTAGGATCAATGTTTGACATGTCCTAGTATGACCATGCAAAGATGTCTCTAAATTCTGAGTAATATTGTCATGTTACACTATTTATATTAACCTAGACAATCACTTAGCTTGAGGATCTTTTCTTTATCATTTTGGTCCATCTCTATGTCATATGTACAACTAACTGTGAATGTGTTGCAATCTTCAATAAAAGGTTCAGTGGACAATGTATCAAGAGGATTACTACATAGAGAGGGATTATCTTCCCCAAAGTATGAATAAACCTTCAAAACATGGGGAAAACCTCAATCATGATGATATGTGGGCAAATCCTCACATACCCCTAAGTACTCAACTAATGCTTCATCACTCACAAAAGTGTCAAAGGGAGGGTATGTATCCATAGAACAATCTAGGACCAAATCAGAATAAACTAAGGGTAAATAAATGTCACTACTAATAGTGCATGAATAGCCAATTCCTCTAGTATCATTCTTTTCAAGGATTTTAATAGGCTTGTTAATGCCTCGTTGATTCAAGCCTAACCCTTTTCCATTATAACCAAGATTTTGATGGATATTATATCCTTTGTAATTATGACTAGCCAACTTAGAAGGGGATAAACATCTTTTATATTGTTAGCTAATTTTGGATCTATAAGGAGTATTACCTTCACTAGAATGAGTATCTATATGAGAATTCGACATGTAAATCAAGATCAATGGGCAAAGAAGAAGCTTGGCCTTCATGATTTTGTTTTTCTTTTCTAAAACTCCATGTTTCAAAATCTAAAGAACCCCAATTATCTTCAAGATCAATGTGAGACACAAGAGGATTGAGTAATTGTAGGAGTGATTAACTACATCGGATATCATTGTTTTATCTTCAACTACTTGGCAAAATTTGTATGGGTTGTAATTTATAGGCACTACACATTGCATATTTTAATGGGTGAACATAAGTTTTTAATGATGCATAGATGGGAGAGCACCCATTGCATGAATCCATGGACACCCCAAAAGAACATTGTATACTAATATTTGGGCATCACATGAAAAGTGGTTTAAAGAGTAACAGACCCTAAAGTGATAGGTAAAGTAACATAACCAAGGGATTCTCATATAATGTTGTCAAACCCTTTAATAGTTACCTCAAATTTTGGTAGATTGAAGTAACTAACTTCAATCACATCTAGAAAATGTTTTCTACATATATTCAATCTAGATCCATTATCCACTAGTGCATGTTTAACTCTAATGTCTCCATACATAACCACAATACATAATGGCCTATACTCGTGACTCACATGTGGGGATGGTAAATCATGAAGTGCAAAGGAGATTAAGGCATTATCTTGAAGTAGTAGTTGCAATATTGAAGTTGGGTGCGGACACAATAGTGTGTCCCACTTATATACACTTAGAATATGGGTGCTACCATAATAAATTTCATATGTAGATTCTAATTGAAGGGGGTTGATAAAACCCCCTTAGATCAAACTCCCTTGGAAAGAAACCCCCTAGTCTTAAATCAAAACCTCGACGGAGTCTCCTCTGTACCTATCAAAATGCTAACAAAAAACCAATTTTGCTTCACCTTTTGGGGGATTAGATGAAGTCATTTAGAAATTCTATTTTGTAAGTATGTAGCCCTTAGTATAATATTTCCAAAAAGTATGATTTTGAATATATTTCATTTGGTTATTATATTTATTTTTTATTTTCTAGTGAACAAGGTTTTTCACCGAACATCAAGGTCTCTATTCCACACACGCAAAAAAATAAATAGAGAAAACAATTTATGAAAAATATCTGCATACTAGATATTGATGTCCTTGTTTCAACAAAAAAACAATTTAATTTGGATGTATACAGAAAAAAGTTATGTTGTATGGTATAAACCTATGTATGAATTATAATTAATCTCACTTCAAAATGTAATAAAAAGAAATATATGTAACAAAAAATTATGAAAAAATATCTTTGCAATTGATATTGGTGTTACAAATCTATGTTTAAAAATTTATAGTTTGATCCTTTCTATAAAATAATTTATGATGTATGTTATAAACATCACTTTTGAAAAATGTTGTTAACTATAAAAAATAAGTTAATAAAATTTACATAAAACGTTCACAAATTATTTCTTAAAATTAAAAAAATACATTTAGAATTTACACATGAAATCTCAAAAACCACTAGTTCACATCTTCAAAATTTTAACGATTTAGTTGCTATAGGTGTTAGAAAGTGAAAATTTGGTTTAATTTGTTGATTTTAATGTCCCGCTTTGGCCAAAAAGTGGGGCACAATATTGTGGGATCACCAGCTAAGCCCTTAGGAGTAAGGGTGGATAAACTAGTTGTGTGCTCTAGGATGATCTTTAAAATGTTCTTCTAATTTTCCAAGGAACATACCAAATACCAAAGAGATATTTTGGTGGGAGCATTATAAAAATGATCATGTGTATCATACCCCATGTATACATGCCTAGATGAAGAATGAATGGGAAGTATAACTAAGGAATGAAAAGTAGGAATAGAACTAGTCTTAGCATGGAGAATCTTAAGCCATATGACATGTAGAAATACTAACATAAGTTGCAACTATGTCATGAGATACACCTTCATCATATAACGTATCATCTATAACAATGGAAGGCGTAACCATATCATGTGTATCCTTCATTATAGATGTAGCGTGAAGTAGACTGTGTGAAGGAAATGGGTTCAAAGATGGAACACAATTAGAATTAAGCACACTATTATCATTCTCCATAGAATAAATATGTAACAAATGGTAATCATGAAGAAGTGAGGTAATAGTATCCAATAGACAAGGAAAAGTGATTATCAAATTTGTAAATGAAGAAAATGAGTATATGTGGTGGTACAATACTTCCATGGACAATGTGATCCCCTTTGTATGATAAAATGTCATGAATACATCAAGACTAAAAGGATCACATGTCACAAAGTGTATAAACATGTTAAGATTCACAAGACTATGCAATAAAGATGTATAACCCTAACAATAATAAACAAATGATGTGGAAATATAGTACATTTTGTTGTATATCATAAAATCAATCCTAAATGAAATCTAAAATAGATGTGAAGTCTAAACCCTAAATTAAATGCAAGGGCGAGTATAGTCGCTAAAAGAAAGGATATATGAATAAGCACATAAAATCTAAAGAAAAGATAGATCAATAAAGCACATGGGTATAAAAGGTAGATCTAATATGAAAGTACTATGTAAAATTAGAGAAATGCATTTCTAAAAACCCTAATATGGATAAGGAATGCTAGGAAGTAGATTGGGTTGTGTAAGATCAAACAGGTTCACCAAAAATGTAAAAGAAAACAAACTTTCCCTATGGGTTAACCTAGGCTAATTAAGTAAATGCAATCAATTAAGCGCAATCAACCTAGATTAAATAATGATAGTCGGTGACTAATAACTTGGACAAGTGTACTAGTTATTTTAGGAAAGTGTTGAGGCAAAGAGTACTTAGCTCTATGACTAATGATTCACTACTTTTGAAGATTCTAGAGGTAAAATGGTACTTTCTCATGAAATGCCTCAAAGATTACACTAGATTTGTACATTGGGGTCAAATTTGCAAGTGTGGGTCAAGCCCATTGTCACAAATATGTCCTATAAGTTCATATTTGACCCTATGAAATGTAAAATTATGTTTTGCTACTCACCTAAATGATCTTCACTTGTTCTACTCCTTTATGATGTAGAAGCATCCCAAGGTATAAGAGGAATCTTACATCAACCAAAAATAAATTCTTTTACTTGTTTTGATTATAGTAACACGGGAAGGGCCCATACCCATAACAAAATTTTCTCATGTAGGCAACAAGACGAGTCTCATGAGAGGAGAGACTGAAGAAACCAACAGTAAAACAAGAACGAAGAGAAATGGAACAAACAACACAAAGATGGTTGCCTCACTGCGAAGCAACAAAATAGAACATTGAGGGTTAGACAACTCTAGATTCTGACCTATCAAATCTAACTCCCTCGATATGATTAGGGAGTCCTTTCTTTCTTTTCTAAACAATGGTCCAAGCCAACCTTGAGTCCAAATCAATAGACCCAAAAGAATGGGGAGTCCACAACTGACTCCACTACCAAAGATAAATCCCATGAGGAGGGGGATGAATTACAACATGAAGTTGGGACCACAGATGAAACTAGGACCACTAACGGAACTAAATGTGAGATTTCCACACCTTTGGAGCTGGAAGGGGCAGCAATGGTTTGAGCCAATATCAAGAGAGAGAGATCACAGGGGGGTTGAGGGAGCATCACCCATTGACATCACGGGGGAAGAGGAAACACCATCCTGTGAGGGCTCCTCATCCAAAGCATCCACCTGAGGGACATAAGTGTTGATGGTTATGTGGTCGTCAAGAGCATTCTTCCACAAAGTAGCCACACCCTTATGACAAGAGTGTGGACAAGCGAAGGCCAAATGGCCAGTAGCAAAGCAACATCGACATCTAAAGGGGAGGCCTTCGTAATCTAGCAGTTGCGTCCACATCCTATCACCCACCTTCAAAACAATCTCTCCATGCAGGGGTTTGGAAATGTCAATATCAACGAAGATACAGGCCAACATGGAGTACCCTATGAATGAGGTAGTGGAGTCAACCATCAGGAAGCAGCCAAGAGTATTACAAATGTCCTCATAGCATGAATCTTCCCAGAACTGGAGTGGGAGATTCGGGAGCCTAACCCAAAAAGGTTTGATGTTGAGAGGTTCAGTAAGAGGGTTGAATGAGCGAGACCAAGGTTTAATGGAGAGGGAATGCACTCCCCACAACCAGAGACATTTGTTTAGCATAGTATCCCACTCCTTCAGGAAAGAAAAGGTCACCACAAAGAAGCCTTTGGCACAAGGGAAGAGCTCAATCTTACCCTCCACCAAAGGTTTCCAAGATTCCAAGACCCATTTATTAGGACTGGCAAGGATGACCACAAACTATTAAATCTGTAAACCACCCCATGGTGCAGATAAAATTCCTCATTCTCTTCAACATCTTATCCACACTCAACCATCATGGAGGAAGCACACAAGAAGGTTATCGTAACCCACTAGAAGGTGCCACAGAATGAAACCCACCCGTAACCCTAGCAGGTGAAACCACTACGTATTCTCCCTCGAACCTAGCAGACACAAGCAAACCAACCGGGGGAAAAGTGCTCAAAGATCCTGGTGAGTGACGCCCTACTTCAGAACCAACATTGGAATGAGCAGGAAGAGGAGCCAGAGACATCATTTTACTTGTTTGTTTTGCTTACAAGTTTTCATTTGCATCCCAATCATAACCAGTTACTATAGATCCTATCACATTTCACCGAAGTTACACATCTCACCTTGCAATTGGGAGAATATGTTCTACAATGATCCTTCAATGTCATATTCAATTTCCAAAAGTTTTGGATCACCACAAAGGCATAATTTGGTTTCTAATCTATTATCAGGGTTACATCAATTCCACTATTCATGGTTTGTGGCAAATTTTTGAAGTCTGTGACAACAAAGGAACACATATCATGGTACATTGGACCCAAGAGTACTTATGATGTGAACTGCATCAACATTGTCAATGTGAACAAGGTATATTACCTAACTAGTTCCACATTAGGTCTTATTCACACTTGTCTAGTTAAGTTTACTTAAGACATATTTAGGGTATACTAAGGATACTTATCACTTTGTGTCTCAAGTGATAAGATTAAGACACTTGTCATAATCTTATGTTGTCATATGTTTCACCTTGGTGGGATTCTCATTGTGTTTTAATATTTATGTCATATTGATGTACATATTGTGTATTTGCATCCTTTGATAGAATAGAATTATTCTTTCATGTTGGGTCTCTCTTGTGCTTTCATTGAAGCTCCTAGATTTTGGATGACTACCTCCATAGCCAACTCTTGCATGGTATAGAGCATTCTATACCAAGTCTTACAAAGATTAATCAATCCATTATCACTGCATTTGAATTAGGTGATTCACCCACACATTGGCTAACTACACATTTCATGAGGTATTGAGTTTTGTGCCACCTTGCGGCCAATTGTTATCATTCCTAAGGCTTGAGACTGTCATATAAACATTGGAGAGAGAGAGAGAGAGAGAGAGAGAGAGAGAGAGAGAGAGAGAGAGAGAGAGCGAGAGAGAGAGCGAGCTTGGGTGTTGTGTTCAAATATCATTTGAATTTTGTAATGTGCATGTTTGTAATCAAATGAGTGAGGCCTAGCATGTTGAAAGCCCATTACGGCAGATTGTAATTCATTCATGACTAGGAATCAGTAAAGATCATATTTTTATTTCATTGAGTTTCCATTGTGTAATTGTGTGTTGTTTTATTTTGTTGCATGGTTTGGTAGTCCATTGGATCCTCCATCCCTGACTGCATCAAGTGGTATCAGATTGAAGGTTTGGAATCCTAAGAGAGTTTTTGCTTGTTGACAAATCATTGAGTTGAAGCAGTTTGCAAAGATAGCTTGTGGACATATCGTGAAGTGTGAGGCAATTGCAAGGAGTTTATAAGAAGATTGTCAAACCTAAGGCAATCAACATCATATTTGTGAAAGTTGAAACCCTAGAGTGGATAGAGTGTCGAAGTTTGAAGTAATCTACAAGTATTTTGTGATTTAATTTGAAGATGAAGGGAATAGATGTGAATCCAAGAGTTAGGATTGCTAATATGAAAAAAAGATCCTACAAAAGAAATGCAAATGTTAGGATTGATGATGAAAATGTAACAAGTACATTTGATAGATTGCAAAAAGATGAACAAAAAAAGTCAATTTTGGATAAGAAGAAAGGATAGAGATCAAAAAGAAGAAATCCAAATAGTGTAAAGTGTAACAATGGCCAAAGATATGAAGGATGTGTGGCATGAGATCTAGCATTAGGTGAAGTTGAAGACATGTTTGAGATTCAAAAGAACGTGGAACTAGAAGAAGATTAAGATGAGTTAGAGATGATGATGTTGTAGACAAGGTAGAAATGATGTTCAGTGTGGCAAATAATCTTGTAAAATAATATTGTAAAATGGATGACAAACCTTGAGGCAAAGGAAAGCAAAAAACTAGAGATCAATTCAGATAAAGAAGAAGATTTGAGAGAAATGGTACTTGAAGGAGAGTGTTGTGAGTTAGGAAGCAATAATGAAGACATTCGAAGTGAGATAGATGAGGAAATAAGCAAATGTGGTAACACAAAAGAGGAATATAGAGTTGTAGTAAGGCATGAAGAGTCTAGAGTTGAAAATGAAGACATTGTGGAAGCAAGGATGCAAAGAGAGTAACCGCCAAAGGTACACAAGTCACATAAAGAAAATTTGTCAAAATTTTGAGGAATAAAAAGTAATTTATAGAATATCGAAGTAGTAGTGATGAAGTTTGCAATGGAAGAAAATGAGTCAAATACAGGTTAGAAGACATTATATAGAGTTGTATAGGATGAAGTGTTAAGAGAAAAGAATATATTGAAGAATCAGGTAATGTGTGGTGGAATTTGGATAAATCGAAGAGTTTGTGGTGGAATTGAGATAGTGTGTAGTGAGTATAAACTACATATGATTATGGATAGCTAGTGAGGACATATACATACTTAAAAGATAGACAAATAAGTGGAATAGAGAAATCGGATATAATGGAAGTGTTTGACATTTGGAAGGATGAATATTTGAGATTTTGATGGAAAGATGTGAGACCCAATTTTAAAGTAAAAAGGGGTAGTAAAGTACAAGACATAGATGAAGACGCAAAAAATAGTTTGTACCACAAATGCAAAGAATGAGAATATAAAAGTAACAAGGATAAAACAAATTTGAAATCAAATATGAAGTTGATATATTCAGTATTGATATATAAACCAAATTTTGATACAAGAGCAAAAACAGTAAGTACAAGTGGGTCTTGGAAGAATACATAGTATGAGAATGAGGAACGACAAGAGAATTGGATGTCGCAATTGAAGAAGTTGACAAAATGTTTGAGGAGTTGTAGGTGCAAGAAAAAAATATGGAAGTCAAGGTATGTCTTAGTTCCTTGATCGAGACCGGTATAAGTGAATGGGGAAACAACATTTAGTTGATCAGAGAAGCCTATTCATGTGTTGAGAATGCACTGAGGTTGGTTACCAACCAAAAGGGTGATTCTATCATTCATCCCTTATTTGTGAGCACTATGCTGACAAATCACTTACTCAAGGAGTCTAATGCAAGAGCATCCTAGAGTGAGCAATTTTGCATCAACAAAAAAAAACTTGTTTATTTTGCTTGCAAGTTTTCATTTACATCCCAGTCAAAACTAGTTACCATAGACCCTTCCACATTTCACCACAATTGCACATCTCACCTTGCAGTTGGGAGAATATGTTCTACAATGATCCTTCAACGTTATGTTCAATTTCCAGAAGTTTTAGATCACCACAAAGGCATAATTTGGTTTCTAATCTATAATTAAGCTTAACAAGCTTGCACTCAGTTTCACTATTCATAGCTTGTGACAACTTTCCAGAGCTTGTGGCAACAAAGGAACATATATCATGGTACATTGGACCTAAGAGTGCTCATTATGTGCATCACATCAAGATCCATCAATCCATCATCATTGCATTTGAATTGAGAGATCCACCTACACATTTGGCCAACTACACATTTCATGAGGCATTGAGCTTTGCACCACCTTGCGATCAACTGTTATCATTCTTAATGCTTGATTTTGCTATATAAACATTGTTGATAACCATTTGAGAGCAACTTAGTTGGTGAGAGCAAGGGAGAGTAAAGAGTTTGAGTGTTGTTTTGAGATATGATTTGAATTCTATAATTTGCATGTTTGTAACCAAAACAATTGAAGCGTAGCATGTTGGAAGCCCATTAGGTGGGTTGTAATTCATTCATGACTGGAAATCAATAAAGATCATGTTGTTATTTCATTGAGTTTCTATTATGTAATTGTGTGTTGTTTCATTTCACTGCATGGTTGGACAATCCTTCATTGAATCCTCTGTCCATGACTACATCACTTTCTAATCTTAAGATTAGTGATATTTAGGAATACTTTGGTAGGGTTGTCGTGTCACTAAGGGTTGCGATCTCCCAGGTCAACCTATAAACATGTGTAAAATATCAAGAACAACACTCTTCAAACATGTATATGCTCCTAGAATGATCATTCATATCTAAATCCCTTTTAATGCACCAAACTAAATTGTTTCGTTCTTTAAATGCAAATGATAATACTTGGAATGATCAAACAATAGGATTGGGGGTTGTAAAATGAATACATTGAATGCCTTTAAATACAAGGGCATAGTAACATATCATGTACATTTGTGTCTAGTTGACCCTAGGTTGTCAACAAAATTTGAATTTAAAATTTCAAATTTGAAAAGGGTAAGTCCACAATCGTAGGGTCAACCTCGGCCATAAAAGAAGACCAAATGAGTGTGGTAATCAAATACATAGAGATATGTGTAGGTATAGGCGTAATAAATGTGTGGATAAGGCAAATGTATAAGGATATATTAACACAAGGATGGGGTAAATAGTAAGTGTATAGAAATGTGTGTAATGGATAGGTACAAGGCAAGGGACCCAACTTCACACAAAAATACATCATTCTCCTCAAAATAAACCGAAAACTAAATTAAAAATGACACATCATTCTCCTCAAAATAAACCGAAAACTAAATTAAAAATGACATGAATATATAAATTTATTACACCCGTAGTACTAAGGGATGAAGTGTAATGTCATGATAGTGTTAACAAAAACTATTAAAGAAATGACATAAAAAATAACAAAAACTAAAACACAACCAACATATAATTTTTAAAAAAATCAAAATTGAAAAATAGCTATTAAATAAATAAAATGGAGTAAAATATAAATATCATTTAGAATAACTAGTGAAGTAAATATTGCTTAGATAAATATTAAAAATGATATTCATATAAAAAATAAAATAACTTGCCAAGTAAAAATTTAATTAATTGCTTTTATTCATTTATCTTTTTAAAACTTGAGTATAGTTTTGGTGATTTATTGTGTTATTGAAAAATAAAACAACTCTTTAATAAAATAAAATAATTCTTAAGTAAAACTTGTAAATAATTATTTTAAATAAAATAAATAAACAAAGAACAATGTAAATAAATTAAAAAAAATCTTATATAGTTTAAAAGTAAAACAAGCATACATCTTTAAAAAACCTATGTAAAGGATCATTCTTATGCCCAACACTATATATATATATATATAACTAGGGTTTGAATTACTTTTTCTTTATTTTTTTAATCCCAAGACATAAATTTTTCAAAAGATATGTGCTAGTTACATATATTTATAAATTATTATGCGGAGAGGCGTTCTACACTCACAGCAAGGGAAAGATTCAGATTCCCGTAAAGATTCAGATTCCATGTAAACAAAATTCATAAAGATTCAGATTCCATGTAAACAAAATTCATAAAATGTGTAAATAAATAAATTCGTGGGAGCTAAATGGATAGAAAAATAGAAAAACTTAGGCAGTTATGGAGTGAAATTTTATCACGTTAAACAAAAAATAAATAAATTCGTGGAAGCCAAATGCATAGAAAAATAGAAAACCTTGAAGCCAAATGGATAGAAAAATACAAAATCTTGGGCAGTTATGGAATGAAATCTTTATTACGTTTTAAGAATATGAAAAGTCTTGTAGCATAGTCTCTTGAGTATATCAAATATTCTAGTTGCAAGTAATTTATAAATGCCAACAAATTGGAAGATACCTTTCGGCTACTGTACATATATTTTTTTAAATATAAATATACTTGTTTATTTATTGTTAATTACTGAATATGAAAAGTCTCGCATCGTAGTCTCTTTAAATTAACTCATGTGAGCATATCAAATATTCTAACTGCAAGTAATTTATAAATGCCAACAAATTGGAAGATATCTCTCATATTTTTTTAAATATAAATATACTAGTTTATTTATAACCCCAGTCTCCAATTATACATATATTTTAAATTGCAATTTCTTTTATTGTTTTTTATAATTAATTTTTCAAATAATTGATATATTATTTTAGGTATCGTCCCCCACAGTCCCCATATTTTGGGAACAAATTTACCCATTCTCGCACGCCCTGTTCCAAGATTCCGTGGAACAGTATATATTATGTAGCGGTTAGTTAGCAAAAAAACATTAAAACATAAATTAATTACGCCAAGAGGTGTTCCTACATTCACAGGACGAATGGGAGCTGAAAGATTCTGGAATTTCTATCTAAACTTATAAGATTCCAATCTAGAATCTTTCTTAAAAAACCAAATAGTCACTCCACAAATTTAAAAAACTAAAAAAAAGAAAGTGAAAGGAATAAAAAAAATACATGTTGGATGGAAAGAAAGGTGGATGGCAGTTTCATAGAAGCCATCACTATGCACTAAGATGAAAGAAAGAAATGTTACTGAATGACATATGAAAAGACACACATTCAATCTATTTATATTGCCTCCTTCCTTAATTTTTTTCACATGTAGAACGAACATATATATTGCCTCCTTCCTTAATTTTTTTCACATGTAGAATGAACATATCAAATTGTAGGATTTGAGGTGAGTGTCGTAAATTGATAAAAATTTAAGCACCTAGAGAAGGATATCTTTGGTCATACTTTAGATATATTTTTAATTAGTTTAAATTTTAAAGAGAGAGAGAATAACTTCTCAACCTGAACTAAATTGTATTCAGGTCGCAGGTAAAAGCCTCTAATCTTGTTAAACATGGATCTTGTGCAGAATGGAAATGTATATTGTCTCACAATGAGGCGAAAAAAATAACAAAGGAAAGCAAGTGCTATGGAGAGAATGTTCTATCTCAATAGTTATGACTCAGTCTATTAACCTGACATTAAAAATATTTGAGATTCCACAACTTGGATATCCTGTCCCAGACCCGACCAAGTACAGACTAGTTGCAATGTCAGATATATCAAGGTCTTCTCTGGCTTTAGATAGGCAGATACATCCTAATCAGATTATCCCACTTGTGCTTACTTGATTTCCTTTAAGGTTGTTGAACTTTATCTTAGAAGCTAAGGCAATGTGACCTAGCACCCAGATTAATTGTTCTGTGATTCTAAATAGAACTAGTATATTTATATTTAAAAAATATATCTGAAGTATGAGAGATATTTAGGTTTCTTCTGTGTTTTTTTTGTTTTTCATAGCTTTCAAGTTACCAATTTTCAATTTTTTTAGTTTTTTATTTTTATTTTTTGTGTTTTTTTGCTTTTCCATGGTTTTTGTGATTTTCTCCGTCTTTTTTGTTAGTTTTTTTTTGAAATTTTTTTTTCCATTGGTTTCATAATTTTTTTAATTTTCTCGGTATTTTTTTGCTTCAACCATTTCTAATTTCTTTTTTGGTTTTTATTTTTTTATTTTTTTCAATTTCTTTTTTAGTTTTTATTTTTTATTTTTTCTGATTTTTATTTTTTATTTTAAAAATGAGTGTTCTCAGCATGATTAGGAAAGTATAGGAACTTACCACTGATCAATTGCGTTGAGAATTTGATTATTCAGATGTTACCTGGGATCTAGTTGCAAGGCCCATTTGGATAGTTCTCTCACCTATGTACAGCTATGTGAGATCACAAAGTAGCAAGAAATTAGCTCACAAAAAGGATTATTTCAGTGGCAGGACGTGTGGAATGAAGAACAAAACACTTGGAAATTCAAGAGATTATAATTGTAGCCAAAGCCTGACAGAAGCAGACAAGCTCTAGAACCTAGAGCTTCACAACGCATCCCTAAAGAGTGCACTTTCAAAATGCAAATTGAGGTTTCAGTGCTTGTTTAAAGAGACTGGAAAAGGCGGATCCTTATGGTATAATGAAAATAAAGATCTCTGTGATAAGGTCGGCCAGAAATTCCTTATTTCTTCTAAACTAATTCAAATAGACAAGACATGAAGACCCAAAGAAATGTCACCTGCAAGGTTGAAAAGTATATGGAGCTAGTTTCTGTAATTGTGTATCATTTTTATTCTCTTCCTGATGATGGATCACAGAGTGTGATCTGAAACGTCGATACAAAAAAGCTCTACACAGTTTTTTCCAGAAACAATTTAATCATTCAAAATGGACCGTGGAAATGTCATGTCTTTAAAGTATATGGAAGACCAGTGATGCCTTCAAACAAGAAAAAAAATTGGTTGAGCTTAGTATTCATGGCAAGATTAAAAAAATGTGTCTCGTGCCTCTTCCCAGTGCAAACAGCTAGAATCTTTTGGTTCTTTCCAGATAGACTTACTGAATATATTATATGATATACCTAAATTTGAAGCTTTCAACAACTTTCGACTGTTGGAGAGTTGGTGAAAAAAGTGTAGATTCTAGCTCTCCTTGCCTTTGTTAGGATAGGGCCTTTAAAATGTGACATCGGTATCTAAATGTATGCAAGTAATTAGGTATATCAGGTTTTAAAAAATATAGACTAGTGCCCTTAGCATGTGCACAATACTGAGGTTATATTTCATTTATCGGAAGCACCCAATGGTGTGAGTAAACAAGTAGAAATAATGTCATATGATTGCAGTTTTTTTATTTGAAGTTAATCAAACAATGTATCATTGACTACAATTTGCAAACCATATTAAAGAGAGGAATAAAGTGGAACACCAGGTAGAGTTGCGCCCCCATCAACAATAAAGATATTTCCCGTTATATATGCAGAGGAGTCACTAGCTAATAGATGTACAACAGAGGTCATCGCTGGATCTATCTGACCCCAAGTTTTTAGAGGGACGGTCTTTTCTGCTACATTGCTGAGCCAATCTTTCTCCATTAGCCCAGCAGTAATTTCAGATCTGAAAAGTCCTGGTGCAATGGCATTAACACGGATGTTGTACATCCCAAGCTCCAATGCCATAACCTGTGCGTTAAAAGCAAAATAATTATCATGGAGCAAATTTTTTAAAATTAAAAAGTAATCCTTTGGGTGATGTTCATAACCCTTAAACAGCACGTGCCAGAGGATCAGAGTGTTTAAATTGACTACACAAACAAAAAACAAGAGTATGCTTTGTTGCAGCTTGAAAATAGGGTAACAAAATATATAGATAGGGATGGCTATTGACGGAGCTATATGATTTATGACCTTTCCATTGCTTTAAAAAGGAGCATCTCAATCATCAAGATGAATCATGAATCAAATCGAAGCAGATTCAATTCTTCCAAGAAGTTCAACCAAAATTCTATTGCCAACAAGTACAACCTATAAATCAATTCTTGGAATATAGCGGGCTAAATTAAAACTATCAACAATTTTTTATGTCATGCAAAAAAAATTTAACTATAAGGATTCACATGCCAGTTATTCTATTTCTTATTGATAAACTGCGAGGAAAAATGAAGAGAAAATGAGAATTGTTAGATTGTGGATTTCAAAATTCCATCGTTATACTCGAAATATTCATATTCATATATTTCCTTATATTTGTAACAATGGACAAACAATCTTATTGTTAGATTGTTTACCTTGAGGGATTTTTGCCCTATTATGTTTAATTCATCTTTACGATGACCAATTTTCATCTTTAAGCTATGTTCCCCCAAGTAACGGGGACGGGGACGAGGACGGGGACGGGGACGGGCAGGGACGGGGGGACGAGTTTCGGGGACGGGCATTTTTTTTTTTTGGCCATTTTTTAGGGGACGGCTACTAAAATAAGGTCTTTTCTTAAAATATAAGGAAATTTCAAATATTTAGATGATAACATTGATAAGGCATTCATTATAGACATTATAGAACATTAAAACATGCATACATAACCATAACATTACACTTGAACTTAGTTTACAACTTGTCACATGAGAATTGGCTTGGACCAGTTCAAACTTCAAAGTATATGAGCTTCAGCAAAATAGAATCGCAAGTTAATCAATCACATACAAACAACATATGGATGAACTGTGTGTATCCAAGCTAAAGAACTTAGACAAGAAATTGCTGCATAGGAAGGAAATGTAGATGCAATGGTTCCCATGTAGATTACATCACTAACAGTGAAAGATATGGAATGATCAGTACATCAAGTATTTGACAAATTTGTAGTAGGAAAAAATAAAATATGGCAATGATCAATGAATACAAAAACAATTCAATGCAGCCTTGCTAACTATTTCTTTGTTTCTTGCCAAAAACGTGTTTTTTTTTTAATTTTTTGAGTTGGGAGTTTGCTGGGCAGTAGGGAACGGCTAGCTGTCCCCGGTACGGTCAGGGGACGTCCCGACCGTACCGGGGACAGCTAGCCGTCCCCTGAGTCCCCTAAAAAAAAGGGGACGTCCCCGGGGAAACGGGGACGGTCAGGGACGTTGCCTAGCCGTCCCCGAGACGTCCCCGGTATGGGTACGGCTAAAAAAGGTAGGGGACGTGTCCCCGGGGAACATAGTCTTTAAGTCATCTACTTTAAAGGCTTTTTCTTGTAAATTTTGGTAATAATCACTAGGTAAGGGAGCCCACACACACCCCTAAACATTAGTTAGTACAAGGAAGAAACAACAATCCCTTATTATTGTCTACAATTTTACTATGTGGAACCAAATCCAATCTTTTTGTTGAGTCATTGAAGCTTCCATTATCTTTTTTAATTAGATTTTTAATATTTGTGGGATTTTAACCAATGTGTGTATTTGGTTCTTATTGGTTTCAATTAAGGTAAGAGAAACTACCATGCACTCTCCTACTTTAAAAAAAAAAACAAAATGACAAAATATTCAATTGCTAAATATCCTGGTAGCTAATTGTCTTAAGGCACGGGTGTAATATCCTAAAATATTATGTTTGCATGGCAACCATCTTGGTTTGAAAACAAAGTTGTGTTGCCTACACGTAGCACAAATTCACATGTTGGAATAACTAATCTTCATTTCACAAAAGATTCACCTTTATCCATGTTAACAGTCAACCTCTATTAGAGAAATCCCCAACCAAATTATCATATTCCAATAAAAGGAGAGTAAAATAAGCTTCATTTTCTCCTAGGTATCTCCTAAACCACGATACTGATCAACGATTCATTAACCAAATTTTATGAGCCAGGTATAGACTTGCAATTGCACAGTGCCAAGTTGGTTTCACAATACTTTGCATTTCCATTAGCAAAAACTTTACCCAATCAATATTGAACTGCCACCAAAATCTCTAGCAACAATACAATAAACAAGCATTAAAGCTATAAAAAATAAATGACTGCATCAGCAAAAGGCCATATACACAAAACACGGGTTGTTGATTCCCAAGAATAGACATGATGTAAGATAGTGCCCAATTTTGGCATCCAGAACAACAGGAGTTCAAATATATGATGGGAAATGCACACCCAATGAACATTTGATGGTTGACCATGTACTAGGAAAAACTAAGATATGTGACAAAATAAGAAATCAACCCGGGAGTTTCAGGGGCTGGCTGCGTGGTCAGAGATCATGGTGGCTTGGTGAAAGGAATGGCTTTGAAGGGGCTCCAGATTGGAACTAACAATGAAGCAGAGGCTCTAGCCCTTCTGCTAGGTCTACAAATGTGCAATTGTTTCAGTTTCCAGAGAGTTCAAATTGAGGGTGACTCTTTAATAATACTTAGTGCAATTCGAAACAAAGGCTCCTTGAATTGGAAGATTAACAGCATTCTTAATCAAATTTGGCCCCTCCTAAAAGGTTTAGAGAATTACACCATATCTCATATTTATAGGGAAATCAGCAACATTGCGGATGGTCTAGCCAATTTTGCTGTTTCTTTCGACAAGGGATGTGTCATGGTGGAGGGTGCGGAGTATTGGTAAACTTCATGGCCCCACTCTTTTGGATGATTCCTTGGTTCCTATCAGAACAAATTCCTTTTTTCATGGCGGTTAGAACATTGTTGTCTTATCTGAATCGGTGCAGAGTTTAGATGGCCGCAATTTTTGAAGTGCAGGGCTGTTTTAGCTCTTTGAGTTGGAAAAGGTTTGCCGGGGGTGGCAGTTTGCTCCGGGTAAAGGTGGGATGGAGATTTCAGAGCAGCATAGTATCTAGCTTATTTTCAGTTGCTGTTTGGTCTATTTTTGGCCTTTAAGTTGTCTTTAGTGAAGGCTAGCTTTCTTTTCTCCTTCACTAGTTGATGTAATGGCCCTCTGCTTATTTTCAGTTGCTGTTTGGTCTATTTTCGGCCTTTAAGTTGTCTTTAGTGAAGGCTAGCTTTCTTTTCTCCTTCACTAGTTGATGTAATGGCCCTCTGCAGAGGTGCCCTTGTTGCAAAAACATTAAATCCTAGTTATTTTAAGGGTATGGCCCCCTTAGGCCAATTTCATGTAGCCAAAAAAAAAATCTTTCTTTAAAATAAAAATTATTGGAGATTGGAACTAGGAATTTGCAGACACTTGATCCATCTGCTATATGCTATAGCTCATGATTTGGAAGATTTATCAGAGAGGACCACTAAATTTTATGAACCACTATTAGCAATCTTTAAAGTAAAAATATAAAAAACCATTTTTCTGAAGAAAACATCCAAATGCATTAAAATTACAAAATAAGTGTATATGAACCAACCTTTGAATCTGAGATAGTTATGAGAACTAAATCATACAGAAAAAAAGAAAAACTCTTCATATATATGTTGGATTGACAAACCATAGAAACTAACCAAAAACAAGTGAAATATTTCAGTTATAATCCTGAAACTTCTGCATGGATCTTTCTGGAGCTACTGCAAGCACATGGTAAATATACTGCCCCTTGGTGCAATAATAGCAGGTAGGTGTTGGCATGAGCCTGCACCAACTGTTACAATCCCGTCATGATGTCACTTTCGGTGGCTAAATATGACAACTCGGTATTGGCTCTTGGTGATGTAGAATTCGAGCTGAAATATGAACCAGCATTGATGTCACGGTTTGGAAAGCTGACTAAGTTGCTACCCTGTCTCCTGCAAATATTTTGATATCAATTCGCCTAATCCACGAGTACTGGCTTCATTATTTAAACAAATTACCTCACTAATTTGACCTTTTCTCAGTCCAGGAGTCAAAGAGCAGAATCAGAGCTATTCAATTGCAACAGCAGATGGCACTAACAACCCAACAGGTTTATACAGACTGCATTGTCAAGAAATTCCTGTTGAATCTTATGCAATCATTACAAGTACAATGGAACCTCTCAGAAGGATGCAACAAAGGATTATGGACTATAGAAACCATGATTGCTTGTAAAGCTCTTAAATCTCGGTGAAAAAAATTGGAAGTTATCTTATAGAAACAGAAAAAGATATCAAAGGCCAAACATAGCAAGAATAAGGCAATCATTTACAGAAGTATTCATTGTTTCACCTAGAGTCACAAATCAAAAAAACAAATTACATTCGATCAAGGATCTCTCCTTGCTTGGGATCCCTGTATACACATTTTTCACTCAAAAACACATAAGGTTAACTTGAGAGACGAAGTCTACGTGTACAATCAAAAGATGCTTCAGATGCATAAATTGGTGTCATCAGCACCTAATATGACTAAGACACTTCAGATGCATAAATTGGTGTCATTAGAAGGCACAGAGAAAATAACACAAAGAATAGGGGCAATCACAACTCTTAGAAATGTTATGCTCCTATTACCTTAACTGCGTTCACACTCCTACCAACCAAGGCTCCCAAACCACTTATAGAAGTAACCAGAGAATGCTAACAATTTCTTACAACTGACTTGCTAGCACCATATTAGTGAATGAACATGTCTACATCTACCAGTCCACTTAAAAGCATATGGGCAAAGGACTTCATGGTAGAACTGACTACCTTTGTCAATGTATTTATGCCTGCCTTTGAAGCATTATATGCAATTCCTCCAGGCAACTCCCCGCGCGAGAGGCCACCAATGGATGAAATATTAATAATCGAACCTCCTTGCCCTGCATCACGCATTCGTATTCCCACAGCCTTGGATACCAACCAAGCTCCTCTCAAATTTGTTGTAACAACTTTGTTCCATTCATCCTCCAACAAATCTAAAGACATATGCACATTACCTGAAAATCTCAAAACAAGAAATCAGTGACTTGCTTATCCCATATAGCATACAATTATTGTCTAAAAAGGTCATACTTTTTCTTCAAACTCCTCACACATGACATTCCCATGAAAAACCAAACTGAAATATATTTGTACCATCTGAGATTCTGAACTACTGGATGAAAATAAATCATGTTCTTTGGCATTTTAGTGAAATGCCCAGCTTAGATTTTGTTCTTTGCAGGAGGATGGTAAAGAAGATATGATTAAATGTGATTTGACAGTTCATCCAGCATAATAGTTTACACTTTCAATGAACCATATCAACAGTTCCTACTATATTTAGAGAAAGTGGCCATATGATTTCCACAAGCTTCCTATTTTCTAGTACATCCTAACTGACCTTGATGGTGAAGGTATGTGAACTCCATAGAGGATGTCATGTGTTCAAGATCAGAGAATAGCAGCATTGTACACCTTGTTGAATAATATGTAAGGTAAATGGAAAAAAAAAAAACAATACCCTTGTGGGATTCCAAAAGGGGAGTATCATACACCAAATTCATGTCATGCTTAGTGATGACCTAATAAACCATCTTCACCTTTTACTACCTATTAGCTTGATCAGCTCCCTCGGTCATAGAACAAAACCATCCTCGAAGTTAGTGATCTCATAAAAGCCAAAATAATAACATGTTTGTCAGCCCTCATTCTGGCAAAACATAGTAACAAAGTTGATTATCGAATTAAAAAGATCCACTCAAGTAAAGGAATAACACAAGAGAACACCAAGATTTATTGGCCATGAGAATGTTCTTTGTTAAATATTAGGGTTTCTGGTCCGGATTTTTTATTTGGAACTGTGTTCGATTTGCAAAGCCATGTCATGTTCATCTTCTTGTGTGTGTTTGCAAATTATTTCTACAGGTTGCATATTTGTGCTTATTTGCAGTCGAGCGAACTTGTCTAAGTCACTTGGTTGCCCTCGCACCGGGAATTTGTATTTTAATATCAGTTAAATTTGTAATGTATCAGCCCAGTCCTATGCTTTGATCATGTTGTCAGTTGCACTCTTTGGAAAAGGTGCTAAGTGTTAGGTCTTAATGATTTTGGCAGATCTGGAGATGGCTTAGGCCGATCACTTACCATCTCAAGACCTCCAGAAAATATTTGGTTCACCAGTTGACCAGCTTCAATAAATCTAATGATGTAGTGAGTCAGTCAATTATAGTCTTTAGATAAGCCACAATAATGTGTCATGAAGAAGAAATGTGTGGGCATATTTAAGTATGCCAGGTATCCATATGGAAGGTTCTTAATGGTCCATGTGCAAAAAGGGAAGCTGGTTCTTAAACAATATGGCACATTCTTATTGGATTTTGGGGATCAGAAGATGGCAAGAGAGACCCACTAATGAATCTCCCAAGCTCTTGAAGTCACCCCGAGCACCATTGATTTATTGACAGGCCTACTAATTGCCGTCTATGTTAAGAATCATAATTGATTTATGCATATCTATAAAATTAAGTAGGGCCCACCAGGGGTTTTTAGGGATGTCGCCCATCATTGATCCTTTGACAACTCGCCTCCAATGCATTACAATTGGTAGCTTGTTATTGGTTTTTGAATATTGCGAGATTGGTAGGGTGGGCTTGTGGTGGTCTTAAGATGGTCAGCTCACCCTTGATTTGTTTTCAAAGTTGATAAGAACATGCCATGTGGCACAAGTGCCAGCATATTGGGAGATTTGGAGAATTGTGGAAATGCACATCTGTGATCCCTCAGATTTGCTGACGACCATTGATCTTATGCACATGAAATCTTGGCCACTGATTTTATTGGAAATTCAAACGATTAATTACATGCCTTGAAAGTTTAAAATTTAAACTCCAAAGGGCCATGCAAAAAGTTGATTCTCACTAACAAAGCATTTATGAGGCCCTTATCCAGTGTTTAAATTTGTTTTCATACTGTGATTGAATTTCGTGAGTTTGTAGCGACTGGCGCAATTAATGATCTTGCTAGCAGACGAGCCATGTACTCACTGTGAAATTGCAGCATAATTGTGGTTGTTTTAAGCAAATTTCCCAGTAAGCGATACTCTGTCATAACCTTGAATTAATTTGGATTTTAACAATTGAGAACAAGGGTGAATTGAGTTCTAGGAAAGGTGAAAGTTAACTGTGAAATCTTTGTGGGGTTTTGAAGTTAAATTGCATAATTAAGCTGGATTTTTAATGGTATCACATATTCTAATTCATGTGTCACAAAAAGTAAAACCCTGAAACAATGGAAGGAACCTAAGATGGTAACAGAAAATAATTTATAGTTCAACCCATAACAGCAAAAATCTTTTGGGGAAAAAATCGGCAAATCAAAAGTATAAGATTTTTTCAAAAACTTGGGAAAAAATTGGATTTTCAAAAAACGTAGAAAAAATTTAAAAAAAAAAGAAGAAAAAACTACTATTTTTTAAATTTAAACACATTTTAATAGCATAGAGATATAGAGAGCAAATAAAAATGATAGTTTAGTCCATGAATGTGTAATATAGATTTTTTTCGTTTATGTTCATATCATTGATTGCATTGCATTGCACAATGCATATTGCATGGTGTATAAAATGATTACTAGATATTAATCTATGGTACACCAAGTTTTCAAGACGGGGACGACAAGGGACTGGGACGGATTTTTTAGGCCACTTTTTAGGGTATGGCAAGGGCGAGTATTTAAAAATATAGGATATTTCAAATATTCATATGATAACATTGATAAGGCATACGTTATATACATTATAATATCATCCTAAAATCCTAACACTTAACTTACAAATGGAACATTCGGAACTAACGAAACCCTAAATAAATTTAAATTCCACGACTATGTTTCACACAAAAAAATATATATTAAAAAATGTTTCTAATTTGTCCCAAACATATAAAATATGATGGGAAATTATGAGAATTACGGCTTCATTGCAAAAGTCATGACATACACAAATATGATGTGAAATTATAGGATATTTAGGGGTTGCGAATAAGAAATGGATATTATATACATATACATTTTCAAAAAATTAAGTTTAGTATAAAATTTTATTCCACATAAATAAAATATATATTTAAATTTAAAACAAATTTCTAAACTAATTTTAAATATTAAAAATAATTATATATTTTTAATTTTAATTATAATGTATAATAAGAGGGGCGGGGGCCCTGGCTCGATTGGCTAAAAAATTCCGTTGCGGTAAAGAAGGTCACGAGGTCCAGTCTCCCCCCGTCCCCATGGTACCGGAGGGCGTGTCGTGCCAGCGTCACCGGTCACGTGAAAAAAGTTTACCAGGCACACTGCAGTTTATAGGGGGCTACCCGATTCCTGCAGTCTTTAAAAATATATATATATATATATATAAGAAAAATAATAATAAAGAAACTTAACAAAATGTCATTTTAATTTTCTTTTAAAATAATTAAAAAAACCAAAGCAAAATTTTCACTGGTTATTCCACATAAATAAAATATATAGTTAAATTTAAAACAAATTTCTAAACTAATTTTTAAAATATTAAAAATAACTATATATTTTTAATTTTAATTATAATGTATAATAAGAAAAATAATAATAAAGAAACTTAACAAAATGTCATTTTAATTTTCTTTTAAAATAATTAAAAAAACCAAAGCAATCTTAAACTCAAAAAACTATTTTCTTAAAGTTTTTTAAACAAAATCTAAAAAAGGAATATGAAACCAGAAAGTTTCGTGTACACGGATTAAAACTAGCACTTGCACCCATCGGAGGTTCAAGGAATATGCCGATAGGACTAACCAATGACTTCAGAAAATTTTCCGGCGTGAAATTTTTTTACGGCGTGAGACAATTCCGAGCACTATAATGCTCACATATAATAGCCTATCGGCTAAAAATGGTAGCGGAAACCCTAGACGGATTTAAAAATGGCAGGTAAGACGAATAAAAAATAGAAGACCAGAGAAAAAATGTTAAAACCTGTGATTTCACCCGCAATGACACGCGATTTCGGCATACAAACCACGTTTTTTAATGATTTTGCAGGATAAATGGGATAAAACAGTGTTAACTATGATTTATTTAAAAAAACGTCAAACTCAATGATTCCCAATTTTTACAATAAATCGCGATTTTTTCGCGATTTCTGCTATCCTTATGATGTATATTTAGACTTTTAGGAATAGCATTTAAGAGAAGCAGAATATCTATTTGCATTTAGCATTGCCCTTCAAAGTTCAAACAATAGAACCATTCACAGCCATAGAAATTTATACCAGCTTAACATTTACTGTCCTATGGTGTCTATTTATCATCTGCATTGATAGTGTGCAGTTTAACTCTGATAATCCTGCCTGGGTTCGCCCGGGGTCCACCCCGGGCACCCTGTGGGTTCTTCACAGGTTCACCCAAGGTCCACTTCAAGTACCCAAGGTGGCCCCTGGGCAAACCCCAAGCCGAACCAGGACCCAAACCGGACCCATACAGGGTACCCAGGGGGTTTCTTGCAACATATCAAAAAAGGCATAATCAGTACCTTTGTGCAACACTTGGGACTTTGGATTTAGGAAAAGTCATCATATCTAATTGCTTTGTTAACCTGGAAGTAGGGGAGTGGACAGCTGTGCTTTATAATGTCTAGACCAGAGAAGTTAGAAGCAGAGACAGAGAATTGATTTTCAAGTTGAAAGCTGCGAGAATCAAGAAAGTTTTCAGATTATGGGAGGATAAAAAGAAATTGCTTAACCTTAATATGTTGGCTGCTAGTGCTCAAGTATAGAGCTGACCAAAATGGGCTTTGGGGTTCTGGTCTGTCGTTACTAATTCCATAGATTTCCCATGATGGGGGAACCTGCTAGGGAGAGGGTCATTCCAGCCAGTGAGGTTGAGCCTTTTGTTGTGTCAAAATTTCAACCATACTTTCAAATGGCATTCTCATGTTTCTGCTAGGTACTAACGAATGACAATGATACTGCAATTGGTAATGGTGCTCTAGAATTCTTATGTGACAATCAGAATCCATAAAGGAATTAGCTCTATGATTTTGGGACATATCTGGCAACTGAGATTCATGAGGAATTGTCAAATTACAAGAACTCACCAGGGCTGAAGAAGTTTGGGCATTATTCAGTCTTATGTTTCATTTACCTCTTCCACTTGGCTAAAGAATGGCCCAAGGCTCTGGGAGTGAAGAAAAGTTTTAGTATGAATTCTTGCAAAAGAATGTGGAGAAGCCCGTGCAACTACGGAGCCCCTGCATGGATATAAATTTCTTCAGAGCTTCATATCTTATCTTTGAAGACAATTTGTGATGCCCCTGTTTGAGAGACATTATAGGGAAAGGCGGCTTAGGCTAACAAACATTGTGAAAGCATTCTTAAGACCTGTACAACTTAATGTTCCCCAGAACCAAGGTCATAATTGGGGTGATTTGTAGCTCAACCATGGTTACACAGTTATCAAGGTACTTGGTGCAGCAACCCCAACTTTCAAGTTGCCAAAGCATGTCCCCACAAGGGTAGTTATTCTAGAAACTGCAAGGCAAATAGCTCCTGCTGATGAGCAGTTTTACGAGGCAGAGAAGGCAGCTCTCCTAACTTCAGCCTTTGAAATCCATGATTTTGCATTCAAGAATAGAAATCCTTGGACTGTGCAAAAGATATAATTTGTGCATATTATATGCAGCCTGAAGAATTCAGATCCTACAAACCAGAACATTTTATTAATGAGAAAAGGATTAGGCAGAACAGATCAGGCTTTCAGCACGAATATCAAGAGATTGAAGATCTCCTCAGAAGTTGTGAGAATGAGCATGAGAGAGATGTAAGGAGGGACGCTTGGCACAAAATTAAATTTGCTCAGCAAAAAAGGATGAAAATGAATCCCAATTACCCAGGAGCCCTTAACTCACCTCAACTATCCGGTAAAAGGCTGGACCAATTGATGAAAGACTCCCATTTATACAGAGGTGTTTGAGATTGAAAGGAGTGAGTACCAGAAAATTGTTCAGGGAGAAGAGCAAGGGCCTGCCCAATCCGAGGGTAGTGACAGTCCAAATTGTTAGTACTGAGAATCCTGCAGACTACGTTACCCCTGCAACATCCAGTGCTCAGACTATTCCACAAGCCTCCAATCCTTAGGAGAAGGAAATTGCTACAGCAATGGGTTTAGATTATGCTGAAAGTGAGTGGGTGGAAGAAAGTCTTGGGCCTGCATCTCAGGGGCAGGAGGTTGATCCCTCACAACCACAGGATGAAAAAGTATTTTTGCCAAATGATGAAACTGGATTGTTACACCTTGTGAATGAATGAGTCCTCGATGAAATAATGAGGGCCTGTGAGCAATTCTTAGTTGATGATGAAATTGTTAAAACAAAAGAGTTTATGCAGCTTGCATGGTCCTACAAATAAAAGGAATATAGAGCACAAATTGAGGCCAAAGGACATGCAGAAAGGGTTGAATCAACAAAAGAAAGGGATATAGCTGAAAGCAATCCAAATCCACAGTTGTTCCCTTTTACTGGGAACAATATAACTCAGGTAATGGTCCTTGATAGCATTATGCAGCCAGTAGGCACAGACAAATTATTCAGCAACCGAGGAGATACATCAAGGTATTTCTTTGGGACAAATTTTGACTTGACAAGCAAACCTTGGCTATGTGGGCAGTGGCACCTATGCACGATAAACCACTTGTTGGATCATACACCACAAGACCTCAAGGGGCAATTGATTGCACAAAGAGTAGGAGATATATCAGCTGTAAGCTCAGACAAGGCCGTTGCTGATTGGGCACAATTTAATGTAATGAACACCAGGAAGTTTGAGGACACTAAAAGCTTGCACTTGAGGTAGGAGAACTAAAATCTGAGGACAACAATGTTAAAGAATATCCGCAACATCTTACAGCCCTCAGCCTCTAGCACTTCCAACCCCATCAACAATACCTCAAATTATTTCATCCAGGCATGTAACAACATCTGCCCCACCTCTGAGGATGTGTCTCATAAGGAGATGCAGAAGAAAATCAGTGAGCCGCAAGCCCTGGTACTAAGGTTGAAAAATGAGAAGAATCAGGCCATAGAGCAGGTTAGCCTGCTCTAGGAAGAAAAGGAGTCCTTCAATGCCCAATGTCGTGACACCCTCAGAAATTTGTTAAAATAAGGGTGGTTTATATTATTGCTACTACAGAAACTATCTAGGAAGCAGTCCTCAGTCTATCCAAGGTTAATAATCAGCACAAGGCAGCCATGGAAATCATTGCTCCTATCAAAATAGAATGGCTACCTATAGCTGCCAAAGTAGCAATGGTGGATGACAACACAAAGTGGTCGGATGATTTAGAAGTACCAGAGAAGAAGAGAATTGAAGAATTAGATGAGGTATGCATAAAGCTTGTGGTTGTTGATTCTCATCTAGTGCATGTGGCTAAGGTCTTTGGTGACAAGGCAGCCCTTCTCTGAGAGATTATAAATCTCAAGTTACCCACTCTCAAGAGCAATAATGGAAAGCCTAAGGACCAACAACAGTGGTTGGCAAAGATGGGATATATAATCCACCACTACAGTGATCCAATCAAGCAGTGCGATTTCCCCACATTGGAGCAAGTACAGAATGCCTTGGAGGAAATTACTAAGTTAAATGACAAGGCTAATGCATTCTTAAAAGGTACATGATCAATAAGAGATGAAAGACAGAAAGCCACCATTAAGGACATGATGAAGATCAGTGAAGCAATCTTACTCATACAGAATGGGATAGACTTGAGAAGTTATATGGTCAATGAAGCAGCTTATTCTGTTTTCCTTAATTCTTCATTCTCTCATTCCTTATTCTTCCATTCTTTGTCTATTGTCCCCTGCATTAGCATGTTAAACTATAAACGCTAACTATTCAAGTGTAAACACTGTTAAATTTTGTTCATTGTTATGTCTATTGGTTGCTTTTGTGGTTTGGCCGTTAGTGCCATGCTAGTTGTTTTTGATTGTCAAAAAGTGGAGCGTTCCAGTGCTCTCGTGTCATGACTTCAGATCAGTGTTACAAGACTCGGACTCGGCAAGCTGATTTTTGACCTGGACTCGGACTTGGGGCCCAGACTCAGCAAATTGAAAAACACATGAAATACAGAGATTTTTAAGGATTTAAAACTTGTTTCATGCACCCTTTGATAAATAAACCTTAAAGACACAATAAACTAATCAAATAGAAGCTACTTTGATCACATACACAAGTATACATTGATCACATGAGTATAAAAGTGGATTCTAGCTGAAGGAAACAACATTGTTAGATATATAGATATTGTCAAGTGCTTCAGGTGTACAAAACTCATGGATTATGATATCCATGGCATCAAAAACAAAAATCACAATATGGAGTCATGAACTATGGTAGAAAGGAGCTTGTATCGCTCAGCCCAGCATTGCTAGCTCTATGTGGAGTCATAAGTTTGTATCTCAAACCAATCTGCAAATGTTGTTACAGCCATAGGAGCATTACTTAGGATAGGGATCGACTTAGCAAACCAGAAGTATAAATGTAATTCAATTACTCGGGATTTAATTGGAAAACATTTAAAAGAATAAAAAAATGTTGCTTTTCCATCTAGCATGGCCCAAAATGATTTTTATTTTTCAATTTTTAAAACTAGCGCAGGGATTTGGGGGTAGCACCCACAACAAGGTCAAGGGGCAGTGCCCCTTGTGGGGGTCTAGGGGCAGCACCCCCAACGAGGTCGAGGGGCAGCACCCCCAGCGCTTCATGTTGCGATATAAGGCAGGGTTGAGGGGCGGAGCTCCCGCCACTAAGACCAAATTAAAACCTTCGAGACCACACAGACCTTCATGGCGCATGTCATTTTTCATAATTTTATTGCTTTTAAATAGCCTTCAAAAGTCCTCCAAACCCTTCAAGAAATGCTTGACTTTCATGCTTTTATGTTTAACCGTTTTCCATTTTTTATTCTTTTTTTCCTTGATTTTCATGGACTTCGCCAAGCCTTCCCAACAGGACTCACCAGTCCCGACGAGTCTGACCAGACCTGCCGAGTACCCAAGTCACGAGTCCCTGGGACTTGTTTTGTCTTGCTCGCCTCAAGACTCGCTGGTAACATTGCTTCAAATATGGTTAGATTAAGAATGCAAAAGTTAGAGGTACATTGGGAATAGGATGACTACTTAGAAAGGGGCAATGTTATGAAGTTGTGGGATAGACTGGCTGATTGTTTCATTTATGTCATTTAGAGGAAGGCAGTGTGTTTGTGAACAGATGCCATTGGAGGAATCTATTTCAGATTCTTCTCTATTCATATCTCCCCCCTCTCCTCCCAAAGACTATCATCAAATTAATGAAATGAGGGAGGAGACTAAGAGGATCCTCTCTATTGTTGAGGAGTCATTCTACATATTCATGCTCCAAACCACACCCTGCAATTCTAGAGGACACACACTGAAAACTAGCCTCAAGGAACAAAGTCAAACTAGGCAATCAGGTGGGATTCATAATTAAATTGTAGCTAGTTCGGGCCAAACGACGAGAGTAGGTACAACTCTCCTATACATCAAGCTCTGCTAGTCTTATGAGGGTATTTCTTTAGATCTCACAGAACAATTAAAGAGAAAAAAACAAAATTATGTAGCAAACAAGCTAAACCCTAATGGCGCATAACTAATCAAATCATTTATCACTATCTTCTATGCTAACCTTTGTAATCTTGTTGTTAGAGATGTTTTAAGTAGACGATAAATTACAACCTACAAGTTTAATCATTTGTAAAGAACTCCACACAATGTTTTCAACATGGATTTTTATTCCTTTAAGGACAACTTGCAATTTTGGGAGAATATAAATTACAGCAATCTTGAAATGAAATTTTGATCAATTACTTCCTAAGACTGGTGTCTTCACCCATGGGTGACAAAGTCAAATCCTAGAATTAGTACATAATGAAAATGTAAATCTTTTAACCCAATGGCAAAATATGAATCAATATTTCCTATGAGCTTACAATCTCAGAATAAAACAACCATTGTATTACACAGAGATACTTATCCATTAATTATCCACAACATGCCATATATTGTGTTGAAAAGCTTTTTATTCAATTTTACCTACAAACAAATCAATCACAATAACAGACCAACAAATGTGGCCTCAAAGATATGGCGATCCCCTAAAATATTATATTAGCAATGGAGAATTTGATGTAAAACAAGTTATATCTATTTCTTCAAAATGGATTTTACAAACTCTATTGAGATGAACTCTAGAACAAGATATAAATTTGACTCCCTAGAACTGCTCATAGACAAATCAACACCTAAAACACATAGAATTGGTAAAAGATAATTTCTCAAGGAAAATAATCTCAATTTATAACAAAAAGGCAAGGCTCATCTCCTCTAGATGAGTAACATTTGTCCTCCTCGTATTAGCTCTCAAGTATGTTGGTTATGTTCTTGTTACAAGATTTGTGTCCAAGATAGTTACACAAACAAGAAAGATACTAATATCTCCTTCTAGTTAGGTAGGGTGGTTCAACAAGTATATTTAGATGATCGCAAATTCCCCACATACCTGCATACATAGTTTGCAAACTCACAAAGTACTTGGCAAGTCACCAAGTTCTCACGAAAAAAATTTTACGGTTAGTTCTCATCATGTTTACTCGTAGGGTGTGAGTTGCAGGTTTTAAGCAAGTTTCGGCATCAAACTTGAGCAAGTACTCAGCAAGTTTGACACCAAGACTCGTGGGACATGGAAAAACACTAGGATTTATGTGAGAAACATGCCTAAAATGCTGATTTTTTTTTTCCTACGCATGCCCTTGTGTGTTCTTTTGGTTTTACAAACTTCACAAGTTCCCATGATTCCCTCACAACATTTTTACAAACGTTTTCTATAAACATTTTCAAATTCATGATTTACAACTTATAATGGCAACCCTGCCTATAATGCAGATTGAAACCCTACCTATTTTGCATAAAATTTATGTTTTTTAAGGATATTTAAGTTTTTTTTTAAGGTGTCAGCTTTTGCCAAGTCGAAATTTTTTTGTCTACCAAGTCTGAATATGCAAAGTTCAAACTATGCCCACATAGATGCTCTCAACACGGTGTTAGATGTTCTCCACTGTATTTTGCTGGGCTGCCTTTTGCTTTGTAAATACCATGATGGCATCTAGGTCCTCCCTTATGATCTTCAAGTGAAGAGAGCTCACCCTAACCATAGGATATAGCTCTTCCAATATCTCCCTCATAGCCCCATAGGGAGCTTGTAATTCTCTTAAGCCTTCCCTTAATACATCCATGTCTCTTCTCAATCCATTGATAACAAACTCCTGCATATCAAACGAGCTGGAAGCCATTATACTCAAATAATTTTGTTTGTAAGCTTAAGAAATAATGTCCCTTTGTCAAAGCTCTTGCTGATTTATACTTTAGATGCAAGGCTCCTTTGCTTCTAATCAAGTGCCACTTGTTCTGACTAAATAACCCTTTGGTTATCACCAAAAAATGCATTCAAAATTTTTAGAATGCTATTGTTGTCTTGCTATACACTCAAATAGTACAATTATTTCATATAACATGCATACTCCAAAATGAATATATCTGAGTTGATAAGATTGAAAAGATAGTCATCTTGAAAGTATTAAAGAATTGCGGGTACATTGCTACCATAAGTTGTATCTAAATAATCCCATTTTTGTCACTAGGAAGAAGAGAACTGGTCATTTTTCAACATTTGCCAGGGTAGTAACCCATCTGGCATCTAACAAAGTTCTACTTTCCCTAATAAATGTGTTTGACACATGCTTCTAACGTTAGGATGTCCTTAAGAGCTGCATGGAAGCTCCCTAAGGTCAACTTATCATCATGCACCAAAGGATCAGAAAATTCATATGGTAATGCCATAAATTCACTTTTCCATACTCTTAGCTCCTTGAATTTAGTCTGCTCATCCCTAGGCTGAGGTATTTTAGAATTTGACAAAACTTTGAAATCATCAACCTTCTTATTTAGACCACCTCCCACATGTTCAATATAAGACACTGTGTCTACTATAAGGTTGCACACTTCATATGCTGTTGTAATTTTTGGACAATATAGTGGCCTATGGTACTTGTTACTAAGGAACATTTTTCTTATTTGGGGAGTTCAAGGCAACCATTCATCCTTTATTTTCATTATCACCTCTTTAGCTTTAACATGTGAATCAATTCCTTCCCTAATATTCTTAAAAGACTCCCATAAACAATCACAAGATTTAGCAATGATTTGAACTCTATGATAAAAGGTCCCCTAGACTATTTTAACCAACATAGACTTATAATTGTCAGCCTCTGATTTTGCTTTATCCTTCTCATCCTTGGCTTTATGTAATAAAACTTCTAATTCTTTCATTCTCTTTTCCACTTCCTCCTCCTCTACGGATGTGGATGCTAGTTGAAACATGAGGACAGGAGGGAAAACAATATGCATAGGGGCTTGAACCTACTCTTTAAGCTTTTCATGAGCCATCTTCAGATTTAACAATTCCTTTCTTAACCTTATGTTTTCTTCTTCCAATTTCTTACTATCATCAACCAACTTTTTGTTGATGTTGCCCGATTGGCAGAGGCCTATAGAAGTAGGCTTGCCAGTCAATGGAAGCAAAAAAAAACACTTCGACAATAGGCAACCTTTTTGACATGTAAATGACTTCATGCCATCACAAAAGCATGTCACATAGCAAAATCAACCTTATTTATAGGCTTACATCAGCAGGCTTGCCATGAACTTTTACCAAGGGCAACAATGTTAAAAGGCAATCAAAAGACAAGCCGATTCACAAATTTAAAACCTAGCAGTCAACAAAAACGACATGTCAGGCCATAATAGAAATTTCTCAAATTAGTGATCAACACTACCATCACGAACAACTAAGAAGCAAATTGCATCACCTAACTGAAGTGGTATCCCAATTGACTCAAAATCAAGGCCAAATGAGGGAGCACCTAGATGCACTCTGGGCCAGCTCATCTATGTCCATGAGATGGCGCAGCGTTTGTATGATCATGGGAGATCAACTTTGAGATTCTTCAATATTGTAGTGAATTCTTCACTACCTTCATATTTTAATAAAATTCTCATTCTTATTAAAATCCTATGGAACATTAGCATGTTATTTAATTATCATTTGTGGTGGTTTTCATTAATATTTACTGTAAAACTTCCCTCCCCCATATGAGGAGTGTGGGCCAAGTTATCTAAAAAAGGCTGTTCATCTTTAGGTTAACCTGTTGTTATTTTGGTCCTTTGGATTACCCTATTTGATCAACAGTTGAGATTGTCTTTCCCTTTTGGCAGTCTATAAGTAATGGGTTTTCCTCATTTGTAAAGGTCTTTTGACTATTGATGGATGGAAGTGTTATTTTTGGCTTTGTTCTTCATATATTGTCCCAAAGGGTGCCCCTTGGTTTGATTTTATAATTGTATTTGTGTAGTATAGAAAAATCGGTTTAACCTAGAATGATCTTTGTTTTCTCAGTTAAATGTTTTCAAAGACACTACACTAGGATAAAACTAGTTTCATGAAAGAAATATTTTGTTGTTGTTCTAAATTTCTAATACAGAAAGAAAGTAATACTTTTCACTAAGCTAAAACATAAAGCTGAATGAGAAAATGTTGATTTACAGGAAACTAAAACACAAATTTAATGAACTGGATTCAAACCGGAAATAATAGAAAATGAAGAACTTGGCACCAAAGGATGGAGCTCACTGTACAAGACACTAACGTGACGTGTGGATGTTTGTGCATCATGTTCTCATCCGTACATCGCCTATAATCTACAAATAGAATAAAACTTGACTTTTCTCCAAATCTCATGCCCAACTGCACAACAGGAAACAAGGATGATAGAATAGCAAACCAGGATATACCAGAATACACAAAAATGCTAAAAACCATTTTAATCTATGTATTTTGAAACGAAAATAGGAATGACAAAGAAGGAAAGAAAGAGATGTAAATCACCGTGTGAGATGATCTCCAAGACACATGTAGCTGAGGACAAGAAAAATGGTTGTGACTACTTAGGAGCTTGCCAAGAGTGATCAAGCCCCTATTTTGGTCTTTCAACCTCCATTGGCAACCAAAATAGAGAATGGATTAAAGAGTGTGTGCTCTTAGCCTATGTGCATCTAGGAACTAAGAACAGTGACAAAAAGCTAGGAATATTATTATTAGGTCTACAAAGAATAATAAACTAGTGTGTGTATGAAATTCAACAAGCAGAGGTGATAGTCACCAAATGATATGCCAAGAGAAATAGAAAGGAAATGTGATAAAGCGATTTGCAACAATATTCTTCAAACAAGAATGAGAACAATATTACCCATATGATGTAGAAGGAGAAATGTGAGCTTTTTGGAGGAGCCGACTGTTGTGGAACAACAAGAATCTTTGAACAAGCTTCAATAATGGTGGTGTTTTCAGCAACATGAGGTCAAGAGAGCCAAGAGAGTTGTGTGTTAGATCTCCTTCCAAGCCAAATCCCAAGGAATAGGTTTTCACAAAGAGTTTCTTGAAAGTTGAAGGGTCGGATGCAAATGTCAGAGGCATTTTTCGAGCAGATGAGTGTTACAACAATCAACAACAAGTAGCTAGGTGAGAAACCAATGTTTAAATTTTTGTAAACTTCCAGGACACTAGTGCGTCGTGCTAGCATCTTAAGGAATTTTCCTCAAATTTGGCACATGGTTTCAGATCAGTGAATAGAATTGGATTGTGATGTAGAAATTGGGCAATCTGGTGAGGGAATAAAAGGCCAAGGATAGGCTAAAGTGATCCCTAAAACATGCTAGGGGAATGCACACCTAAGTGAGTCCAAAACATAGCGTGAAATTGCGAGGGTACACAATTTTCTACATTATAGTTTGTATTTGTCTCCCTATGCCCCTCCAGAAGTTAATTATCTTTGCATATCTGAAAGTCGTCAGTTATCAATGTCAATTGAGAGACTTTTATGCATGGGTTGGTTTGTGTAATGTAAGTTGAGGCAGCCCTGCCACAAACACTTATCATTCATGAATGAGGATTGGTTGTATGTAAGTGAGAGTTGATTGACCACTAGCTTTTGGGCACATTTCCTCATTTTATTTTATTTCTCTGCAACCCCTTGTCTCTCCTTCTAACCGTTTTCTCTGTAAGCATTAGTTTAGTTTTTAGATTAGATAAGAAGTCGGCCTTCTCTAGAGGTTACTCACATGATTGAAGTTGTGTGTGCAGGCATCAGAGACTACTTGCCCCCCAAATATGGCATTTCTGGCCTTCTCAATCAGGTGTGTCAATTTAGACAAATCAACAATTTTATAGCATGCTCGGTGGGACTTCACTCTTGAAGCTCTCACGAATTTTTTGTTTGTTGAGTCTTCTTTTTTTGAATGAAACTCTTCAATTGCATTATAATAGATCAAGATTTTAGGTAGAAATATTGAGGAATTTGCTTTTTGAAGCAAAATCTCACACCTGCTACACTTATACTATGATTTTTGATTAAAAAATTATGGTTATTTGCTTCATTGGAGTGGTTTTTATTCAATTAATGACTTTGTTGTTGAACCAAAAAAATTTATAAGTGGCGTTACCTTTATTTTTAATGTTTTGCAAACCTATGTGTTGCAGTAATGATTGGTTTCCATATGAATATTCCCTACTATTGTGGTCACATACAACAACCACATGCACAGTATTAGTGCTCTTATGTGTGCTGCTATGTTTGTCAAATGGAGCATCTGATTGTATCTTGCCCACAGGCATTTTGCAGGCGGTGTAACAAATGGCATTCGAAAGAAGAATACAACATTAAGAAATTTGAGGAAGTGGAATGCCTTATAAAATCTCGATTTGAAATGCTTGCTAAAATGAAAAATTGAGTGAAAGAATGGATGAGATAAAGAAAAATCAAGAATATTAAGTCATCCTTGCAAGGAAACAAGAGCTAAGAAATGCTTTAGAGTGGAAGAATGAGGCCATGCTTGTTGAGTGAAATGCCTTGGGGTAGACTAATGCAGTTACACTTACCAAAATGCATAAGTTAAAACATGCCTTAGATTAGATAGAGAAGAAGCAAGCATATGAGGCATATCTCTAGCAGGAAAGACATGAAAAAGAAATTGCGAAAATGGTGCTCTATGTTCGAGAATTGCACTCTCAATCATCTACACCTCATGAAAAAGGATTTTTTGTTGTTCATTCTACGCTTTCTTAGCCAAATGTGTATAAAGAGGAACCTATTTGTAAAGAGATCTCTAGTGAACCTATGACTGCATCATTTGTTGATGCTGGAGACTTCTCCTTTCTTGGATGTAACAAGTGACAATGGTGGGTTGCAACCTCCACAAAGATTTTCTAGCCCTACATCTTTGAAGAGGTATCTACGAAAACCATTGCTAAAAAAGAACCATGTTTGCAACCACTGACACTATCCCCAAATTTTGGTGATAGCAGCATTAGTTCCATCCTCCCACTTAGAAGATTTCCCATAGTTTCGGGGGCATGTGCTTTCAAGCCATTTCTAGTCGGTTCCCCTATTCTTCCTTAAGAGAAAAAGCTAATTAAAGGCACAGCTTGCAATCTACTTCAATTTTCTAACCTTCTAGTCAGATGCTTACTCAAGATTGATGAGGCGCCCATACACATTTGAATAGCAATTCAAATCTCACCAGTTCATGGAAGCAAAGTATAGAGCAGTAAAGAAATTCAAGTACCCACACTTACTTTTCATGTGTTGCCTCTGATTATCTATGAGGGCTTCCAAGCTCATTTTGCACCATCTACTAACTAGAAAAAGTAGTTACTTCTCTTGGCATATTAATGGCTTTATTCAGCATGTTGGTGTAGACACCTAAAATTTACCTATTTACCATCCCTCCTAATACCATGTTTAACACCGCTTTCTAACATCATTTTAATACCTTGTCGATATTCATCACCATGCTAATTATGCAAAATCGACACTTTCTCATGTTAACACCTTCCTAACCACATTAACCTCTTTGCTAACGAATTAAATAAATTATATTTATTTAATTAAGCCAACACATTTACCTATCACCATATCACTAGCTAATTAAATAATTCTATTATTTAATTAATTAGTTCCTGTTCCCCCACACCATTAACTTATTTTATTATTTAATTAGTCTAATTTCCATCTCACATTGCTAACTAATTAAATAATTTTATTATTTAATCTCACTTATCTCTCATCTTTTAAAATAAATAAATCCCTCCAACATCCCAAAAATAAATGCACAACTAAACGCATTTCCCTTTTTTTTTCAAATAAATTCCTCTTCATATTATGGTCATAACAAGTTATTTAAGACCATTTCTATTTTTAGCTAATGCAACCTCATCCATTCATTTTCTCCTAAAGCCGAGGAAAATGCTCTCAACCAATCTCCACCGTAGATCTAATCTTCAAATCCCGACCATCCATCCTCTTAGCCAAACAATTATAAATTAAGTTCTATTTTCCATCAGATAACAATACGTCAATACATAGGTATATGCTGTTAAAATTCTGAAGTATCCATTTGAGCAACTGCATTCCACATCTGAAAGCATTCTCATCATTTGCATTCATTTGTTGAGCACATCCATTCCACCATGGAATTCATATTCAATAATGTATGGCTAAGCGTTGTTGTCTGAATTTCATTATGCTTTATCTGAGGTTTCTACTAGTTTAGAATAGGAATCTATTTGCTTTGCATTTGTTCCTCTTTTATTTCTGAATTTTGTAGTTACATTCTGACGACCACAATGGGACTCTAACCCACAATCTCTCACTCCAAAAAATAACAGCTAGTCAAACCCAAACTCTTACATTAATCCAAATATCCAATCAGAATTTCATGATATCCAAGGCCTTTTCTGAATATCCAAGTTGTCAAATCAACTTTAAAGTGCAAATATTTAAACCAAACCCATTATCCACAAGCACTCTTTTGACTTTACGTTTGGCCACTTTAAGTGAAGACTGCATTTCTATTAGGCAACTGAGCTGGAAATAGAAATATGATCTCTAAAGGAGATCGAACTGCATTTCTATTAGGCAACTGAGCTGGAAATAGAAATATGATCGATGGCTTTTTGTGGGGTCGATTGGCATTATGAAGAATATAAAAGGCAGCGTGGATTTGAGGAATTATTATGAAAAGATATGAATGTTTTTTTTCTCTCCGTGAGTTGTCTTCATCAAAGCTTAGGATGAAACCCCTGAAGCTCCCAACTTTGGATGATACCCCAAAGCCATTCCAGTTCTTAGATTGCTACAGCACTGCATGTTTTGAATCAGACTCAGTCATCAAAGGAGTTACAGATTTTGGAAGAAGTGTTGAGGGTTTGAGGCAGACATTCAATCATCAATGGATCAGCCTACATCACTCCAGTAGAGACCGTAATAGGTGCAGATTTGTGCTTTTTGCATCTTAATTCTGAATAAGAAATAATACATGAAGCCACCTTAGTCAGGAAATTACTTATGCATGTAATCAGATTCGAATTAATGAGAATAATGGCTTCATTTGGGTGGTAAAACTTGCTATTATTGTTATTAGGTGTTATTTATCTTTCCTACGCATTTATTTTCATGTTCTGGCATTAAAAATATATGAAATCAGAAAAATTCAATAGGCAGAACTGTGTAAGATTTGACAAAGGATATTTCACAATGAGAGCTTGAAATCATAATGGGTCAATATCGGGTGGGACTCTCAACTCCTGGAGGACTTTGTACAATACATCCTTATGAACATTGGATGATTGATATTTGTGCTAGAGTTTTCTCCAATTGCTTGATGTTGGAGGTCACATTGTGTTTTTTTTTATGCTAATGTTAGGTACTTTTGGACTACATTATCTTGGTCAACAAGAGTTTGATCAACATTAGCATTGGTGGGATTTTAGTTGGATGGTTCTTGGCTTATGATGTTATTTAGGTTATCCAAGTTATAGCCAAGGGGTAATTTGGCACCTGATTCCACCAGACTTCTAAGTATGTCATCCTTATTTTAATGTATGAATCGGTCTATAAGAGTGCATCCTTTACTTAGAGTTTAGGAAATCATGATAGTCATGGGAATATTCGCTTTGATTAGGAAAACCATCACTATCATTGTCACTCTCTTCTTGGTTTTTTATGTGGAATTTGACAACAGGTTTCTCCAACATGGTAAGGATTTTGGATACATCCATGTTCTATGAGACAAGGGTTTTCTACATTGAACACCATGTTAAGCTTGGCTTAACGTCTAGTGATAGGTGACATGAAATGTGTTTTAAAATTTGAGTTTGGACTATATTTTTTTTCGTTTGACTTGATTTTAAAAATTTGATCTTGGACACTTTGGTTCAACACAAGTTTAACACAATGAGGGAAACAAAGAAAAACACAATAACAACTTACACTAATCAAGTAGGTGTGTTTAGCTTATGAGCCCACCAATATACTTGACATGGTCATAAATAGTGTTGGCCTAATATCTTAGAGCGCTAACTACGAAGGATTGGGACTGTACCCATAGCCCACTATTATGTTTCCAAAAGTACGCAGTGAATAACTTCCTAAGGCTAATGCTTATCGATGTATCACAACTTACAAACAATCAATGATTTCCTAGTCTAGGCTAACACATTGTTCCACTAAAAGAGTCCTCTATATACCTGAAGGTATGTGAAGCCCAAGTCCGTGAAACAAGGGTGCTATCTAATGGCTTAGTTTGAGAGAGTAACCCACTCTCCTCCTTCACTTGGCAAACTATAAAAAGGATGTTAGCTTATCCCAAAATAACACCTCTTCCTTGGAATTTGTATAACCCACTTGAACACGGTCTTTGGTTAGTGCTTCGATGTCACTTCCAAAGTCACTAGACCCCTAAGAAAAATAAAAGAAAAGACAATCACTTTTACTTTTCAAGCTCACTAAAAGGTGACAAAAAATATCGTGCACGAATGTTATGCCTTAGGTAACACAAGTAGTTGGCTTTGGTTAGTGCTTCGATGTCACTTCCAAAGTCACTAGACCCTTAAGAAAAATAAAAGAAAATACACAATCACTTTGCTTTTCAAGCTCACTAAAAGGTCACAAGAAATAGCATGCACGAATGTTATGCCTTGGGTAACACAAATAGTTGGTGTGTTTTTCATCCCCAAGATCACACAAGGGTGCAAAGGGAGAGCATACACAACACTAACCACACAAAAGATTGGATTGTTTTTTATCCTCAAGATCGCACAAAATGCGAGATGAGAGTATACACAACTCAATCACATACAAATATAAACAAGATTAATTTATCTTAAGATTAAAAAATGTGAAATTTATTTGAGAATTTAATATTTGATAAGTGAACTTGCACACAAAATGTTACTAGTTTGATTGATTTGGTCTTGGGCACACGTAAGTACCTGCAAGCTAACAAACCACAAGCACAAAAGAAATAAAAAATCAATTGTTAATGATCAAGACATTAATTATCATATATCGAAATCATTATATACATATAAAGATAATTGATATATTAGATAGCAAATAAAACAACTTAACAATTAAAGCCCCATCTAGAAACCTTAATTTATTATTACAAAATCCCTTCGAATCACTTCACTGACTCCTAGATGCTTGACTCATTGCAACCACCATAGGCTTTAGTTGCTAACAAAATTGCATATGCAAATCTCATATGCGAAGTTAAAGCTTAAGAAGAAGAAGAGAAATATGGATGAAATTAAAGAAATCGTGGGTGAGTTGTGATATTTGCAAATAATAGCAACATCAAGTATGTGTGCTATTCAATGGTAAAATAAATGAAAATGAGCAGGCAGAATATATGTGCCCAAATTGTTACATAAAGCAAATAAAAAGGGGTGTACGGAAATCATTACCACAAAGTTGTTTTTGGTGCAAAGGATTAACTAAGGACTTCCCTAAGTGATTAAATTGAGCAAAGACTTTTTAAACGGTTAAAAAAAAAGAGACAAGAAAGAGCAAAAGCCCCAAGCAAGAAACTTTGAGGAGATGTCAGAAGCATAGGCCTTTGTCATGAGAGTTGTATCATCCGTTGACAAAATAATAGAAGTGAAACAGCAGTTCTTGAATATGTTTCAACACCAAAATTATCCAAGTGAATTTCCATACAAGTCAAAGGTCCTATTATTTCAAAAAGAAAAAAAATTGAAGGTGTAGAGGTTTGTCTCGTTAGTATGTATGTGCAAGAATTTGGGTCAAAATGCTCCCATCTAAACCAACAATGCATTTATCTCTCCTACTTGGATTCTGTGAAGTATTTTAGGCCAGATGTGAAATCTATGACTGGTGAAGGTAAGGTACGAAGAGCTTCACTAGACATATTTTTTTTATCCAGTCTAAAATACTTTACAGAAACCAGTAGGAGATATAAATGTGTCACTGATTTAGATGGGAACATTTTGACCCAAATTCTTGCACATACATACCAAAGTGACAAACCGCCACACCTTCAATTTTTTTTCTTTTTGAAATAATAAGACCTTTGACTTGTATGAAAATTCACTTGAATAATTTTAGTGTTGAAACATATCTAAGAATTGTTGTTTCACTTCTAATATTTTGTCGACAAATAATACAACTCTCATGACAAAGGCCTTGCTCCTTGCACCTCAAAATTCTTGCCTAGGGCTTTTGCTTTTTCTTGTTGCTCCTCTTTTAACAGTCTAAAAAGCATTTGCTTAATGTGTTCACTCAAGAAAGTCCTTGGTAAATCCTTTGCACCAAGAACAACACTCTATGATACTGGTTTTCATACACTTCTCTTGATATGCTCTATGTAATAATTTGAGCATGTATATTTTGTCTGCTCATTTTCATTCCTTTTATCATTGAAGAGCGTGCATATTTGATGTTGCTATTTTTTGCAAATATCACAACCCACCCACAATTCTTTAATTTCATCCATATTTTTCTTCTTCTCAATCTTCAACTTCACATATGAGATTTGTGTATGTAGTCTTGTCAAAAGGTAAAACCTATGATGGTTATAGTGAAAGTCAAGGACCTAACAGTCGGTGAAGTGATTCGAAGGGATTTTGTGCTAATAAATTGGGTTGATAAAGTTTCTACAAGGGACTTTAATTGTTAAGCCATTTTATTTGCTAGCTAATATATCAATTTTCTTTATATCTATATGGAAATGGATCCTTTTATAGTCTATGATGTCGGGCGACCTGATTTTGGGTCTACGGGTGGCTTATAACATATGAGACTACCTCATACTCCCAGTATGCAAGAGGCACCTAATTGTGCTTCTAATATGAGGCATACATACCCTACCCCCTACAGGATTTGAACTTGTGACCTCTCTTTCAAGAGGGCAAGTTTTTCACCAACAGGCCAACTCAGGCTGTATCATTTACAATTGGCATTTTATTTCTTTTGTGCTTGTGATTTGCTAGCTTGCATATACTTATGTGTCCAAGAGCAAACAAACAAACTATTAACATTTTGTGTGCAAGTTCGCATATCAAAAATTAAATTCTCAAATCAATTTCACATGTTTTATTTTAAGAGGAATTAATTTTGTTTGCATTTGTATGTGATTGAGCAAACAAACAAACTATTAACATTTTGTGTGCAAGTTCGCATATCAAAAATTAAATTCTCAAATCAATTTCACATGTTTTATTTTAAGAGGAATTAATCTTGTTTGCATTTGTATGTGATTGAGTTGTGTATGCTCTTCTCTTGCGCTTCGTGTAATCTTGAAAATAAAAAACAATCCAATTTTTATGTGTTTACGTGCTTAGTGTTGTGTATGGTCTCCCTTGCACCCTTGCATGATCTTGGAGATCAAAAATACTCTAACTACTTATGTTACCCAAGGCATAACATTGTGCATGTTATTTCTTGTCCCATTTTACTATTTAGTGAGCTTAAAAAGCAAAAGCGATTGTGTCTTCTTTTCTTTTATCTTTTTTAGGGCTCTACTGACCTTGGAAGTGACATCCAAGCACTAGCCAAAGCCCATGCTCCAACAGGCTATACAAACTTCAAGGAGGAGCTGTCATTTTGGGCTAAGCTGGCATTCTCTTAATATTTTGTTAAATGAAGGAGGATGGGTTACCCTCTCAAACTAAGCCATTAGACAGCATCCTTGTTTCATACACTTGGGTCTCACATTCCTCCAAGTATACAGAGAACTCTTTTAGTGGAACAATATGTTAGTCTAGACTAAAAAACCATCAGTCACTAGTAACTTGTGATGCACCAATAAGCAATTAGCCCTGAGAAGTTACTACATACTTTTAGTGGATACTCCATGTTAAGCTTGGCTTGACGTTTAGTGATAGGTGACATGAAATGTGTTTTGAAATTTGGGTCTGGACTCTCGATTTTGTTGTGACCAAATCACACATCGCCCCATTAGGAATAGGGACCCCCCTTTTTTTTTGAGCTCTGAGCTTTCAGTGAGTTTTCAATGAGTTTTCAACGAGATTTTAATGATGATTTGACTCATTTTCCTCTGCCGATACGGTAATAATTTCCTTGCCTATGATCTTTGGTTCACGATTATCTGGAAGATGAACTTGCAATAATGAAGAATTGTGATCAAATCCTATCTAGATATTGAGTTTTGAAGTCAATCCTGAAGAATGTTTGAGACCCTGAAAAGACTAAGCCTGGAGCCTGAAATCCTGAAAATCCTGAAAAATGGCTAAGTCTGAAATCTGGTGAATCCTCCAAATTCTATATTTTGCATCTTAAATCCGGTGGATTCGGGACCTATCTCAAACATCCTGAAAGGTATATTGAAAAATATTTAAAGTATAAGAAATTCAATCTCTAAACTTATACTTTAAATATTTTTCAATATACCTTTACTCGCGCGATCCTGAAAATACTTAACGATTTCAGAGGATTCAAAACACTGATCTAGTGCGACTGGACACTTAGATGGCGCAAATCTGGGCGCAAAATCACGAAAGAGAAGACACTTGAGCCAGAGGATTTGAAAACTCGATCCAATGCGCCCATCTACACCTTGATCCAATGCGAAAATGTCAGAGGATTTCAAAACTCGATCTATTGCGCCTAAACCAAAACGTCATTTCGAAGGAAAAAATGGAGATTTCAATGCCTTGATCCAGTGCGAAAATGAAAGAACAAGTCTTAGAGCGAACCTTGGAGCAAATTTAGATGTTAAATCTAGAGGATTTTAATCCTTTAACTAGTGCGCCACCAAGGAAGAAGATGGAAATGTAAGGGTTTTGACTTGAGAAATGTCTAGTTTAAAGAGGATTCCAAAAGGTGAAGCAATGCGCCAAAACTTAAGGATCTTTTCCTTTCAACTAATGCGAAATGACAACTTCAAACATGCAAACCACTTCACCAAACGAGAAGTCAGAGGATTCTAGAAGCCTATCTAATGCGCTAGAGGTTAGAAGATTCCAATCCATGAAGTAATGCGCCATCTCCCAAGCCCCTTATCCAAGCGTTCAAACAAGAAGAAATCTAAAATGGCATCCAATGCGCCACTTCCTTGAGCAAAAAACAAAACTAAGTGTCATCTAATGCAAAGTATTCAGAGGATTTTTATCCTTCAACCAGTGCGAAATGCCAAGAGGAATCCAAACTTTGATCTAATGCGCCTAGAAGCAAGATAAAGAAGAAGACAACACTAAGCTGATCCAATGCGAAATATAAGACAAGAAGATTTCAAGCCTTGATCTCATGCGCTTGAAGATCATCAAGACCTTATCTAGTGCGCCATCAAGGGAGTTAGAAACATTTAATAATTTTTGCCTTGGAAAACGTGCAAAATGCATTTATTAAATAAAGATCAAATCTAAATTAAATGTTCGTGCACAATAGTGAAGGAGGTCGGCCTAGAGAAAAGGAAAAGTTTTTAAAGCAAATTATGTATATATACCTCATTTCCTTTTCATTTTTATCATTTTCAAGAGCAGATTTGTTCTTCAAGAGCAGATTTTTCCTCAAGGAGCAGCAACAAGGGATTTTTTTTACAAGTATAAATTTGATTTTATCAAATTTAAGCAAGTAGTGGATCAAATTGCAAGGTATCCAATTCAAAACAGCTCATCAAGTAAGTCTGATCTGAATATTTCTGATCTGATTTTCTTATTTTTCCTTCATTAAATGCATTAAAATTGTTCAAATATTGGTAAAATTCAAGTGGATTTTCATGGATTTTCATAGATTCCTTGAATCTAGATAGCAATATTTCATAATTATAAAGGAAAATTTCATAATTTAATCCACTAAGGTGGCTGAAGTGAAGATTGTGTTTGCAATTACTTATTTGCGTCAAGTTTGCAAGAATGTCAATGATGCTAAAGAGTCATCAAAGAAGAAGAAGCTGGAACCACCTTCATGCTAGGAGTAAAGTCAACCAATTGTCATGTAAAGAAGACATCAAGTAGCTGCTCCACCATAAGGAAAGTGTTATCATCAAGTTGGAGCATTTCATATATTCTACTTCATTCAAGATCATCTTCCAGGAAGCATCATTCTAAGAAATCTACATCACTTCAAGTTCAAGAGGTAGCTGCTCCAAGGCGTCACAGCAAGATATATCTCAAGTCCTCTTCATCAATGACATCATGAAAGATCCTACGTCAAGTTCCTTCGAGCTTCAAGATCATCTTCAAGGAATCATTTCATCAACTATATCATGATCATCAAGAGCAAGTGTTTGAATCACTTTCACCTTGCGGAGGGAACACTACTCTAAAGGATTATACCTCAAATCTTCTACATCATCGAGTTGGAACACTTCATTGAAACTTCCAAAAGCATTCATCCATCAAACTTCAAGACTCTTCAAATTTCCAAGTCCAAGAGAGTCTCCTACTCTTCATGAAGAAATCAAGTGTCATCATCTACTCTCTAATCTACATGAAGATACATCGAAGAAGATTCATATCAACCTACCTACAAGAAGAAGAATCATAAAGTTAGTCAAGTAAGGCGACAACTATCATACATCCAGTTAACAAGAAGAATGAACAAGGCAAGATCCACAGGATGTATTCCTAAATATACAAGTTCAAACAATCACATTGAATACATCATTACAAGTTGATACAATTTTCGAAGTATGCTGAGTTGGCACTTATGTGGCGAGTACACATCATTTAATTTTGATTAGCCACATTATTTAATGCATGCAATGTATCATTTAATGAAAGAAGCCTAAGGGATTCCTATGTGGAGGAATATTTTAAATGCTTTCGCCTTACCTTATCACATTGGAAAACGTGCCTTCATTGCCTCTCTCTTTTTTGCTAAAAATAGCAAGTTGTTGTAACTACCTCTGAGGTGGCACGATCTAAGCCCTTGGCTATCGAATCAATCTTAGCCATTCATTGTAACCTGGACGACTATATAAAGGCCTTGTTGCCTCATTTGTAATTCATTAGGGATATAGATTAGAAAGTAGATTATTAGTAATAGTAGAGAGTAGATTTTAAGAGTAGAATAGAAGAGACTCTCAAAATTCTCTGAGAGAACTTGAAATTGTTGTAAATATTCCTCAAAGTTAATGCAAAGACATTGGAGCTACTTGTTTGGTGTTAAGTATTATCTTGTGGAGTAACATGGTTTCCTGAATCTTGATGGAATTAAGAGATGTTTCAAATAGCTTAGAAATAGATTAGAAGTGCATTGATGTAATGAATATGCGTAAAGATATTTGATGGACTCTTCTGGTTCATACTTTTCGTGTATTGTCGAAGGCAATCCACTTTGCAAAGTTAGACTGAACCTTCATTTTCTTTAGTTCAGTTGTGAATGCTTGTTCAAATTGCGCCAGCTGTGGGTGTTTGGATGGAGATTTACAACATGAAAATCCTTGAGTTTCCTTAGAAGATTGCACCGGCTTCGTGTAGTTGTTGGTTCTCATGGCGAAGCGAAGTCTGGTTTCATGAGAAGTTTGTCTATCTTTACATGTTTCATTATCTCATTGTCCTTAGATTAGCCTTCTAAACCCTTACCCCCTTTTTCATTTTCTTTATCATAGAAGCTCTGTATATACATCATCCGCATCAAAGGAGGAATAAGTCGAATGAAAGGAGAAGAGTCTATGTAAGTCCCTTTGTTGATTAACAGCAGAATCATACTTAAATCATTGAGCTGTCTCTTACCGAAATTAAACATTATTAGAAGGAACCTTGGAGTTATCTCGTTTGATCACTTAGTTCAGCATCCGAGAGGCTTTGCTCAAGAGAGAGTTAAATACTCAGTATTTCACTCTATTGTTGACTTGTTGAAAAACAACCATCAACAGATTTTTTACTTGATTTTGGACATTTTGGTTCAACACGGGTTTAACACAATGAGGTAAACAAAACAAAACACAATATGTTAGTCTAGACTAAAAAACCATCAGTCACTAGTAACTTGTGATGCACCAATAAGCAATTAGCCCTGAGAAGTTACTACATACTTTTCTCCCTAGAAAATCCATGTATCCAAAATCGTTACCATGTTGGAGAAGCCTCTCGTCAAATGTAACGTCCCTTTTTGGGATATTATCATATTCCTGATTTTATGCCTTAAAACATTAATATTTACTCAGAATGATAATAGCTTTGTCAAAGATCAAAAATTTATGATAATATTTAGATCAATAAATCATAGAACAATTCTCAATATCAATCATATCGTGAATTCATTGGAAATGCTTACAAATCTACTAAATTAGAGGTTTTCATCCCTAACTCAATAGTGGCAATATCAAGGGTTTTCGTCCTTAACTTGCCAAGACCATGAAAGGGTGTTCGTCCTACCAACTCTTAGTCCACCTTGGAGGGTTTTCGTCCTCCTTGACCAAGATTTGGGTTTTCATCCAAACTTGATAAGAGCAATAAGGGTTTTCGTCCTTATCCTCTCGTGAACTTGGAAGGGATTTCGTCCTTCCGATATGCAAGACACTTCTTCAAATTCAAAACTGATTGCTTCATGAATTTGCTAGATTATTGCCAATTGCTTTTGCTGATTGATATTTCTTGATGGATTGACAAGTTAATGCTTGAATTATTAATTGCTTCTTCGCTGATCCCCTTTTCATAATGAAACGATCCTCCCTTTATATCTATGAGGGGATCTCAACCTTTCACATAGCTACTGCGCTTTGAAAGAGTCACAACTCCTCATACACCCGCTGCCCCTTGGCTTAAATTATAATTATAATTTTAATTTAACAAACCTTTACTCCCAATCTGGTAACTTAATTAGATCATGCATCAATCAATATTTCCCAAGGGAAGCTGCGATCAAAGGGAATATGCTAGGGTGCTGCGATGTATGAATACCACCGTACGACACATCTCCACTATGGCTGTGATTCCCTCTAACAATTGGTGATTTCTACCAATCAAAGTTATCAAATATTTCCTTTGATATGGGGCCCACTTATCAAACTCTAATTTAAGTGCCCAGCCTTGTATGATTCTCCAGTACAGGTCCCCTAAACATAAACCATGTAAGTAGCAATTGATACCTTAGAAAATATTTTTGCACCACTGGACCCACACGTCAGAAATTGTCCCTTATTTAGCAGCAGTTATCAAATGATAATAAGCCTTTAGAAATGCATGACTTTCATTAATGACAATCACCCAAGAATATTAATATATCTCTAATGCTTACGATGTGTGACTCCTTAATGATGGTGGACTCCATGACCCATGGTTATATTCATGTGAAAGAAGCAAATGATGACTCACAATATAGAGTTTCGTAGTTGAATCTCCTTTAGTGCAATTTCCAATTGATTTGGAGTAGCGGCCCGTCGCATGATTTCCATTGTTAAACCCAACTAGAGCAATGCTTAACAATTCATTTATCGTTACCCATTTCTTCACTTGATCACCAAAGGCTTCAAAACATGTGTCGGCTTTATTTTGAAAACAGGACGCTTTTAGGTATACAACACGTCAGGTAGGGCTTTTGCTTTTAAAAAGTCATATACAAAAATATGAAAACCGCACCCGCTTCGGAATCCCAAAAAAATGCCACATCATCTTCGGAATCCTCCGAAAAATGCCACATCACCATTGGAAGCGGTTGGAATCGGACGGAATCAATCGGAGACATTTCAAGTTAACAAATCCCGAACCCTGGAGGATTCCATAAGGTTTCCGGGCAGTACCTGATTTCGAGATGTATTTGTACCAGGAATCGGCAGGGAAAAGAGCTGATTCAGCTACTTAGTTAATTAGGAACTCCTTGGCAAATCAACATTTATTGGAAAAAGGCTATCCTAACAGATTTAGCATCTGCTGAATTTGTTACCTTATATTGAACAAAACATAAAAGGTTCAACAAGGGCCAAACTTGTCAAATTGCATACAGACAGCGTCCACGTATGACAGACAAAGAAGCAGAACACTATTAATGGCCAAGTATTCAGGATGAGTTGGCTAACACCATGGATGGGTTCCATATTTGTTAATTGCCCAGTCTAGGCAAAAAGATGCAAACAAGTAAAAGCATTACAAATTTACCAGTGATCCCAAATGGATCAGTTTTGTAAATAAAACATGTTCTATAACCTCACAATTGGACCAAAAACTCAAAATCAACAAGTAAAAGTGAAAACCGACAAGACAAAAAGGAAAGGATGAGACAGACTGATGCAGAGAAGAAAAGGGACCAAAGAAGAGCACCCAGGGGTTGTGCGAACCCTTAGGAACCCCTTGGCAGGTCCACATTGTAGGAACAAGATCATCCTGACAGATTTAGCACCTGTTGAATTCCCACCTTATATTCAACAAAACAGGGTTCAACAAGAGCCGAACTTGTTAAAATGCATGCAGACAGCATCCATATATGACAGGCCAAGGAACAGACTACCCAGAATGAAAGAGGAAATAGCTCATATGTCATGTGTTAAGTTCCAATCTCGCCTAGCAAGTCTGTATCAGTCTGTTAACAAGTTTGAAGGATAGATATGCATAATGTCAAGGGATTGATTATCTAGAATTGAGTGTACATTGCAGCAAATTGCAGGAAGCGTTCTTAGCAGTTTGAGAGCTGAAGTTGATAAAGAGTGCCTTGTCATCTACTGATGGTGTTGTGATGCTCCATAGCTAAATCAAGAATTTTAATCACACAAATTGGTGATTTATATGGAAAGCACAATCCCATCTTTGCTGTAATTTTCACCCATAGTGGGTTTCTTCAAGGAAAAACTGTGTTCGTGGTGGTAAGATGTTGTAGTTTGTGTTCTTTTCATGCTTATTGTGCATTCCCTTCATGTTTTTTTCATTCTAGCACTAACAAAAACAATTTTGAACTCAATGTCAATGTTGTTTTGATAAGGAGAGCACTTAGGAAAGACAGATTAACTAACTAATTGTAATCAGTCCTACTCAGAATCCATGTTAAAGAGGAAGAAATGTGGCCCTTCCCAATTTTTTTACAAAACTAGGCGATAATGCTATCTTCTGGAACTGCCACTGAAATTGGAATGCCTCACCTCTCTTCAAAGTTGCTGATTTGTGTGATTACAAAGAAGAAGCTTATGGTAGAATTGACGTTACACCTACAACATACAAGAAAACATCCAAAGTGGTCTACAAGATGGAAGCAAATTCTAAAAGACTAGACCCTAATGTGCTGGAAAAATTTACCAGCAACACATAAATTTTTTACTGAAAAATTAACTAATAGGTTTGATGTCATTCCCCTTGAAGGATTAACTAAGTTCAGAAGTCTTCCAGAATAGTTGAGGAGATATTAAAAATGAAGATGGCTGCACTACCATCTGTGTGTGGATCTAAAGCAATGGGTACTTGGTCGAACAGAAGAACAAACCCTTAGCTGATGCTAACTGGGTAACTCAATGTAATGTCCCCTTCTAGCAAGCCAAAATTTTCCAACCTTGCACATAAATTCAACTTGCCAAAAGAGAACATTAGCGTTCAATTCTTCATAATTCATAATATATTTCACAATTATAAGTCAATTCTTAAATCATAACTCATATACATTTACTTTTCTCTATTTCATTATTAAAGATCATATTTTTCTTTTCCTAGTTCACTATACAAGATCATAGTTTCCTTCTTGGAAGAGACTACACTTGGACCCATCATGTTAATCCAATCGTACACCCAACAAGAGAGGGTTCCTTGGGCACAATCTCGCCATAGGTTCAATATCTTTCCTTTGATCTAGAATTGGCACTCTACACCATCTAGGATCAAAGGCCTATCCACTTGCTCCATACTTGGCACTCTACACCAATGGAAACAAGGGCCATTTTCTCTTGTCCATGTTGGCACTCTACACCAACTAGAACACGAGCCTTTATCCACTTGTCCATATTAGCACTCTACACTAATTGGAACAAGGGCCTTCATTCACTTGTCCATATTAGCACTCTACACTAATTGGAACAAGTGCCTTCATCCACTTGCCTCAAATTAGCACTCTACACTAATTGAGTCAAGGGCCTATCTCTACTTACCTCGTATTAGCACTCTTCACTAATAGAGATAAGGGCCTTCTCGGCTGAGTACTCTTTACCTCTTAAGAACAAGCACTCTTCACTTGCCTTGGAGGATAAGAGCCTTATCAACTCAAGCCTTCAATACCTTGGTCAATTGTCAAAACCCTTGGTCTCTCCTTCTTGGTGTGATGGATTAACAATGATGTCCTTATCTTATTCCGTTCTATCTTAGCTATACATTTCATTCTCTTATTTCATATCATTTACATTGTTCTCATAATTCCATGTCCAATATCCATAGGTTTTCACAATAATCATCATTTAAAACTTACATACTACTATTCCTATTCTTTGTTCTATATTATAGGCTATAATGAAAACATTCTAGTAAATCATTACTTTCATTCTTTGTAATGATTAAACAGATGTATATTCCATAATGATCATATATCATATAGCAATTTCATATTCTCATTCCTAATTCTTGATTAGATGTAAACTGCTTATATCTTTAAATATCAGACTTCTAACTATAATACCGTATGATTCCTATTTAAGGCTTATGACCATTCACTTGCTGCATCTATTTAAATGCTGATTTCTGAGTTTACAAGGTTTTGCCATATCCATATAACTAATTCATTCTAATATACATATGCAATAAATACTAAATGTCATTAAAATAGACAATCATACCTTAGAGTTGATGCTTCTAAATACTCCGCCAGTCTGGTATAACAATCAATCTGATGTAATTGCAGAGTGTCTTAATCCTTTGTCAGTAATTAGACTTCACTTGAGGAGGCTGTGATATCTTCTATTTTTGCTGACTATAGATGATATCTCTTTATCCTTTATGCAGAGATTTTTACTTATTATATGACCGGTGGTGAAGGCTTCTATGGAGTTCCTTGTATGCGGCGAATTGGAGACGACTTGATTGTTCGATGATGTCTTAGTAAATACCAAACTGACTGATGATGCTTCTCCAAATGCTGATCTGCCCCTCTATCATCCATTTGTCCTTGCTTTTATACTTAGTATTATGTGAATAGACATGTTTCTTCATAATGGTCGCTGCCCTTTGTTATTTGCTAACCGATTATTTGTTTACCTAATCATGATATGGTCGATCTTCTTAGTCATCGCTGGATTATGACTTGTTATCTATTGTTAACCATTATATTATTTAGGCCCTTATGGATGTCAATATCAGCCTTGTTGTTGCCGATAACTTGTATCTAAATGCCTTGCACTTATCAGATTTTCCTTTATCTTCATCGTTCTTACATAATGGGATATTAAATGTCTTTATTCATGGAAAGCAAATCGGGCTATGACACTCAAGCAAATTTTAAAAGACAAGACCCTCGTGCTGGAAAAATTTTAGCAGCAAAACATTTTTTTTTACAGAAAATTATAATATTTTAATAGAGGATAATCTAGGCAGAGTCGGAGAGATCATGTCCGTGCAATGCATTGTGGACTAAGAATTAGAAATTGTAGTTGGCAAAAACGAAAAAGTGAAGTTTCTATTCTGGTATAGATAATAAATTGTGAGATGGGACTGCTATGAATTGTGAGGCTTTCAAGGACATCAGGCGGCTCTTTCTTGGAATAGTTTATTCAGTGAAGAGAATGTCGCAAAGTTTGGGGGGCTCATCCTCACTTTGAACAGGAAAAGGATTGAAGTGCAGAAGACTAAAACAGCTAGGCTGGTTCGTCCCATAGGCTATTTTTAGCCTCATGGACTTTAAAAGCTATTCATTCATTCATATAATATTTAAAATCGCTATTATAGTTTGCTCTCATCCTGTCAACATAGTTGCCAAGGAAACTCTATTATAGGAAACTGGACTGCGTATCCAAAACGCATCCCAGCATCCACAACTCTCTGTGACTATATTTACATGTAATACAGCGATCTCCTTACTCATTTAGTCACTTAGTGTAATTTCATTTAATTGATTACCCCTGCCTCTCCTGGTAACTAGGCATCTTGATAATGGATGGCAGAGTATGATTAGGAAAAAAGACAAAAGCTTTCATTTTCAATATGCATGACTGCTGTTGCAGATTTATTATTTCAAAACTGACCAATCAAGACTTACATGCAAAAGATTCAGTAATTTACAATTGATCAACTCTGTAGTAAATGTGCATTTTGTAACATTTAAAAGTGGGCATTTCTTTAAAAAGAGAGGTACCAACATTGGCTTAATATTTTTGGTAATTCACCGCAGTATCTAGTCTGAAAAGCCTAAATTTGAAAAAAAAAAAAGTGCAGAGCATGATTGAAAGCAGGGCGTACCTCTGAAACCAGCATTATTAACAAGAACATCGATTCTGCCAAAGCATTGCCAAGCAATTTTAACAGCGGCATCAACATCGGCGAAAGAGTGGCTGACATCAAGCTGGACAGCAGAAGCCTTGACGCCCAACTGTTCAATCTCTGTACAGAGAGCTTGCAGGAGTTCACGCCTGCGAGCGGTGGCCACCACATTCCACCCCCGCCTTGCTAAACTCAGAGCAAATTCTCTTCCAAGACCTGACGATGCCCCCGTCACCATTACTACCTTCCTCCCATCTCCTCCTTTTTCCTCCATTATACCTGCAACATCAAAACTTAATGCATGCCGTTACGCTTCTTTATAGCCGACACATGCCTGGCATTATTTATTGTTCCTGTCAATTCGCTGCGTTTGTTGTTATTCCTCCCTGCTTTAGCAGGGTATTATAATATTGTTGAGACAGTATTTCCACTATTTAATATTGGAGTGCGTTTTGATAGTATTTAATATTGGAGTGCGTTTTGATAGTTGAGATACTATTTAATATTTTAGTGGCTTTTAATAGTTGAGATGGTACTATCATTAGTGCAATATTCTTAATTGCGATTGTGATTTTTTTAAAAAAAAATTATTTATTATTTATTTTTATTTTTTTAGCTAAAAGCGGAGTTTTGAAAGGGTTTTCATAAGGAACTAAAAAAGAAACAGCAGAAAAAAAATAGTAGTAGTAGTAAAAGCAGTTTTGAAAGGTTTTCATAAGTAACAGAAAAAGGAAGGAAAAAAAATTAAATTAAAAAAAAATAGAAATAGTAGTAAAAATACAGCATATAACAAAAAAAATATAGAAACAGTAGCAAAAAAAAAAAAAAACTAAGGAAAGCCTTCAATGGAGTTGCAAGAGGATCTATTTTTGTGAAGCAAACCCTAGATGAACATTTGTTTTTTAAAATGCTATGGTATAAATTAGAATCTTTTCTTCTAAAATAGGAGCCCTACTTTTTAGTTTGTTGAATTTGAATTGGTGGGGAAAAGTTTTAGGCCCGCCAATTTTATTTTATTTTATGAACCCCTTGCTCCACAAAAATTGATCCTTTAGCATGCCATTTAATTTTTTAAAAAAATTGAAAGAAATCTTTTATTTAATCATTTTTACTAAAAAAAAATGTATGTTAAATTATTTAGCACTAGTATAGCTAAATTTAAAAAATATATATCTAAAGTAAGCCCAGAAGTATCCATTGGAGGTGTCTTTTAATCAATTTATTTTAAATTATAATTGTAATTATTGTATACTTTAATAATTAATAATCATAATAAAGTAGTATAATATTACTAAATATTGAGGCGTCTTTTAATCAATTTATTTTAAATTATAATTGTAATTATTGTATACTTTAATAATTTTAAATCATAATAAAGTAGTATAATATTAGTAAACATTGTAATAATGAACTTTGATCGAATGTTTTAGGGCTCTGCATGTGGTTCGAGGGTTTGTTTCCCTCCATGAACTTTGTGCAGAGTCCTTCTCAGGTGCAGAATTGGTTCCATTTGTTATATTTTGTCTGCAAACTTCGTAGATTCTTCGTTGTCTACTTTCCAATTTAGATTGATTAAAGTTTCAAAGTCATATTTAATTTTTCTTGGTCACCTTTCATATTTTCCGTGGTAACCCTTGTTATTTTTTAGTTTTTTGGGGAATTAGAAAGTTTGTGATTTCAAATTTCTGCCTTGTTTTTCCTGCCAGAGGGTCTGGGTCTTTCGTTGGCTTAGCACATGCGAAGGGAGGCGAGGGGTAGCGATTCCGGTCGAGGCATTTACTCCTTGGCCATGTGTATTGATGGCAAGTGCAGATGGTAGTTTTAGTAAGGTTGAGGGTTAGAATGGAGGTGCAGAGGGTGCAGGAAAATCCTTCAAGGAGGTCTTGGACTGTGACAATGCCGCCCCTCTGCCCCAAGATGCGCGCTTCTCGGCACAAGAGATTGGAGAGGAGGGCATCCGAAGCGGCAGGAGTGGCGGGAAAGAAGGTGGAAACGCTGCAGGGGAAGGGCTTGAAGGTAAGCTTCTTGGAGTGCCTTGGAACCTTGTTCTTCAACCCAATGTTGGTATGTTGCGAGCGGTTAATGCAGAAGAAAATAGATTAAAGAATTTGGCACTCTTTTTTGTTTGTTTAGACTGCAACAATTTGCCTTCCAGAAATTTTTTTGATAACTGGCTTTCTTCAATTTGGGGAAAAAAGATGGGGACTTTTATTTCTTTCTGTAGAATGATTTATAAAGGAGTCTTTGTAATTATACTCAAAAATCATGGTATGTAAAAGAGAATACTAGAAAAGGATATGTGGAATGTTGGCAATTCTCTGTTCAAAGTTTGTTCTTGGAGCCCTGATGCGTCGTTGCAAGATCTTAAATTTTGTTCGGTCCCCAGATAGTTATTAATAAAAGATGTTCCCTTACAACTCTGGTCATTTTTAGAGAAGGTATTAGAGCCCACTAGCAACATTTTGAGAGTTGAGGACTCTCGGGTGACTCTGCCACATATGAATGCTAGAGTTTTGGTGTCTCTTAAGCCCGGGATAGCTATTTCGGATGTCCTGCACATTAACCTTGGGAGTAAATCTGTTGCCTATGAAGTTACTAGTCTTGGAGGGCTTAATGCTTGTTTTCTGTGTAAATCTGATGGTCACTTGAGGAAAAATTACCCTTTGTTGAATTCTAAAAGCAGCAATATCCATTTTGAGTCCAGTGGAGTTAGCAAGTCTGGATTGGTGGGCTCAGGACATGAGGTGGCCCCAGATGCTCCTATTGAGAAGGATTCTTCTTTGGCACTCGAGTCTATGTCATGTCCTCAACCCCCACGGTCTACCCCTAATGTCTTGGAGGGCTTGATTAGAGAAGTCTGTAACAGTTTTGAGAAACTCAAGTTAGAGGAAGTATCGGCTGAAAGTTTGCCAAGTTCATCTTCTAAATTTGTAGCCTCCACACCTTTTCCCCCTGTGGGCAAAGTTAATATGGTGTTTGGGGATTCTATTTCCTCAGAGGTTTCCCCTCTGTAGGATGTGGTGGCTTCCCAACCTCCCATAGTGAATTTAAAAAAGGGCAACTCTGTAAGCCCCCTTGTGGGGATGATAAGGTTGTGTGGGACACAGTTCTGAAGGAATTTGAGAACCCTATTGATACTAGCATTGTTCAAGCGATTGTCAGGTTGGTCTCAGATGGTGGAAAAAATGAAAGAAACTCCTTAGTAGGAAATGTTGGCTTGGTCCCTGCTAAGAAAAATGCTCAACAATTGGCCTTGATTAAGATTAGAGAAGATATGTTGGCAAAAAAGATGGGTGATCTAATTAATGAATTAGGGCTACCTGTTCAAATGCATTCCCCAGTCCAACCTAAGGTCAACTCTAAAATCCCTGAAAAGGTAATTGTGACTGAGCATGGAGTTACTTATGAAGTAGATGAAGTTGTTGACTATCCCAAAGGAGAAGGTGGTAGGAAAAAGAGGAAATATTTCAAAAAAATTGTAAATGAGGCAAAGAGGGTTAGGGGGGGGGAAGCTCCCTAAATGCTTTGATAATATGGGGGTATCCAAAGAGGGTGCCCCATGATGATGTAAATTGTATGTACACTTGTTTATCATGAAATACATCAGCTGGAATGTAAGGGGGTTAGAGTCCCCTGATAGGAAATATTTGGTAAGGGATCTAGTCAATAAGAATAAGAATCTAGATTTCCTAATGCTACAGGAAATCAAAGCTATGAACTTTCAATTAGATAACACTCTGAGGTTTATATGGAAGGATTCCATTAAAATTCACACCAGTCATAACAAAGGCAAAGGTGGCACTGCTATCCGCATCAATTCAGTTTGGTGTGATTTTGTTTCTCAATCTGGGGCTTCTCCTTGTAACAAGGCTGTATGGGTAAGCATTGATAAGAATGGAGAAAAAATTGGTGTATGTTCTATTTAGGCCTCAAATGATTATAAAGAGAGGGGTACTCTGTGGGAATGGCTTGCATCCAACCTCCCCAAAATTCCATGGATTTTTTCCAGGGATTTTAATATGGTGGAAAACATGGAGGACAAAGTGGGTGGGATGAAGTTGGATTGGAAGGGCAATGAGAAATACTTTTGGCTAAGATTTAAGAAGTCTCTCAAGCTGATTGATCCATTAGAAGGAGCCAAATGCAGAAACAAAGGCATTTGGTTCTCCTGGTGCAATGCTCAAACAGGCGGCAGGAGAATATATTATAGATTAGATAGGTTTTATGTAAACAAAGATTTTTTTCAGTTTAAATGGCCCCAAGAAGAATATGCAGTAAAGGTCATTCCTAGCTCTCTTTCAGACCATCACCCAATCAGTGCAGAAATTTTTTTTATATCTCATGACATGTCAGGTAAAGTAAAACTGCCTAAGCCTTTCAAGCTTAATGTTATGTTATTAGATGTGGAGGATTGTTGTAATGGGATTGTGTCTTTAAGGAACATCATGAAATTCTATCAAAAGCATGATGGAGCTATTCATTATTGGTCTGAACTTGTTAAAGCTTGTCAAGGAATATTTCAAATGTATGGTAAAAAATTGGCCATGGACAGAAGAAGAAAGGAAAGAATGCTACAAACTCAGTTTATGGAAGCCGAAAAAGAGGCTCAGGACAATCCATTTGATGAAGGGTTGGTTGCCTCAATGGGTGCTTTAAAAAATGGCCTCAGGTACTTTGAGAACCTGAGAGCTCTTAGTGCCAAAAATAGGGCCAAACTTAACTGGATCAAAGGGGGTGATAGGGGCTCCAAATATTTCTTCAACATTCTAAGAAATAAATTTAGACAAGAGCATGTGGAAATGGTTTCAGAGAACGGTGTTGAGGTGGCTAACCAGGAAGGTATTAAGGAAGTTTTTAGGAACTTCTATGAGTCCTTGTTTAAGGCAGATGATGGAAGTTCTAGTTGTTTTGAGGCTCAAAAACTCTATGCTGATATTTGCCCCAGGAAAATAGATAATGATATGGCTAGCAAGTTGAAGAGAAGTATTTCCAAAGCTGAGGTTAGAGATGCCATCTTTTCTACGAGTTCTGACAAGTCTCCCGAGCTAGATGGGCTTCCTGTGGAATTCTACAAAGTTAATGTTGATTGGGTGGTAGATGATCTGCTGGAGGTGTGTGAAGAGGCAATTGTAAGAGGCTCTTTGGGCAAAGAAATTAATAGAGGAGTTATTAATCTTTTGCCTAAAGGTGGGGATAAATCTAGCTTGAAGAACTGGAGACCTATTACTTTGCTTAATGTGTCTTACAAAATTGTGGCCAAAGTGTTGGCAAGGAGGCTTGTAGAGATTCTGCCAACTATTATCAATGTTACTTAGATAGGGTTCATTAAGGGTAGGTACATTCTGGAGAATCTGCTGACTAGTTGGGAAGCTGCGCATTGGGCCAAAGAGACTGGACAGAATGCTGGAATACTTTTACTTGACTTTGAGAAAGCATACGACAAAATAGAATGGTCTTTCATAATTTGTGTGCTACATGCATTTGGATTTCCATGTGAATTTATTAAAATGGTGAAGATGCTTTTTGATGATGCTTCTGCTCAAATTGAGGTGAATGGAGAGCTTACTGACTCCTTCCAAATAGGGAGGTCTATAAGACAGTTAGGTTTCTAGGTATTCCATTTGCTCTGGATCCCTCTCTGAAACAAATGTGGGACTGGTTGTATGCCAAAATAGAGATTAAACTTAAAGGGTGGAATAGGCAGACCCTGTCCTTAGCAGGAAGGTTTCAAGTTTGTCAAAAAATCCTCTCTGCTTACACAGTGTATTATGCATCAATGTGGCTTTTTTCTAAATTGTAAACAAAGTGCATCCAAAAGGCCATCAGGAACTTTCTCTAGTTAGATGGAAAAGGCAATAGGAAAAAGCACTATGTGAAGTGGAGTTGGTGCTATATTGGGAAGGAGTTAGGAGGTTTTGGCATGAAAGATCTTAAGCTGCAAGGTATGGCATTGGTGGCAAAATGGATTATTAATTCACTAGATGGTAATGAGCCTTGGAAGGTGTTGGTCAGGAATAATATAGTGTTGGCTAAACTAAGGAAAAGTCCAGGGTGGAGCAATATGCACCCTCATGATTACCTTTTTGGGGATTTCAAAGTTAAACCGGTTGGATTTGTGGTATTTGCCTCTATCTGGAAAGCTTGGGAAACTATTAGGAGTTGCATTTCTTTGCCTGTTAGTGGTGAGGCCTCATTTAAGTGGGGTGATCACAGCTCCATATGGTGGAATCTTAAACATAATGATAGACCACTTGCGTTCATTCAAGGTTGTTCAGGTCTGAAGTGGCATAAATTAGGCTTTTCCATTTTTTTAATCTACTTGATGATAATAACTGTAAGAGCTGAGAAAAATTGAAAGAAGAATTTGGACTGAAAGAATCTCAAAAAAGAACCTATTCGGTACTGATGGCTGCCTATTCAAGTGATCCTTGTCAGTCAACTTTGTTGAGTGATGGGGATTGGTTGAATAAGCTATCTTGGAAGGATGGTTGCAATGTGGCAGTGTGTGAATCTAGAAGGATATACAGAATCCTCAGCAACTCTAATCAAATCCTGGAGCATTGTGCTAAGTCTTGGGATTATGTCTTTAGTTATAAAAAGTTAAGCCATGTCTTTAAATCATTTTGGGGTAGGTCTTTGGATCCTAAGAAGGGGTGTTTCAGATGGCTCTTAATGTTAAATAAGCTTCATGTTGGGGTTAATTGTTATGTATGCAAAATGTGTAATATCTTTGAGACTTGTGATCACATTTTTTTCAAATGTCCTTTTGTTGTTCAAATCTGGAAAATGTTTTTGGGGAATACTGTGGATAGGTCTGTGTGTAATCCATTGGAAAGAACTAGAATTTTGATTGGTTTTATTTCTGACTTTGACTCTAAATCTAATCTGTTCTGGTTGGTTTTGACAACTGAAGTTTTATGGGCATTGTGGAAAAAGAGAAATGAAGAGCATTTCCAAGACAAGCCAAGACTGCTTACTGAGTCTAATTTGAGACTCACACAAATTGACATATTTTTTTAGGTAGCAGCTGCTGTGGAAGGACAGTTAAAGGCTGTAGCCAAGGAATCCAAAGGGGAAGAGACCTCAGAGCCTCTAACTGCCGATAAGTTTGTTGAGCAGGGTTTCCAAGATTTTAATAGGGCGTGCCAATCTTTCACTGAAAATTTGGAACTACTACAGTTGGACTTTAGCAAAATGGGCTTATCTCGGAAGGAGAGAGAGGCAAATCCAAGAATTTATGACAGCACACTAGACAATCAGCTTGTTCCTGACAACCAGAAGATATATGTGGATGATGATGGTAGCCTGCACTTTGGAACCATTCCTGAGAATGATCCTATGGACCTTTTTGAGGCTGCACCTTTGTCACAGGTTGATCCTAATGAAGAAATGGAAGATCTTGATGATACAGACTAGGTCTTTTCAACTCTGACTTTTACAGAAGTACATTTTGTATTGAGTAGCTCATAGATATAAGATATAACTTGGAATTTTGATCGATTGTAATATGTATAAATTGGCCAGATAGTTGTATTTTTTTGGTGGCCCCCTTGGCCACAGATATGTACCGCTGCTTCTCATTTTGGTAATATTAATGAACTATCTTCAATCCAAAAAAAAACATTGTAATAATGTATTTATATTATTATTATTTTATTATAAATGTTTATTATTTTATGCCCAAATAGTTTAATATTTTAAATCAGAATAATTAATTTAAATTAGAATAATTATTTCATTTGGTATGGAACTCATATGATTTATATTGTATCATGTGGAATTTAATTTTTATTAACATTTGTTGGATTTACAACACTTTTTCTCTGACTCCTATATGTCTCTTCCATAACTTTACTCAAAATAATTTGATCATCTTCCCAAATTCTTCTTTACAATAACTAAAATTATTTTCTCTTCCCATACAATCCACCATAACTACAAATCATGTACTTATCTTTGTAGTTCATAGCCCAATAAGACTCTCTTTTAGTCAACTTTTGATCCTCCTCTCATCAACAACAATTTATGAACTTATACATAGTGTCACAATATTTTATTGACTTGATTTTACTTTTACATATAAAAATTCTATTATTTTCTCTGACATCAATATCTTGACCTAATTATGCAAATATTTCAAGCATCATGCATGTAGACGAACTACACTATCAATAGAAAGTGTAATTTTACTTCTGCATATAAAATTTCGTGATTAATTTTATCTAAAAACAACCAAATTGAAATCAAATTAAATCCAAAAAAATTGAGAGTTCACATATATTATAGCTCTCTTAGCTGTCTCAAAAAGAAAACATATGCGAAGCAACATTAGAAACCTCTAACCATAACAGAGACCAAATCCACGTCAACATATATAAATTAAAGCAAACAGATGAGAAGCAACATTAGAAACCTCTAACCATAACAAAGAATAAATCCACGTCAATATATATAAATTGAATAGATGATCTGATTAGTGTAATTAAATGCCAAATGGCAATAGGATGGGGTAAAGAATGTAATCAAGAGATGATCTTCAATCATCTCTAAGCCCGATTGATTGTAAGCAGTTTTCTCACTTTTCCATCTAGCCAAGCACATTTTAATTTCCTTCAAGCAATCCTCTTTGTTTGCTTTTTCCCCTTCTATGTCTCCTCTTCCGGATTTTCTTTCTAGAGAAGTGCAGGCTTCTTGAAAAACAGTTCAATGTCATAACACCTTGATGGTATCACAAAACAGGGCTTCTAAACATAACCAATCATATATATAGGCAGTGATGCACATTGGATACTACACGTGATTTTATGATGTTAGTTGCATGGTTTACATCTCCATCAAGGACCACACAAAATGATAAATGATGTGTAAATCAAGAAATGCTCTCCCATAATCTCTAATCACTAGATTGATTGTTACCACTTTTTTACACGTTTTCATTTCCTTCAAGCATTCCTCTCCTTTGCTTTTTCCCATTCTTCACCTCCTCTTCCAGTTATTCATTTAGAGAAATACAGGCTTCAAAAAAAAGTTCAATGTCATAACATCTTCCAGAGTATCATAAAATAGGGCTCTTATACAATAAGTCATTGTTTATATAGGCAGTGATACACGTTGGATGCTATACATCTAATTTTATGAAGTCAATAGCATGGTCTAGGTCTCCACAGTGCACCTTGTTATGGCACAAATTTATCTTTACAAATTGCTTCAGTAAGCATCACCAATAATCTCTGCAAGAATATTGTCCTTGTTTGAAATGATGAAACCAGTTCATATCTCCCACAAAAATTTGTCTTGCAACGATCTTGGAGATAAACTTGGTTGTAGTATGGTAGTCAACACATATTCAAAAGTTCTTGAGGACTCTAATAGTTGTTCCAGGGGGTGTATTTAAAAATCCAAATGCAATTGCCAGCTTCTCACTGTAATGACAGAGAAATAGTTCTTTGTCCTCCTCCTCCACATCATATAGTACATGTCTTGAATCTAGAAAATATCCTGCTACATTCATATCCCAAGACAATTGGTCCAAGTTTGCATATATTTCCTTTGTCTGTGGATGTGATCTGTCTCCTACACAAAAAGTATGTACCATTCTATTGCCTTCAATCCAACTACATCCAGGATTCTTTTTAATTCCTCTGTTGTTATAAATTCTCCTAACCCTATATTCTTATTTGACCTACATACACCAAGCAAAGATGTCCACACAACCACCACAGGTTTAATTGGCATTTTGATAATAAACAATGTTACAAATGCAAGTGTCGTTCTAGCATTGCTATCAAACAAAAACCCCTTGTCAACCACAATGTTTTCCTTTAAAATGCCCACCAACATATGCCCAAATTCATCATCGCTAACCTGCCACAAATGAAATTGGTTCAATTTTATTGCTCGTCTACCATCAAAAAGTGAAACACTATAGCAAAATTCAGAGATAAAATGCCTCCAATTCAGAGATAAAATGTAGTATAGCTACAATACCTTCCCAATGAATGTTACATGACCTCCAAGCCTAGCTATCTAAGGAAACACCAGAGACTGTTGGAACAAAATGAATGAGCATCTCCCCAAAGCAAACTATCAAGTCAGAATTCTTGGCAGGATTGCTCCCATTGTTCAAACCTGCTAAAGATGTGATATAGTATAGAAAGAGTTAGATTCAATGCAATAATTTTAGGATAACATGAACACCTCTTGGATCTAAACAAGTACCAAAATCTTACAAAAAGATGACATAAATAATAATCCAGTTCTAGTTAGTATAATCCAATACAATAGACCATGCAAGGAACAAATGTATGCAAAAGAATAGTCCCCAAATGACAAAAACAACACAATATGAATAAAAAGTACATAAAGACTTCCAAAACCCAAATATAAGTATCCAAAACCAATTATAAGCATCCAAAACTAAAAGAACAAAGGATCCTAATAGGAGGAGGTAAACCCATACAAATAAGAAAAGGAAAAAACATATACTACAAATAACCCAGTGAATGTAAGCTCCAATACAGCGAAGAAATGTGATTAAGAGTGGACTATGCAACCATTAGGTCCTACATTCTGGCTTAACCCATATTTACTATTTATGAAGTGATACAATGTTGTTTTTATTTATAGAAGGTGAGATTAGGCATTGTGTAATATTATTGCACTTAAAGTGCACCTTAAATTATGCAACGTATAAATTATAATTTATTTAATATTCTTATTGCATAAACAAATCTTTGAAAACCAAGGCTAAATTATTAAATAAATTAATATTAACAGCAGTTAGAGTTCTTCAATCTTTAAAAGCCACAAAGAAAATAAATATTTAGTTTAATGACCTTTGTTTTAGATTTTTACTATGAGAATTAATTGCTTTAAAAAATTATAATAAGTTTTTGGTATCATTTAGATTAAATTATTGAAAATATTTCATTAAAAACTAATGAAAGTAAACAAATATGCAACTACACATGATTGATATGCAAATATAAAAGTACTAGTTCCTCTTTATTTCTAAATAAAAAAATCATTGATTAAATGATACTTTATGGCCGATAATAAGTCTCTTTCAAAAATATAGAAGTACAGGGTTTACACAAAGACACGATTTTAAACAAGTGCCAAGTTACCTGTCTTTTAGTGTTGTAATTATAATATGTGTTTTAGCTGTAATTATAGTTGTGTTACCAAAATGGTTATTATTTATAGTTATAATATTAATTATATTATTAATATTTATTATAACACTTAGATATATTATTTTAATTGATATTATAGTATTATAATATAGTATAATATTAATTGATAATATTTGACTTAATTTTCTTCTTAGAATAAATATTTGTTGTAGAGACAAATTGGATTCAAATAACGGTAAACAAATAATTTTTTTTAAAGCCAATATAAATATTATAACAAAATTGTAATATTGATAGTATACTTTATAAAATATTATATTGTATTTATCATATATATATTATATTTTTGTTTTTATATACTATTATATTATATTTTTTAAACTCTAGCCAATGACAAGATTGATGATTGATTTTTCAATAATATTTGTTAAAATATTTGCATATAGACTTAGGAAAAAATTAATATTTGTTTAACGTTTAAAAAATACTCTCTTTGTCATTGTCAACAAATACTTGCACATAGTGCATATTAGGTTTTTTGAAATGGCCTCTCCCGCTCCTCTTCCCGCCCATGTGTTTGGTTCATTGGTTGTTGAGATTGAAGGGTTCTCTGCTGCTGGTGTGGCTATTGCTGGCGAATCTGCTGCTGGCACGGCTGCTGCTATAGGGGCTTTGTTTGTGATAGTGGGATCTACTGCTACTAGAGCCATGGGTGTTGCTGCTTCAGCTGGGGGTTTGCAGGGTTCACCTGTTGTGCCTGTGGTTGGGTCCTCTGCGCCATCCGTACGCCGTCCATGTCAAAGGTCGCTATTGCTACTAGTGCAACATCTACAGGTGTGGCTGGGGGTAAGTCTTTCTTAGCTTCTACTCTTGGGAAGCGTCAGGGGTCACCTTTGCCCTATGCTGCTTCTCTGGTTATCTCTTTTGGGTCAAAGGTTTTGGAGAATGAGGAGTTTTTCTCCTCTCATGCTTTGATTTACAGATTCAGTCATTTTTGGCCACACCTCCATGACTTGAAGTCATGGATCTCTGATTCTTGGGGACCAATCACTGATGGTAAAATTAAAATCCACCCATGTGCAAGAGGTTTTTTTATTGTTGCATTTGATGATATTGTGGACCGAGATGCTGTGTTTGAGGGCTCTGTTTGGTTGTGGGACCAACACCCCCTGTTGCTTCGTCCCTGGTTTCTTCTTTTCAATCCTGCAACTAATTATTTGAATCTTTTGCCCATCTAGGTTAGGCTTCCTAACCTCCCTCTCCAATTATGGCTAGAATCCTGCTATTCTACGATTGGGAACTCTCTTGGGAGGTTTATTATGTCTGATCCTGCTACTGTTATGTTTACACATACGACTTATGCTCAAATTCTTATGGAACTAGATCTAACTAAGGCACTTCGAGCTGAGATTATCTTCAATGTTGTTGATCGTCAATGGTGCTAGAGTTTGGACTATGAGGGTATTCGCTTTTGTTGTCGACGTTGCTTTGGAACTGGTCATTTGGCTAACCAGTGTTCACGTTCTAAGCCCAAATCTTGTTTGGCTTCTTGGTGGCAGGGTGTTCAACCCGCGGACTTCACTATTCATCTTGTGGCTACACCTCCATCCTCTCCTTCTGCTGGGGCTCCCTAGCCTGAGGAACAATGTCCTGCTCTTCTTCCTGTCCAGGAGCCATTGGTGACTAATCTGCAGGTGTCATCTACTGTTGGGATGTTTCCTGCTGTTGAAAACTCTGTTGTTATTATTCAGTCTGCTTTAGAGGTTACTGCTACTGGGTTTGTTGTTACTGCTAGTGTGCCACCTGTATCAGGGGGTGGTTCTGTTGCTGGGACTGTTGTTGCTAGGGAACAGTCTGTTATTGGGGCTGCTGTTGCGGTGACAAGTTCTGCTTCACCCCCTTCGAAGGTTATGGTGGAAGTTTCACCACTTACTTCTCCTACTTCTGTTGATGGAGATGATGGTGTTTTTTGGACTGTTGTCCAAAGAAGGAAGAGAGGTCTTCCTAAGCATGTTTCTCTGACCCGTACTCAGGCCAAGGGTGTTCGACCTGCTAGGTCAGGTTCTTCTTTTGTTTAGTCATTTGTTGTTCCTCGCTGCCTTGTTGTAGCAGTTTTGTCTGTGTGCTACCAATGTGCTGTCTCTGGCTCGTTGAAGGCCTTATTTTGCCCTGGGGACTGCTTTGTAAAGGGTTCTAGACCCTATTTTCCAACTGAACTAATCAAAAACAAATATTTGCATATAGATTTAAGAAAAATTTAATATTTATTTAACTTTTAGTTTAATGACCTTTGTTTTAGATTTTTACTATGGGAATTAATTCTTGTAGAAAAATATAATAAGTTTTTGGTATCATTTAGATTAAATTATTGAAAATATTTCATTAAAAACTAATTATTAGAACTAACAATTAATTAGCAAAGAAAAACCTTCGGCTAGTTAGTCTAGTACTATTGCAATGAGTTCGCACTTATCTAGTTATTAATCTATTGATTGTAAACCAATCAAAGGATAGGATTATTTTTCTTGTCGGGCAAATTTGATTTAAATTTGTACTTTTCCTATGTCAACATGATAAATTTTTAACAAAAAATTATTGAAAAATGATTTATCTGTATTGTCAGAGAGTGCAACAAAAAGCTATAAATGCGGAGAGAATTTTGGTTTGAGGGGAGGATGTGGCAAGTAAACAAATTATGAACACAAATTTTGTCTCCCACTAGTTTTTGATTAAAGGTCAAATAGGTTTTAAAAGGGACCCCGAAACCCAATACAAAAAGAAGCTAACAACAAGATGAAAGCCAACCGGAAGCTACAACAAAACAAAAGCATTAAATAGTAGCAACGAGAGTTCATAGTACTAAAAAAAGAAACTAGTTCATCTTTTTCAGAGTTTCAACAACTTCAATTTCCTGTAGGTAGAAATCCTCATGCATCTTAGCAAAATCCAGTAGCTCTTTCTTCTTAGCTTCAAATTGTTTCTTGTTCCTGCCTTTGGTGTGAGTTGAAGGCCCACCAGTATCATCATCCACCACTTGTTTACCTTTGTTGTTTCTATTCTCATCAACCTTAACCTGATTCTCCAGTCTCACATCAGCCATAATATCCTCGGTGTTGAAGTCTTTAAACTAGTCCTTTCTGAGCTCTTTCAGTTTCTCAGTCAGCACCCCCATCCCATTCAGGTTGTTCTGGATAGTGAGTCTGCTGATATTGCATAAATTTTCCATATTATTATTCACCTCAACAATTTTTCCCTCAAGATACAGAATCTTGGTATTAAATTCTTCCCTCATCCTGGTAATTTCCCTGTCCATATCCTCCATTTTCAGGATAGCATCCCAGTTTTTGAAAATTACCTTATCCTGATCAGCAGTAGAGTGGATTCTAGAACCCAAGGTTTCTTGAAGTACCTGAAATTTGATATTAATTCTGCTAATCTCCAAAAAGAACCATTTAGTCATTCTATGCTAAGAATTGACCACATTCTTAACCAGTTTAAAAGCTTCCTCCCCCTGATCTCTATTCTTAACCTAGGCAAACAACCTCTCAAAGTCTTCAGGAAGGTCAACGGAGGGGTCTTTGAACTCAGGAAACTTTCCACCCATAGTAGGCTCCGGGAAGAGCATGGAAGAGTCCCCCCAGCATTGCCCATCTCAGTATGCCGCATCTCCATTCCCTGCACCATCTTGTTGCCCTAATTTTTGACCACACTACTAGCAATTTTCCTTCCTTCCTCTTCCTCATTTTTCTCGGTCAACTTAGGTTTTTTCCTTTGCTTAGGCTTCCCTTTCTGAGAGGAGCCACCCATAATCTGTTAGCCTCCCTCCTTCTATTCCATAGGATTTTTCTCCTTCTTAGAGGCAGGGGTTTTTCTTTTTGGGGGTTTCAGATTTTTTCCTGAAATCTCTTTCACAGAGGTGTCAGTGTCATTACCAGTTTCAAGCCCTTCCGACCAGGAGATAGAAACCTCCCTCTTTGAGTCTTTTTCTTCTTTTTGGAGTTATTCTCCTTAGTCTCCTCATCCTCTTCCTCAATATACCAATCCTCATCCTCATAATCAGAATCCTCAGTATCACTATAGACCACCTTACCCTTCTTCTTGGAAGTGGGTTTCTGCTGAAGAGATTTCTTAGGGGTATTCATTTTCATATGCTCCGTGATAAGAAGAATGAGACTCTCATGAAGAACAGGGAGGCTAGGGTTTCTATTGTGCTCTTTCAAACTAAACTCTAAGGAAGAAAACAAATAGAAAGGAAAGGACACCACCATTCCATGCCTAAAGTGATTCAGTAAATTGAAGTGGTAGGAATAGATAGCAACATACCTTCCATCAAGGGTTAACATAACGCATGATGGCTTTAGCAACCTCCGCCCAGATTGGTTTAATGGACAGGTGATTGTAGCACCAAATTGTCCCTTTCATTTCCCTTAAAGAACCAATTAAGAGCTTCCTCGCTCTGTTTTCTTTCCCTGAAGAATTTCTTGCCATTGGTTACTCAAGAGTTAAAAATCTAGTATTTCAATTTAATTTACTAAAAAATAAAAAATCTAAAAATCTAGTATTTCAATTTTATTTACTAAAAAGTTAAAAATCTACAATATCATGAAAATATATTTCGCCATGTTATTACATTTTTTATTTTATTCTTCAAACATACAATATTTTAATGCATTTTAAATTATCATAGTATTAATCTTATTACATTTTAATATCTTAAGCAGACATTTCAAATCTCTATACACTCAATCCACATAATACAAATATGCAGGCTTTTAAAGTTTAGTTTTATAGTTAAGGAAATATTTGTGTTATTTAATAGGCTTTGTAAAGTTTAGTTTTATAGTTAAGTAAATATTTTAGTGTTATTTTATTTTTACCAAATTAAATTATTTTTGAGATTTCAATTAAGACATTTCAAAATGAGTTCACATAAATTTTTCCTTATAAATTTAGTTCTCGAAATATAATAGTTACAAATTTGAAATGATAAACAATTCTTTATCTTTAGAAAAAATATTATAAACTACAATATTAGATTAATTAAAATAATTAAAATCATGTTCTTTAAAAGTACTTACTATTATTATTTAAACAAAGAATTAAGTGATTAAGATAAAATACTGTAGTGATCTAAATATGAATATGTTATTGTTATTATATTGTGTAATTATTCTTCAAACTTACAATATTTTAATGCATTTTAAATTATAATTGTTCAATATTATTACATTTTAATATCTTAGGCAGACATTTCAAATCTCTCCACACCCAACTAGGATTAGGGTTCTACACATTTTATTTTATGAAATTAAATTAAATTATTTTGAGGATTTCAATTTTATTTACTAAGAGTTAAAAATCTAGGATTTCAATTTTATTTAGTCAAAAATTAAAAATCTACACTCTTCAAAAATTAATTTTTAATGCAATTTATCTATACAACCAATACCTAATAAAAAAAATTACAACTAAACAAATACTATATACAACCAATACTAATCAACAAAAAAATTACAACTAAACAAATACTATAATAACAACACTACAAGGCACCACTACGTGGCACTTATTTTAGTTTAATGAAAGTAAACAAATATGCAACTACACATGATTGATATGTAAATATAAAAGTACTAGTTCCCCATTATTTCTAAATTAAAAAAATCATTGATTAAATGATGCATTATGGCCCATAAAATAAGGGTTTTAGTTTTATTAATATTTATTATAATACTTAGATATATTATTTTAATTGATATTAGAGTATTATAATATAGTATAATATTAATTGATAATATTTGACTTAATTTTCTTCTTAGAATAAATATTTGTTGTATAGACAAATAGGATTCAAATAATGTTAAACAAATAATTTTTTTAAAGCCAATATAAATATTATAACAAAATTGTAATATTTATAGTATACTTTATAAAAAAAATTAATTTAAATATTAATGAAATAGTATAATTAATTATTGATTGATAATAAACAATGTTTCTATTATAAATATGATAATAATATATTTATATTATTACATTATTCTAATATTATAATATTTTTATATAGTATTATATTATATTTTAAAAAATTTGAGCCAATGACAAGATTGATGATTGATTTTTCAATAATATTTGTTAATATTTTTATATAGTATTATATTATATTTTTGTTTTTATATAGTATTATATTATATTTTTTAAAATCTGAGCCAATGACAAGATTGATGATTGATTTTTCAATAATATTTGTTAAAATATTTGCATATAGACTTAGGAAAAATTTAATATTTGTTTAACGTTTAAAAAAATACTCTCTTGTCATTGGTTTATTCAACAAATATTTGCATATAGATTTAAGAAAAATTTAATATTTGTTTAATGTTTAAAAAATACTCTCTTGTCATTGGTTTTTTATTTTGGATAGAATAATTACTAGATAATAAAAACTCATTGGTCAATCTGCCACTCCCTTTCCATAAGCCAATATTACTGCCATTATTGTAATGGATGCATATTGCCATTATTGTAATGGATGCATATTAATCGCCCTTTATTGGTAAAAGTTTTCTTGCCAATTAGATTAAAGAAAAATTATTTTTTAAATATGTTTTGTTATAATAATATTTGCATCTACACAATAGCAATAGCTAAATATTTTTTAAATAGAAAAATTATTTCAATTCTCATTGGTTGCAAAAAAGAATTATTAATGACTAGTTAAGCTGACCTATAGTTTCCTTAGCAGAAACTAAAAATTGGAATGGTAGAAGTTGCAAACACACAAATAGAAAAAGGTAATTGCATTCCTCTTTTATAATATTATCAAATTGGAATGGTAGAAGTTGCAAACACACAAATAGAAAAAGGTAAGTGTGTTCCTCTTTTAAAATATTATCATTTTTATATAAACTTGTTTGTAAGTATTTCATCCAACCAAAAATATAGTTGAAAATATGAAAAATACGGTAAAATCAAGGAGAAAAATATGGTGGGAGGGAAGTAGCTAGCAATACTAACAAATTAATTGTTTAATTCAGGGATTTGGTTATTAAACAAATATTTTTTTAATGTTAAACAAATAATATTTTTTCTTTACCTCTATGCAAATATTATAAAAAAATTCTAATATCTATATTAATATAATAATATTCATATTAACGGAATTATTTAATTTTGATTCATTGTATATATTATTTATAAATTTGATATTTTAAATATTAATGAAACCATATAATTAATTATATATTAATAATAGAATGTATATTAAATTATTGATTATACATATTATACTAATCTAAATATTAATATATTATATTGTGTAATATTCATATTAATATTTAATTCTTTGACTAGTTAAAAAATTAATTATGTCATATTTTATATTTAAATAATTATTGAAATATTGTGTAGTTGATATAATTATTTAAAAAAATATTGTTAATTATTTCTTAAATTACAATTATATTATTATCTCTTAAATTTTATTGATATTAATTTTTTACATTTAAAAACTATTGCAATGAGTTTTTTTATGATTAATCTATCTAGAGTAAACCAATCAAAACAAAAAATATTCAAAAACCATTTAGTTGTGTTGTGATTAGCTCAAAATTTGGCTCTTAAAGACGGATTTTGCAGAAATACTATTTTAAGTAAAACAAACACACTAAAATCGAGGAGAAAAATACGGTTGAGAGGGTAAACAAATTTTTTTTATTAATATAATATTCATATTAATGTGATTATTTAATTTTGATTCATTGTATATATTATTTGTAAATTTGATATTTTAAATATTAATGAAACATATAATTAATTATATATTAATAATAGAATGTATATTATACAAGAATTATCATTATATTTATATTTATGTTATATTATAGTAAAATGAAATATTAATATATATTTTTGTATAAATATTAAATATTGAAATATTATATTAATCTAAATATTAATATATTATATTGTGTAATATTCATATTAATATGTAATTCTTTAAGTAGTTGTTGGAAATTGGTCCCTCATAGTCTAATTTTTGAAAAAGCGGCCGCCTCTAGAGGGTTTGTTGGAATGGATAAAGGAAACATAGAGCAATATTGCCACTCTGGAAATCAAATTCATGGACTTTGGTTTCTTTTGCCTTCAATTTTAGTCTAAAGAAGACTGCAAATTTGTGAAGCTGGACGACCCATGGTTCTTTGAACATTTTGGCATCTACCTCTCTTCTTGGAGCCTATTTTTTGATCCAACAGCCACAAGAATTTCATCTATTCCCATCTGGATAAGGTTGTACAATCTCCCCCTGATCATGCAAAATCCAAATCTTATAAGGCAAATGGTGGATCTTTTGGGTTCCTTTGTTAAGCTAGATTCAAACTCCAAGTAGATTCACCTGGGTTTATGCCATGGTTGACATCTGCAAACCATTGCATCATTTTGTCAGAATTCACTCCTCGCAGGGAACTTGGATTCAATTTTTAAACTAGGAAGGGTTACCGTTGAGGTGCTTTCGCTGCAACATGCTAGGACACAAAATTGCGAGAAGCACTAAAAGGAGACCTGCTAGCTCGAAGTTCTTTAATCTCAAAAAATGGACAAAAAAGGCTGGCTCTCCTGATGCTAATTGTATCTGGCGCAATCATGGGAAGTTCATGGAGCCTCAAGGGGAGACTAGCTCAGCACCGGAGTCATTGGCAGAATCTTCAAATCTTGTAGACCCCTCTCTTGCCCCAAGCATACACGGAAATGATCTTTGTATCTTTAATCTACCCTTGGATAGTGTGGAAGATTGCTCTGAGGATGAGGGTACTTTCCTGTTTTTGGATGATTTGGATGAAGATTTCCATGATTTTTTAGACTATGATGATATGATGGTTCCGTTCAAGGTGCGCACTATTGCTCATTCGGCAAGTTGCATTTCAAAACCAAACATTGGTAAAACAGGGAAGAAAAAAGGAAGGAAATCTGAAGCGGAAAAGCTCTGGTAAGAGGGAAGAGTTGCTATTGAGGAGGGCACCCAGTGGATCATGGATGCTCTCCTCACTAGGAGCAAAAAGAAAAGTTTAGCCAATCAGTCTTAATGGCTGCTCCACTTGCTGTGGGTGTTTGGATTTTTCGTGTTGGGGTGATTTGGACTTATGGGAGATTCATTTATGATCTTCTTATGTTTGTCTCTTGTGGATTTCTTTAGGTCCAACGGCTTCCTTGGTGATCTCTTGATCCTTTAAGCTCCCTTATTTTGGGTCTGAAGCTTTCCTATCTTTTCATTATCTATATTTATATGAGTGTGGGCCCTAACCCCATTATTTAACTATCAAAAAAAATTCGTTGAGTAGTTAAAAAATTAGTTATGTCATATTTTATATTTAAATATAATTATTAAAAGATTTTGTAGTTGATATAATTATTTAAAAAAATATTACATATAATTATTTTTCTTATAAATTATTAATATCAATAACAGTGGCGTTTTTTCAGATGGCGTTCGCGTGCTCTGCAAGCCGAGCTAGGGCGACCGTGCCCTAGCTCGTTCTCTGTGTGTTGCTCGCTTCTGTGTTGTGGGGGGGGGTTTTTTGACGCTTTTGGGGTGGTGGTGGTGGGTTTTTTTCTTTTCTGGAGGCCTTCTTGCTGCCGTTTGGGTGGCTTGTGGGTGGAAGAGTTTTGATCCTTCCCTTGGGGTTTTGTCTTTTTCCATTTCTTGCAAACGTGTCCTGGGGGTTTGCATGCCTGCTGGGGTTCTTGTTTTTTGCTATGCAGGGTGGGGAAACATCTGGGGCTAGCCCCAAATTGGATTTCCGATCAGCAGTTGGTTCGAAGCCTCCGGCGCATGGAGTGAATGTTTTTGATAATATGCTGTTTTCTTCAGCGATGGAGATGAATGATCTAGGATCGGTTAGTGGTTCCCGAATAACAAAGATTAATGGGTGTTTGGAAAGATGCAAAGAGCGACCGAAGTTGATTATCCCGATGGAAATGCTTGCAGATGATATTGAATACTATTCAAGGCACTCTTTTTATTGCAAGTTCATGGGTTTGAGAGTCTCACTGCAATTTTTGGAATCTTGGGCTCAGCGGACTTGGATGCCAGAGGGGGAGATGGAGATTAGGCTCCTTGCGAACAACTTTTTTATGGTCTCTTTTGATTGCATGGCAGATCAGAATAAAGTCTTCGAGGGCGGCCCCTATTTTTATAACCAGGTGGGTTTGTTTATCAAGCCATGGCATGCTGGCTTCAACCCGACTGAGGCACTACCAAGTCGGATCCCAGTTTGGGTTCGGTTGCCGTGGTTTCCAGTGGAGTGTTGGCGGGATGACGTGTTGCATTTGGTGGCTTCAATGCTCGATAAACCTGTTGGGTCTTCACAACAGACACAGTATAAAAAGGTAATGACTTTTGCTCGTATCTGTGTAGAAATTGATTTAAGCAAGCCACTACCAGATTCTATTGAAGTGAGTGCTGGATCATATACTTGGGTGCAACAGCTAGATTATGAAACCCTACCTTTTCGGTGTCGTCTTTGTCATGAATATGGTCACTTGCAGCGTAGGTGCCCTAGGGCTAAGCCTGTGGTGCCCCAACCTTCTCAGCCTTCTCGTAATCCACCTAGGGCTGATAATGGTAAGGAGCCTATTCCGGGTGATGGTAATGGAGATGATGGCTATGTCCCTGTCAAGGATCGCAATAGGAATCGGGGCCAGAAGCGGACCTTGAGGGAGAGGTAGGTTGATGAAACTTTTAATAGGTTTGAGGTGCTGGATGATCTCAGCCAGGGGGAAGTGAATCCAGGGTTGCTGAACTTGGATCAGGGAACTTTGGGTACAGGACAGGATGGGCCACCATTGGAGGCCATGCAGGTTGTGCAAGAGATTGGGGTTGGAGAGATGGATACGAATCAACAATTGATTGTCCAGACTGAACAAGAATCTTCTATTGGAGCTTCGAAGAATGGTGGAGGTGGTTCCCCATTGCCCCTGAAAGGAGGCAAGAATGTGGGGAAGAGCTCTTTGGCCTCCCCTCTTTTGGGTATTCAGCAAATTGAACTGAAGAAAGGGATTAGTGACAGGACTTCCAAGTTGGGAAGGAAGAAGGATATGGAGAAGATTAAATTAACTGGGGAAACTTTGGTGGAGTCAGGGTCAGTCAAGACTCTGGATTCACATTTTTCATGCCACCAGAAATGATTGTTCTCTCATGGAATGTAAGGGGCTTGAACAGTGGCCCTCGACAAAAAGCTGTTCGTGATTTGGTTAGGAATCATTCTCCGGATGTTCTTTTTCTTCAGGAGACTAAATTATCTGTAGATAATATGTTGGCCATGGCTCCTAAGTTGTGGAAATATGGTGAATGCCAGTGTATGGGGGCTCTTGGTGCTTCTGGAGGGGTGGCTTGTTTTTGGAACCCTCGAAAGATTTTCCCTCTCTGGTGGATGTCCTCTAGATCCTCTATATCCCTAGTCGCCTCTTGGTATGAGACTGGTGAGTGTATGCTCCTCTCTAATGTGTATGCTCCTGTGGAGTTTCCGGGTAAACAACTTCTTTGGTCCCATCTTCGTTTTGTTCGTAGCTTAGCTCCTTACCATCCGTGGGTTATGGCTGGCGATTTTAATGCTATTGTGGAGTTGTCTGAGAAAAGAGGTGGTATTCCTAGGTTGGAGCCTTTTGCTCTGTTATTCAGAGATAGCATTTCTGAATTAAATCTTATTGATGTTCTGCCAAGTAATGGTTGCTTCACTTGGAATAATAGGAGAATTGGTGAGAGTTGTGTTGCTGAGAGGCTTGATCGATTCTTGGTTTCCTGTTATTGGGTTGGAGACTTATGGTCCACTCGATCTGAAATTCTTGATTGGAGAGGCTCTGATCATTGGCCTATTAAGCTTAGCATTATCTCTGCTCGGAGGCCTCGTTCTCCCTCATTCAAGTTCCAGATTATCTGGTTACGGGATCCTACTCTTCATGAACTTGTGGCTGAGTGGTGGCGGATTGGTAGACCAACTTTTGGTACGGCAATGTACACATTCTCCAAGCTTCTTCAGTTTGTCAAATATCAGCTTAAAAGGTGGAATCAGCGATGTTTTGGTAATATCTTTCATGCTAAGGTTGCTGCCCAGGAGGAGTTGAATAATATTACGTAGTTGATTCGTGAGAATGGGGCCTCTGAGGATCTTCTAAGGGAGGAGGCTAAGACTTTGAAAGTGGTTGAGGAATTTGAATTACGGGAAGAAATCTATTGGAAGCAAAAGGCCCGGGTTGAATGGTTACAGGAAGGTGATAAAAACACCGCCTTCTTCTTCAATTCTGTGAAGGATAGGAGGTATCGTAATTCCATTCCTTTTTTGGTGAATGATAGGGGTGAACGTCTTGCCTCGTTTCAGGAAATCTCTTATGAGGCATCTCAGTATTTTGCTACTTTATTTAGGGAGGATTCTCGAGGGGGCTCTGTTGAGGAAGCACAGGTTCTTTCTTGTATTCCTCAGTTGGTCTCCAGGGAGGTGAATGAGTATCTGATGAAAGATATCTCTCTTGATGAGCTGGAGGGGATTATGTTTCAGATGAAGAAGGGTAAAGCTCCTGGTCCCGATGGTTTCCCAATTGAATTTTTTCAGGAATTCTGGGATATCATAAAGTTGGATCTTCTTGCGGTTGTCCTTGAATCCCAGAGGAATAAGCAGATGCTTCGTGCTCTGAATTCCACCTTCCTTGCTCTCATACCCAAGTGTGAAGGGGCTGATAAGTTATCTCAGTTCCGGCCTATCTCTCTTTGCAATGTGGCTTACAAAATCGTTTCTAAGTTATTGGCTGAGAGATTGAAGAAGTGGCTTAAAGTGCTGATTTCAGAGGAACAGAGTGGATTTGTGGCGGGTCGACAGATTCTTGACGGGGTTGTCATTGCTACGGAGACCATCCACTCCATGGACAACTCTCATGAGAAGGCTATGTTCATTAAGCTAGATATGGCTAAGGCTTATGACAGGGTTAGATGGTCTTTTTTGCGGAAGATCCTTGTTTCTTTTGGCTTTGGTGAGGAGTGGATCCAATGGGTCATGAGCTGTGTCACGTCTGTTTCCTTCTCAGTTTTGATAAATGGAGATCATTCTAAACTTTTTTGTGCCTCAAGGGGCTTGCGCCAAGGGGATCCTCTTTCTCCGTATCTTTTTCTGCTTCTTGTGGAAGGCCTTGGACGTTTGTTGAAAAGAAGGGTGGAGCTTGGCACCATTCAGGGTTGGCGATGGGGTGGAGACTTGCCTCTGCAATCTCATTTACAGTTTGTTGATGATACTGCCTTGATGGGGATGGCTACTGTTAGGGAAGCTACTAACTTGAGGCAAGTGTTGGACATATATCTTGTTGCTTCAGGACAATTGATTAATGAGGAGAAGTCATCCATATTCTTCTTCAATACGCCGACCCCCATTCAGAGAAGAATTGCTAATATCTTGAGGTTTCAGATAGGGGTTCTCCCTTTGACGTATCTGGGTTTCCCAATTTCTGTTCACCCTCTTCCCAAGGGTTCTTGGCAGAATATTATTGATAAGCTCCGTGCAAAATTTAATCATTGGACCCACAGATGGTTGTCTTTTGCGAGGCGGGTTCAGCTTCTCAAGTTGGTGGTGCAGGCTCTCCCTACCTACCGATGTATGCTTCAGGTGGCTCCAATGGGTTTTCTGAGGGAGTTGGATTCTCTTGCGAGGCAGTTCTTATGGGCGGGAAGTTTGTCATCCTCCAAGTGGAGCCTGGTCAGGTGGGATGTTGTGTGTAGCCCAAAGCAATTTGGTGGTCTTGGTCTTCGACAGTCTGTGTTATCTAGAGTGGCTGTGGTTGCTAAGCTATTTTGGAGATGGTGTGTGGAACTGGATCAGCCATGGGCCAGGATATTATCCCATAAGTATTTCCCGGGGATTCCACGGCAGGATCTCCCTCGTTACCCTCTTGAGGGGAAAGGTTCAGTGATTTGGAATACTCTTCAAAAGGGTGCTAAGCTTATCAAGGAAGGTTTATTTTGGATTTGTAGACAGGGAACTGAAGCTCTCTTCTGGTCAGATTCTTGGGATGGATTCCCTCCACTCACTTCTCAGTTCCCCAACCTTCTTCCTTTGTGCCAAAGATTTCTCGAGGCTGGCTAGGCTAGGGTGAGTGACTTTAAGTCTGTTGCTCCTTTTGGTCAGTTGGAGGTAGCTCATTGGAAGGATCCCGCAGTGTGGCCAGATTTGGGACTTGTGGAAGATAGTGCTGAGCTTCACAAGATTCTTCATAGTAGGAGTTGTAGTTCTCTTCTGGAAGAGGATATTCTTGCTTGGACCCATAATCCTAAGGGGGTTTACTCTGTTGCTTCTGGTTATCAGGTGTTATTGGCTCAGAAGCTAACTGGGGTTGAGGTTCATTGGTGGAAAAGGGTGTGGAATAAACTCTCGTGGCCTAAATGCAATTGCTTTGTTTGGACTTTGGCTTGGAATAGGTGTTTGACCTGGGATAACATTCGTAAACGGGGATTTCAAGGACCTTCAATTTGTGTTTTGTGTGGGGGAGCAGAAGAGGATTCTTCGCATTTGTTCTTCCGGTGCCCCTTTGTTGTGCAGCTTTGGCATTGGTGGTGGGAGGTATGGAAGCTTCCTTGTATTCATGCGTGCTCTTTGGTTGAATTCTGGGATAGTATGGGAAGACCTCCTTCTATGGCTTCCTTTTTGCAGGAAGTTTGGTTCGTGGGTCCTACCTTTCTGCTTTGGTAGATTTGGCTAGAGCGGAACCACCGAATTTTTCGTGATCAGAAGTTGGTGGGTCGGCAAGTTTGGCTGCGTATGCTAGGAATGGTGCAGGAGTCAGTTTCAGCTAATTGTGATTTGGTTTTCCCCTTGGAGAGAGGTGATGATGAGTTGGTGGCCAGACTGGGTCTTCAAGAAATTCATTCTTCTTTTGTCAGTTCCAGGAACTGTAGGCATGGAAAAAAGAGGGTTCAACGGGTTGGAAGGTGGTTACTTCCTCCCAATGGATTTTTAAAGATCAATACTGACGGTTCTTCTATGGGCAATCCTGGGCCTGCTGGAATTGGTGGAGTTGGTAGGGACTCAGCTGGGTCGGTGATTTTTCTGTTCTCTATACATGAGGGGGTGAAGACTGTTAACTTCATGGAGGGTCTGGCAATTCTGCATGCTATTGAGAGGGCCCTTGCTTTGGGCTGGAGAAAAGTTATATGTGAAGCTGATTCACAGATTTTGATTAATCTCTTGAATGAGCGAAAGATATCTGATATTAATTGGCAGTTGGCTTCGGTGGTTCAGCGGATTCTTCAGGTTAGTTCTCGGTTGGAGGAGGCATCCTTTGTTCACATCCCAAGGGAGTGGAACCGAGTTGCCAACTACTTGGCCAAATGGGCCTCTGAGCATGATAGTGGTTGGAAAGTTGAGGATTAGGATCAGGTTAACCCTGAGCTGCATCTGGATTTAGACCGGTTCTTGGAGGAGGATAGGAGGATACATGAGGATAGTTGATGTTGTTTATGCTGTGGGGTTTTCGCCTTGTTTTCTGGGGCTGGGTCCCTTAGTTATTATTGTAATGCTCTTTTCTGCTTTCTAATAAAGTTTTTACCCCTTTGTTTTTTAAAATAAAAATAAATTATTAATATCAATAAAATTATTGTTATATTGAAATTTAAGAAATAATTGAATTTTTTTTACATTTAAACACTATTTGCTAATTGCTTCTTAAATTACAATTCTATTATTATCTCTTAAATTTTAATATAACAATAATTTTATTGATATTAATTTTTTACATTTAAAAACTATTATTATTCGGAAAACCATTTATCTGTGTTGTGATTGGCTCAAAATTTGAGCTCTTAAGATGAATTTTGTGGAAATATTATTTTGAGTAAAACAAACACACTAAAATCAAGGAGAAAAATACAGTGGGAGGGAAGTAGCTCGTAATACTAACAAATTAACTTGTTTAATTAATTTCTGAGTGGCTAAACTCTTGCTGGGAATTTGTGAAGAAGTTAGATCTAAACAAGTGGCACAAGTTCTAGGAAAACAACTTGCAGGAGTTGCGTTCTTTTCAACCAGAGGAGAATGAAGCAAAAACTTCTAGAGGTCATAACTTTTGACCTGGGGGTCCGTTTGAGATGCGTCTTGAGGAGTGGATTGAAAATCCCACTGAATTGGTAAATTCGGTAGTTTGCCATTTTGACATTTTTTGGGGACCTTTTTTAATCATCTAGGGCCTCAAAATGAGGTTTTAATAATTTTTCAAGATTTTTCCAAGTTGTTTTTCTAATTAGTTTTGAAATTTTACATGCAATTAGATTAGAAAGTTGACAATTAGTCATCTTTTAGTTAATTGCATGTAAAGTTTGAAAACTAATTAGAAAAACAACTTAGAAAAATCCTGAAAAAATCATTAAAACTTGATTTTGAGGCCCTAGATGATCAGAAAAGGCCCCAAAAATGTGTCAAAATGGCAACCTACCAAATTTACCAATTTAATGGGATTTTCAATCAACTCATCAAGACACATCTGCCCACCAAATTTTAGTTCAAACGAACCCCAGGTTAAAAGTTATGACCTCCGAAAGTTTATGCATCATATATATTTGTGTTATCGCAAGTAGTAAAATTCTATAATAAATGAAAAGAGACTCAAGAATTGGCAATATCAGACTAAAATTTAGATTTTCTACCTTCTCCAATGCAAACTCCATTGTAGTTTATTCTAACCAAACAAATATTAAATCAAACTCAAAATCAACTAATTAATTCATGAAGAGTGTTTACTAATAAATGGGTTCCACATCAATATTAAACAAATATTTAATCTAAGAAAAAAATTCAACTACAAAAAGCATACTATTATTACAACACTACAAGGCAGTGGCCACTAGTGTTATAATAATAGTATGTGTTTTGTAGCTGAAATTTTTTTCTTAGATTAAATATTTGTTTAATATTGATGTGGAACTGATTTATTGGTATGATTTTGAGTTTGATTTAATATTTGTTTGGTTAGCATAGTCTACAATGGAGTTTGCATTGGATAATTATAAAATGTGAATTTAAGTCTAATATTGCCAATTCTTGAGTCTCTTTTTCATTTATTATAGCATTTTACTACTTGTTATTATTGTGATGACACAAATATACATCAATATTTTATTTTATTATAATATAACATAAATATAAATACATTATAATGGTATTGCTATTTATTTGTATAATCAATAATTTAAAAATTAAACAATCATATTAATATGAATATTATACAATATAATATATTAATATTTAGTATTTATAAAAAATATTTAATGGTCATATATGAATTATAATATTGATATTTTAAATATCAATAAAATAATATAATTAATACTATTTTTATAATAAAATTTATTATAACATAGTAAAATGAAATATATATATATATATATATATATATATATATATATATATATATATATATATATATATACATATGTATATATATGTACATATGTATATATATATATACATATGTATATATATATATACATATGTATATATATATACATCTATACATATATATATATATCTATACATATATATATATATTTGTTTATAAAAATTAAATATTAATATATTATAGTGAAGGAAATATTAATTCAACTAGCTGAAATTTATCAAACCCATAATGTAGAAACCCAACATGAATTTCAAAATGATAATATGCCCCATACTTTTATATGCATCCTAGTTTACTAACTTTAGGGGAGTTTTATTGCATTGAAGTGCATGCATACTTTTTAATAAAAAGAGGGGTAAAAATTTATTAATAAAAGAAATCACAAGTACAAAGCCAGGAGGGCAACCGCCTCCAGAAACAACAAAAGACCATAATAAAGCACCATCACAAAAACCACCCAAACTAGAGCCAAGGGAACATCCTTAGCCCCAAAGCTCTGAACAGAAACCACAACTAACCATCCATATCCGTTGCAATCAATCTTTCCAAATTTTGAAAACCTTCCTAGGACAAATTGTCCCAACTATCAACATTTCAATCTCCCACCTGCTCCAACCCCCACTTGGCCAAGCAATCAGCCACACAGTTCCATTCCCTAGGGGCATGGACAAATGAAATAAAGTCCATCGAGTGGCTCAACAGGATTATCTGTAGAACCATTGATGCCAATTGCCAGTGTACACCATCCAAATCCTATTCAATCAGAAGATTAATCACAATATGGGAATCAGACTCAGAGAACCTTGTGCCATCCCAAAGCACACCTTTTTTTCAAAGCATAGAGAATAGCAAGAGCTTCCATCAAATTATTAGTTTGTTGCCCCTTATAGATATAGAAGAAAAAGAGGACAACACCATAGCTATCTCTTCATAACCCCCCTATCCCAGCATGACCAGGATTCCCCCTGGAAGAACCATCTGTATTGATCTTAAAGATACCTGGAGGTGGAGGGGACCACCGACCATCTCTCTGAATCTTATTCTTAAGCTAACTCTTTTTCCTAGGCCATGAAGAGCATGAACCTCCAAAAACAAGCTTCAAATTTTGTGCTATCTGGAACTCCCCAATGTCTAACTGAGTAGAGAGATCACACTTAGCCGCAAGGGTCACCTAGATCATATTGGGAATCCTCTACCACACCTAGTGGACCTCCAACTTCCCCCCCTGAAAAATCCTCCAATTCCTTTCCAACCAAAGCTGCCATAAAATAAAAGGACCAATATTCCAAGCCACTTGTAAAAAAGAAGCCTTAGTCAGGGGTCTACCCAAGCTTTTCTAAAAATCAACCAAAGAAGAAGCATGAACACAGGCTTGCTTCCAAGCACCCCACCAAAAGTGTCAAATCTTGTGGGCATGAGGACACTAAAAGAACAAATGGGCTGAGATTCCTCCCCCCCCAATTACAAAGGAAGCAAATAGAAGGCCCCTGAAAACCCCTTTTCTACAAGTTATCCCAAGTGAGACAACGATTCTGAGCAACCAACCAAAGGAAGTAATTATATTTTGGCCATCCAAATTTATTCCACACCAACTTCCACCAAGGAGAGTCCATCTCCCCAAACTTTTACCTGTCCAGCACACGATATCCAAAAGCAACAGACTACACACCTTTCAGGTTTAGACCCCAGGATAGAGAATCATTCTCCCTCAAGGAACTACAAACTCTACCAGCAAGAATATGAGCTTTAACTCCTCCTGATCTACCTACAATCCCCCTAGCAGCCACTCAGTACAATCCTTCCATTTAAAAACTTACACCCGGCCCAAAGACTAAATCGATTTCAAATGATCCACACAACTCCATCCAGCATCAAGAAAGATGTTGCACAAAGGTTGTAAATGTGGATACTCTGACAAGATAGGTGGATGGCCGTCCCAAGAGTCATGCCAAAAATAATGCCTCAGAGCCCATATTATAAATCCAAAACAACCCCTACTTAACAAGGTTGGGCCCCCTTTTGAGAGTACCCCAAACCATAGATCCTTTACCAGAGAGTAATCATAGGGATACCAACACTTTCAACTCCCCCCAAATACTTATAGTTAAGGATCTTATCCCAATCTTGATCTTGACAAGTGCACCACCTGCAATACAGTTTGGCAGCTAAGGCCTGCCTAGAAAGACTAGCCTGTCAAAGACCAAGGCCTTGCTCCTATTTTGGCCTACAGATAAACTCCCACTTGACCAAACTCCATTTCAAAGATTCCAAATTCCTAGCCCATAAGAATTGTCTGGACAAAGCATTAAATTCCTCAATAAAGCTTGAGGGGTTTCCTTGAACAGAACACCTATGAATGGGAAGAGCTTGAATCACTAACTTTAATAAAGTAACTCTCCCAACATAGGACAACCATCTGCAAGTCCAGTGACTAACCCGCTTACGAAACTTATATAGGATATCCTGTCAAAAGCCCCTAGACACAATGCCAACATTAATGGGGATACCAAGATAGACTAGAGGAAGAGTCCCAATTTGGAATTTGAGAATCCCAGCAATCATGTCTTGAATACGATGAGGAGTATTAAAGAAATAGATAAAGGACTTATCTTCATTAATTTTCTGACCAAAAGTAGCCAGATAAATATCCAAAACCTTTCTTAAGTTAACTGCTTCATTGACTTTGGATAAACCCATCAGAGCAGTGTCATCAACAAATTGTAAATGAGAGTGAGGAGGCAATATGTTGCCCCAACTCCAACCTTGGATCAAACCCTGAGCCACATGAGATTTTATGAGCCTCCCCAGACCCTCAACCAAAATGATGAACAAGTATGGAGACAAAGGATCCCCCTGTCAAAGACCCCTTGAAGCACCAAATAGATCAGTAGGCTCACTATTAATAAGAATAGAAAATGAAGTGGAAGTAACACAACTCATAACCCAGTCCACCCAGTTGGACACAAATCCAAATTCCAACAACACCTTTCAGAGAAAAGTCCAATTAACTCGATCATAGGCTTTGGCCAATCCAACTTAATGAACATTGCTGTCTCCTTAGACATATCCATTGAATGAATAGTCTCCATAGCCATAATCACACCATCCAGAATTTGTCTACCAGCAACAAATCCCCCCTATTCCTCTGAAATCAACCTGTTGAGCCAAGGTTTAAGTCTTTATGCGATTATCTTCATGATGATCTTATAGACAACATTACACAGAGCTATTGGTCAAAAAATATTCAAAGAGTTAGCTCCTTCCCTCTTAGGGATAAGAACCAGGAAAGTAGCATTCAAAGATTTTAGCATCTGCTTGCTCATGTGCAACTCCCTAACCATCTCCAAAAGGTCAAATTTAATAATCTCCCAAAATTCCTGAAAGAATTCAACTGTAAAACCATCTAGACCAGGAGACTTTCCATGTTTTAATTGAAAAACAACCTTCTCTAATTCATCCATAGATATGGCTCTACAAATGGTCTCATTCATCTCATTAGTCACCAAAGGAGGAATGCATGCCAGAACATAATTTTCCTCCTTAATAGCTAAGGGGGCGTCCTCCATAAACAAAGCATAGAAGAATCGAGCAGCCTTAGCTATAATCTCATGCCCAGATGAAAGCATAACCCCTTGGGAGGACACCAAGGAAGAAATGTCATTTCCATGTCTCCTGTCTTTGATGACATTATGAAAGAAAGAGGTATTTCTGTCGCCTTCCTAGAGCTAGTCAATCCTCAATTTTTGCTTCCAAAAAGTCTCCTCATGCAATTCCCATTCAACTAACTCCTTTAAAGCTTATGTTTCATCCTTAAGATTCTCCATATTGAGACCAAACTCTCTAATCTAGCGAGTAATACAGTCCAATTGAGATTGAGCCATAACCTTAGCTTGAAAGATGTTCCCAAAACAATGTCTGTTCCACTTCTTAAGCTGAAATTTCACATACTACAACCTCTTAACAAAAGAATACATAGCAGTGCCAAAAGCTGGATTTCCTTCCCTCCACCACCCAACCATATGATCTTGAAGAGAAGGTTCATAGAGCCACATCAACTAAAACTTAAAGGAAGGATTCTTAGCTGATCCAAACAGGGAAATTAAAAGTTTAATAGGCTAATGATCCGATCCCCACCAATCCAAAATCTCAGAACTTGTGGCCCAATTCTACCAATCCAGAAACTTAAAGCCAAAAACCTGTCCAGCCTTTTTGAGATATAATATGCTCCACACCTTCTGTTGTTCCAAGTAAACATACGATTGGAGGGCTTAACATCCACAAGGTTTAGGCCAAAAATATTATCCTTAAACATTGTAGAAGCAGAATCCAATCTATCCAGTTCCCCCTTCTTCTCATCCAGGATAACAATCGCATTAAAATCCCCAGCCATAATCTATGGAAACAAGGGGGCTAAGGACCTAACATACTAAATATGAGACCAAAGAGAAAGCTTTCCTTGAGCATCAACTGGAGCATAAACATTGGTGAAAAGAATCGTCTCTCCCAATTCATAACTAGTCGCAACCATTGACAAAGAGAATTTGCTAGAGATCCAACAAATACAAGAAACCTTGCGCGGGTCCCATAAGCAAATAACTCCACCAGAGCTACCCTAAGCTCCAATACATTGCCACTGACCTCTACCCCATAAACTAGAAGCTATGCTAGCCATACCTTCCACAGATAACTTTGATTCCTAAATAAAGACCAAATCAGGAGAATGAACACGAATCAACTCACAAACAACCTTTTGTCTAGGGATGATGTTCAACCCCCTTACATTCCATGAAAGCACAATCATCTATGACAAGCAGTAAAGTGGGAGTCAATGGTTTTAACTATCCCCGATTCCACCAATTTCTCACCTGTCATCTTAACTTTCTCCTGATCTTTCTTCTGACCCATCTTAGGGGCATCTCCCGAGCAGCCTTTTTGAGATTCTTCTGTTGAATCCCAAGGGTGGGTTGGGCACTGCTACCCACCTAAGCAGAAAGAGCTGGCTTAACCAAAGGAATGTTGGTGGGATCTTGACTCAAGCCAACTTTTGCCTCCACTACCTCTGTTTCCACCACCGGTACCTAATCAGTTTCCATCCGTGAAACTGCAACCACTTCCCGAATGCTATCACAACATACCCTTCCTTTAAGCTTTCCCGAGTCCTCTCCATCTCCTTTGAGATCATCCCTTGATGCTCGTCTACACCTAAGGCATCAAACCGGTTGAATAATCCATCCACCTACCTATCCTTGAGAGTCCTCTTCTAACCTCTGCCTTTATTCCAAGGCTTTACAAAAACAAACCCCTCCTTGTCTGTCTCACCTATTGAAGCAAGGGTTTTCCCCTTATCCATCCTAGGAGCAAGCCTAGAAGGCTTGTCTGACTGGGACCCTGCACAATTAATTCTGGGGCACTTCTTTTGCAAATTCCCATACTCATGGCAAATGTGAAACTGAAAAGAGAGAGCCTCATAATCCAACTATTGAGTCTATGAGGAAGAACCTAGCCTAATTTCTAATGAATCTGGAAATGGTTTGTTTAAATCAATTTCAACGCAAATGCAAGCAAAAGAGATTACCTTTTTATCTAGTGTCTATTTCGAAGGGCCCACTAGTTTGCCTAGCAGCAGCGCAACCATATGAAGAATATCATTCCTCTAGAATTCCAGCGGAAACCAAGGAAGCCGAACCGACACCAGGATCCTGGAAGGGAGCTCCTCCGCTGGATTAAATCCTATGTGCCAAGGCTTGATAAAGAGCCCAATAGTATTATGGAAGTATGACCCCCCTTCAAATGCCTTGTTACGATCCATCAAATTAGAGAATACCACCAAAAAATAATTATTAGTTGCTAGCATTACCTCCATATCCCCTTCAGGATTCTAGGTACTTCTTGTCCAGGATTCGATGAAGGGCAAAGAGACTCTGATCCCCATAAACTTGCAAATTAAGGCATGATTTACCAAATAAGACACATCCTCCACAAATTCTGATTGAATTACCAATATAGGTCTTTCCTTGCACCTCTCGAGGCACCCATTTACCTTGGACACCCGGGGGCTTCTGAACAAATCTACAGGGATCTTCCTTCAAATCCTACAATGACTTTGAAGGAGAGGGATCCTCCCTATTGAGAGCTTCTAGAAAAGAAACCCTAGGGCCCTCAAATGGCTCTGTGCCAAATCCCATGGCTACCAAGACAACCAAAGCCAAGACTAGGCCAAATAAAAGAAAGCACAAAGGCTGCCCCACAGCCACTAATCACCAAACTCCATCGAAAAAAATCCAAAAAGAAGCGATCCCTATAAACCCCAAACAACCCCCACAAAACCCCAAACACAAAAAACACCACTGAAAAATTGAAACCTGTAAAAAAACCAACTGATCTGGAAAACACAGCAGCCAAAGACAAGAAACCTGCAGCTAAGGCAATGCTCAAGCATGCCCTAGCATGCACCAACAGACTCCTGCGATGCCATCTTCTGATCAAGTGCATGCATACTTATTATCATACTAGAAAATTACTTTTTCTAATGAAAAACTTTAAATTTTGAATAATATGGAATATTTATGCCATAAAACCTTGAACCGTATGGAATATTTATGCCATGAAAGAATATGTGAGAAAAAATAGGATAAGTATACTATGAATTCTATCACCCAATGTTGGAAAATGAACACAATAATGCATGCCCTATAAGCACATCTGCTAGAACTTCCTTTAAAATGTTTTACTTGTTATTCATCTATCTTCGTTCTAAATTTTTTTCTCTTCTAAAACATAACTCACCTACAAATTGTAGTTTGATTTTTCAGTGAGATATCTTCTTTCTTTTCTTTTTCTGTGAGATTCATTGTGTGCCAAAACAAAGCCACAAATAAATATTATTTACATTAGTCACTCAATAAACAAATTAAATAGTTCTCAATTTGTAAAACATGTAAATAATTAAACGAGAAGTTAAATAGTACCAGTAAACAAAAAAGTTAAATAGTACAAGAACTCACTTCACACATGAATTCTTAGCTCTCTATTCATAACAATTTGTTTTAAATAATCCTATAATGTCAAAAAGATAATTAACTTTTAAACAGTTTTGTTCTTACTCTTACTCCTTCACCTTCTTTATTCAACTTGCTCCTTTGTTGTTGGATCATTTTCTTTCAATTTTTATTTTAAGTTAGCAAATTAGATTACTAGTACAAATATAACAATACCATAGTAATGTTAAAATTAAATGATTATGTTTTCCTAGGTCTCAATTCCCAGTGCAAATATTTTATTGACAATATTTGTTTTTACTATAAAATAACGTAAATATAAATACATTATAAATTTATATAATCAACAATTTAATCAAATATAACAATACCAAAGTAGTTTCTAGTTTTTGAAATGGAGTCTCCTGCTCCTCTTCCCGCCCATGCTTCTGGTTTGCAAGTTTCATCTGTTGCTGGCTCAATAGTAGGGATTTCCTCTACTGCTGGTGTGGCTACAACTGTTGGTGTTGTTCATGAAAGTGGGCTTAGCTGCTGGAGATACGACTGTGGGTGTGGCTGCTATGGTGGGGGCTTACAGGATCTTCTTAATTCTGTTGCCGTTGGAGCGCTATCCATGACTAAGGCTACTATTGTTGCTGCTACCTCTTATGCAAATGTAGTTGGTAATGGTTCTCCTTGAAGGCATGAGTCTGCTAATGCTGATGCTACTCTGGTTGCTAGGAGATTTGTTTCTCATTCTGACTTGCCTCCCCCTGTAGTGGTCTTAGGGGATGAGGTTTTAAAAAATGTGGACTATTTTTTAAGCAGGGTTTGATTTGCAAATTTGACCGATTATGGTCTAGGCTTGGAGATTTAAACCTCTGGATTTCAGAGCATTGGCACCCTATCACAGAGGGGAAAATACAAATTTACTCTTGTGCCAAGGGTTTCTTTGTAGTTGTTTTTGATTTAGTTTATGAACGGAATGTTGTTCTTGATACTCATGCTTGGTTTTGGGGCCAACATGCCCTCCTTCTCAAGCCTTGGGTCCCTCTTTTAACCCTTTGACCAAGTCCTTCAACAAAATGCTTGTTTGGATTCACCTCCTGAATCTTCCACTGCATCTTTGGTGTAACTCTTGTTATATGGGTATTGGTAATTCATTGGGTACTTTTATTATGGTGGATCAAGCGACTACCTTGTTCTCTCATACTACATATGCTCATGTTCTTGCAGATCTGGATCTCTCTAAGCCTCCCCTGTGGAGATTGTGTTGCAGGTTGCTAATAGTTCTTAGAGGCAGGTTTTAGACTATGAAGGTATCCCCTTCCGGTGTCGTAGATGCTTTGCTATAGGCCATCTAGCTTCTAGGTGCCTCATTTAAAGTTCCCTCATCCTTCCTCCTGGTGGAAGAATGCTTCACCTGATCTTCTCACAGTTGATGTTGCTGGGGTTACTCCTGGTTCAGTGGTGGCTAATTCTTCCTTTGATGATGATGGGTCTGCTCCTGATGCTGTGGTCATTCCTGATTCATTGGTCCCTTTGATTTTGGTGGTTCCTGCTCCAGTAGTCCATTCTGTGGCATGGTTGTTGCTGATGGTTCTGTTGCTGGGACTGCTGCTGTGACTTCTTCTATTGTTCTTGCTCCTGCAATCCATTCTGTGACTGTTGCTGATGGTTCTGCTGCTGGGACTGTTGCTGTGACTTCTACTGCTATTGGGGCTCTGTATATTGTTGGGGTTGTTGTTGTGTTGTCAGGGACCTCCCCTGATGCGGTTGTTGATGGGACTACTGCAGGGATCCCCCCTGTTATTGTTGTTTCTTCTGGGTATGCTGTAGGGACCTCCCCTATTGTTGTTATTACTGCTAGGATTGCTGTAGGGTTCTCACTTGCTAATGTTGTTGTGTCTTAGACTGTTGTTGTAGGTGCACAATTTGATGTTGGGGCTGGTGTTGTTGTGCCCCAGGCTTCGCCCCCTTCTGAGGATTCAGTGAGAATTTTCACCTCCTTCATCTCCTATTTATGTGTATGGAGATAATGATGTTTTTTGGACTGTTGTCGAAAGGAGGAAGAAAGGTCTTCCCAAGCACATTTCATAGACCCGCACACGAGCCAAGGGTGTTTGACCTACTAGGACATGTTTTGTTATTGTTTAGGCTGTTGTCCTGTAGCTTAGACTTTTGGACTTTGTCGTCTGTTTGCTGTTAAAGCACTATCTCTGGCTTGTGTGAGGCTTTTCCTTTGCCCTCTGGGCTATTTTGTAAAGGGATTTGCACCCTAGTTTGCAGCGTACCATATTGAAAAACAATACCAAGTAATGTGATCTCAATTTTATTTTCAAGTGTAAATATTTTATTAACAATATATAAATACATTATAAACTTGTATAATCAACAATTTAATATGATTTTATTATATATAAAATAATGAGTAAAAATCAAATAATCTCTGGTGGGCGGTAGGGAGGGTGCCACTCCACAATAACTTGTGTGGAGTGGCCAACGTGTGGGAGGCGAGGTGTCATCGGTAGGTAGTGATTGTATGGCAGAGGATAAGCTTAATGATGTTTTTGTGCTTGAGCTTGGCTCTCACGATTTTCTCTCCAGAGCTAATGAATGTTTCAAGGGGTTTAATAGTGGCAAGTCATGTTGGCTCTGCCAATGTCTTGTTAATTATGCAACTCTTTCTTTTATCTTGGCATCCCTCTCAGCTGGCGAGTATGGTGAAATTCATTCTGAAGGTGTTTGCAAAGGAATTAGAAATGGGTAGTATGATGACACCCATTCAGCTGTTGTGCTCTAAGAGGCAGATGGCCTTCCTTGGGCCAGTGTCAGTGCACTGGTTGGGTATGTTAATTCACCATTTAGATTTCCTTTTGGTTGCAGCGGTAAAGTGCTTGTTGGGGAAAGGTTTCTTGGCTGGGGCAGAGGGATACCATGTCGACTCAGACATTTCCTTTAGGGTTTTGGCGAGCTTGCTAGACGTCAAAGTGCAGAAAGCGAAAGAAAAGGTGATAATGAAAAGTTTGTTTAGGAAGCATCTTCTTGTAGGGTTGGAGGAGACGTTGGCAGCTGCAAATATGAGGGTGGGCATCCCTCGACCGCATGACCTTGATAGTCTCCAGAAACTGGATGAAGTGGCGAAGTTCTTTCCTTTCTTGCTAGACCTTAATGGCTTAGAGCTCATTAAGCACCGTTGGGTGCCGCAGCAGGGGCAGAGTATCTGAGAAAGAGGTTTAAGTTGGTGGCGGCCCCGAATGAAACGTGGGAATTCAACTTCCGTGTGTTTTCCCAGAACAATCTGTATCTGTAGTAAGATGTTTTTTCGGTGTTTGTTAGGGTTGGGCTTGGGGTTCTAGTTGTAAATCTATTTTTTGTACCATGTATACAATATTTAGATGTATGGCCACAGCCTTGGCTTAGTCTAGTTTTTGGTGTTGTTTCAGGCTTTGGCCTCTGTAAGGTGGTTTTTTAGTCTTTTTTGTTGCGGTTTGGCAGTTCATGTTTTGGTTTCGATCAGGGGGTCTTTTGTTGGATATAGATTGCCATGGTGTCTGATGCCCCTGTATAAGGGAAGAATGTAATCCTTTTCTGATATCAATGTAATGAAATCTTGCTTACTAATAAAAAAAATCAAATAATCTTAATAAGGCTGAATATTATATTAATATGAATATTATACAATAAAATAAATTAATATTTAGATTACTATAATATATTAATATTGAATATATTTACACCAATATATATATATATATATATATATATATATCAATGTTTCATTTTACTATGTTTCAATAAATTTTATTATAAAAATAGTATTAATTATATTATTTTATAGATATTTAAAATATCAATTTTATAATTAAAATGAAGAAAAAATAATAATTATATTAATATGAATATTACACAATATAATATCACTAAAATATTTAAATATTTAGTACTTATACACAAATTTCTATAAATATTTCATTATAGTATTAATTATATTAATATGAATATTATACAATAAAATAAATTAATATTTAGATTGCTATAATATATTCACACACACACACACACACATTTCATTTTACTATGTTTCAATAAATTTTATTATAAAATAGTATTAATTATATTATTTTATAAATATTTAAAATATCAATTTTATAATTAAAATGAAGAAAAAATAATAATTATATTAATATGAATATTACACAATATAATATCACTAAAATATTTAAATATTTAATAATTATACACAAATTTCTATAAATATTTCATTATAGTATTAATTATATAATATGAATATTATACAATAAAATAAATTAATATTTAGATTGCTATAATATATTAATATTGAATATATTTACACCAATATATATCAATGTTTCATTTTACTATGTTTCAATAAATTTTATTATAAAAATAGTATTAATTATATTATTTTATAGATATTTAAAATATCAATTTTATAAATAAAATAAAGAAAAAATAATAATTATATTAATATGAATATTACAAATATAATATCACTAAAATATTTAATACTTATACACAAATTTCTATAAATATTTCATTTTACTATAGTATAACATAAATTTAAATACATTATAATGATAGTTCCATTTATTTGTATAATCAATAATTTAATATAAATATTATAATTAATATATTATTAATTATATTATTCTATTGATATTTAAAATAAGAATTTTATAATTAATATATACAATGAATAAAAATTAAATATTAATATGAATATTACACAATATAATATATTAATATTTAGATCAGTATAATATTTCAATATTTAATATTTATACACAAATATATATTAATGTTTTATTTTACGTAAATATTTATACACAATATATATTAATATTTTATTTTACTATAATATAACATAACGTAAATATAATATAATAATTCTACTAATTTGTTTAATTAATTATATGGTTTCATTAATATTTATAAATTTGAAATTTATAAATAATATATATACAACGAATCAAAATTAAATAATCACATTAATATGAATATTATATTAATATAGATATGACATTTTTTTTTAATAATATTTGCATAGAGCTAAAGAAAAAAATATTATTTGTTTAATAACCAAATTCCCTTAAGAATTTAGCCACTCAGAATTTAATTAAAAAGTTAATAGGTTAGTGTTACCAGCTACTTCCCTCCCACCCTTGATTTTAGTGTGTTTGTTTTACTCAAAATAGTATTTCCACAAAATCTATCCTTAAGAGCTCAAATTTTGAGCCAATCACAACACAGATAAATGGTTTCTAAATATTTTTTGTTAAAATTTTCTCATATAGACTTAGGAAAAATTAAAATTTGTTTAACATGAAAATTAATACTTTGTTTTGATTGGTTTGCTCTACATAGATTTATCACTAGATAAAAAAAACTCATTGCATATGCAACCCTCCAACAAGAATTGCTGAAATTTTTTTAATTGAAATTTTCAACATTATTTTTAATTAGCTAATTAAATTTTTTTACCAATTATTTTTAAATAAGTAAAACAAATTTATCAAACCTATATATATATATATATATATATATATATATATATATATATATATATATATATATATATATATATATACATACTATATTAGTGTTGAAAAAACCGGATGGCTCACAACCGAAGAAACAAGCAGACCGAAAAGCACCATCTTAAGGCTAGGGCTCTAGCAGGTGTCAAGGCCTCGCCAAACATTGAAGTAAGTCTAGAAGCAAAGACAAGCCTTGACACAAAATTACTCCAAGAGACTGTGATCTTGGCAAGATTCATAGGCCAAAGAAGGACTAGAAGCGAAATAGAGGAGTGGAAGGAGAAATACTGGACTGAGAGTTTTGTTTTGAAGTTTCTCCCAAAGGATTCTTCGCGATCATCTACTCAAACCAAGAGGATTGTGATGGCATTCTGTCAAGCCTTCGTACATGAGGGTGGACATCCTTTTCTTGAAAAATGGGTTCCAATTTTCAATCTGGCTTTGGTGTGCCCTAAATCAGACGCTTTCTGGATATGGCTATACAATCTACTAGTGGAATTTTGGTTAGAAGATTGCTTAAAATAAATTGGGGACATCATAGGCATGACCGTTGCTATCGACACAGAAATCTTTTGAGGAAACTCATATTTGTATGCAACATTGAAGGTAGCAACAATAATAGACATTCTGGGGGAAATCACCCTAGTGACAATAGCATATCATGGACACAACAGCTTGAAATTGAGGATGAAAGACATTTTTGTTTAGTCTATCGTCGGAGGGACCATGACTCTTCCGCCTGTGGAAAACGTCGGCCCACACAAAAAATAGATTCCACTGTGAAACATCAACTAGGAAATGTCATATCAAATTCTTCGGATGCAGATATGATTGTCCAGGAACCCGAATGCATTGGCAAACCATTAGCCGTAGCACCTATGCTAGAATTTGTCAGGGATACAAATTATGAAGATAACAAGGACGTACTTGAAGAGGCGAAAGACAAAGAGTCCAAATGGTTTGAAGATGATTCCATAGATGATAGCGAATTGGGGATCCTCAAGGCTAGGTTTATCAACCAAGTCACTTCAAGAATTGACAAACCAAATGTAAGCAAAGGGAAAAAGAAAGGGAGAAGAACTAACAAATAGAGAAGGGAGATGGATGCGGAAGTGCACGGGAAAACTTCAATCAACAAATTTTTGAAACACAAGGGAGGGAAACCCTCCCTTGCAGAGCCATCAAGGTCACTACCTGTAATGTTAGGGGGTAAAAGTACAAAGTTGTGTCACCATTTTATAAAGGAAATGGCCAACGTTGATCCAACTTTTAAACTTGAATCACTAAAAAGTGACATATATGTTTTGAATTTTGAAATGATGTAAACTAATAAAATATTTATTTTTTAGTATATTTTATGTTTGTATTTTTTGATTTTTTTTTTAAATTATTTGAATATAGTTTTTAATAAATTGACACTATAATTTAGTTGTTGATAGAATGCTAAAAATGAAGTTACATGAGACGTCAATCTTTATATAGTAAACTTTAGTTGTTTTTTCTTCAATTGTTTTGTGTGTATTTATAACTTGAAACTTTAGTGCATGGATATTTTTTTCCAATTTTGATAAATATATAAAAAAATGTGCATGTATTAAAACGTAGTTGTTTTCATTCAACGTCAACTTTCATATTAACTATTTATCTAAAATAGAAAAAAAAATTATACCATCTTGATATAGATTTTTTTATCTAGTGCATCATATTTTTTTCAAATTTTTTTAATAAGTTTACTATTTTTCCTTGACATGGTAATCGACCTAATTGCTTTGTGTTGATAACCTACTTTTAGTAAAATATAAAGGAAAATATAAATAATAATTAAACTATTAAAATATATATATATATATTTGAAAACTAAACTTATAGATCTACAAAAGGGTATTTCTATATTTTTTAAAAAATATTATTTACACGACTAGAAGTTGTTGAAATATCAAGTTTTTCAAATAATTTTATTTTTTTGGTAAATTGGCCTCATAGTGGTGCTACATATGCATTTAGCCAACAATTTTAGTTGGAAAAGTTGTGGACATAACTAACTTAGCTAGAATGAATCTTACAAGATCATATGTTTGACCAAAATTGATTTTTAGTTAGAAATACTTAAATTCACTTGTGCTAATAAGTTGGCTGAAAGTGCGACACAACTTTGTGCTTTTACCCTAGGGGCTTAAATGCCCCTAACAAGTGATGCTTGTTCAACTGTCATTTGCAAACCCTAAACTCTTACATTATTCTGTTACAAGAAACCAAACTCAAGGATGATGAATTAAATTTCTTTCTATCTCATTGCATGGGATGGGAGGCTTCTTTGCTCCCATGACTGGGGCCTCTAGGGTCTTGGGTTGTTATGGAGATCGAACAGAATCTAGATCGAGGTGATTTCTATGGATTCCAATTAGATGGTGGCCAGGACACACTGCCTACTTTCTAGACTATCCTTCCATATTTTCAACATCTATGGGCCTATAAAGACAAGTGAAAAAGCTATGGTTTGGGAAAACCTAAACCAATCCATCTCCATATTAAAGCTGGACCTATACATCCTTGGTGGTGATTTCAACATTGTTTTAGGCAATTCTGAAAAAAGAGGAGACATGACTCAATTTGGTAGGGCACAAAAAGATTTTCAAGACTTCGTCAACCTGTTAGGTCTTATGTATTCCAATCGTAAAAATAGAAATTACACTTGGACCAACCAATGACAAGGCTTTACTAACATCGCATAGAGGTTAGACCGATTCCTATTTTGCTCCAACTGGTTCAATGAACCTGTGATGCTGGAATATGTTATTGCATCGATTTCAATCTCGGACCACTTCCCAATCATCCTAACAATTCCAATGATCTGGCCCCGATGAAGTGCCCTTTAAAATTTGAGCAAATGTGGCTTAGACATGAATCTTTACCATGGTTGATGGCAAAATGGTGGTTGGAAGCTCCAGTTCAGATTGGATCTAAAATTTTCACGATGGCAAAAAGGTTCATTATCGTTAAAAACCTTCTCAAGGAATGGAATAGAACAACATTCAAAAATATATTTGAAGAAAAAGAAAGAATTGAATTTGAGAAAGTTGCCTTAAATTAAACCATCATGGAAAATGAGATGACACGGCTAGAATATGAGAAGGAAAAAGAACTACTCAACGAATACAATGAAGTCCTGAGGCAAGAGGAAATCTATTGGAGATCCAAGTCTAGGGAGATTTGGCTCCAAGAGGGCAATCTGAACATGAAATTCTTTCACAATTCCACCAAGGGTTAGCAAGCCTAGAACAAAATCTCAACATTAAAATTGGAGGATGGCTCTATAATATTTGATCCGATGGATATCCAGATCAAAGCAGTTAGATATTTTCAAGATTTGCTTGCAAACGTGGAGGTGCCCAATGTGCAAAGTCAGAAATATTTCTTGAACCTAACTCCCCAAGTTATTAGTGAGGTAGACAAACTAATGCTATGCGCTCCCACCACTTCTAAGGAAGTAAAATGTGATGTATTTCAGATAAAACCAAACAAAGCTTCGGGGCCGGATGGCTTTCCGGTTGGATTCTTCCAACATTTATGGGACATTCTAGGCAGAGATGTCTGGGAGATGGTTGAAGAGTCAAGAGTTTTAGGCCGCATTGTGAAGGATCTAAACACTACTCTTATAGCATTAATTCCAAAGAAGAATGGAGCAGAATCATTGTCAGAATTTAGACCGATATCATTATGCAATATTTCATACAAAATAATATCTAAGGTCATGGCAAACATGTTGAAGCTAGTCATGCCGAGTATCATCTATGAGGATTAGAGCGGCTTCTCCCCAGGCCACAATATCACAAACAACATTGTTATCACACATGAGGGTAAGTGCACAAAGACGAGGGACCAAAAGGCGTTCTTAAGATGCCACTTTTTTTCTTCTGAAATCAAGAAACATTGATGTTGGATGAGAAATTGAAGATAGTTATGC